>OW568890.1:0-596126 GCA_938743325.2 Pycnococcus provasolii
CTAACCCTAACCCTAACCCTAACCCTAACCCTAACCCTAACCCTAACCCTAACCCTAACCCTAACCCTAACCCTAACCCTAACCCTAACCCTAACCCTAACCCTAACCCTAACCCTAACCCTAACCCTAACCCTAACCCTAACCCTAACCCTAACCCTAATTGTAACCCTAACCCTAATTGTAACCCTAACCCTAATTGTAACCCTAATTGTAACCCTAATTGTAACCCTAATTGCCAGGCTGGCAGTTTGACCCACATGTTGAAAAAAAAATTTCGCCTCCGGTATGCGGCCGACCGTCGGCCAGCGTCGTGCAGAACGAAGCCAATAACAACAGCCATTTGTTTAGCCCGCCGTTTCCGGCGATATCTTGCCATATCACCAAGTAGCGCGGTGATGTTGTGGTGTTGTGCCAATAGGCGCACCCGCCGGCTCCGCGCCGTCGTACTTGCTTCTCGAGCGAGTCCGAGAGGGTTCTGATGACCTTGAGTGTGCGTGGATGCTTATTGCCGACGTCGGACTCAGTGGGCAAGATTGGTATTGTCAACGCTTGCGGACACGATGTTGGTGCCGTCGTGGTTGTACGACTCCCAATTGATATCTTTCTTGTGCCCTCTGAAGGTCAGTGCGGGATGCCACCTTACCCAAACGGTACCTCATATTGCCGTAGCTGCCTTGAAATGCGAAACCTTCTCACCTACCGGCGGAGGGTCGACGAGTGTGCAGTTTTTGGTTTCCACAAGTTTCCACATCTTAAATTGTCTCATAACTATCTTGTCCGCGCTCACGGCGACCGTGATTCCACGGATTTAGGCCTTAAAACCGTGAATCCACGGTTCTAGTTTAGCCCTGAATAACGTAGCCTCGGGTACTTATCTTGCTCATATGATGGTATGGGCATTCAAGTTCGTTCGTTGGCACAATGTCCACGCGAAATATGGAGTCATTTGGACACATACTCGAAAAGTTATTGCATCTCGAAATTCGTGACTCTTAGTCACACAACTCACCATAATAAGTCGCCGACCTACGGACGGTAGGAAAACATGACCTTGTGTGCTTTGGGGTGAACGATGCCCTACTTAGACATTTTAGATCAATACGAAACTTTGTAAAGTTCTTAAGTACATATGTAAGACTTTGTTGGTGGCGCGGGGGAGTAGATGCACACGTACAACGTGCACTACGTATCGCTTCATTGCGAAGAGTCATGAAAATCGCCAGAACTGCGTTTTGGTGCACTTTCTACACAATGTACCCTATATCTTTTTCTACAGTCTAGTACCACCGTTGGCACCATCTTGTAGAGCATCCTTTGAACTTTAATTCCCGAAATTTTCAGCTCAATCGGCCACGATCTAAGGCCTCAAACTGCAATTCGCGCAAAAGGCCATTTCGACCGTGAATCCACGGCTTTAGTGGTGGGAGTGGACAATCTATCTAGGTGTTCGTTTGACTTGATTTTTCCCTCAAACGGTCGCGCTTGAGGTGTTACGAGACACTATACTAGCATTTGTTAGCATCTTCAACCTCTACATAGTAATGGATAACTTTAAAGTTGTGAAAGAAGCGTAAATCCTTAACATACAAACCTTCAAAGATTCAGACTCTCGAATAACGACCAATCAAGGATCCCCGTTCTATCCTAATCAACAACAACCAATGAAGGATCCCCTCTCAACCAAATGTGCATGTTAATATCCTTCGCCTTAATCGCCTACCCGGGTACCCTAACCCCCTGACCCCCTCACCGTCTCTTGGTTCTGGCGGACCACTTGAGCCTTGCAATCCCTTGCACAACTTGTTGTCCCCCGGTTCCATGTCGGCCACGGGAGATGAGCGACGAAGAGCTCGAAAACTCGGTGAGTACCTGAAACACATGCCCTTGCACCTATCCCGCAACAACCCACCCTACCCAGAAGAGGTTATGTCTGACTTGGTGGAGCTCAACGTGGAGTTGGTGGAGCCGTACATCCCACACCTCGTGCGGGTGTTGGGGTCGTACGATCCCACGTACCGTGAAGGTCCTCGTGAAACGGAGGCATAGCGCCGACGTTTCCGACTTGCATGTCGGTGGTCACGGGCGGCGAAGTCTCCGTTTCCGCTACGTTGACCTCCGAGAATGCTATAACGACTCGTTCCATGGCTTTATGCACGTCAAAGTCGTCAACACTCGTAGGCTTTGCGCAATCCTCCATGCACAAACGCAAAAGACGGTCCATGTCTACCTTTGTCGAGATCCGCACGTGAGCGCACGAAACGCATGCCACGTATCGAGAAAGCCAATGTCGTTCTCGCTCCGACTCGTTCGCGCCAACGCGCGGTGCTTCGGGAATGACGTGAAGTTCTCCGCCGCCCTTCGGATAGAACCGTGCGTACATCAAGCCGAAGTTCTTGGACTTAAACCAAACGCTCTTCAATTTGGAAGAAACACCACCACGCGTGTTTGCGCGAGCGCATGCGCAATGCTCGCTAATGGCCTTCAAGAGAAGGTGCATCACGGTGCTCTTGTGTTCGCCCTCCATGCCGCCGTCGTCGTCGTCGTGAGCTAGCATCACGACCTTCCTTAGACGAGCCGCAAGGTTGCGTTGCGAGCCGGGTACCGCTTCCTTGACGAAGTCGTGTCGCGGTCTTTCTCCGTCCAAGAGCGGGGTGAGCCGCTTGTAGATTATATCGGCGTCGTGTTGTGGCGTCGGTGGCGGGCGCACGCACGCCGCGACCTTGTTATGACCCTCAGCAATAACGGTCGCATCCTCCTCGTTAGGCACAACGTGAACCCAACCGTGCGTGTATGCCTCTGAAAGAGGTGCCTGCTTCATGAAGTACTCCGAAAGGAAGAGGTAGCGCGTGTTCCCACCCACCAACTCGTACTCGTTGTCCTTGCGCTTTATTGCGAAGCCACAATGCTCCTTTGTCCACCCTGCGATTTTTAAAGACGCAAATAGGCCAGAGAGCGCGTGCTCTTCGGTGCCAGGTTGCCACGTTTCCTCCGCGCTCCCAGGGAGGCGAGTGATGAAGTTGTCCACGACATCACGCGACCGCGTCGCAAACTTTGTGCTGAACCTCATGTCGCTCACGCGAACCCTTACGAGAGGTCCAAGCTTCTCGACAGCGGCGTAGTACGAGCGGATGACCTCGTCGTTGTCGACGTTGTCAGCTTCACCGGCGTCGCTACGTGCACCGGCGGCGACGTCTTGAACGGCTCGCATAGTTTGTTTTGAGTAACCGAAGCCTAATTAAGCCTATAGGTACTACTATTCTACCTATTACCAAGGATGACGAAACCCTCTAACTTCCCATCCATCCCTGACAGAATCGACCAACTTCCCATCCCAACCATCCCCAACTGCCCCAACTTCCCATCTCATCCCTCCGAACTTCCCAAACTCAACAAAAGTTGCCCTTTTGCAGCATCATACGCGGTTACTACTGTAAGGTGCGATTTGGGAGAACTCGCGATTTGGGAGAACTCGCGATTTGGTCGGAGAAGATGTTTTCCTAGGATGGTATGGACTATGGACTATCCCATCCCATCAGGTGGGACCAGGTGGTGTTCCCCGACCTAATCGCGAGTTCTCCCAAAGGTGTTCTCCAGTCCGACCTAATCGCTCGACCAAAGGGTTCTCCAGTCCGACCTAATCGCTCGACCAAAGGGTTCTCCAGTCCGACCTAATCGCTCGACCAAAGGGTTCTCCAGTCCGACCTAATCGCGAGTTCTCCCAAAGGTGTTCTCCAGTCCGACCTAATCGCTCGACCAAATACACTCTCCAGTCCGACCTAAGGTTAATCGCTCCCCCCCCCCCCCCCCCCCCCCCCCCCCCCCGCGGCGGCGGCGACGGCGCGCTCGTGCGCGCGCTCGAGCACCTTTGTGCGCAAGCTCTTGCGCATCTCTGCAAGCTCTGGCGGCGGCTTGGGCTCGCGTGGCGCGCGTGGCTTCGGTGCGGCGGCGGCCGCCTCGTGCGGTTTTCACTGCCCGGTGCGTGGGAAAAAAACGACGGTATTACAACGAGAAAACAACTTTGGGAATGCAACAAGGACGGAATGCAACAAGCACAATCCATCATCCATTTCGATGAATCTCACGCTTCCTCATGTGCCGCGCAGCAACTTCAGGGTCAGGCAGAGTTCAGGGCGCAGTCTTCATTCCCCACACAGCGAATTCGACTGGCCGTTGATGGGGATGGGCACCACACCCTGCGGGTTGTTAGCTGGCCCGCAGAGTACTATTTCAGACATTAGCTTCGCGTTCTCCGGCGTGTTTGCGATGAGAATCTCGTCACCAGGACCGGTCTGGATCGGAAGCGAGAGCGATGGGTCGCAGCACACGCAGTTGGTGCCCGTGTCCTTACATGTCGTTGGGTCGGCAGTCGATTCCGGGAGGCAGCACGTCGCGAAGCCACTTGTCGGGTTCCAAAACGTCTCGTTGTTCTGCGAGCCAAATGGTGCAACGGGAAAGTACTCCTGCGTACCCTCGTACGTTACGTCGCTCGTGAAGAACTGGTTCTCCCAGCACTCGCGCGAGCAAGCCTTACCATCCGAACCACCCGCACCAACCGGACCACGGTTCACCGAGTACGAGGCCGAGAAGCCATTTGTGGCGAGTTTGTAGTCGACGAGAAAGATTAGCGCAGTCCTTACCTCCACCGCAGTCACGGCGTCCTTCTCATTAAGCTCTCTGAGTGTCTTGTCCGGGTTCCTGAGCCAAGCAGTGGCGTTTCTGAGGTACTCGGCCGAGCAACCCGATGAGGGGAAGCCAATGTCGCTATCCGCCGGAGGGGGGGTGGCACTCACCGTAGCGTTGATGCCACGGATGTTCCCAAACCAACGCTCGGTGTAGCACTTGCTCGGGTCGCAAGGTGCCACCGCGTTGTTAATGAAGCCACCGAATTGTGCCGTCACGCAGTCATTGTGGGCCGGATTCGTGCTATCGCAATTCAGACACAGGGTAGGTTCCTGGCACCCCATGAGGCCGGACGGACCGCCATTTTTATTTCCAGACACGCGGTACGCGTCGCCGACTTGGGCGTTCTGCACTCCCTTGGCGAACGGGCAGCCCGTGATCTCGTAGGTGTCGAGCGTCTGGAGCGCGTTCATCGTCGAACGAGAGAGCTTGTTGAGGAATGGCGCTTTCTTCGTGAGTTCGGATGCAAAAGACGCGAATGTCCCACCCTGGTAGCCAACCGTGCCAGGCACAAACGTGTCCGAAAACGGAGGACCTTCAGCTGGGATCCAGTCTCCATCGACCAAGGCGGCCTCAGCCTCGGCAGCCGTGATGAAGCGCGACGTGTTGTAGAGCGCGCGATCCGGGATGGATGGCACGCGATTCTGCTTGTAGGACTTGCCGCTGGCTTTGCTCCTCCCGAGCGGCGCCGCCGAGATGAGGTCGTTGAAGTTGCTCGTGGAGAATTCGATCCCGCTATCGTAGAGGTCAAACAATTGAATCTTTCCCACTTCTGATTTGTTGGCGTCGAGGAAAACACCCGCCGCATCGCCAAGCGCAGTAATCAATTTGCTGATGCTATTCGATGGGTCGAAGATGTACACCGATTCGACGAAGTTGAGCGTGGTGGTTTGACCGGAGAACCATGCGAAGAAGTTGCAGTCTCCCTTCTTGCTATTCGCCGGCGGTTTCGGATACATCAACTTCAGGCACTCGTCGTTCTGGAAGGATCCTGCGCTGATGACGACATTGGTGCTGATGGCGACATTCTTCCGGAAAGTTGCCTTGTTTGCCTCATCCTCAGCATCCATGCAGCTGCCGGTCGCGCAGGACACCTCCGCGTATCCTGTGACGTCGCTGCACGCCTTTCCGAGCGGAGTCTGGCCCTTGGACGCGAGGAACTTGTACAGCTCGAGGACTTGGCACGCGCTGCGGATGGTTGGCTCATTGCGGGTCGGACAGCAGTCGGCGCCGGTGCAGAAGCACTTCGATTTGAAGCAGTCGCCCGTGTAGTAGTTGTACTTGGCGTACTTGTAGTACTTCCACGTCCACGGCTTCCAGGAGTAGGCCTTGGGGTAGTAGGAGCCGCACGGATAGCCGTCATAGCCGTCATAATAGCCGCCATATCCGTCATACGAGCCATATCCGTCATACAAGCCGTCCGGGTAGCCGTCATAATAGCCGTCGTAGCCGCCAGAGTCGTACTTGTTGTCATTGTACTTGTTGCTGCTGTACTTCCACGTCCACGGCGCCCACCACTTGTACTTGGGATAGTAGCCTGATTTGTATTCATCACCGTAGTAGCCTGAGTTGTATTCATCAACGTACTTCGTCGTCTCATAAGTCGTCGTCGTCGATTTGTCTGCGCTCACACCACTCACGGCACTGAGCATTACGACGACAGCAAGCAGAGCGACCAGAACGGCTGATGACGCCGTGACGATCGATCGCATGTTCCTGACATTCGTCGTCATCATCTTCGTTACTACCACTATTATGGTATACTGTTTTATATGAGCCAATCAACAAACGCCTGCGCGCTGCCAATCTATCAGGTATGATGAGGACCAACCGACCAACGCGTGCAGTGATTGATGAGGACGAATCAATGAACGGCTCAATAAATGAACGAAAGGAGCCAAGGTACCATACAAGCCTGCAAAAGTAGTAAGCTGGCTGCACTAACGAACCACCACTGGGCACCACTCACGAACACATGCAGGAGGCGTGACATGTTTCGCATGAAAATAAAATGGCGAACAAATAACGGGCGGAGGGGCCGAGGGTGAAAAGGTCCTTGGGCCAAACAAACTCCCCCTTGTTCTTTCTCACTCTCCTTGGGGGATTCACCGTTGCTTGGTGCATTTGGACCTGGCCTGTCCTGTCCGCCTGTCCTTGGGGTCCGGCTGGGTTTTGGGTTCGTGCGAAAGGCGCGGCTCTGTGGTGCACTCGGGCAACCCCCCCCCCCCCCCCCCCCCCCCCCCCCCCCCCCCCCCCCCCGCTCCGACCCCTCCGGAGGCCTCAGGAGGCCTCAGACCCCTCCGGACCCCTCCGGAGGCCTCCGGAGGCCGCGGTCCAAGAAGTAGACGTCCTGCAGGAGCTTAAGGGCACTGACCACAATGAGTGGAACGGGGGGTTCAAGTATACCCATGATACAGTTTGGCACTTTGGCCTGATCCCCGGATTTTCGCAAGGTGTTCCGAAAGGAGCAGTCCGTCACTCCGTCCATCTGCATGCCGCCACGGAACAACCTCGTTGCACCGTGAGCAAAAAACGAACCTTTTTCTTTAACAAAGCTACCCGGTACGGTGCGTTTTGTCATGCGCCCTCATCATGAAGTTTTCAAGCTCATTTTCGTCGCGTCTAAGGCTTCGTTTTCCACAAGTTGTAGCATTGTGTGTGTGGAACCTCAACTTCCGACGGGAGTTTAGGTCGGGGGCGTTCCGTCCGACGGGAGTTTATTTAGGTGACGGCTTCTTCGTGACGTTCCTTTACTGTGAGAGGCGCGAAAATAGTTTTACTTGCCACAGCTCTCGTTGCCTTGACTGTGTGCGGTATACCCAACGCACATCCTCAAGTTTGAAATGGCGGGCCCATGGCGGGGCCGGAATTTTCCGGGCCTTGCTAATAGTTTAACGAAGGATCCCAATTCGCCATGATGAGCTCCGACCAAACTTAATTCAGAAGGCCCTGGAGCAAGATTCTGGAGCAAAAAGGTGATCAACTTGAATACCACCTTTATGCACTGCGATGCAAAGTCTACAAAAATCACATTCGGCGAAGTTTTGTTTCTCTTTGAAGGGATCGCGACGACTTGCAGCTCGCAATTGTTTTCACCTGTTGTTCCTATCAACTATAAACTGTACGCACCCACGTCTTTGGCGCGCGTGTCCTCAGTCAGTCCTCTGGCTGCTGTGTCGAAAAAAAAGTGATTTTCTCCCCGCCGGCCCCGGCAGCCGCACAACGTTTCGCCTCTTCGGGCGGAGATCACATCTCAAGCAGTCATCGAAGCGAATACAGGATGCACCGTCGCGCTGGGGGTGCCGACGACGGACAGACGGCGGAGAGTGCAAGGCTCGTGCCGTCGTCGTCGTCCTCCTCCTCCTCCTCGCCGTCGCCGTCGCAGGGCAAAACGACGGAAACAACCGCGCTAACGACGACAGCAACGCGCCTGCTGATCGCGGCCGCATTCATCGTCACGGCGGCGATCGCGATTTTCTATGCAGTCGGCGGGCGGGCGCCGCAACAAAGCATACAACAAACAGCGGAAGCGCCCGTAGCTGCGTTGGAAAGAACAGTCACGCCGCCGTTCCCGCCGCTGCAGCAGCACCGCCGAAGAACGCACTTGCCGCCGACGCCGCCGATGTCTCCCAACCCACCGCCACCGCCGCCACACCCCGACCCTCCAAGGCACGATGTCGAGAGCAGCTTGTACCTGAGCTTTCTCTCGCTGACAACAGACGATGAACTAGGCAACATACCTTTCGACGACGACTTTCGGCGCACGCATACTTCATATCACACAACCGTCGAGCACTTTGTCACGTACGTTGCTCTCACGTACATTACCGTTGCACCACGCGCGGAGGTTGAAGTGACGCGCGCTGATGACCGCAACGAGCGAGACGACAACGGGAGGTCCGTGCCAAGGTACGAGGTGGAAAACGGCGCCGGCGCGCGTCGAAAGATGCTGGAAGAAGGAACTTCGAGGCATCTTGCGCTGTATTTCGGGAGAAATGTTTTTGCGGTTCGCGTGCTGAACGGAGGCCGAAGCCGCACGTACACGGTCACCGTCGATCGTGCCACCGCTCCAGAATTTACGCGTCTCGGAAGCTTGCGTTGCGCTGCCGGTGCGCTGTCGCCTCTATTCTCGCCTGATCGGCTTGAGTATGAGGTTGTCGTTGACGCAAGCGTCACGGCGACGACGCTACGTGCGACGCTGCAGCGCGACACGAATGCGGATGTGGTGCTCGAATTTGAAGAGATGCCCATCAAGAGTGGCGTGACCACAAATGAGGTTCAAGTTCCGGGAACCTACCGCTTTGCAGTTGTTGCTCAGCTCGGCATGCGGCGCACGGAGTATACCGTCAACGTGAGGTGGCCATCCAGCCCGCCACCACCTCCGCCGCTAACGCCGCCACTCATCCCCCCTCCTCCACCGCCACCAAATCGACCGCACAGACCACCACCATCACCGCCACCGCGTCCGCCGAAGTCTCCTCCTCCGCCACCACCGCCGCCGCCGCCGCCACTCCCGCCATCGCCACCTCCGCCTCCGCCACCACCACCGCCGCCGCCGCCGCCATCTCCACCTCCACCCCCACCGCCGCCGCCGCCGAGCCCACCGCCGCCTCTGCCCGACTCCTTTTTTGTGCCACCGCCGCCGCCGCCGCCGCCGCCCGTCCCAGAAGATCCAGACGATGCCGCGCTTGTGCATCTATCTCTCACGTCTAATTCGCACATCGAAAGCTGGGACATAACGCCTCAGTTTGACGCCGATGTACTTGTGTACGATGCCATGGTCGAATGGGACGTGCCAGCAGTGGAGATTTTGTTCATCACACGCCAAAGGGCTGCATCTGTGCTGATTGAAGATGCCGATGGAAAGACGCTCTACGACTCCACGAAGGAAACCGGCACGGAGGCGCCGTTTGAGAATGCAGGTGCCGGTGCTCCTACTGAGGACGAGGAGATTCAAAATCTACGCGGATGGTCAGCAGGTGACGAATCGTCCTTCACCCTAAACGGAGAACATGTGCACAAGATGAAAAAACCGCCAAAGTCGACTTACTCAAATCATCCTGTTCTCGGGCAGTCCATGGAGCAAAACAACAACTTTTACGCCGACCGCAAGGGCAAGGTATTCAAGCGAAAGCCAAAGGGCACTTACGGCAGACGTCGATCGCTCCTGTCGATGGGAACTGTTTACGATATTGCACTCCAGCCGGGTTGGAATAAAATTAACATCAAGGTGACAAGCCAAGACAAGTCACAGACGATCACGTACGCTCTACGCATCGGCCGTTCTGAACAACCACAGAATGCGGATCTTGTGAATCTTGACGTGTCTCCCGCGGTTTCCTCCGTCGGATACACGGCATCGGGCGCGCCTTTTGTTAGCGCAGATGAATTTGAGACCAACGAAGGCGCTGGTTTTGCCGTGTGGAGTCGTCCATTTACTACTCGCAGCCTGAACTACGTCGTTCACATGCCCGCAGCGATACAGTATGCACTCGTCACGCCAAAGACGCGTGATTCGAGCGCGAAGTTCAACATCACGGTTATCAAGCAATTTCTTGCATATGCAGAGGACGACGACGCGTCGACAGCTTCTGCAGTTGCGATTTCCTGGCCCGCCAACAAGCCATTCGTCGTTCCACTTCTACCATTGCCTCGAGCTCTGCGCATCCTTCTTACAGTCACGGCACCGCTTGGTGTGCTATCTCGTACGTACGAGCTAGAGCTGGGCTACACGCCGCCGTCGCCACCATTACCTCCACCCTTCCCAAGGAGCTTTGCGCCCTCTGAGCCCAATCTGCCGCCCCCTTACCCATCACATCCACCGCCAAGACCGCCAAGCATTCCGCACCCGCCGCCTGAGTTGAGTAAGGCGCAAAAGACGTGGCTGCAGCTCGAGTCAATTGATTTTGCACAGCACGTGCGACGCAGTGCAATGCTTGACGTTATGGTTCCATCTGTGGGCGTGCTGAGCCCAGACTTTGACCCAGAGACGCTGAATTATAAGCTCACACTTCCCGCCAATGTGGAGAACGTGACGATGCAGTTCGCCCTCGGACGTTCGGCAAAACGGCACGGATCAGTTGCGACAATTGTCGATCAGATGCATCCAGACGAGCCGCTCGCGGAGCCATTAACCCATAACCCATCTGCACAGGCGGACGTGAGTGTGGAGCGCGGGCAGGTTCGAATCATTTCCATCATCATCAAGTCTGAGCTCGATCGAGGGAAGGATCCGACATCGTATTCCTTTGTCGTGAGCCGCGAATTCATTAGCCCACCACCACCGCCTTTCGAGCCGGCGCCGCCCCCGCCAAGCCCACCGCCACCAAGCCCTCCTCCACCACCGAGTCCGCCACCTCCACCGCCGCCACCACCACCTCCTCCACCACCGCCACCGCCTCCGCATCCACCACCACCAAGTCCAACTGCGCCGATTCCTCCACCGCCTCCGACCCCACCAAGTCCACCGCCGCCCCCACCCCCGCCCCCACCTCCGCCAAGCCCGCCACCGCCCTCACCCCCGCCACCCCCGCTGCCTCCGATTCGTGCCGATAATTCGTCGCTCGTGTTGCTATCCATTAGCGATTGCACGCTGGTACCTCGTTGGCATTTGGCTGTGCACGAATACAACTGTGCTGTTTCCTGGGAAGTGGAAGAGGTTGACGTGACCGTACTCACAGCGGGTCCATCGGCGAAGATAAAATTTGAGCACGATCGAACACGACTAATCTCAAGCGATATTGAAGAATACACGTCTTGGGCTGAGCACGGAGTGCATCATCGAAACATTCCGGAAGACACGAGCGTAGTTCATATGCCCGACAGTCCACCGGCAACGGCGCCCCGCGTTGGCGTGAGGGCTGATTACAAGCCCGGGCCTCTTGAACCGGGCGGAGTTTCTGGGCGGATGGAGGACGCGGTGCGCGAAAGTGACAACGCGCCACTGATCCATCCACCTGGAGTTTCGAAACTGGAACCAGAACCAGTACCAACAAAGCCAGGACTTCGTGATGATACTACTGCACCTCAGCCAAAGCAGAAGAAGGGCACAAAGTCGCGTCGCCGCAAGCAGCGTGGACGCCTTCGTCGGCTTCTGGCGGAAGGCGCAGCTCGCGTGGGCATTCCGCATGGCGATTCTGGTCTAACCGTTGTCGTTACGAGCCAGGATGGCTCGTTAACGGAGCGCTACAATGTTAAATTCGCGCGACCGTTGCCACCCAGTGCATCTCGTGTTGGCATGCTACGTGCGGTAGGATGCGAGCTTCGCCCAAGCTTCACATCCAGCTTAAGAAACTACACGTGCTACGTGCACGGCGACGATGGCCCCGATGCAGCTGTAAGTATTGTGGCACATCCGACCGACGCAGCAAAACGTCTGACTTCGAAATTGCGCTTTGCCGGTGACGCGGCTGAATGGGATGAACCAAAGCGCGTTCCACTTGCACGCATCGCGGACGGTGATTCCACGCAGGACATGGCCATCGCGGTGTTTGACGTCACGGACACTTTTGGTAGCATGACTGCATACCAAGTGCATTTGCGCTACTTTTCTCCACCTCCACCTCCGACAGCGCCGCCCCCTGGGCCAGGTGCCCCATTTCAGCCGCCGCCGAGTTGGCCTCCGCCGAGCCCGCCACCGACGCGTCCGCCGCCGTACCCAGCTTTCCCGCCTGCACAGCCTCCGGGACTTCCCTTGCCACCAGCACCACTATCTCACGCATCAACGGCGCTCGATCGTGCGAGTGACATATTTGAATCGTCCATCTCGAGGAATGTCAAGCAGCTTCGTTCGATACTTGTTTCGGCTTTCGCTCCTGGTATAATGGGACTCGTCGATCCAAGGGAAAAGAAAGGAGTTCCGATATTGCCCACTGTGAGTCACGTGCCTGCCTCGGCTGCGGATAAGGCGCGTTTGCGTGCGCAAAAGCCCGGTTTTGATCCGAATTGGCATGAATACGAAGTATCTCTGCCCTGGTGGACAGAGGAGGTTGTGATTCACGTTGATCCGTGGCGGAGGGACACGGAGGTCATGCTTGACGACGAACTCATGCCACCCGCAGAACGCGCGCGCGAATCGAAAGTGGTGTTCCAGCACCCCGACGATACGAATGGAAAACGTGCGGAGCTTGGCTCAACAGTTGCGGTGAAGGATGGCGACGTCTACAAGCTGCTTTTTGTGCGTCAGGCGGCGCCGAGCCCACCTCCACCAAGCCCACCTCCGAGCCCACCTCCCCCTCCGAGTCCGCCTGCCCCTCCGGGATCGCCTACGCCACCAAATCCGCCGCCCGAGCATCCGCCACGACCGCCGCCACCAAGCCCGCCACCGCCTCCACCTCCGCCAAGCCCACCACCGCCTCCACCGAGCCCACCTCCCAGCGTTCCCGCACATCCGCATCCGCCAAGCCCTCCGCCGCCGCCTCCGCCGAGCCCTCCCCCGAGCCCTCCCCCATTACCACCGAGTCCTCCACCTCCAGACGGGAAGCATGCAGAGGCAAAGCTAAGCTTGATGAGTTTCGATTCGGGCGAGCTTGCACCACGTTTTCGATCAGCACACACAAGCTACGAACTTTTGCATGTGCCTCGCCGTGCGTCCACGGTATCGTTGACATGGATGTCAAAGGCGCGCGGCGCCCGCGTTTCCGTTGTGGACGAATCGAGTGGCACTGTTCTCGGCGACGCGGGCGAAGAGAGCCTCGTGAGCGGCATTCGGGTGCATGACGAGCATGGCAACCCACGCAAGATGAAGGTGGTGGTGACGGCACGTGACGGCGTGAGCGTCGAGACGTACGAGGTGTCCGTGGTTCAGAAGCACGGTGTGGGATCGGGAAGGAGGCTGCTCCAGCGATCCTATGATTAAACCTGTGTAAAGCACCAAATACAAGTAAGTACTTTTACTACAATCAATCAATCAATCATACAACAAAACACTTCTCCTCAATCTTCCAACAAACAAACAAATCCAAGAAACCTCTGGAGAGTACTCGCGATGATGCCGTCCCACGATATGCTCGATATGTGCTCTGGTCTGTATCCATGAAGGCGATGCAAAACAGTCTCCGCATCTGCGTTTGCCTTGCATAAAACTTTCGCCTCTGATTCGGCATCCTCCACTCCGCAAGCCTCCAATAGAAGACAAATGGCTCGCGTCTCCACGCCACATCCAGCGGGAGGTTTCAGCTGCGCCGCTGCGCGTAGTGCATCATCCCGAACCCTCACAAACTCGGCAACTTCTCTGCCTTGAAGCACGTCGTCAACGCGCTTGGCAGACAAGTGAGATTGAAAGTCTCGCAAGCTGATGATGATCTCCATCTCATCACGATGATTCCTCTCCCCTTCTTCCGTCACGAATAATGTTCTCTTCACTCCTCCTCCTGCTCCTCTTGCTCCTCCTGCTCCCTCCACAACCTCCGCCACAAAGGCTGCGGCACGCAGGGCGTGACTCACGTGTTGTTTCCACGTGCGCGCGGCAACTCCACG
This sequence comes from Pycnococcus provasolii, assembly GCA_938743325.2. NCBI lineage: Eukaryota > Viridiplantae > Chlorophyta > Pseudoscourfieldiophyceae > Pseudoscourfieldiales > Pycnococcaceae > Pycnococcus > Pycnococcus provasolii. The sequence continues at coordinate 14,158 of OW568890.1, forward strand.
AGGTTTCAGTCGAGCGACGGCTTTGACCTGCTGTTGAGTCGTCGTAGTACTACTATCCATACTACCACTGAGCGCCTCGACAAATCTTTCCGCCGTCGCCACCGAAGAGGAAGGAAAGAAGCGTTTGGCTGCGTGGTACACCGCGAGTGCCGCATCTGCGTCGTTCGCGTCTGGCTCAAAGAGAAGCACCATGACAGCAGCAGTTTCCTCCAAAGAGCGCGCGAGTGACGTGGCCAGCGCAGATCCGTACCGACCTCTTCCACAAACCGCAATCCTCCTCCTTCTCCTCCTTCTCCTCCCACTTAGCCACGTTTCGACCCTTCTCACGACGTCATGGTAGTGGCCTGTCAACTCATCCAGGCTCGTCTCATCCACCTCAGCGTTGAGTAGCGAATCTTCTTCTGGCAATGCGATGCCAAACACAGGCGCTGATGCAATATATCCCATGAGCTGTCGCAACGAGGAAACGTCACCAGAAGCGTCGTGAACAACATACACAGCGTCGACACCACCAGAATCATCGGCAGCGGTAGTTGTTGTAGTCGCAATCCCATGAAACGTGAATGTCAACGCGGTTGCGTTCAGCGGCACGATGGGCTCCACGACGACATCTGACGGCGGTATACTACCACTACTGCTCTCCTCGTCCTCCTCCTCCTCCTCGTCGTCCTCCTCCTCGTCCTCCTCGTCGTCCTCCTCCAACATCAGCATGTTCTCAAGGAGCTGCTGCCCCTTCTTCTCCTTCTTCTTCGCTGCTGTTGTTGTGATTCCCATTGCCTCCAAATAAGCTTTCATATCACTTTTCTCCTCCGTAGACAAAATGTCGCCGCCACTACTTTTACCCTCAACATCAGATGCGTCATCATGATGCACCACCCAACCAAATGCGCTGAGCTTCTTCTTCATATCCTCAATCAGCACCTGCATGCTATCACTTCTGAGCATGCTGAAATGATCTTCGGGAACGTCCACAATCTCAAGATCGTCAGCAACTTCTGACCAAATCAAGCCGTGGTCAGCGCCGTCATCCATGTAGGCAACTGCACCTCTCCGCGAAGCTCGGTAGTACGTCACGCGCCCTTGAAGTCGCCTTCCCTCTTCGAATTGGTGCCATCGTATGTCAGATCGGCTGGACCCAGTCTTTACCGCCGTCGCGATTGCAAGAACCTGCTCTCGCACCTCCTGAGCGGTGAACTTTTCGTTTCGCATCACGCGATAGACGGGCGCAAAGTACTCGTATCTATCCATCGTGCTCATGTCCGACCAGCCTGCGCTAGCATGCCCAAAATCAATCGCCGCTAAAATCATTTCCATGAGCTCGAACGCGTCTTCGTCTGTCGCCTCCCCCTCCTCCTCCTCCTCCTCAGCAGCAGCTACTGCTACTCCCCTCACCTGAAGCGGATGAGGTGCGTCGAAGACGAATACGTGGCCCACCTGTTCGCCGCGTCGCTCGAGCTGCAGGGCAACCTCCATCGCGACCACACCACCGTAGCTGTGGCCGCCAATCAGGTACGGCCCTCGCGGTTGCACGCGAAGAATGTCTTTGACATGCACCGCCGCGAGCTCGGAGATGTTCTTCGAGTCGTCCTTCTCGAGCGTGTAGATTGGCTGGTCGCTCCAACTTAGATGGCTGATGAAGCTGAAGTACGCCGACTGGCCATTTGCTACTCCTGGAGCGGCGAGGAAGAGAGGGCGCACCGCCGCACCTCGCAACGTGCGCAGAGACGCGGGCAAGGAAGAGGAGGAGGAGGCATCACCACCACCGCCTCCGCCGCCGTCACCACCAGCAACTCCAGCTTTTTCTTCTTCCTCACCTACTTGTACGGAGGAGGCAGCTGCGAGCTCTTCGCAAACGAACTTCGCAATCTCGCCAATGCTCTGGTAGTCGTACAGCAACGTTGCCGGAAGCCGCTGATCGAATACCTCGGAGAGCGTGCCACGAAGCTCCATGCCAGCTTGTGAGTTCAACCCTGAGCTCATCAGTGGGTCGTCGCTGTGCACGGAGTACCCGAGAATGGATGCCACCTCTTCAGACACCATCGCGCGCACCTCAGACTCAGACACGCGGCGACGATGATGATGACCACGTGCAGCATCATCCCGACGATAATCAGCGTCAGCATCAGCATCATGGGTGGTGGTGGCCGGCAACTGACATTCAGCCATGACGACAGAATCTGATGGCGATGACGACGTGAATTCTTCCATGCAGCTGATGAGGCGAATCGAGGCAACTCCGGCAACCTCGAGTGAAATGTGGTGCAGATTGCTGCGGCGGTGGCGGCTACAATCGCCTACTGCATCGTCAGGAACAACGTCGCCGTGAAGTTGCAGCATTGCTTCCTCATGTGCACCACCACCACCACCACCACCACCACCGTGAAAGGCTAGCGCCTCGATTGAAAAACCTCGAGAAGAATAGTTAACTTCTTCTTCTGCTGCTGCTACCATCGGAGGATTACTGTTGCCGCCGCTGTTGCTCCGATTTGTTGCTGCTGCAGCCATCGACGACAGCCTGCTTGCGGCTGCAAAACCGAGCGACACTGACTCACCAATACTGCGCATCGTCAAGTCATCACCTCCTGAGGCGGCGTGCGGACGATAGCTCATGGAACCGGCAAACGTGGTTTGTGACAGCGCAAGTAGTCGTGCACGTGATGACACTCCATGCCGAAGAAGCGACTGAGTGTGAGTTCCACTTACGATTTCGACCGGAGGAAGGATGCAATCGCCACGATTCGATCGAATGGAAGAGGAACACAGCCCGCCCCTCACAGCTGTCGATGTACAAGCGCCACCACCAGCATTCACGTCTACAACAATACGCTTCGCGGTAGCCTGAATCGACGAATGCGAGCGTCCCGTCAATGATGATACATGCAAAACGCCGGTGAAGGCGAAGAACTTGCACGTAAAATACGAAGTGGCAGTAAGGAATCTATCCTCTGATGCCGTCGAGTTGCAAAGCACCTTAGATAGAACGACGTGCTGCTGCGATTGAGATTGTGACCAAGATGGACCACCACCACCACTACCAGCAGCTGCAGCACGATTCTTCATCACTGATGGCGACGGCGATGGTGCGTAGATTCCATGGCGCTGTGGCAAATCGCGCATAAACGCAGCAGGAAGCTCGACTAGCAAAGCCAACAGGCTAAGCTTATCAAACGGCTGTAGTGTGCTTTGCTGCAACGCTGACATGCGCACATCCAATTGCACAGGCGTCCTCCGAAGATCGTTTTTAGGTATGCTTGTTATCCTGCACATGGCAAGGAGAGGCTCGACAGTGCGTTTCACCGAGCATCGACCAAGGATCAATGGCATGCGATTATGATTATGATACGTGGTTGTCTCCGCCGCCCCCCGTGCGAGCACGGCACTTGCATTGGTGCCCTGAGCTGCAAACGCGTTCACAACACCCGCCAACAAGCAAGTTGAGCCGTTACCATCGAAGCCACTGTGCGACGCGAGAGCCCCGGCTTCACGGCATGCAGATAAATGCAGTGCATTATTGCGGTGCGATGACTGTACGCCAGTTGCACCATCACCGCCAATGGCATGGGCCACGTGTGGATTGAGGCGCTTAAGATGCAGGACTGGCGCGATTGAGACCGCCGACATTGATTTCACTGCATGTGCTAAAAGCACGGCGCCAGCAGCAGCTTCGTGGTGCCCCATCTGCGGCTTGCAAGTGCTTGTAACGAGTGGCTCACATCCAGGTTTTGCGTGCACCGCTACGACGGATGCCACCTCGACAGGATCGGCAAGCGAAGATCCATTCGCATGGAGTTGTGCAAGCCGAATGCACACACATGAATCGTCAAACAACGCTCTTCCTTGCCGCCGGATCATCGCGGATCGCATTACAGCCTGCTGCGACGGACCAACGGGGGCAACGAAGGAAGCGCCCGTACCATTGTGACTGACAGCTGACCCAATGAGAGCAAACGTGAACATCCTGCGATCATTAGCACCGTCGTCTGAGGCGGAGGCGGTCAAGCTGCCTCGTTGAAGCATAATAGATGTGCATGACTCGCCGCGTCCATATCCTCCAGCATCGGCGTCAAGAACACGGCTTCTACCGTCCATTGCTAGGAAGCCGGCGCGACTAAGTACAGCCGAGCTTCTCGGGTCGAGCAGGAGATTTACACCGCACGATAGTGCTTGGCACTCCGAGTCCGTCTGAGGTTCCGATCCTCCGCCGCCATCATGCAGGATGCAGTTACGTGACATATGGCACGTCACTAGCGAAGATGAACACGCCGTGTCAACACTGACCGCCTCGCCGTGCAGATTAAAGGTGTAGCAAAGACGGCCTGAAGACGCGGAATGAGCGGACGATGTAAAAGTATATCCGCTGATTCCTATAGAAGCGTGCTTTGATGTGACGGATTCGTAGTCTGAAGAGGCAATACCGACAAATGCGGATGTGGATCGAAAGTTCTTCTTTTTGTCGCCGGATGCACCCAAATTTCGCTTGAGCACAGCCAGTGAAGTAAGCAGAAGCTGGCGATGCTGTGGATCTAATAGGGCTGCCTCGGTCGGCGGAAGTGAAAACGCGCGAAGGTCAAAGCCTTCAACATCGACGCCATTGATAAAGCTCGCAAAGCGACTCACATCATCGTTGTACGTTGCACTCGTCTTCTCAGCATCCCAGCGTTGCAGAGGTACCCTTTTGCAGAAATCAGAAACCGATGCAAACATAGAATCTAGCATCGCATCTGCAGAATTTGGAAGCACAGAATCCATATCTGAAATCGAAGTGATCGTGGAATCTTGTGCACCGTCCTTCGCGCAACTTGAGGTGATTCTTTCAGCATACAATACGTCCTCATCATTCGAATCTGTGTCATCGGGTGCAAGCCGCGACGTCACGTACGATGCCATCGCAGATACGGTCGGATAGTCGAAGACGAGCGTGCCCGGCAGCTGCAGTCCCATACGCGTCTCAACAGCATTTCTGAGCTCAACGGCGCCGAGCGAGTCGAGACCCGCCGCCATCAGCGGCTCGTCAGCCGACACGTCCGACCCGAGCACGCCGCGGATCGCCTCGGACAGCTGCTGCTGCACGTGCTGCTCTGACGCAGCATGCGGCTGCGCGCCGCGTCGGCGTCGTGTGCCCGCGACTTCCTGAGACTTCGTCTCTGCCAGCGGCGCGACGCCCTCCTCGGCAGCACGCACGTCGGCGAAGAACGCCGCGTCCGCGTACGCAGGCTGCTGCGCGAGGAAGCGCGTCCAGTCGAACGGACTCACCGTCAGCACAGCGCCAGCAGGTGCACTCGCTCTCAGCAGCGACGATAGCGCGCCGCCAAGCACCGCCAAGCCCAACTCGGGCGTCACGACGCCCACGCCCGCACGCTCCATGCGTCCTATCGTCGAAGCGTCGTTCGCCGCCATGCCGCCGCCGATCCACGCGCCCCACTGCAAGCTCAGCACCCGCTCGCCGCTCGCATGCGCGGCGTGCGCGGCGGCGTCGAGCGCGGCATTCGCGGCGCAGTAGTTGGACTGCCCCGGCGAGCCGAGGAACGCCGCCAGCGACGAAAACAGAACCTGCGCCGATACCGCGTTCGCGTGTGTTGCTTGCACCAGCGTTCCCAGGCTGTCCACCTTCGCCGCAAACACGCGCCGCACGCCTGACGCGCGCTGCTGGGCGAGCGTCGCGTCCGCGAGCACGCCGCCGGCATGCACGACCGCGTTCGGGCCATTTGCCGCCGTCACGACGGCGCGGTCGCCCGCGGTCGCGGCGTCGCAGCGCTGCATGCGCACGAGCGACGCCGAGGCGACCAGGGCCTCCAATCCCTCACCACGACGACCAGATCGGCCGAGCAAATGCAGATGACAAGTCGACATGCTCGCGAGCCACGACGCCGTGAGAGCTCCGAGATTGCCCAGCCCGCCGCACACGAGCACGCCGTCGCCGACGCCGCCAGCGAGCACGTCGTCGCGCACCGCCCGCGGCGAGCACACCACGATCTTGCCCACGTGTCGCGCCTGCGACATCTGACGCAGCGCGGCGTGCGACCGCACGAGCGTGTGAGCGGTGGTACTCAGCGGCCGATACTGCATGGTGCTCGCGCACGTGGCGACGCGGTGCATGCCCTTGCGCATCGCGGCTTGTGGCAGGAAGTCCACCGCCACCAGCCGCAGCGTCGCATCAGATCGCTCAGCGCCGAGCGTCGCCGCCGTCCAGATGTCGCGCTTGCCAATCTCCACGAAACGAGCGCGAGAGGACATGCAGCTGACGGTCGCCGCCACGACGCCCGCGGACGTGAGCGAGTTGAGCACCACGTCGACGGCTCCGAGCGTCATCGACGCCACGTCCGGGAACGTCGTCGCGCGCGAGCTGCCGACGTGGCGCACCGCCGGCGCGTGCGATCTCACCCAGTAACGCTTCGCGCTCGAGCCCGCGGTCGCGTACACCGTCGCGTCCAGTGCGCCGGCGAGCTGTGTCGCAGCCACGCCCACGCCGCCCGCCGCGGCGTGGACCAGCACGCGCTCGCCGCCGCGCGTGCGAGCCGCCTGGCTCAGCGCGAGGTCCACCGTCACGAAGACAGTTGGCATGCTCGCCGCCGCCTCGTGCCGCAGATGCGCGGGTAGAGCTGCGAACGTGTCGCCATACGCGTGCACGTAGTTGCCGAGACATCCGGCGGCGAGACCGAACACGGACTCGCCCAACGCCGCCGTGCGAGCGCAGGCGCGTGCCACCGTGCCGGCGCAGTCGCCTCCCGGAGGACCCGGGTCGCCTGGGTACATGCCGAGCACGTTCAGCACGTCGCGGAAGTTGATGCCGACTGCGGACACACGCACGCGCATCATCGTCGAGCTGGCATCGTCGCCAGCCGCCTCGACGACTGCGATAAGATCCTTGATCGCGCCACGCGGCTGCGGACGCAGCTGCACAGCATGTTCGGGCGTCGCGGCGGTACAGCGGCGCACGCCCGCGCGCATCCAGTACCCTCCTCGATACGCATGGCCCTGAGCATCGGCGTCAACGATGTTACGCGAATGCGGCAGGTGCAATGCAAACTCGTCTGCGTCCGTACCACCAGTCAGAGCTGGATGTCGAAGTTCTTGTGCAGCCGTGCGCCACAAACCACGTATCGCGGCGCCGTCTCGACTGCTTGACGAAGTGCGGGTCATGGCGGCGACGCTCGCCACCGCGCATGCGGTCTGCAGATGAACAGCCACGCTCTGCTCCGAATTATCAAGCAGGGATAACGTCTGCACCACGCTCAGCGCAGCGTACACAGACGATGAGATCCATGCTCGGGCACTGGACGCACCGTCGACACGTATCGTCGTCGTTGCCAACGCGCGAGGAGCAGCCGTCGTCGCATCTGCTGTCTGCGCAAGCCATCGGATCGCGTACATTGCGTCGCGCGTCGAGTGTACCGCGATCTTCGTGCTCGTCGTAGCCCCTTTGGTCATCGGCTTCGCGACCAGCTCGCTCATGTGCATCAGCGTCGCGCCCGCATCCGTGCGCAGTCCGAAGCTGCATGTCACGTCCGCGGTCGACGCGTGCAGACGCGCCCACACCTGCAGACGCGCGTCCGACGTCGCGCGCGGCGTCGTCGTGTACAGCGATACGGCTGCGGGCACGCGCGCTACTGCGGCATCCTCGTCGGGAGACTCGAGCGCGTTGCCGAGCTGCATCGCCGCGTCGAGTGTCGCGGGATGTATCAGCAGACCCGTGACACGTGTTCGTGCAGGCTGACATACGACGCCCGTCGCCTCATCGATGCCGCGTCGAGACGCCGCGCGCGTGCGCACTGCCTGCAGCATTTGGAACGCCGGGCCGTACATCAGCCCGATGCCGTGCATCGTCGAGTACAGCTCGTGCGTGCTTGACGCGGTGGTACAGCGCGCGCGCATTGAGCTGGTGCTCGTACGCTCGAACGAGCGCGACGATGCAGCGTCGTCAGCGGTGCTTGTCGACGACGCCGTCATCCTCGTAACGATGCCGCGTAGGTGTGACACGCCTCGCGTGCGCGAACGCACGTCGACGTGCCCCGAAGCGACGCGCAGAGCGCACGTCACATCCACCGCCGATCCGTCGAGCACAAGTGGCGCGGGGATGCTGACATCCGCAAGTGCCGCACAGCATGCTTCGCCGTGCGCGCCTACAAGCACCACAGCCGCGGCGCTCGCCGTCTCGAAGTATCCCGCGCCGGGGAAGATGCCCTGCCCGCGTACACGATGGTCGTGCAGATACGCAGCCACGCCGCGCGATCGCATTTCGATCATCGCGACATCATCGACGACGCCGTACGCGAGCATCGGATGTGACGTGAGCGTGAACCAACGTCGATCGGCATGGTACACGCCGCGCAGACGGCGGGTGGTACCCACCGCCGCGCGATCGACGTCGTCGCGCAGACCGACCAGCGCGTGCGCATTCGTGCCCTGGAAGGCGAACGAGCTCACGCCTGTCGTATGTGCCGCCGGACTCGCACTCGACGCGCGGGGCGCCAGACATGCGCACGCGCCGCCCATCGAAAGCACGACGCGCACGTGCGGGTTCATGTCGCGCAGGTGCAGAATGGCGGGCGCGTGCGGGACGGCGAGCGTGGAGGCGGCTGCCATCACGCCGACGATGCCCGCCGCGGGCTCCGTGTGTCCGATGAACGTCTTGCTCGCCGAAAGCGTGATCGCGACGCCGCCAGGCTTGCTAGTCAGCACGGCGGTAGCGGCGCCCACCTCGATCGGGTCGCCGAGCGGCGTGCCTGTGCCGTGCATCTGCAGACCCGTGACGGTCGAGGCGTCGCGCACGCGTGCGTCACGCATCGCGGCGCGGATGGCATCCTGCTGCGCGGGTCCGTTCGGCGCCGTGAGCGCGCTCGAACGGCCGTCCTGGTTGACGGCGCATCCTCGCAGCACCGCGCCCATGCCGCCGCTGCACCCGCCACCCTCGCCGATGCTCACACCGCCGATCTGCACGGCACCGCCCGCCTCGCCGCGCACGTAACCGTCTGCACCGCCATCCAGCGTTTTGCACCGTCCGTCAGGGGCAAGCATGCCTGCGACGGCGAACATCTTCGTCGTCACGGGTATGAGATGCAGGCTGATGCCAAGCAATGTGGCGGCGTGCTTGTCAGATGTACGCGCGTAGGGAACGGCGAAGACCGATGCGGTAAGTGCGGACGAGCAAGCCGTATCCACACTTATGCTGAAGCCGGTGTAGTCGAAGATGTACGACAGACGCCCGCAGGCGACGCTTCCCGAAGCTCCTGTGGCTGAATATGGTGTGACGCCGCCGCTCATGTGCGTCGTGGCAAGCCTTGCGTACTCGGCGCTCGAAATGCCGACGGCAACACACCGCTGCTGCGTTTGCGCGCCTTCGCTTGAAGAAGATGCGTGCAGAGTCAGCAGAATGCGCTGCTGCGGGTCCATCAGCACCGCCTCCGCAGTTGACACGCCGAAGCAAGACGCGTCGAACATGTCGACGTTGCGCATGAAGCCGCCAAACCGACGCACAAGCGACGCGTCGTCGCCCGTGCGCAGCGCCTCCGCCTCCGCGTCCCACCGATCGAGCGGAATACCAGCGATGCCGTCCGAGCGTCGGCCGGACTCCACGTGCTCTCCAGGCGTGCATCCCGCCGACGATGTCACACAAGCCATCACGCCGTCGCTCGTCAGAGACGAGTCAGCCACGCTCGCTATGTCGTCGTCAGCAGCGAGCTCCTCGTCGTCGGGTGCAAGCCGCGACGTCACGTACGATGCCATCGCAGATACGGTCGGATAGTCAAAGACGAGCGTGCCCGGCAGCTGCAGTCCCATACGCGTCTCCACAGCATTTCTGAGCTCAACGGCGCCGAGCGAGTCGAGACCCGCCGCCATCAGCGGCTCGTCAGCCGACACGTCCGACCCGAGCACGCCGCGGATCGCCTCGGACAGCTGCTGCTGCACGTGCTGCTCTGACGCAGCATGCGGCTGCGCGCCGCGTCGGCGTCGTGTGCCCGCGACTTCCTGAGACTTCGTCTCTGCCAGCGGCGCGACGCCCTCCTCGGCAGCACGCACGTCGGCGAAGAACGCCGCGTCCGCGTACGCAGGCTGCTGCGCGAGGAAGCGCGTCCAGTCGAACGGACTCACCGTCAGCACAGCGCCAGCAGGTGCACTCGCTCTCAGCAGCGACGATAGCGCGCCGCCAAGCACCGCCAAGCCCAACTCGGGCGTCACGACGCCCACGCCCGCACGCTCCATGCGTCCTATCGTCGAAGCGTCGTTCGCCGCCATGCCGCCGCCGATCCACGCGCCCCACTGCAAGCTCAGCACCCGCTCGCCGCTCGCATGCGCGGCGTGCGCGGCGGCGTCGAGCGCGGCATTCGCGGCGCAGTAGTTGGACTGCCCCGGCGAGCCGAGGAACGCCGCCAGCGACGAAAACAGAACCTGCGCCGATACCGCGTTCGCGTGTGTTGCTTGCACCAGCGTTCCCAGGCTGTCCACCTTCGCCGCAAACACGCGCCGCACGCCTGACGCGCGCTGCTGGGCGAGTGTCGCGTCCGCGAGCACGCCGCCGGCATGCACGACCGCGTTCGGGCCATTTGCCGCCGTCACGACGGCGCGGTCGCCCGCGGTCGCGGCGTCGCAGCGCTGCATGCGCACGAGCGACGCCGAGGCGACCAGGGCCTCCAATCCCTCACCACGACGACCAGATCGGCCGAGCAAATGCAGATGACAAGTCGACATGCTCGCGAGCCACGACGCCGTGAGAGCTCCGAGACTGCCCAGCCCGCCACACACGAGCACGCCGTCGCCGACGCCGCCAGCGAGCACGTCGTCGCGCACCGCCCGCGGCGAGCACACCACGATCTTGCCCACGTGTCGCGCCTGCGACATCTGACGCAGCGCGGCGTGTGACCGCACGATCGTGTGAGCGGTGGTACTCAGCGGCCGATACTGCATGGTGCTCGCGCACGTGGCGACGCGGTGCATGCCCTTGCGCATCGCGGCTTGTGGCAGGAAGTCCACCGCCACCAGCCGCAGCGTCGCATCAGATCGCTCAGCGCCGAGCGTCGCCGCCGTCCAGATGTCGCGCTTGCCAATCTCCACGAAACGAGCGCGAGAGGACATGCAGCTGACGGTCGCCGCCACGACGCCCGCGGACGTGAGCGAGTTGAGCACCACGTCGACGGCTCCGAGCGTCATCGACGCCACGTCCGGGAACGTCGTCGCGCGCGAGCTGCCGACGTGGCGCACCGCCGGCGCGTGCGATCTCACCCAGTAACGCTTCGCGCTCGAGCCCGCGGTCGCGTACACCGTCGCGTCCAGTGCGCCGGCGAGCTGTGTCGCAGCCACGCCCACGCCGCCCGCCGCGGCGTGGACCAGCACGCGCTCGCCGCCGCGCGTGCGAGCCGCCTGGCTCAGCGCGAGGTCCACCGTCACGAAGACAGTTGGCATGCTCGCCGCCGCCTCGTGCCGCAGATGCGCGGGTAGAGCTGCGAACGTGTCGCCATACGCGTGCACGTAGTTGCCGAGACATCCGGCGGCGAGACCGAACACGGACTCGCCCAACGCCGCCGTGCGAGCGCAGGCGCGTGCCACCGTGCCGGCGCAGTCGCCTCCCGGAGGACCCGGGTCGCCTGGGTACATGCCGAGCACGTTCAGCACGTCGCGGAAGTTGATGCCGACTGCGGACACACGCACGCGCATCATCGTCGAGCTGGCATCGTCGCCAGCCGCCTCGACGACTGCGATAAGATCCTTGATCGCGCCACGCGGCTGCGGACGCAGCTGCACAGCATGTTCGGGCGTCGCGGCGGTACAGCGGCGCACGCCCGCGCGCATCCAGTACCCTCCTCGATACGCATGGCCCTGAGCATCGGCGTCAACGATGTTACGCGAATGCGGCAGGTGCAATGCAAACTCGTCTGCGTCCGTACCACCAGTCAGAGCTGGATGTCGAAGTTCTTGTGCAGCCGTGCGCCACAAACCACGTATCGCGGCGCCGTCTCGACTGCTTGACGAAGTGCGGGTCATGGCGGCGACGCTCGCCACCGCGCATGCGGTCTGCAGATGCACAGCCATGCTCTGCTCCGAATTATCAAGCAGAGATAACGTCTGCACCACGCTCAGCGCAGCGTAAACAGACGATGAGATCCATGCTCGGGCACTGGACGCACCGTCGACACGTATCGTCGTCGTTGCCAACGCGCGAGGAGCAGCCGTCGTCGCATCTGCTGTCTGCGCAAGCCATCGGATCGCGTACATTGCGTCGCGCGTCGAGTGTACCGCGATCTTCGTGCTCGTCGTAGCCCCTTTGGTCATCGGCTTCGCGACCAGCTCGCTCATGTGCATCAGCGTCGCGCCCGCATCCGTGCGCAGTCCGAAGCTGCATGTCACGTCCGCGGTCGACGCGTGCAGACGCGCCCACACCTGCAGACGCGCGTCCGACGTCGCGCGCGGCGTCGTCGTGTACAGCGATACGGCTGCGGGCACGCGCGCTACTGCGGCATCCTCGTCGGGAGACTCGAGCGCGTTGCCGAGCTGCATCGCCGCGTCGAGTGTCGCGGGATGTATCAGCAGACCCGTGACACGTGTTCGTGCAGGCTGACATACGACGCCCGTCGCCTCATCGATGCCGCGTCGAGACGCCGCGCGCGTGCGCACTGCCTGCAGCATTTGGAACGCCGGGCCGTACATCAGCCCGATGCCGTGCATCGTCGAGTACAGCTCGTGCGTGCTTGACGCGGTGGTACAGCGCGCGCGCATTGAGCTGGTGCTCGTACGCTCGAACGAGCGCGACGATGCAGCGTCGTCAGCGGTGCTTGTCGACGACGCCGTCATCCTCGTAACGATGCCGCGTAGGTGTGACACGCCTCGCGTGCGCGAACGCACGTCGACGTGCCCCGAAGCGACGCGCAGAGCGCACGTCACATCCACCGCCGATCCGTCGAGCACAAGTGGCGCGGGGATGCTGACATCCGCAAGTGCCGCACAGCATGCTTCGCCGTGCGCGCCTACAAGCACCACAGCCGCGGCGCTCGCCGTCTCGAAGTATCCCGCGCCGGGGAAGATGCCCTGCCCGCGTACACGATGGTCGTGCAGATACGCAGCCACGCCGCGCGATCGCATTTCGATCATCGCGACATCATCGACGACGCCGTACGCGAGCATCGGATGTGACGTGAGCGTGAACCAACGTCGATCGGCATGGTACACGCCGCGCAGACGGCGGGTGGTACCCACCGCCGCGCGATCGACGTCGTCGCGCAGACCGACCAGCGCGTGCGCATTCGTGCCCTGGAAGGCGAACGAGCTCACGCCTGTCGTATGTGCCGCCGGACTCGCACTCGACGCGCGGGGCGCCAGACATGCGCACGCGCCGCCCATCGAAAGCACGACGCGCACGTGCGGGTTCATGTCGCGCAGGTGCAGAATGGCGGGCGCGTGCGGGACGGCGAGCGTGGAGGCGGCTGCCATCACGCCGACGATGCCCGCCGCGGGCTCCGTGTGTCCGATGAACGTCTTGCTCGCCGAAAGCGTGATCGCGACGCCGCCAGGCTTGCTAGTCAGCACGGCGGTAGCGGCGCCCACCTCGATCGGGTCGCCGAGCGGCGTGCCTGTGCCGTGCATCTGCAGACCCGTGACGGTCGAGGCGTCGCGCACGCGTGCGTCACGCATCGCGGCGCGGATGGCATCCTGCTGCGCGGGTCCGTTCGGCGCCGTGAGCGCGCTCGAACGGCCGTCCTGGTTGACGGCGCATCCTCGCAGCACCGCGCCCATGCCGCCGCTGCACCCGCCACCCTCGCCGATGCTCACACCGCCGATCTGCACGGCACCGCCCGCCTCGCCGCGCACGTAACCGTCTGCACCGCCATCCAGCGTTTTGCACCGTCCGTCAGGGGCAAGCATGCCTGCGACGGCGAACATCTTCGTCGTCACGGGCATGAGATGCAGGCTGATGCCAAGCAATGTGGCGGCGTGCTTGTCAGATGTACGCGCGTAGGGAACGGCGAAGACCGATGCGGTAAGTGCGGACGAGCAAGCCGTATCCACACTTATGCTGAAGCCGGTGTAGTCGAAGATGTACGACAGACGCCCGCAGGCGACGCTTCCCGAAGCTCCTGTGGCTGAATATGGCGTGACGCCGCCGCTCATGTGCGTCGTGGCAAGCCTTGCGTACTCGGCGCTCGAAATGCCGACGGCAACACACCGCTGCTGCGTTTGCGCGCCTTCGCTTGAAGAAGATGCGTGCAGAGTCAGCAGAATGCGCTGCTGCGGGTCCATCAGCACCGCCTCCGCAGTTGACACGCCGAAGCAAGACGCGTCGAACATGTCGACGTTGCGCATGAAGCCGCCAAACCGACGCACAAGCGACGCGTCGTCGCCCGTGCGCAGCGCCTCCGCCTCCGCGTCCCACCGATCGAGCGGAATACCAGCGATGCCGTCCGAGCGTCGGCCGGACTCCACGTGCTCTCCAGGCGTGCATCCCGCCGACGATGTCACACAAGCCATCACGCCGTCGCTCGTCAGAGACGAGTCAGCCACGCTCGCTATGTCGTCGTCAGCAGCGAGCTCCTCGTCGTCGGGTGCAAGCCGCGACGTCACGTACGATGCCATCGCAGATACGGTCGGATAGTCGAAGACGAGCGTGCCCGGCAGCTGCAGTCCCATACGCGTCTCCACAGCATTTCTGAGCTCAACGGCGCCGAGCGAGTCGAGACCCGCCGCCATCAGCGGCTCGTCAGCCGACACGTCCGACCCGAGCACGCCGCGGATCGCCTCGGACAGCTGCTGCTGCACGTGCTGCTCTGACGCAGCATGCGGCTGCGCGCCGCGTCGGCGTCGTGTGCCCGCGACTTCCTGAGACTTCGTCTCTGCCAGCGGCGCGACGCCCTCCTCGGCAGCACGCACGTCGGCGAAGAACGCCGCGTCCGCGTACGCAGGCTGCTGCGCGAGGAAGCGCGTCCAGTCGAACGGACTCACCGTCAGCACAGCGCCAGCAGGTGCACTCGCTCTCAGCAGCGACGATAGCGCGCCGCCAAGCACCGCCAAACCCAACTCAGGCGTCACGACGCCCACGCCCGCACGCTCCATGCGTCCTATCGTCGAAGCGTCGTTCGCCGCCATGCCGCCGCCGATCCACGCGCCCCACTGCAAGCTCAGCACCCGCTCGCCGCTCGCATGCGCGGCGTGCGCGGCGGCGTCGAGCGCGGCATTCGCGGCGCAGTAGTTGGACTGCCCCGGCGAGCCGAGGAACGCCGCCAGCGACGAAAACAGAACCTGCGCCGATACCGCGTTCGCGTGTGTTGCTTGCACCAGCGTTCCCAGGCTGTCCACCTTCGCCGCAAACACGCGCCGCACGCCTGACGCGCGCTGCTGGGCGAGTGTCGCGTCCGCGAGCACGCCGCCGGCATGCACGACCGCGTTCGGGCCATTTGCCGCCGTCACGACGGCGCGGTCGCCCGCGGTCGCGGCGTCGCAGCGCTGCATGCGCACGAGCGACGCCGAGGCGACCAGGGCCTCCAATCCCTCACCACGACGACCAGATCGGCCGAGCAAATGCAGATGACAAGTCGACATGCTCGCGAGCCACGACGCCGTGAGAGCTCCGAGACTGCCCAGCCCGCCACACACGAGCACGCCGTCGCCGACGCCGCCAGCGAGCACGTCGTCGCGCACCGCCCGCGGCGAGCACACCACGATCTTGCCCACGTGTCGCGCCTGCGACATCTGACGCAGCGCGGCGTGCGACCGCACGAGCGTGTGAGCGGTGGTACTCAGCGGCCGATACTGCATGGTGCTCGCGCACGTGGCGACGCGGTGCATGCCCTTGCGCATCGCGGCTTGTGGCAGGAAGTCCACCGCCACCAGCCGCAGCGTCGCATCAGATCGCTCAGCGCCGAGCGTCGCCGCCGTCCAGATGTCGCGCTTGCCAATCTCCACGAAACGAGCGCGAGAGGACATGCAGCTGACGGTCGCCGCCACGACGCCCGCGGACGTGAGCGAGTTGAGCACCACGTCGACGGCTCCGAGCGTCATCGACGCCACGTCCGGGAACGTCGTCGCGCGCGAGCTGCCGACGTGGCGCACCGCCGGCGCGTGCGATCTCACCCAGTAACGCTTCGCGCTCGAGCCCGCGGTCGCGTACACCGTCGCGTCCAGTGCGCCGGCGAGCTGTGTCGCAGCCACGCCCACGCCGCCCGCCGCGGCGTGGACCAGCACGCGCTCGCCGCCGCGCGTGCGAGCCGCCTGGCTCAGCGCGAGGTCCACCGTCACGAAGACAGTTGGCATGCTCGCCGCCGCCTCGTGCCGCAGATGCGCGGGTAGAGCTGCGAACGTGTCGCCATACGCGTGCACGTAGTTGCCGAGACATCCGGCGGCGAGACCGAACACGGACTCGCCCAACGCCGCCGTGCGAGCGCAGGCGCGTGCCACCGTGCCGGCGCAGTCGCCTCCCGGAGGACCCGGGTCGCCTGGGTACATGCCGAGCACGTTCAGCACGTCGCGGAAGTTGATGCCGACTGCGGACACACGCACGCGCATCATCGTCGAGCTGGCATCGTCGCCAGCCGCCTCGACGACTGCGATAAGATCCTTGATCGCGCCACGCGGCTGCGGACGCAGCTGCACAGCATGTTCGGGCGTCGCGGCGGTACAGCGGCGCACGCCCGCGCGCATCCAGTACCCTCCTCGATACGCATGGCCCTGAGCATCGGCGTCAACGATGTTACGCGAATGCGGCAGGTGCAATGCAAACTCGTCTGCGTCCGTACCACCAGTCAGAGCTGGATGTCGAAGTTCTTGTGCAGCCGTGCGCCACAAACCACGTATCGCGGCGCCGTCTCGACTGCTTGACGAAGTGCGGGTCATGGCGGCGACGCTCGCCACCGCGCATGCGGTCTGCAGATGCACAGCCACGCTCTGCTCCGAATTATCAAGCAGAGATAACGTCTGCACCACGCTCAGCGCAGCGTACACAGACGATGAGATCCATGCTCGGGCACTGGACGCACCGTCGACACGTATCGTCGTCGTTGCCAACGCGCGAGGAGCAGCCGTCGTCGCATCTGCTGTCTGCGCAAGCCATCGGATCGCGTACATCGCGTCGCGCGTCGAGTGTACCGCGATCTTCGTGCTCGTCGTAGCCCCTTTGGTCATCGGCTTCGCGACCAGCTCGCTCATGTGCATCAGCGTCGCGCCCGCATCCGTGCGCAGTCCGAAGCTGCATGTCACGTCCGCGGTCGACGCGTGCAGACGCGCCCACACCTGCAGACGCGCGTCCGACGTCGCGCGCGGCGTCGTCGTGTACAGCGATACGGCTGCGGGCACGCGCGCTACCGCGGCATCCTCGTCGGGAGACTCGAGCGCGTTGCCGAGCTGCATCGCCGCGTCGAGTGTCGCGGGATGTATCAGCAGACCCGTGACACGTGTTCGTGCAGGCTGGCATACGACACCCGTCGCCTCATCGATGCCGCGTCGAGACGCCGCGCGCGTGCGCACTGCCTGCAGCATTTGGAACGCCGGGCCGTACATCAGCCCGATGCCGTGCATCGTCGAGTACAGCTCGTGCGTGCTTGACGCGGTGGTACAGCGCGCGCGCATTGAGCTGGTGTTCGTACGCTCGAACGAGCGCGACGATGCAGCGTCGTCAGCGGTGCTTGTCGACGACGCCGTCATCCTCGTAACGATGCCGCGTAGGTGTGACACGCCTCGCGTGCGCGAACGCACGTCGACATGCCCCGAAGCGACGCGCAGAGCGCACGTCACATCCACCGCCGATCCGTCGAGCACAAGTGGCGCGGGGATGCTGACATCCGCAAGTGCCGCACAGCATGCTTCGCCGTGCGCGCCTACAAGCACCACAGCCGCGGCGCTCGCCGTCTCGAAGTATCCCGCGCCGGGGAAGATGCCCTGCCCGCGTACACGATGGTCGTGCAGATACGCAGCCACGCCGCGCGATCGCATTTCGATCATCGCGACATCATCGACGACGCCGTACGCGAGCATCGGATGTGACGTGAGCGTGACCCAGCGTCGATCGGCATGGTACACGCCGCGCAGACGGCGGGTGGTACCCACCGCCGCGCGATCGACGTCGTCGCGCAGACCGACCAGCGCGTGCGCATTCGTGCCCTGGAAGGCGAACGAGCTCACGCCTGTCGTATGTGCCGCCGGACTCGCACTCGACGCGCGGGGTGCCAGACATGCGCACGCGCCGCCCATCGAAAGCACGACGCGCACGTGCGGGTTCATGTCGCGCAGGTGCAGCATGGCGGGCGCGTGCGGGACGGCGAGCGTGGAGGCGGCTGCCATCACGCCGACGATGCCCGCCGCGGGCTCCGTGTGTCCGATGAACGTCTTGCTCGCCGAAAGCGTGATCGCGACGCCGCCAGGCTTGCTAGTCAGCACGGCGGTAGCGGCGCCCACCTCGATCGGGTCGCCGAGCGGCGTGCCTGTGCCGTGCATCTGCAGACCCGTGACGGTCGAGGCGTCGCGCACGCGTGCGTCACGCATCGCGGCGCGGATGGCATCCTGCTGCGCGGGTCCGTTCGGCGCCGTGAGCGCGCTCGAACGGCCGTCCTGGTTGACGGCGCATCCTCGCAGCACCGCGCCCATGCCGCCGCTGCACCCGCCACCCTCGCCGATGCTCACACCGCCGATCTGCACGGCACCGCCCGCCTCGCCGCGCACGTAACCGTCTGCACCGCCATCCAGCGTTTTGCACCGTCCGTCAGGGGCAAGCATGCCTGCGACGGCGAACATCTTCGTCGTCACGGGTATGAGATGCAGGCTGATGCCAAGCAATGTGGCGGCGTGCTTGTCAGATGTACGCGCGTAGGGAACGGCGAAGACCGATGCGGTAAGTGCGGACGAGCAAGCCGTATCCACACTTATGCTGAAGCCGGTGTAGTCGAAGATGTACGACAGACGCCCGCAGGCGACGCTTCCCGAAGCTCCTGTGGCTGAATATGGTGTGACGCCGCCGCTCATGTGCGTCGTGGCAAGCCTTGCGTACTCGGCGCTCGAAATGCCGACGGCAACACACCGCTGCTGCGTTTGCGCGCCTTCGCTTGAAGAAGATGCGTGCAGAGTCAGCAGAATGCGCTGCTGCGGGTCCATCAGCACCGCCTCCGCAGTTGACACGCCGAAGCAAGACGCGTCGAACATGTCGACGTTGCGCATGAAGCCGCCAAACCGACGTACAAGCGACGCGTCGTCGCCCGTGCGCAGCGCCTCCGCCTCCGCGTCCCACCGATCGAGCGGAATACCAGCGATGCCGTCCGAGCGTCGGCTGGACTCCACGTGCTCTCCAGGCGTGCATCCCGCCGACGATGTCACACAAGCCATCACGCCGTCGCTCGTCAGAGACGAGTCAGCCACGCTCGCTATGTCGTCGTCAGTAGCGAGCTCCTCGTCGTCGGGTGCAAGCCGCGACGTCACGTACGATGCCATCGCAGATACGGTCGGATAGTCGAAGACGAGCGTGCCCGGCAGCTGCAGTCCCATACGCGTCTCCACAGCATTTCTGAGCTCAACGGCGCCGAGCGAGTCGAGACCCGCCGCCATCAGCGGCTCGTCAGCCGACACGTCCGACCCGAGCACGCCGCGGATCGCCTCGGACAGCTGCTGCTGCACGTGCTGCTCTGACGCAGCATGCGGCTGCGCGCCGCGTCGGCGTCGTGTACCCGCGACTTGCTGAGACTTCGTCTCTGCCAGCGGCGCGACGCCCTCCTCGGCAGCACGCACGTCGGCGAAGAACGCCGCGTCCGCGTACGCAGGCTGCTGCGCGAGGAAGCGCGTCCAGTCGAACGGACTCACCGTCAGCACAGCGCCAGCAGGTGCACTCGCTCTCAGCAGCGACGATAGCGCGCCGCCAAGCACCGCCAAGCCCAACTCGGGCGTCACGACGCCCACGCCCGCACGCTCCATGCGTCCTATCGTCGAAGCGTCGTTCGCCGCCATGCCGCCGCCGATCCACGCGCCCCACTGCAAGCTCAGCACCCGCTCGCCGCTCGCATGCGCGGCGTGCGCGGCGGCGTCGAGCGCGGCATTCGCGGCGCAGTAGTTGGACTGCCCCGGCGAGCCGAGGAACGCCGCCAGCGACGAAAACAGAACCTGCGCCGATACCGCGTTCGCGTGTGTTGCTTGCACCAGCGTTCCCAGGCTGTCCACCTTCGCCGCAAACACGCGCCGCACGCCTGACGCGCGCTGCTGGGCGAGTGTCGCGTCCGCGAGCACGCCGCCGGCATGCACGACCGCGTTCGGGCCATTTGCCGCCGTCACGACGGCGCGGTCGCCCGCGGTCGCGGCGTCGCAGCGCTGCATGCGCACGAGCGACGCCGAGGCGACCAGGGCCTCCAATCCCTCACCACGACGACCAGATCGGCCGAGCAAATGCAGATGACAAGTCGACATGCTCGCGAGCCACGACGCCGTGAGAGCTCCGAGACTGCCCAGCCCGCCGCACACGAGCACGCCGTCGCCGACGCCGCCAGCGAGCACGTCGTCGCGCACCGCCCGCGGCGAGCACACCACGATCTTGCCCACGTGTCGCGCCTGCGACATCTGACGCAGCGCGGCGTGTGACCGCACGAGCGTGTGAGCGGTGGTACTCAGCGGCCGATACTGCATGGTGCTCGCGCACGTGGCGACGCGGTGCATGCCCTTGCGCATCGCGGCTTGTGGCAGGAAGTCCACCGCCACCAGCCGCAGCGTCGCATCAGATCGCTCAGCGCCGAGCGTCGCCGCCGTCCAGATGTCGCGCTTGCCAATCTCCACGAAACGAGCGCGAGAGGACATGCAGCTGACGGTCGCCGCCACGACGCCCGCGGACGTGAGCGAGTTGAGCACCACGTCGACGGCTCCGAGCGTCATCGACGCCACGTCCGGGAACGTCGTCGCGCGCGAGCTGCCGACGTGGCGCACCGCCGGCGCGTGCGATCTCACCCAGTAACGCTTCGCGCTCGAGCCCGCGGTCGCGTACACCGTCGCGTCCAGTGCGCCGGCGAGCTGTGTCGCAGCCACGCCCACGCCGCCCGCCGCGGCGTGGACCAGCACGCGCTCGCCGCCGCGCGTGCGAGCCGCCTGGCTCAGCGCGAGGTCCACCGTCACGAAGACAGTTGGCATGCTCGCCGCCGCCTCGTGCCGCAGATGCGCGGGTAGAGCTGCGAACGTGTCGCCATACGCGTGCACGTAGTTGCCGAGACATCCGGCGGCGAGACCGAACACGGACTCGCCCAACGCCGCCGTGCGAGCGCAGGCGCGTGCCACCGTGCCGGCGCAGTCGCCTCCCGGAGGACCCGGGTCGCCTGGGTACATGCCGAGCACGTTCAGCACGTCGCGGAAGTTGATGCCGACTGCGGACACACGCACGCGCATCATCGTCGAGCTGGCATCGTCGCCAGCCGCCTCGACGACTGCGATAAGATCCTTGATCGCGCCACGCGGCTGCGGACGCAGCTGCACAGCATGTTCGGGCGTCGCGGCGGTACAGCGGCGCACGCCCGCGCGCATCCAGTACCCTCCTCGATACGCATGGCCCTGAGCATCGGCGTCAACGATGTTACGCGAATGCGGCAGGTGCAATGCAAACTCGTCTGCGTCCGTACCACCAGTCAGAGCTGGATGTCGAAGTTCTTGTGCAGCCGTGCGCCACAAACCACGTATCGCGGCGCCGTCTCGACTGCTTGACGAAGTGCGGGTCATGGCGGCGACGCTCGCCACCGCGCATGCGGTCTGCAGATGCACAGCCACGCTCTGCTCCGAATTATCAAGCAGAGATAACGTCTGCACCACGCTCAGCGCAGCGTACACAGACGATGAGATCCATGCTCGGGCACTGGACGCACCGTCGACACGTATCGTCGTCGTTGCCAACGCGCGAGGAGCAGCCGTCGTCGCATCTGCTGTCTGCGCAAGCCATCGGATCGCGTACATCGCGTCGCGCGTCGAGTGTACCGCGATCTTCGTGCTCGTCGTAGCCCCTTTGGTCATCGGCTTCGCGACCAGCTCGCTCATGTGCATCAGCGTCGCGCCCGCATCCGTGCGCAGTCCGAAGCTGCATGTCACGTCCGCGGTCGACGCGTGCAGACGCGCCCACACCTGCAGACGCGCGTCCGACGTCGCGCGCGGCGTCGTCGTGTACAGCGATACGGCTGCGGGCACGCGCGCTACCGCGGCATCCTCGTCGGGAGACTCGAGCGCGTTGCCGAGCTGCATCGCCGCGTCGAGTGTCGCGGGATGTATCAGCAGACCCGTGACACGTGTTCGTGCAGGCTGGCATACGACACCCGTCGCCTCATCGATGCCGCGTCGAGACGCCGCGCGCGTGCGCACTGCCTGCAGCATTTGGAACGCCGGGCCGTACATCAGCCCGATGCCGTGCATCGTCGAGTACAGCTCGTGCGTGCTTGACGCGGTGGTACAGCGCGCGCGCATTGAGCTGGTGCTCGTATGCTCGAACGAGCGCGACGATGCAGCGTCGTCAGCGGTGCTTGTCGACGACGCCGTCATCCTCGTAACGATGCCGCGTAGGTGTGACACGCCTCGCGTGCGCGAACGCACGTCGACGTGCCCCGAAGCGACGCGCAGAGCGCACGTCACATCCACCGCCGATCCGTCGAGCACAAGTGGCGCGGGGATGCTGACATCCGCAAGTGCCGCACAACATGCTTCGCCGTGCACGCCTACAAGCACCACAGCCGCGGCGCTCGCCGTCTCGAAGTATCCCGCGCCGGGGAAGATGCCCTGCCCGCGTACACGATGGTCGTGCAGATACGCAGCCACGCCGCACGATCGCATTTCGATCATCGAGACATCATCGACGACGCCGTACGCGAGCATCGGATGTGACGTGAGCGTGACCCAGCGTCGATCGGCATGGTATACGCCGCGCAGACGGCGGGTGGTACCCACCGCCGCGCGATCGACGTCGTCGCGCAGACCGACCAGCGCGTGCGCATTCGTGCCCTGGAAGGCGAACGAGCTCACGCCTGTCGTATGTGCCGCCGGACTCGCACTCGACGCGCGGGGCGCCAGACATGCGCACGCGCCGCCCATCGAAAGCACGACGCGCACGTGCGGGTTCATGTCGCGCAGGTGAAGAATGGCGGGCGCGTGCGGGACGGCGAGCGTGGAGGCGGCTGCCATCACGCCGACGATGCCCGCCGCGGGCTCCGTGTGTCCGATGAACGTCTTGCTCGCCGAAAGCGCGATCGCGACGCCGCCAGGCTTGCTAGTCAGCACGGCGGTAGCGGCGCCCACCTCGATCGGGTCGCCGAGCGGCGTGCCTGTGCCGTGCATCTGCAGACCCGTGACGGTCGAGGCGTCGCGCACGCGCGCGTCACGCATCGCGGCGCGGATGGCATCCTGCTGCGCGGGTCCGTTCGGCGCCGTGAGCGCGCTCGAACGGCCGTCCTGGTTGACTGCGCAGGAAGTTATGAGAATTGCATTCGAACTGTGGTATTGTGTTTGTATTCCGACGGTTGCCTCAGAGCGAACGAAGCCACCAGCGTTGGCGTCAAGGCACTTACATCTTCCTTCGATGTCGAGCATGTGAGCAGATGAGAGTGCAATGGATGAAGTAGGATGGCACATGATATGAACCCCAAGTGTTGTGGATACGCACTTCGAGTTGCCTCCGTGGTTGATCGCCAGTGCTACTAACGAAGACGAACACGCGGTGTCAATGGTGCAGCACATTTCACGAGAGTCGAACGTATACGATAGCCGACCAGAAGCAACACTTTGAGCAACACCCAAGGCAGACGAGGTCTGAAGAACATTGAAATGATATGGAATCTCCAAGAATTTTGCGTAGCCTGACGGTGCAATTCCAACTCCAACACGCCCAATCCCCTGGTCGCGACACTCTTCTCTGCTTACGCATGCCATTGTTATCATCAGCAACATGCGCTGCTGCGGGTCCATCAGCACTGCCTCCGCAGTTGACACGCCGAAGAAAGAGGCGTCGAACATGTCGACGTTGCGCATGAAGCCGCCAAACCGACGTACAAGATCAGCACTTTTAGCACCTTCGTCTCGGCTAAACAACTCGTCCGAATCCCACCGATCGAGCGGAACAGCGATGCCGTCCGAGCGTCGGCCGGACTCCACGTGCTCTCCAGGCGTGCATCCCGCCGACGATGTCACACAAGCCATCACGCCGTCGCTCGTCAGAGACGAGTCAGCCACGCTCGCTATGTCGTCGTCAGCAGCGAGCTCCTCGTCGTCGGGTGCAAGCCGCGACGTCACGTACGATGCCATCGCAGATACGGTCGGATAGTCGAAGACGAGCGTGCCCGGCAGCTGCAGTCCCATACGCGTCTCCACAGCATTTCTGAGCTCAACGGCGCCGAGCGAGTCGAGACCCGCCGCCATCAGCGGCTCGTCAGCCGACACGTCCGACCCGAGCACGCCGCGGATCGCCTCGGACAGCTGCTGCTGCACGTGCTGCTCTGACGCAGCATGCGGCTGCGCGCCGCGTCGGCGTCGTGTGCCCGCGACTTGCTGAGACTTCGTCTCTGCCAGCGGCGCGACGCCCTCCTCGGCAGCACGCACGTCGGCGAAGAACGCCGCGTCCGCGTATGCAGGCTGCTGCGCGAGGAAGCGCGTCCAGTCGAACGGACTCACCGTCAGCACAGCGCCAGCAGGTGCACTCGCTCTCAGCAGCGACGATAGCGCGCCGCCAAGCACCGCCAAACCCAACTCAGGCGTCACGACGCCCACGCCCGCACGCTCCATGCGTCCTATCGTCGAAGTGTCGTTCGTCGCCATGCCGCCGCCGATCCACGCGCCCCACTGCAAGCTCAGCACCCGCTCGCCGCTCGCATGCGCGGCGTGCGCGGCGGCGTCGAGCGCGGCATTCGCGGCGCAGTAGTTGGACTGCCCCGGCGAGCCGAGGAACGCCGCCAGCGACGAAAACAGAACCTGCGCCGATACCGCGTTCGCGTGTGTTGCTTGCACCAGCGTTCCCAGGCTGTCCACCTTCGCCGCAAACACGCGCCGCACGCCTGACGCGCGCTGCTGGGCGAGTGTCGCGTCCGCGAGCACGCCGCCGGCATGCACGACCGCGTTCGGGCCA
This sequence comes from Pycnococcus provasolii, assembly GCA_938743325.2. NCBI lineage: Eukaryota > Viridiplantae > Chlorophyta > Pseudoscourfieldiophyceae > Pseudoscourfieldiales > Pycnococcaceae > Pycnococcus > Pycnococcus provasolii. The sequence goes on from OW568890.1 coordinate 39,182, forward strand.
TTTGCCGCCGTCACGACGGCGCGGTCGCCCGCGGTCGCGGCGTCGCAGCGCTGCATGCGCACGAGCGACGCCGAGGCGACCAGGGCCTCCAATCCCTCACCACGACGACCAGATCGGCCGAGCAAATGCAGATGACAAGTCGACATGCTCGCGAGCCACGACGCCGTGAGAGCTCCGAGATTGCCCAGCCCGCCGCACACTAAAGTTCGATGTGTGAAAGGATGAATAGGTGTCCCTGCCTGCCCTTCAAAACTGAGTGGTGGATTGGCTTGTGGGCAAACTCGTGCACCCAGTAGGATACCGCCTCGGCTTTGCATTTCATGTGGGTTGCTTTCATCACAAAGATCATGTGTAAGGACATGGCGTGATGCAAAGAGGTCTTCATCTGTACCGCCGATGAGAAATGGTTTCTGATGTTCTAGCAAAGCACTAAGCCACAGACCACGCATCGAGGCGTGACGACTCTCCACACGAGCGCCAACAGTCCTCAGATGTCCAAAGGAGGAGCACGGCTGAAATCCGTGCTGTACGATGCTCAGCATGGCGTAAAGAGTGGTAAAATGCCAGGACGAGGAATCCAAGGATACTGTCGCGGAAGACACTTCAGAACTTGCCGCACCAAACGTCACACTGCGTGCACACACCCATCGGATCGCGTACATCGCGTCGCGCGTCGAGTGTACCGCGATCTTCGTGCTCGTCGTAGCCCCTTTGGTCATCGGCTTCGCGACCAGCTCGCTCATGTGCATCAGCGTCGCGCCCGCATCCGTGCGCAGTCCGAAGCTGCATGTCACGTCCGCGGTCGACGCGTGCAGACGCGCCCACACCTGCAGACGCGCGTCCGACGTCGCGCGCGGCGTCGTCGTGTACAGCGATACGGCTACGGGCACGCGCGCTACCGCGGCATCCTCGTCGGGAGACTCGAGCGCGTTGCCGAGCTGCATCGCCGCGTCGAGTGTCGCGGGATGTATCAGCAGACCCGTGACACGTGTTCGTGCAGGCTGGCATACGACACCCGTCGCCTCATCGATGCCGCGTCGAGACGCCGCGCGCGTGCGCACTGCCTGCAGCATTTGGAACGCCGGGCTGTACACCAGCCCGATGCCGTGCATCGTCGAGTACAGCTCGTGCGTGCTTGACGCGGTGGTACAGCGCGCGCGCATTGAGCTGGTGCTCGTATGCTCGAACGAGCGCGACGATGCAGCGTCGTCAGCGGTGCTTGTCGACGACGCCGCCATCCTCGTAACGATGCCGCGTAGGTGTGACACGCCTCGCGTGCGCGAACGCACGTCGACGTGTCCGTTGATGTCCCTGATAGTGCAGCTAACATTTCCCCCCGCCGCTCCGTCGAGCACAAGTGGCGCGGGTATGCTGATTGAAGTGACTGTTATTTGCGCATATCCTCCAGAATATTCAGCCATCATATGCTTTGCGCAGGCAGTACTGAATTCAATCACAGCACCTTGCAGTCTGGACTCGTATGCCAATGTACCACAGGAAGCACAAAACGCAAACTCAACATGCGTTGTACCTAAGTAAGCTCCTATCACAAACTCATGCGAAGCAACCGTAACCCAGCGTCGATCGGCATGGTACACGCCGCGCAGACGGCGGGTGGTACCCACCGCCGCGCGATCGACGTCGTCGCGCAGACCGACCAGCGCGTGCGCATTCGTGCCCTGGAAGGCGAACGAGCTCACGCCTGTCGTATGTGCCGCCGGACTCGCACTCGACGCGCGGGGCGCCAGACATGCGCATGCGCCGCCCATCGAAAGCACGACGCGCACGTGCGGGTTCATGTCGCGCAGGTGAAGAATGGCGGGCGCGTGCGGGACGGCGAGCGTGGAGGCGGCTGCCATCACGCCGACGATGCCCGCCGCGGGCTCCGTGTGTCCGATGAACGTCTTGCTCGCCGAAAGCGCGATCGCGACGCCGCCAGGCTTGCTAGTCAGCACGGCGGTAGCGGCGCCCACCTCGATCGGGTCGCCGAGCGGCGTGCCTGTGCCGTGCATCTGCAGACCCGTGACGGTCGAGGCGTCGCGCACGCGCGCGTCACGCATCGCGGCGCGGATGGCATCCTGCTGCGCGGGTCCGTTCGGCGCCGTGAGCGCGCTCGAACGGCCGTCCTGGTTGACGGCGCATCCTCGCAGCACCGCGCCCATGCCGCCGCTGCACCCGCCACCCTCGCCGATGCTCACACCGCCGATCTGCACGGCACCGCCCGCCTCGCCGCGCACGTAACCGTCTGCACCGCCATCCAGCGTTTTGCACCGTCCGTCAGGGGCAAGCATGCCTGCGACGGCGAACATCTTCGTCGTTGTAGGCATCAAGAGCATATTGATACCATTCACCATAGATGCGCTCTCTGCCGTTGTGATCTCACGTACTCCGAGCATTGTTGCCACCAAGGAGGAAGAACAGGCTGTGTCGATACTGACGGAGACTCCTGAGAAGTCAAACTCGTATGACATTCGTCCGGCACAGACACTAAGTGCTGTGCTTGTCGCAGAGTAGCCAGAGACATTTTGAACATGTGCAAGCATGTACCGCGAATAATCTAAGCTCGACACGCCCACCAGGACGTTTGTTCGTAATGTCCCTTCAGACGTGTACGATGCAAGGACAAGTGCAAGGAGCATACGCTGCTGCGGGTCCATCAGCACCGCCTCCGCAGATGACACGCCGAAGCAAGACGCGTCGAACATGTCGACGTTGCGCATGAAGCCGCCAAACCGACGTACAAGCGACGCGTCGTCGCCCGTGCGCAGCGCCTCCGCCTCCGCGTCCCACCGATCGAGCGGAATACCAGCGATGCCGTCCGAGCGTCGGCTGGACTCCACGTGCTCTCCAGGCGTGCATCCCGCCGACGATGTCACACAAGCCATCACGCCGTCGCTCGTCAGAGACGAGTCAGCCACGCTCGCTATGTCGTCGTCAGTAGCGAGCTCCTCGTCGTCGGGTGCAAGCCGCGACGTCACGTACGATGCCATCGCAGATACGGTCGGATAGTCGAAGACGAGCGTGCCCGGCAGCTGCAGTCCCATACGCGTCTCCACAGCATTTCTGAGCTCAACGGCGCCGAGCGAGTCGAGACCCGCCGCCATCAGCGGCTCGTCAGCCGACACGTCCGACCCGAGCACGCCGCGGATCGCCTCGGACAGCTGCTGCTGCACGTGCTGCTCTGACGCAGCATGCGGCTGCGCGCCGCGTCGGCGTCGTGTACCCGCGACTTGCTGAGACTTCGTCTCTGCCAGCGGCGCGACGCCCTCCTCGGCAGCACGCACGTCGGCGAAGAACGCCGCGTCCGCGTACGCAGGCTGCTGCGCGAGGAAGCGCGTCCAGTCGAACGGACTCACCGTCAGCACAGCGCCAGCAGGTGCACTCGCTCTCAGCAGCGACGATAGCGCGCCGCCAAGCACCGCCAAACCCAACTCAGGCGTCACGACGCCCACGCCCGCACGCTCCATGCGTCCTATCGTCGAAGCGTCGTTCGCCGCCATGCCGCCGCCGATCCACGCGCCCCACTGCAAGCTCAGCACCCGCTCGCCGCTCGCATGCGCGGCGTGCGCGGCGGCGTCGAGCGCGGCATTCGCGGCGCAGTAGTTGGACTGCCCCGGCGAGCCGAGGAACGCCGCCAGCGACGAAAACAGAACCTGCGCCGATACCGCGTTCGCGTGTGTTGCTTGCACCAGCGTTCCCAGGCTGTCCACCTTCGCCGCAAACACGCGCCGCACGCCTGACGCGCGCTGCTGGGCGAGTGTCGCGTCCGCGAGCACGCCGCCGGCATGCACGACCGCGTTCGGGCCATTTGCCGCCGTCACGACGGCGCGGTCGCCCGCGGTCGCGGCGTCGCAGCGCTGCATGCGCACGAGCGACGCCGAGGCGACCAGGGCCTCCAATCCCTCACCACGACGACCAGATCGGCCGAGCAAATGCAGATGACAAGTCGACATGCTCGCGAGCCACGACGCCGTGAGAGCTCCGAGACTGCCCAGCCCGCCACACACGAGCACGCCGTCGCCGACGCCGCCAGCGAGCACGTCGTCGCGCACCGCCCGCGGCGAGCACACCACGATCTTGCCCACGTGTCGCGCCTGCGACATCTGACGCAGCGCGGCGTGTGACCGCACGAGCGTGTGAGCGGTGGTACTCAGCGGCCGATACTGCATGGTGCTCGCGCACGTGGCGACGCGGTGCATGCCCTTGCGCATCGCGGCTTGTGGCAGGAAGTCCACCGCCACCAGCCGCAGCGTCGCATCAGATCGCTCAGCGCCGAGCGTCGCCGCCGTCCAGATGTCGCGCTTGCCAATCTCCACGAAACGAGCGCGAGAGGACATGCAGCTGACGGTCGCCGCCACGACGCCCGCGGACGTGAGCGAGTTGAGCACCACGTCGACGGCTCCGAGCGTCATCGACGCCACGTCCGGGAACGTCGTCGCGCGCGAGCTGCCGACGTGGCGCACCGCCGGCGCGTGCGATCTCACCCAGTAACGCTTCGCGCTCGAGCCCGCGGTCGCGTACACCGTCGCGTCCAGTGCGCCGGCGAGCTGTGTCGCAGCCACGCCCACGCCGCCCGCCGTGGCGTGGACCAGCACGCGCTCGCCGCCGCGCGTGCGAGCCGCCTGGCTCAGCGCGAGGTCCACCGTCACGAAGACAGTTGGCATGCTCGCCGCCGCCTCGTGCCGCAGATGCGCGGGTAGAGCTGCGAATGTGTCGCCATACGCGTGCACGTAGTTGCCGAGACATCCGGCGGCGAGACCGAACACGGACTCGCCCAACGCCGCCGTGCGAGCGCAGGCGCGTGCCACCGTGCCGGCGCAGTCGCCTCCCGGAGGACCCGGGTCGCCTGGGTACATGCCGAGCACGTTCAGCACGTCGCGGAAGTTGATGCCGACTGCGGACACACGCACGCGCATCATCGTCGAGCTGGCATCGTCGCCAGCCGCCTCGACGACTGCGATAAGATCATTGATCGCGCCACGCGGCTGCGGACGCAGCTGCACAGCATGTTCGGGCGTCGCGGCGGTACAGCGGCGCACGCGCTGGCTCATCCAACATCCCGCACGAAGTGCATTGCAGTCGGTAGCGTTGTTCTTCATCATCGTGTGTTGTGCGCTGCTGCGAGAGTATGCGATGGGGTCAAGATCGCATCCCGCTCTGATCTTGTTAGCACATTCAGCCAAAGATGCTCTCCAGAGTCCACGTATCGCGGCGCCGTCTCGACTGCTTGACGAAGTGCGGGTCATGGCGGCGACGCTCGCCACCGCACATGCGGTCTGCAGATGCACAGCCACGCTCTGCTCCGAATTATCAAGCAGAGATAACGTCTGCACCACGCTCAGCGCAGCGTACACAGACGATGAGATCCATGCTCGGGCACTGGACGCACCGTCGACACGTATCGTCGTCGTTGCCAACGCGCGAGGAGCAGCCGTCGTCGCATCTGCTGTCTGCGCAAGCCATCGGATCGCGTACATTGCGTCGCACGTCGAGTGTACCGCGATCTTCGTGCTCGTCGTAGCCCCTTTGGTCATCGGCTTCGCGACCAGCTCGCTCATGTGCATCAGCGTCGCGCCCGCATCCGTGCGCAGTCCGAAGCTGCATGTCACGTCCGCGGTCGACGCGTGCAGACGCGCCCACACCTGCAGACGCGCGTCCGACGTCGCGCGCGGCGTCGTCGTGTACAGCGATACGGCTGCGGGCACGCGCGCTACCGCGGCATCCTCGTCGGGAGACTCGAGCGCGTTGCCGAGCTGCATCGCCGCGTCGAGTGTCGCGGGATGTATCAGCAGACCCGTGACACGTGTTCGTGCAGGCTGGCATACGACACCCGTCGCCTCATCGATGCCGCGTCGAGACGCCGCGCGCGTGCGCACTGCCTGCAGCATTTGGAACGCCGGGCCGTACATCAGCCCGATGCCGTGCATCGTCGAGTACAGCTCGTGCGTGCTTGACGCGGTGGTACAGCGCGCGCGCATTGAGCTGGTGCTCGTATGCTCGAACGAGCGCGACGATGCAGCGTCGTCAGCGGTGCTTGTCGACGACGCCGTCATCCTCGTAACGATGCCGCGTAGGTGTGACACGCCTCGCGTGCGCGAACGCACGTCGACGTGCCCCGAAGCGACGCGCAGAGCGCACGTCACATCCACCGCCGATCCGTCGAGCACAAGTGGCGCGGGGATGCTGACATCCGCAAGTGCCGCACAACATGCTTCGCCGTGCACGCCTACAAGCACCACAGCCGCGGCGCTCGCCGTCTCGAAGTATCCCGCGCCAGGGAAGATGCCCTGCCCGCGTACACGATGGTCGTGCAGATACGCAGCCACGCCGCGCGATCGCATTTCGATCATCGCGACATCATCGACGACGCCGTACGCGAGCATCGGATGTGACGTGAGCGTGACCCAGCGTCGATCGGCATGGTATACGCCGCGCAGACGGCGGGTGGTACCCACCGCCGCGCGATCGACGTCGTCGCGCAGACCGACCAGCGCGTGCGCATTCGTGCCCTGGAAGGCGAACGAGCTCACGCCTGTCGTATGTGCCGCCGGACTCGCACTCGACGCGCGGGGCGCCAGACATGCGCACGCGCCGCCCATCGAAAGCACGACGCGCACGTGCGGGTTCATGTCGCGCAGGTGAAGAATGGCGGGCGCGTGCGGGACGGCGAGCGTGGAGGCGGCTGCCATCACGCCGACGATGCCCGCCGCGGGCTCCGTGTGTCCGATGAACGTCTTGCTCGCCGAAAGCGCGATCGCGACGCCGCCAGGCTTGCTAGTCAGCACGGCGGTAGCGGCGCCCACCTCGATCGGGTCGCCGAGCGGCGTGCCTGTGCCGTGCATCTGCAGACCCGTGACGGTCGAGGCGTCGCGCACGCGCGCGTCACGCATCGCGGCGCGGATGGCATCCTGCTGCGCGGGTCCGTTCGGCGCCGTGAGCGCGCTCGAACGGCCGTCCTGGTTGACGGCGCATCCTCGCAGCACCGCGCCCATGCCGCCGCTGCACCCGCCACCCTCGCCGATGCTCACACCGCCGATCTGCACGGCACCGCCCGCCTCGCCGCGCACGTAACCGTCTGCACCGCCATCCAACGTTTTGCACCGTCCGTCAGGGGCAAGCATGCCTGCGACGGCGAACATCTTCGTCGTTGTAGGCATCAAGAGCATATTGATACCATTCACCATAGATGCGCTCTCTGCCGTTGTGATCTCACGTACTCCGAGCATTGTTGCCACCAAGGAGGAAGAACAGGCTGTGTCGATACTGACGGAGACTCCTGAGAAGTCAAACTCGTATGACATTCGTCCGGCACAGACACTAAGTGCTGTGCTTGTCGCAGAGTAGCCAGAGACATTTTGAACATGTGCAAGCATGTACCGCGAATAATCTAAGCTCGACACGCCCACCAGGACGTTTGTTCGTAATGTCCCTTCAGACGTGTGCGATGCAAGGACAAGTGCAAGGAGCATACGCTGCTGCGGGTCCATCAGCACCGCCTCCGCAGATGACACGCCGAAGCAAGACGCGTCGAACATGTCGACGTTGCGCATGTAGCCGCCAAACCGACGCACAAGCGACGCGTCGTCGCCCGTGCGCAGCGCCTCCGCCTCCGCGTCCCACCGATCGAGCGGAATACCAGCGATGCCGTCCGAGCGTCGGCCGGACTCCACGTGCTCTCCAGGCGTGCATCCCGCCGACGATGTCACACAAGCCATCACGCCGTCGCTCGTCAGAGACGAGTCAGCCACGCTCGCTATGTCGTCGTCAGCAGCGAGCTCCTCGTCGTCGGGAGCGAGCCGCGACGTCACGTACGATGCCATCGCAGATACGGTCGGATAGTCGAAGACGAGCGTGCCCGGCAGCTGCAGTCCCATACGCGTCTCCACAGCATTTCTGAGCTCAACGGCGCCGAGCGAGTCGAGACCCGCCGCCATCAGCGGCTCGTCAGCCGACACGTCCGACCCGAGCACGCCGCGGATCGCCTCGGACAGCTGCTGCTGCACGTGCTGCTCTGACGCAGCATGCGGCTGCGCGCCGCGTCGGCGTCGTGTACCCGCGACTTGCTGAGACTTCGTCTCTGCCAGCGGCTCGACGCCCTCCTCGGCAGCACGCACGTCGGCGAAGAACGCCGCGTCCGCGTACGCAGGCTGCTGCGCGAGGAAGCGCGTCCAGTCGAACGGACTCACCGTCAGCACAGCGCCAGCAGGTGCACTCGCTCTCAGCAGCGACGATAGCGCGCCGCCAAGCACCGCCAAACCCAACTCAGGCGTCACGACGCCCACGCCCGCACGCTCCATGCGTCCTATCGTCGAAGTATCGTTCGCCGCCATGCCGCCGCCGATCCACGCGCCCCACTGCAAGCTCAGCACCCGCTCGCCGCTCACATGCGCGGCGTGCGCGGCGGCGTCGAGCGCGGCATTCGCGGCGCAGTAGTTGGACTGCCCCGGCGAGCCGAGGAACGCCGCCAGCGACGAAAACAGAACCTGCGCCGATACCGCGTTCGCGTGTGTTGCTTGCACCAGCGTTCCCAGGCTGTCCACCTTCGCCGCAAACACGCGCCGCACGCCTGACGCGCGCTGCTGGGCGAGCGTCGCGTCCGCGAGCACGCCGCCGGCATGCACGACCGCGTTCGGGCCATTTGCCGCCGTCACGACGGCGCGGTCGCCCGCGGTCGCGGCGTCGCAGCGCTGCATACGCACGAGCGACGCCGAGGCGACCAGGGCCTCCAATCCCTCACCACGACGACCAGATCGGCCGAGCAAATGCAGATGACAAGTCGACATGCTCGCGAGCCACGACGCCGTGAGAGCTCCGAGATTGCCCAGCCCGCCGCACACGAGCACGCCGTCGCCGACGCCGCCAGCGAGCACGTCGTCGCGCACCGCCCGCGGCGAGCACACCACGATCTTGCCCACGTGTCGCGCCTGCGACATCTGACGCAGCGCGGCGTGCGACCGCACGAGCGTGTGAGTGGTGGTACTCAGCGGCCGGTACTGCATGGTGCTCGCGCACATGGCGACGCGGTGCATGCCCTTGCGCATCGCGGCTTGTGGCAGGAAGTCCACCGCCACCAGCCGCAGCGTCGCATCAGATCGCTCAGCGCCGAGCGTCGCCGCCGTCCAGATGTCGCGCTTGCCAATCTCCACGAAACGAGCGCGAGAGGACATGCAGCTGACGGTCGCCGCCACGACGCCCGCGGACGTGAGCGAGTTGAGCACCACGTCGACGGCTCCGAGCGTCATCGACGCCACGTCCGGGAACGTCGTCGCGCGCGAGCTGCCGACGTGGCGCACCGCCGGCGCGTGCGATCTCACCCAGTAACGCTTCGCGCTCGAGCCCGCGGTCGCGTACACCGTCGCGTCCAGTGCGCCGGCGAGCTGTGTCGCAGCCACGCCCACGCCGCCCGCCGCGGCGTGGACCAGCACGCGCTCGCCGCCGCGCGTGCGAGCCGCCTGGCTCAGCGCGAGGTCCACCGTCACGAAGACAGTTGGCATGCTCGCCGCCGCCTCGTGCCGCAGATGCGCGGGTAGAGCTGCGAACGTGTCGCCATACGCGTGCACGTAGTTGCCGAGACATCCGGCGGCGAGACCGAACACGGACTCGCCCAACGCCGCCGTGCGAGCGCAGGCGCGTGCCACCGTGCCGGCGCAGTCGCCTCCCGGAGGACCCGGGTCGCCTGGGTACATGCCGAGCACGTTCAGCACGTCGCGGAAGTTGATGCCGACTGCGGACACACGCACGCGCATCATCGTCGAGCTGGCATCGTCGCCAGCCGCCTCGACGACTGCGATAAGATCATTGATCGCGCCACGCGGCTGCGGACGCAGCTGCACAGCATGTTCGGGCGTCGCGGCGGTACAGCGGCGCGCGCGCTGGCTCATCCAACATCCCGCACGAAGTGCATCGCAGTCGGTAGCGTTGTTCTTCATCATCGTGTGTTGTGCACTGCTGCGAGAGTATGCGATGGGGTCAAGATCGCATCCCGCTCTGAACTTGTTAGCACATTCAGCCAAAGACGCTCTCCAGAGTCCACGTATCGCGGCACCGTCTCGACAGCTTATTGAAGCCTGATGTTGTGCATGATTCGGAACGGAAACTGCGTTGAGTGTTTCGAGAATTAGGGGAAATGTCACGCATGTGCTGAGTAGTGTCTGTATCGTTCCAAGGCATGCGCATAGGATGGAAGTGGTCGACACTTGTTGAGAGAATGAGTACGCGACGTGCTCTCCAATGATACGGAAGAATGTACGACTGTCATGCACAGAAGAACTTTGCGTAGCTTGTGCAATAGCCTGCCAATTTGTAGTGTACATAGCATTCGGCATAAGTGGTGCAGAGCGCTGGGCGCGATAGGGACCACTTGAGGACATCGCCGTGCTTGCCATTCCAATAATGCGCGCGTGAGGAATGCAGTGACTTTGGTATGCAAGTAGGAAGCTTGCTCGCAAATCATTCGTGGTAGACTCGTGGCTGCTGATCTGTGCAAATCCTGTGAGCACTCGGCTATCTCCGTATTTTCGAGGCTGTGACACGAATGCTTCCACAGATCTTGGCAGACGAAGCATCTTGGTGTTGCAGTTGGCATCACCGCTCGTCCTTGCACCCCCAGTGAGAAGAACTGCAGCCAGTTGGAATACAGCATCCAATGACTGAGGACTCACACTGAAACCAGAGTTTGATGCATGACCATCGGCAACATCGGCACGGGCACTCGAGCTACCATTCTCTTGGCTGACGTTCGAAATTCGAATGTGCTGCAGAAGCTGATACGCAGGGCCGTATTCAAGGCCCATTTGCATCATGTTAGTGTATGAGTGACGCGTGCATGCAGGAGTACTCAACGCGATGGATGTGGGGTCCAAAGATGTAGTAAGCTCTGGTGTAGCGGCTTCAACAACAGATTTTATTGTTTGATTGTTCGTTGTCATCACCACTAGGGATGCAAGTGGCAAAATAGAACTGTATCCTCCGGAGCAGTGCACCACCTGCTCATCATCATCAGCTTGGTCGGACGAGCTGATTATGCTCCATGTCCCCGCATTATACGCCAAGCGTATGTTTAGGGCTGTTCTGTTGCCAAGAATACATGCAGCTTGAATCAGCATCGAATGTGTATTGATGCTCTGATTCATGCCGCCACCAGCACAGTTCAGCATGCGGCTGGCCGTACTCTGCGACATTTCCATGTAAGCGGCAGCAGGAAGGATTGCCTTGCCTAAAACTCGATGATCAAAAATGGACGCAGGAATGTCCTGGCGAGTGCGGTTGCACGCAAGTGTAACAACGCAGGGAGTTGCTGTAATGCTCTTCGCCGATTGCAAAAGACCGTGCGGCTCGACGAGAATTGGCGAACATGTCATGGAGTGTGTAATGCGAATCTGACGTTCTAATGATACGCAAGCATCAGCAGCACCCACGATGTTGGCATGTGCGTTGCTTCCCTGAAACGCAAAGCTGGAAACTCCAATGGCAGATTGAGCTGCTGAAGGTGTCGAGGTAATGCCTTTTGGGAAGGGCACTCCAAGAAAAAGGGCGCCGCATTCTCGAGCTGACGACGACACGATGGATGATGTTTCCCCTCGATTTGACATCTTCTTAGCTGCCGCATCAAGGGCCGAACTCACGTGCATGTTCATCTGCCGTAGATGATTGAGGCCACCTTGAAATGAATGCAAGAGCATCTCCACTGAATGGTATAGACCAAGTATGCCAGCTGCCGCTTCTGCGTGTCCCGTGCTAGACTTGGTCGACGCATGCGAGCAGCACGGGGATTTGGTGCCATTGTTCAAGGTATTCGCATCTCCACCGCGTAGTGCTGCATGTAAGGCCGAAATCTCAATTGGATCTCCAAGGGCTGTGCCGGTGCCGTGCAGCTCAACTGCTCCATAGGCGTTCTGTGCAATCGCCAGACAGGCACGAATCAACGATTCTTGAGATGGGCCGTACGGGGCTGTGATTGTGCTTGAACGCCCGTCTTGATTCACCTCGCAGCTCACAAGCCACATGCCACCAGTGCTGCTAGTGCTGCTAGTGCTGCACATTTCAAGAGACACAAGTCCACACCCATCACCGCGTACGTACCCATCCGCGCTAGCATCGAGCGTCTTGCAGCGTCCATCGGGCGTAAGCATGCCGGCGGTTGCAAACATCTGCGTCACTGTCATCCCAAGAATGGCGTTCACACCACCGCACAATGACGAAGTCGATGATGATCCCATTGTTGAAGCACCGATCGCACGCCCAAGAGACTTCTTCCCAAAGTGCATGGCTACGATCGAGGACGAACACGCCGTGTCAACACTTGCGCATGCGCCATGCATGTTAAAGGTAAACGAGAGACGGCCCGATGCCACGCTATGAGCTGTGCTCACGCCAAAGTACACTTGCAAGTGCGAGGGTGTTGCGTACGCCATCATGAGCGTCCAGTCGACTTGCGCTATGCCAACGAATGCGCTTGTCATGCTCGCCTTGCCGCCGCTTTTTCCGCGATGGTGCGCGTAAGAATGTGCAGTGGCAGGATCTGGTGATGAGGAGGAGGAGTTCATAATCGCTGCAGCTGAGCGCAGGAGCAAGCGTTGCTGAGGATCAATCGTTGAAGCCTCGGAGGACGTGATGGCAAGCGCAACCTCGTCTATGGAATGAATATCGCAGAGACGAGCGGAGAAACGAGCGGCTGAGGATGGCAAATCGATCGTTGGTTCACGAGTGTAAGGAATAAGTCCTCCACGATCCCAGAAGCGGTCTTTATTTAGCGGATGTTGCGACGACTCGATCCATGCATGAGCACCACCTGGCAGTTGACAGTCAAACTCAGCGAGGTGTGCCACCATGTTGTTGGAATTGCTGCCTTCTTGTTGTTGTAATAATGAAGGCGACCTAGCAGCCACTGTAAGCGATGACGTCGACGCCGCCGAGACGTCTGCAGTAGTAGTAGTCATCGCGATATTTGAGGACGGAGGCTGTCCATCTCCACTGGATTCGTCGTCGTCACCACCAGCAGCATCAGCATCGTCATCAGATTCGCCATATTTGCCACTGTCTCGAAGGAGTGTGTCAATAAATGCACAAAGATCGCTCAGAGTTGAGTAATCGAAGAGAGTCGTGGATGGAATTGCGATACCAAGCTCGTGCGTTAGTCCAGAAGCAAGAGCAAGTGCGTCTGATGATGTGACTCCAAAGTTCCACAGAGACGCATCACTTGAAATGTCTTCGTCACTCTCTTCGAGCACAGGTAGCTGTCTGAGAATCATCGCCGTGTGCTCTTTCCTCCTCCTTATCTGGGTTGCGGCTTGCAGATGCTTTGAGTTGGCGGTGACTTTAAGCGGCTCCTGCTGCAGTCGCGAGGGGATTCTCATATTAACGTCATCATCAATTTCACGAGACACTGCTGTCGTTGTTGTCGCACCCAGCTCATCGCGGATTAGGGTGGCCAGCGAGCTCACGTCTGTATAATCAAACAATGTTGTCGAAGGCAGGTGCAAGTCGAAGTGTGAAGATAACTTCTCGGCAATCACAATGGCCATAGCAGAAGTCAAGCCGAGATCCCATATGGACTGATCCTCCGTGGTTAAGTCAGGAAGTTGTTCGTGGAGTATGTCGAGAACTCGACTTTCCTGCTGCAGTCGCGAGGGGAGTCTCATATTAACGTCATCATCGATTTCACGAGACACTGCTGTCGTTGTTGTCGCACCCAGCTCATCGCGGATTAGGGTGGCCAGCGAGCTCACGTCTGTATAATCAAACAATGTTGTCGAAGGCAGGTGCAAGTCGAAGTGTGAAGATAACTTCTCGGCAATCACAATGGCCATAGCAGAAGTCAAGCCGAGATCCCATATGGACTGATCCTCCGTGGTTAAGTCAGGAAGTTGTTCGTGGAGTATGTCGAGAACTCGACTTTCTACAACCGCAGAATTTGTGGTTACGGCTTCATCGGTAAAGTTGACGACGACATCGTCTACCGATGAAGACACTGATGTGGTTCTGGACTCTGACGACGATAAAACGACAAGATCCAACCAAGCAACTGACAAGCTGTGTCCGTCCGAAGTTCTTCCAGCCGCAATGTCGAGCGCATACGCACTAAGCTGTGACTTGCAAGGTGCGTTCACGACGTAAATGTGGACAGCAACACTGCTGGTGTCAGTACCTTTTGTATGGAGCAGCAGCAGTGGCTCGAGCTGAGAAAGAAGAATACTTTCATCGTGAGTCGTTGGTGCAACAGGTGCGTTTGCAATGACAACATTCTGCACGCCACACGTGTGCACCAGCTTGCATAGAGCACCAACAATATCGCTCATGATATCGGATGTGTACGCGTCTCGCTCGTTGAGGTCAACAATCAATGTATGGACCAGCGATGATGATGGTACCTGACTCCGATTCTCCTGTACACGATGGTTCGCTCGCTGAGAAGAATCTTCACCATCCTTTCCAATGGTCACACAAAGTGTGGGGCTACCCAAGACTGTGACTGCACTATCCACATGATATCGGAACCCATCATCCAAGTGTGATGAACCTTCATCATCACGACTACCGATGCTGATACCACCTCCTACTGCACCTAGTGTTGACTGCTGCTGCCTTACCAGCACGGGCGTCAATCGGCGGTGGGTTGTCGCCTGCATCTTCTTCTTCAGCTCCTCCTTGCGAATCTTTCCCGATCCCGTCGTCGGCATGCAATCCAACACGCGAATCGAGTACGGAACCTTGTATGCGGCCAGTGATGCGCGACAAAATGACTGCAAGCTCGACGGCGAGATGTCGCCGCCAGGCTTCAGCACCACGGCAGCTGCCACCATCTCGCCCATGACGTCGTTCGGCACGCCGAACACAGCCGCCTGCATCACCGCGGGATGCGCGTACAGTGCGCCCTCCACCTCTGCGGTGTACACGTTCTCGCCGCCGACCAGCACCATGTCCTTGCAGCGGTCGACGATGCGAAAGTACGCGCCTTCGTCGTTGCGCGGAGGCACGGCGAGGTCGCCGGTGCAGAACCACCCGCCCGCGAGGAAGTCCGTTCTCGCCGACTCGGCGCGGTGCAGGTAGCCCGAAAACACCGTCGCGCCGCGTACCACCACCTCTCCCGCGGCTGGCTCGTCGTAGCCCGCAGTGTCGTCGTGGTAGCGCGGGCACACAATGCGCACGTCGACGAGCGCGAACGGGCGTCCCGAGCTGCACAGGCTATGCGTCGTGGCGTGCGGCGGCGGCGACTGCAGCGACATGGCGATCTTGCCACAGCACTCCGTCATGCCGTACGAAAGGAAGAACTCGCACCCGAGCGTCGCCATCGCGCGCAGCGTTGTCGCGGGCGCGAGCGGCGCGCCGCCGCATGACATGAGGCGCAGGCTCGAGAGGTCCTCCAGCTGCATTGTCGTCGACGACGACAGCATGAGCGACACCATCGTCGACGCGACGTTCGTGACGGTGATGCGCTCGCGCTCGATGGCGGCGAGCGCGCGCGCGGCGTCGAAGCGCGGCAGAATGACGTGCCGCGCGCCGAGCGCGGTGATTGCGTACAGCGCGAATGCGTCGACGAGGTGGAACATAGGCGCGAAGTGGCCCCAGACGTCGGAGGACGCGAGTCGCATCTCGAGCGCGGTTGCCTTGGCGTGGCACACGACGATGCGGTGCGTAAGCGTGACACCCTTGGGCTTGCCGGTGGTGCCGGACGTGTAGTAGAGCTGATAGTAGGAAGAAGGCGACTGCTGAGCAGCAGCGGCAACCTCGCCGCCGCCACCATTCTCTTCGTGCAGTGACGACATCGTCGTCGTCGTCAGAAGGCTGCTTGTGGAAGAGCAGCACAGCTCGTAGTCGTCGTCGTCGTCGCTGTGTCCGTCGCTGGATGATGACGACGTCCACAGCACGGGCACCGAGGTACCCGCATCCGACAGGGCGCGCGCGTACTGTCGCTCCGCGACGATACACATCGGCGATCCGTCGTCGAGGATGTGCGCAAGCTCGGGGCCGACGAGGTGCACGTTGACGTTCAGCACGGCGGCGCCGGCGCGTGCGGCGGCAAAGTGCACCTCGAGCACACGGTGCGAGTTGTTGAGCATGCACGCGACGACGAAAGAAGAAGAAGATGATGCTGATGATGAACGCTGTGGAGGTGCTGGTGGTATTGTGCTGGTGGTGGTGGTGGTGGTCGTCGTCGTCGCGTGGCATCGTCGACGTTGTAGGCTGCAAAGATGCGCGGCGAGTGCCTCACACCGGCGAAGGCACGTGCTGTATGCAAGTTCAGATGTTGTGCTGTGCATTTGATCTCTGCTGCGTAACGTTGTGGTGCTACTGATGATATGAACACCATCCTTTTGTGTTGACTGGTCTGCGAGGAAGCTCCATATGTCATCCATGCAGCAATCTGACGTTTTCTTGGTTTGCATGACACCATGTTCAGATGAACTCTCTGGAAGTTGGGCTTTCGCAATGTGTGAATTCAGATTGCATGATGCATGAGATGCATGAAGCTGCATTTCTCGGACGAGTTCGGCGAAAGGCGATGAAGAAGAAGAAGGCGACGACGTCACCACCGAGTCTCCGTCGATGCAGGTGCGAATCAGCCATTCAAGGCTGTTGACGATGGCATCCGCTCGGCAAGGTGCGATGGTGTCGGCAGCGTACATGAGATGGCCGTGCAATTCGCCACTTTCATCACGCCCCATTGCAAGCCAGTAATCAAATGCGGCATGCTCCATCGTGAGACTCGAGCCATCGTAGCCCGTGGGGAGGTAGCTGAAGTTGCTTGTGAAGAGCGGATTCACGCCCGGGGCAGCTCGTGGGACACGCATGGTGGAAAGTAATTTGTCCCAAGGCACGTCAGGATGTGAGAAGCACGCAAGTACGACGCGTTTTACGCGCTGCGTGCACTCCGCAAGAGTTTCGACCGGTGAGCTCACTGAGCTGCCACCCGTGGTGGTGGTCGCGTCGGTGCCGAATGTGCACCGGACAGGTAGAATGCTCGAAAAGCATCCCATGGCATCTCCGCGCACGCCAGTGTTTTTCAACCTCTTTCCTCCTAATTCTCCACCACCTCCTGCAAGGATTCGTAGGTCGAACGGCGTCCCCACGGTAACGGCGCACGAATCACGTCCAGCATCCGTTGACTGGCTGTGAAGCGTGATCATCCATGCAGTCAACAAGACGTGAAAAAGGCTGCAGCCATGGGAAGCTGCCCACCTCGTGAGCTTTGTCACGTCTTCCGCTCGAAGCGACGGTAGGGGTACAGATGCGTTGCGCACCACTGGAATCTGCGCTGTCAGGCGTGGATAGTCAGTCATGGGGCGAGTCGGAACGAAAATGCGTTCGCCGCTGCTGCCGTGTTGTTGCGTGTCGCCACAGAGCACGCCAATCCAGAATGCCAGCGCATTTGCAGAAGCTGCATCAAATTGTCGATGATCTCGCTGCAACGCAAAGTAGAAGAACGAGTAATCCTCCTCCTCCTCCTCCTCCGCGTGGTTGTGGTCGTGCTGTGACAGGAGAATGCCATCGCCAAGCTGTTTGCTCCGAGCTTCTGCCGTAAAACGAGCGCGAATTTCCGCGGCTGATGTGACAAGTGATCGCCAGTCTGCGACAATGTGATGAGCTGTCACGAGAACGAATACACGCCGATGACAACCAAATTCAGCAGCGGCAGTAACTTCGTCGTCGTCATCTGCACGTGACGTCGTCGCCGCCATCTTGTTTTTGCAAACGTAGACGACGATCTTCAACGCGCGGATGAGCGGCCCAGTTGCTAGGTTCATCGGATCGCCGAGTGCCGCAACGCCCTCGCGCACTGCAGCTCGTCGTGCGATGGCGTCCACGCTCTCCTCCTCCACTTCCTCTTCTACATCGTCAGCAGTTCTTGCAGAAACCGCACGAATCGTCGTGGTACTTAAGTCAAACCAATCCAAGGGTAGGATTTTCTGCACATCGCCCCGAGGGAAGTATGCGCGCAGAGCGACATGCTTAGCTACTGTCTGGCGAAAGCATTGCCGCAGAAGATGCGTTTCTTCTTCTTGTGCTGCATCATCGTCGTGTTCGGAAGTCGGATATGGAAGGAGAACGTTCAGGTGGTATGCGGTGTTGGTCGGCTGCAGGGCACAGAACGTCCAGAACACGCGCTGCTCCTGAGTCAGCGGCCACGATTCGACACGTCGCGCCACATCTCTCGCAACACTTATGTTAACCAGCTCTGTCAGCTCTTCGTCGTCTTCTCTGCCACCATCCCATGCATCAAGTCGTGTACGTTGATTTTGCTGAATCCCATCATCGTCATCGCAAACCGCCGTCGCCGATTCTGCCAAAGGAAGCCTGGAGGCTGCTGTCGCCACCCTTGCGATTTCCCCCGCGAGCTCCGCAGGTGTTGGCATGTCAAATAGCAGCGTAGACGGAAGACTCACCTGAAAGCGAGCTGAGATGGCATTTATCAGCTCCATCCCTGTAAGCGAGTCTGCACCCTTCTCGAGCAGCGACTCGTCGCTTCCGACATCCGTCCCGAGCGTGGCTCTGAATATGCTCTGCAGCTGCTGCTGCACAAAAGCGGTGGTGGTGGTGGTGGTGGTACTAGTGCTCGCTAACGTCCCAGATGATGCTGCCGCCGATTCTGCCAAAGGAAGCCTGGAGGCTGATGTCGCCACCCTTGCGATTTCCACCGCGAGCTCCGCAGGTGTTGGCATGTCAAATAGCAGCGTAGACGGAAGACTAACCCGAAAGCGAGCTGAGATGGCGTTTATCAGCTCCATCCCTGTAAGCGAGTCTGCACCCTTCTCGAGCAGCGACTCGTCGCTTCCGACATCCGTCCCGAGCGTGGCTCTGAATATGCTCTGCAGCTGCTGCTGTATAAAAGCGGTGGTGGTGGTAGTGGCAGAAGAGCTGATTGGAGTCGTCGGCGGCGGCGGCGGCGAGGTGGTGATGGTACTAGCGCCAGACTGCTTGCCAAACAGGTGCGTTTTCACACCCGCCTTGATTGCATGCTGTCGTAGCAGATTCAAGTCAATCGGAGAAATGATGTGGACAGGCGAGACGACATTCGCAGCACAATTCACGAGGGGGGCGCACAATGACATCGAGAGTGCTTGCAGGCCATCGCGTGTAGTCAGCACACCTAGGCCGATGCGCCTAAGCTTGGCAAGTACTGCAGGAAGGCTCGATGCCATGCCCACATCTTCCCAACCTCCCCACGCGAGGCTGACTCCCGATACGCCTTGATTGCGAATCTGGGCACACTGCGCGTCGAGAATGGAATTTGCGGCGGAATAGTTCGCTTGTCCAGCGGTTCGAAATGTTGCCGCGACAGATGAAAAGAACGCGATGACGTGAAGAGGTTCGCGAGGCAACGACGTGCCGTAAATGGCTGACGCTGATGACGACGGCACGGCAGTACCCTTTGCCGCGAACGACGCGCGTGCACCACCCGGCGTCTGGCTCGCCAGCATCGCGTCGTGCAGAATCCCAGATGCATGAATGCATGCACTGCAACGCGTTGTGGAGTGTCTCAAGAGAGCGGCTGTCACCGTATTCTCCGCAGAGGTGTCGACGTTGCACCGAGAAAGTGTGAGCAGCGCGTTGCCATTCTCGTGTGCCAATTGCTGCCGATGACCGCGACGTCCTTCTTCTCGCGGATGAGCTCGAAACCGCCCTGAGCGGCCTAAAAGATTAATCCGTCGCGCAGTGCAGTACGTCTTGAGGTACGTTTGTGTCATCCATCCCAGCGAGCCGAGACCACCTGTGATGCAAACGA
This sequence comes from Pycnococcus provasolii, assembly GCA_938743325.2. Classification (NCBI taxonomy): domain Eukaryota; kingdom Viridiplantae; phylum Chlorophyta; class Pseudoscourfieldiophyceae; order Pseudoscourfieldiales; family Pycnococcaceae; genus Pycnococcus; species Pycnococcus provasolii. The sequence goes on from OW568890.1 coordinate 58,905, forward strand.
CGCGCATGCACGACAGCGACGCGGCTGCGAGTTTCGACGGCTGGTGGCCTTGCCGATGCATCGCAGGTGCTAGATGTGGTGTGTAATGAGCACGGGATGTGCACACGATGCCAAAGTCGTCATAAGAATCACCGTCTTGTGCATCACCCGTCTTTGACGAAGCTGGAAGGTGATGATGATCCTGCTCAAGGACGTTGAGTCTGCAGCAGTAGTAGGAAGAGGATGTAGAAGTAGTGTCACCACCAGCGGCGAACATGTCCGAATGAATACCGCGGAATGATGGCAGCGGTTGATCATCATCACGCCTCCTTGATTCTCTCTCCGCAAGCCACGTACGTGCTAATGACCAATGTATGGTCGCCACATGATGACTTCGCGAGGATGGCAGCATGACTGCAGGCGAACTTCCGCGGGGAGTAAAGGCCATCGGCGTGCATGCGGCAAAGGTGCTGAGGAAGCAAGAGGATATATCACCATCGGTCACTCGAGTGAACGCTTGCAGCGACCTCAGGAAACAGGTTGCTAAAGATGGACGTTCATCATCGTTTCGCTGGTGGTGTTCAGTAGTAACCACGTCGAAAGCTCGCCGCCTTGCCGGGCTGGCGCGCGAGGACATGCTGGTAGCGGCAGCGGCGGCGGCGGCGGCAGCCACCATCCCCTCCTTCGCCTTCTTCGCGCCTCCTCGTGAGCACAGCCAGCGAACCTCATACAGAGGCGGCGATGAGGCAGTATCAGCAGCATCATATCGTCGTTCCTGTGTTGTTGGCTGGTGTCGCACAGGGCGTGTCTCAAGGTTGTGGAGAGTGCACAGAGGAGATGTCGAGCTATCCAAGTAAATTCGATGCGAGGAGATCGAGGAATTCTCCGTGATTTGACGCATATTCACGACGACTTGGAGCTCGCCAGATTTGCGTGAAATGGCATGTGGTGCTGTCATCACAAAATTTGCAAGGCTCACTGGAACGCGAAGCGCCGAAGACTCGCCGTGCTGCGTTGCCGCAGTCACCACCATCGGTGCATGGATTGCGGCGTCAAGATGGCCTGGATGCATGCACCATAGGCTTGCATTGTACGTCGCGGGGTCACATGCACTGACAGTCGCAGTTATGTGCTTGCCACGGATATCGTGTGCAATTCTCTGTAGACACGCAAACGACCGGCCATACTGCAAGCCAAGTGCTTGCATGTGATCGTACGCCCACACCGTGGATGCCGGAATCGCCGCCTTCGTGGAAGAATCCGTCTTCTCTGTGGCAGCGGTGATGATGCGCGGCGCCTTGTTGTCTGCGACAAACACCGGCATAGTCGTCGATCGTGCCGATGCGTATCGATGTGCACGTCCGCCACTTGCTTGCTTGCGCAGTAGAGTGACCACATTTCCCGACAGTGTATGCACCGAGCATGCCACGACAGTTGTACCGTGAAGTACGATAGGCGCATGGATGACTAAGCTTGCAAGACATCTGCTGCTGCTCCCACCATCGCCATGATGATGGGACGGTGATGATGCTGTCGTTATTGATGAGGTGGATGCAGCCGCACGCTTAAGCTCGAGGAAACAAGCTGCTGGTAGCAAGGCGCGCCCTTGCACCACATGCTCCTGAAGGAATGCGAGGCGCGCGTTGTGTGCAAACGCCATCTCGTACGCAATAACCCCAGGCTCCGAATTGTTGCTGCTGTTGTAGGCGGCAACTGTGCTGGCGGTGCTGAGGAGTGGATGCGGTAGCGGTGTGATCCAGTGCGACTGCAAGAATGTTGTGCGACTGCACGCATTCTTCGCTGTTGTTGGCGGCAGTAGTAGCACATCATCGTGGGACTTGTTGACTGCGATGATAGTGCCAGCGGCGGCGTTTGTTCCCTGGAAAGCAAATGCGCTGATATTCGCTCCCTTGTGGTTCATCGAGGCACTCGACTGCCTCCGGAAGAAGAAGAACGCGTCTGATGCTGCCATTGGTCGCTTTTTCGTCGCCTCGTGAGCACAGTAAGGATTCATCGTTCGCAGGTGTTCAATCGCTGGCAGAATCCCATCGCCAAGTCCACGCGAGGCTGCTAGAATGCCATTCAAACCCGCAGCTGCTTCAGCATGACCAACACGGCTCTTCGAAGCAGAAAGCTGGAGACGATGATCTGGATCACCGCCAAGCAGAGTAACAAATACCGTGGCAGCTGCGCTGAACTCTATTGGATCGCCCAGTGCTGTTCCCGTTCCGTGCATCTGCAAATTAGAAACAACTGTCGTCGTAGCAGCACCGTTGTCGCTGTTGCCGCGGACAAGCAGAAGGTCGAGGCATCCACGCAAGACAAGGACTTGGGCAGGTCCATTTGGTGCGGTGAGCGTGCTTGATCGGCCGTCTTGGTTCACGCTCGTGGCAATAAGGAGATGACAATCAGACGATGATGACGACGGCGGTGGCGCTGAGCTCGCGTGTAGGCCGGCGATCGACTCACTTCGCACGTACCCATCCGCGTCACTGTCGAGCGCCTTGCATCGGCAGTCGGGAGCAAGCATACCCGCCGCTGCGCAAGTTGCCGTCCATCGCACTGCAAGCATGACATTCGAGCCAAAGCAGAGACTCGTCGTTGCCACCGTGTGCGTGGACGCCTGCTGCGTCATGCGAGCGAGGTGAGTGCTGACAAGTGCGCTGGAGCAGGCTGTATCGACGCACACAGCCGGTCCCCCGCATCCAAACAGGAACGAAATACGACCAGAGGTTACGCTCTGGTGCAAGCCTGTGGCTGTGAACGGCGTAATTGTGGACTGCTTGTCAACGATACGAGCGTACTCCAGCATGGAGAGTCCCACAAACACACCCATCGTCGACGCCACCGAGGTGGTATTCCGATGCAAGAGCTCGAGGGAACGCAGCAAAATCATGCGTTGCTGTGGATCGACGTGTGCCGATTCGCTAGCACGAGTCATGCCATACACCTCGGCGTCAAAAAGGTGTAGGTTTGCCACCGTCGCCGCTGAAGAACCATGTTGAGGATGTTTTGTCGCATCCCATCGTGACAACGGAAGAGCCAAAATTGCGTCATCGGCAGAGGAGGATGTGAACTCAGATGACGCAAGCGCGGTGAGGTGAAGGTATGCCAATGCAGACTGATCCTTCTTCTTCATCATCATTTGTTTCTTCTGCTCAACTTGGTGTTCGGCAGGCGGGAGCGGGGTGGTGCTTGGCGTTGGTAAAGCTTCCGACAGGTAGTCCGTAAGGCGACGTACAGAAGGGTAGTCGAACAGAAGCGTTGACGGCAAGTCAAGTGCCGTGCGCATGCTCAGCGACTCTGCTATCGCCACCGCTGCCATGGACGTTACGCCGTGTGCAAGCAGCAGGGACGCATCGTCGTCGTCGTCGATCATCGCGATGTTCTCGTCGTCGATGTGCTCGGCAACAGCTGACCGTATCAAATCGCGAAAGGTTGTTTCTCCACCGCTCCAGTGATGATGAGACTGCACACCAGTGCTTCCTGACGCCTCAGCAGGGACATCAACAGCATCGGTCAGGTAGTCCGTAAGGCGACGTACAGAAGGGTAGTCGAACAGAAGCGTTGACGGCAAGTCAAGTGCCGTGCGCATGCTCAGCGACTCTGCTATCGCCACCGCTGCCATGGACGTTACGCCGTGTGCAAGCAGCAGGGACGCATCGTCGTCGTCGTCGATCATCGCGATGTTCTCGTCGTCGATGTGCTCGGCAACAGCTGACCGTATCAAATCGCGAAAGACTTCGCCACCATTCTTTTCTGGCACGGCGACGGTAGTTTGTTTTGGTGCTGCTACTGCTTGACACTCACCAGAAGAAGAAGAGTAGACGATGGTGGGAGGAGGAGGAGTCAGCAAAATGATGACAACACCATCAGCCTCATCGTCACGCTGTTGTTGTCCGTCGTGCTGCAACATCTCCATGTGCAAGGATGCTAGCACGGCGGCGGCAACCATCTCCTTTGAGTGGAAGAAGAGGTGTGGAATCTGAACGTCGCATATGCGCAAGCCGTCATCGCAAGGGAATTTGCCAAGGAATTGGTGGTTGCTGACGACGATGTCATCCTCAACGAACTCCTCCTCCTCCTCCTGTCGTTCGTGCACAAGAACGAGCGATTGCACTCTGCAAGCTTGAATGAAATCCCGCAAAACCTCCGCGTAGTTTGCAGCAAGAGCGGTCGTGCCAACGACGACAGCGACGCGAACGAAATGCAAGACATCTTCATCGCCTACGACACCATCCGTCGAAAGACGAACGACCGGAACTCTAAGACGCCTTGCAAGTCTGACTATCGCTGATGATGTATCCGCATCGTCGTCATCGGGCATTTGCACTTCATCATCGTCAACGCCGGATAGAAGTGATGGTGGTAAAACGTTGGTCAATCGGCGGTGGGTTGCCGCCTGCATCTTCTTCTTCAGCTCCTCCTTGCGAATCTTTCCCGATCCCGTCGTCGGCATGCAATCCAACACGCGAATCGAGTACGGAACCTTGTATGCGGCCAGTGATGCGCGACAAAATGACTGCAAGCTCGACGGCGAGATGTCGCCGCCAGGCTTCAGCACCACGGCAGCTGCCACCATCTCGCCCATGACGTCGTTCGGCACGCCGAACACAGCCGCCTGCATCACCGCGGGATGCGCGTACAGTGCGCCCTCCACCTCTGCGGTGTACACGTTCTCGCCGCCGACCAGCACCATGTCCTTGCAGCGGTCGACGATGCGAAAGTACGCGCCTTCGTCGTTGCGCGGAGGCACGGCGAGGTCGCCGGTGCAGAACCACCCGCCCGCGAGGAAGTCCGTTCTCGCCGAATCGGCGCGGTGCAGGTAGCCCGAAAACACCGTCGCGCCGCGTACCACCACCTCTCCCGCGGCTGGCTCGTCGTAGCCCGCAGTGTCGTCGTGGTAGCGCGGGCACACAATGCGCACGTCGACGAGCGCGAACGGGCGTCCCGAGCTGCACAGGCTATGCGTCGTGGCGTGCGGCGGCGGCGACTGCAGCGACATGGCGATCTTGCCACAGCACTCCGTCATGCCGTACGAAAGGAAGAACTCGCACCCGAGCGTCGCCATCGCGCGCAGCGTTGTCGCGGGCGCGAGCGGCGCGCCGCCGCATGACATGAGGCGCAGGCTCGAGAGGTCCTCCAGCTGCATTGTCGTCGACGACGACAGCATGAGCGACACCATCGTCGACGCGACGTTCGTGACGGTGATGCGCTCGCGCTCGATGGCGGCGAGCGCGCGCGCGGCGTCGAAGCGCGGCAGAATGACGTGCCGCGCGCCGAGCGCGGTGATTGCGTACAGCGCGAATGCGTCGACGAGGTGGAACATAGGCGCGAAGTGGCCCCAGACGTCGGAGGACGCGAGTCGCATCTCGAGCGCGGTTGCCTTGGCGTGGCACACGACGATGCGGTGCGTAAGCGTGACACCCTTGGGCTTGCCGGTGGTGCCGGACGTGTAGTAGAGCTGATAGTAGGAAGAAGGCGACTGCTGAGCAGCAGCGGCAACCTCGCCGCCGCCACCATTCTCTTCGTGCAGTGACGATATCGTCGTCGTTGTCAGGAGGCTGCTTGTGGAAGAGCAGCACAGCTCGTAGTCGTCGTCGTCGTCGCTGTGTCCGTCGCTGGATGATGACGACGTCCACAGCACGGGCACCGAGGTACCCGCATCCGACAGGGCGCGCGCGTACTGTCGCTCCGCGACGATACACATCGGCGATCCGTCGTCGAGGATGTGCGCAAGCTCGGGGCCGACGAGGTGCACGTTGACGTTCAGCACGGCGGCGCCGGCGCGTGCGGCGGCAAAGTGCACCTCGAGCACACGGTGCGAGTTGTTGAGCATGCACGCGACGACGAAAGAAGAAGATGATGCTGATGATGAACGCTGTGGTGGTGGTATTGTGCTGCTGCTGGTGGTGGTGGTGGTGGTCGTCGTCGCGTTGCATCGTCGACGTTGTAGGCTGCAAAGATGCGCGGCGAGTGCCTCACACCGGCGAAGGCACGTGCTGTACGAAAGTTTGACCACCACCGAGTCGTCGTCGTCAACGCTGTTGGTTTTGTTGTTGTTGTTGCCGCGCTGGTAATCGATCACGGATGCCGACGATGACAAATGATGATCGTCGTTGTTCTGTGTCTGCCACCGGAGGCTGTTCCAGATGGTATCGCCATTACAACAGCTCCTGACAGCAAAGGCGGTGGCGTCGCCGCTGTCGCATGGTGTTGTCGACGCCGAAGAAGCCGGCGTCGTCATGACACTGCAGCTGTCGTCGTCGTTCGGAAACCAAACAGAGCTCAGAAATTCGTTCGTTCACAATCGGTAATGATATCTACAGAGATCTTCGTATCTTATCTGATCTTCTGATTGCGCAGGTAGGTAGGAGGTGGTGACAAGCAGCCGCCGGCGGAAGCAGCAGCAAACCTCTTTTCTCGTTAAACGTCTTGAGTTGCGTTAACCGTCTTTGAGTTGGAAATCAAGACGTTTTGAGCAGCAGCAGCAGCAGCAGCCCGCCGCCGAGTCCGCCAAGTTTAAAGACAAAACGACGCAGAAAAGCGACAGCCAGTTGTTTCAATCTTGAAAAACGGGCGAATTTGAGTGAGGTCCAAGGATCAGAGTTCAGGCGCGAAATAAACGCCCCCGTTGATTTTATCGATGTTGTATGTCCCATCTCCAAAACCCTACGAACCTTATCACAGGTTCCATCTAAAGTATCTTTGAATTATGCGCGGTTCGGGGTTTGGCACGGGCTGGCGTGTATGGACCAAGCAAGCCCTTCTCTCGGGGCGGGGCGATCCATTCTTCAAATGCGGGCGTTACAAGACGCAGCACGCAACGAACCGCCGCTGCCGCCGCTCCTTTTCCCGGACTCTGTTCTTCTCCTCCCCTACCCCTACCCAGAAAGGGCTTACTCGACGGCGCCGGCGCTCACATTTCACAGATCAGAACCGAACGAGTCCGTCAATCCAGCCACTGCTACCCGTCCGTCTTCATGATGATTATTGATGATCTCCGACGCCACCATCATCATCAGCAGATGAACGAGACCTTGTCCCCAATATCCACCGAAGAGCTGTTGGAGCCTGTGATCCGCCGTCTAAGGATGCGTGCATGAGAGTAGGCACAAGCCACACCATTTGCGGCAGCGCGCATGCGACGAGAGTGATGAAGAGGAACACGACGGCGGCGATACCACGGCTGCATTCTCCACCAGCCACAACGATTGTGTTGTCGGGCTGAGTCACCGCGAATGCACGACAGCTCGATGTGACACCAGCCGCGGCGCATGCTGCGCCATAGCCGAGTGTGCCTAGTAACCAGTCCGTAACCACCTCCACCTTACTGCTTGTTGCTTGAACACTTGAGAATGACGTTGTAGATGTCTGAATGTGATCCAATGCGATGAAACACTCCACAACAGCAAAGATTGTGTTGGCGATAAACAACAAAACGGACATGAAGAGCAAAAAGCTGTAGCTGTGAGGGGCTTCCTTGCCGTCGCGGGAAATCTGTGATGCCATCAACGAGAATGCCAGCAGTGAACAAACCGCCATCAAGATTCGGAGAGCTGCGGGAACCCAGTTGTGCTTGGGAAGGTTGGCATAAAACTTGCGGCTCTCCTCCTCCTTCTTCGCGCTACCATCTTCATCACCACCAGAAGGGCTTCCGCCGTTGTTGTTGTCGTGTATTATTGGAGTTTTGATGTTGTTGTTGGAGGTGGTCATCATCGTGGACGGCGTCGTCGTCGCCGTTGTTGTTGTGCTGGTGGTTCCTACACTCTCACCACCACCAATAACGGGCACAATAGAGTACGGTGTCGTCGTCGGTGCTGGTGTAGCAGTAGTAGGTTGCCTCGTGCTCGACAGCGGAACGGTATACATGGAATATGGCGTGACGTTTGTTGGTGGTGGATCCGGCGTCAGCATACCACCACCGCCGTTATCGCCTCTGCCGCCGCCGCCGCCACCACGACCTGTAATAGAAGACGAGGGCTCGAACGAGGCGTCCACCATGAATGACACACTGGCTGCGACGAGCGAGTGAGTGGTATAGAGTGAATATATTCAGCAGTGCGTTTTGTAGTGGCGTCCGAGGTCGGGGCCGGCTCCTGGGTACGGGGACCCGTTGTAGAACCATTCCGCGTTGTCCATGTGATTGTGGGACGAGACTTTTTTGGCATTTTGGGGATGCCGGTCATAGGGTTAGATCTAGGGTTAGGTCTAGGGTTATCGCCGCCGGAACCCACCTGTTCCAGCATCCGAATGGCGCGCCTGCTGGAGCCCTTAAATGGCCGGTATTGGTGCTCCGTCTCGATCCGATGCTTGGCGACGCCACCGTGACACCCTTCACCTCACAAAAAAGAAATTGTTTACACCTGAAGAACGTACGCGCGGGTCGGACGCGTCGCACTACGCGAGCATAAAACGGCTACGGCGATCCTAGCAGTATCAGACGGACTTGCGCAACAGGCATACGAACAACTCCAGAATCGACTCGCACCCAGCAACGCGATGCTCGTCAGAGAACACTGCCGATTATGAGTTTTTCATCACGAGTTCACGACGGTGCGGAAGGCGCTTGCAGAGCAATGCGGCTTCTACTACGAATCCATTGACGTCACGTACTTGAACGCAGATGGCGCACAATCTATCAAATGGGGGTTGCCTGGAAAAACAAATTTCTATATGCCTGGGGGGCTCCAATACTTCTGTCGACCATAGTCTACCAACTCTCACAGTTGATCAGTTGATCAGTTGATCAGTTGATGTGCATTGCAATTTGCATCGACTGAGGATGGACACGACGGGGTGCCTGTACGAATGAGCATTGTTTTTGAACAGCCAGCTTGACTCGACGAAAAACGATGGTCCAATTTTCAGGACATCAAGATACATAAAACAGGCCAGGAAAAAAGGCTGGCAATGGCAGATTGGTTGAGGTTAACTCCATGGGTATGACGGCCGTGTCCCAAGTTTCTGAGGCCTCGGCAATCAACGGCTCGCAGGGAAGAGGGCGAAGGGCTTCCCTCTTGCACATTGGAAGGAAGGCGTGCGCTGCGGATCCTCGGGTGCCCTTCCCTTCCCTTCCCTCCCTGCCCTTCCCTCCCGCCCTCCTAGCCTCGCCCAAGAACCTCCTCCTCCTCCCCTGCTCCCCTCCTCCTCCTGCTCCTCCCCTCCGCCCTCCCCGCCGCTCGAGCACAAGAGACTCCGCAAGAGACAACACCTCTCGAAGGGCGAGCCATGGCGAGTCCGCTGTCCGAAAAACGACGACTGGAGAAGGTGCAGCACATATTCGAGAGGTTCGACGTCAACAAGGATGGAAGGCTCTCAAAGGTACGAGGTCACGAGGCGCGGGGGCGGGAGGTCGGAGCACCTCGGGTCGGTTGGCGTCTCCCAGCTGGGCGCGCGCGCGTGCTTCCGCGCAAAAACCAACCACGGGACGGCCCGCGCATAGTTGTGCGAAGCGCGAAAGGATACGATATGTATATGTGCACCATATGTTTTTGGATCCACACACTTTTGTCTCTCTTAAGTCTTCAAATAAAACAAGAAAACGTAAAGTGCTCACAACAAACCCAACAAATCCAACAAAACTTGATTTCCTCTTCTTCTTCTTTTGTAGGAGGAGATGGCGAACCTCGTGGTGGAGGTGAACCCGGTGGTGAGGTTCAGCGACGAGCAGATCACCGCCATCCTTGACGAGGTGTTCCGCACGTACGGCGAGTTCATCGACACCGGAGGGCTCACGCTCGAGGGACTCGCGCGGACGTACGAGGATGGCGCGGGTGACGTCGACCGAGACTTTGACGCGCTTGGTCTGGCACTGCCCGAGGAGACGGCCACGCCACTTGGCGTGTCACCCGGATCGGAGGGAAGCTCCAAGGGGCCGAGCACTATGAACCTCAGCGCGCAGGAGCAGAAGGCTGTGGGAGGACTTTCCGCGGACGTCGCCGCCCTGCTCGCCGAGCTGGACATGCTGCTGTCCAACGCAACGGACGAAACGCCAGAGGAGGTTTTGGCGCTTGCCAAGGCGATCGACGCCCTGCGCCACCGTGCGGATACCATGCGCACGGCCGACGAGTCGTTTGACGCTCACATGGAGATGGGATACGTGCTGGGAACGCACGGAAGGCACGACGAGGCGCTGCGTTCGTATCGCCGAGCGATCGTGCTGCGGCCGGAGGAGGCGCGCGCCCACTTCCGTGCCGGAAACGCGTTGTACAGCCTCGGGCGGTTTCCCGAGGCTTGCACGGAGTACGACCGCAGCCTCGGCGTTGCGCGACAGCCGCAGGATGACACGCTGCTTCCGAAAATCCACGTCAACCTCGGCATCGCTCTCGAGGGTGACGGCATGCTGATGTCCGCGTGCGAGCACTACCGCGAGGCGGCCATCCTGAACCCCAGCCACTTCCGCGCGCTGAAGCTGCTCGGATCCGCGCTGCTCGGCCTCGGCGAGCTGCAGGCGAGCGAGGAGGCTCTTGAGCACGCGCTGCACCTGCACGCCGACTTTGCCGACGCGCAGTGCGACCTCGGATGCGCGATGACGGGGCTCGGCAACGAGGCGGGTGCGCTGGCAGCTTTCCAGCGAGCGGTTGAGCTCGACGGCCGGCACGTGGAGGCGCTGTACAACATCGGAAATCTGCAGCGCAACGCCGGCGAGTTCCGCCTCGCGGTGGACTCTTACGACCGGTGCCTGGCGGAGGACCCGTTCCACTGGCGAGCTCTGATGAACAAGGGCGTCGCGCTCACCGCAATGTCGGAGACGGGCACCGCGATTGCGTGCTTCGAGGAGGCGTTCGAGCTCACGGGACGCCGCATCGAGCTTTACGACACCATCAAGAGCCTGAAGCGCCTCGCACGAAGCAAGTCGTCGTGGGGAATGATGCGGTCGGCTCCCGCCGAGGGACGCGCGCTTCTCTTCGCGCGCAAGAAGGGCAAGATTGGGCGGATGGATCACAAGGCGCTTGCGTCGTACGGCATCGAGAACCTCAGCCAAACGCTCGACGTGGCAACGCTGCAGCGCCTGACGAAGCTTCGCGAGTGCCCCGTCGAGGACGTTCTCTCGGAGAAGTCGGACAGCAACATTCCCGCGGGTGCGGATGGGAAGAATGTGCGCAAGGCGATGGCGGAGCGCATTCTGAAGAGACTGCTTAAGTTCTCAAGTCCTGCGACATTCCAGAGCGTGATGAAGGCTGTGAACGAGCGAATCTTGTCAAAGCTCGACCGTCACGGCCGTGGTCTCGTGAACATCGGCCAATTCCTGGCGGTGCTCACGGCCATCTGCAGGGGCACCAACGACGAGCGCAAGGCTGCGATGTTCGAGATCCTTCAGTGGACGTACGACCAGACAGGCGCGACTCTCCCGAAGAGCGAGGCGCGGTACTTCCTGGACATGATCAAGGCAATCTTCAGGGATCTGCCGCTACCCGACGCACCAACCGCGGGAAGCGACGAGACGGTTAACTTGGACGGATTCTCGGTGATGATTGACGATGCCAAGGATGGATTGGCAATGTTGAGTGTGATTCCTAACGTGACGAGAAGGAAGGGGTGGAGTCTGTTTTGATTGAAAATCATTTTTATCATTTTTTTTCTGAGATTCCTCATCATTCAGTAATGGAACGCACTTTACTTTGTCCAACGATCGTCCATTCACACCATTCGTGCATTCAGCATGAATGCCCTTTCCATGTGATTTCGAACGAAGCTACTTTCAGGCCGCTTTTCGTATGCGTCCGGCGTGAGAGCTCCACTTGCGCTTGTTGTCCGTCGCTGTTGTCGTCGCCAAGGAGGAGAAGAAATAGGAGGAGCTGCCGTGCGCAAGCTAGCTACACCACGGAACCCAAATGCGAAGAGCACGAATGCGATTGGCATATTCCTGAACCTGTTGGTCTTGAAACTCCTGTTGGTGTCTGCCAAAGCCCAAAAGGAGGAGGAGGAGTGCGGAATTCACGTCACGGAATTCACTTGCGGAAAGAAAAAATGTGAGTGGCATGTTGATGAGTATGGTGAAAGGCATCTGCAAAAAGGAGGAGAAAGTTCGCCGAGTCCGCCGCAATCTTGCTGACGGCATCGAATGTGATATGCACTCCAACTGTGCGTCGGGGTACTGCCACACGCCGCAGTGCTTCATGCAAAAGGAAGGAAAGGTGGCCAACTGCAAGAAGCTGTGCATGGCCAAGTCGTGGTGGACGAAGTCTACCGATGCCGTGACCAACTAATATACTGTACACGTTCTTTTCAAAAAAGTACTTGCAGTCTTACACTTCTCTTTCCTCTCTCCTTCCTTCTCTTTATTCGAACCTCTCACTCACTCTCTCACTCACTCACTCACTCACTCTCTATCTTGTATCTTTTTTGTCCCTCAAGCCTCGTTCCTGCTCGTCTCCTCCTCATCTCTCCCATCCAAAGCAAAATCAATGAATCATCTTCGTGTTCACGTCAGCCTCAGCGCCTCCATCGTATCCTTCACTGCCACCTTGAACGAAACCTTAAGGTCAGTCGCAGTGAGGGAACGACGCTTCGACATCGTTCCCAGGGTTCCCGTCGAAGACGCGGCAATCTCCTCAACCTTCACGTCCGTAACGTCCTCTGTGTTGATATACAGCTTGAGGCACTTGCTCTTTGCGCAGTTGCACTTTTTCACCGTGGGCACGCCCGGCGTTCGCCCGGCGGGGCCACAGGCCACCGCCGCCTGGCCGCTGTGAGTCTGCCTTTGCCCGTTTCGCAGCGAAGGCGTTCTCCCGTTGGCGCCCGGCGTGAGCGCTAGCGTCGTCGCCTGGCTTGGCGTTCCGAATGCCAGCGCGTCAATGTCCACCACCCCTCCTGTGACAGAGAAAACGGCGCCCTTCTTTGCTGCAGCCTTCTTCGCCACTGGCATGGGCGGTGGCGGAGCCGCCTTCAGCGCCACCGCGTGCTCCACCATGCCGTCTGCGCCATTCACGAGCACCATGGGCAGAATCGGCGCGTACCACTCAGGCTCGATGCTCTGTCCCTCCTCCGTCAGGAACTTCAGCTGGTTGTCATCCGCCTCGGGGAAAAGCACACCAGCGCGCTCCTCGAGCGTCGCCTTCTCCTCCACGACGAGCGCCATGCGCTCCTCCACCTCCTGCGCCGCGGCACCTTGGCCCTGCAGCTCTTCCACCTGCCGCGTCAACACAGCGAGGCGCTCCTCGAGCATCGCCTTCTCCTGAGCCAGCTGCGATATGCGCGGCGCGATTGCGCGATGCGCCGCGGCACCTTGGCCCTGCAGCTCTTCCACCTGCTCATCCTCTTTCACCGCAGCATCCTCAGCTTTCTTCAGGCTGCCGCCGACGACTGCGGGCGCGGACGCCATGTGCACCTCCGGAGATGCGCACGTCGAGCCTGTGCTTTGCCGGCCCGTCTTCGCGGGAACTGCCGCGAGGGCATCGCGCAATCCGCCGCGCTTCTGGCCGTCCGGTCCAAGGTTCTGGCAGCCGGTGCATTCGCAACCATCTGAGCAGTACACATTCACCTGGAAGCATTCGCAATACTTCTTCAGGCAGCCGCTTCGCTTGCATCTGCACCCTCGCTTGTGTCGCGCGGGCGTCTCGAACTGTTCCGTCTCGTTGCCGAGGAACTTGGGCTTGAATGCGAGAGGGTTGCGGCTCTCGATTTGTGCCCGCGTTTCCCTGACCACCCCCTCGTTCTCCACAAGATTCATGCAATTCTGGCAATTGCAGTTGCGGCAGTACAAGCCAGCGGCGAAGCACTCACAGTACAGCTTGAGGCACTTGCTCTTTGCGCAGTTGCACTTTTTCACCGTGGGCACGCCCGGCGTTCGCCCGGCGGGGCCACAGGCCACCGCCGCCTGGCCGCTGTGAGTCTGCCTTTGCCCGTTTGGCAGCGAAGGCGTTCTCCCGTTGGCGCCCGGCGTGAGCGCTAGCGTCGTCGCCTGGCTTGGCGTTCCGAATGCCAGCGCGTCAATGTCCACCACCCCTCCTGTGACAGAGAAAACGGCGCCCTTCTTTGCTGCAGCCTTCTTCGCCACTGGCATGGGCGGTGGCGGAGCCGCCTTCAGCGCCACCGCGTGCTCCACCATGCCGTCTGCGCCATTCACGAGCACCATGGGCAGAATCGGCGCGTACCACTCAGGCTCGATGCTCTGTCCCTCCTCCGTCAGGAACTTCAGCTGGTTGTCATCCGCCTCGGGGAAAAGCACACCAGCGCGCTCCTCGAGCGTCGCCTTCTCCTCCACGACGAGCGCCATGCGCTCCTCCACCTCCTGCGCCGCGGCACCTTGGCCCTGGCGCCCTGCAGCTCTTCCACCTGCCGCGTCAACACAGCGAGGCGCTCCTCCACCTCCTGCGCCTCGACTTGTTGGGTCAGCACACCAGCGCGCTTCGCCCGCTTCGTGCCTGCACGGTCCCGTGCGCACGCTTCCCGCTTCGTGCCAGATGCAGCCCCGCTGTCACCGGCACCGCCAGAGCCGGAAAACTTTGACTTGGTGATTGGGAGTGATACTCCTCCATCATCCCACAGCCAATCAGAAATGGCGAGTAAAACAATGTCCGTTTCGGGGGCAGCAGCGGGAAGAGGGGCGGCGGCAGACCGAAAGGAAGACCGGAAGGGGGGCAGGTCGGTGTTAGGTTTAGGCGAAAAAATCGTACCTTGGAGGACGGTGTCGGTGGCAAGCGGCTCAAAATATTTCATCTCGAGCGTCGACCTTGTCGAGAGAGCATTAATTTGAGCGAAGACGAGGTGCCAGCGATCCTCCAAGCTCCTTATGGAGAAGATCGCGGCTTGGTCCTTGAGGACGGAGTACTCGATGAAGTCCTTCTCGAAAACGACGACGATCATGGCACTCGGGCCATGATTGCAAAGCGCTTGCTTGTCGAGGCTTGACCGCTTCTTGTTAGAAGCGTGGTCATAGTGCCGTCCAGACACCTCCTCATAGCCCCGTGCCTCCATCCGTGCGGCAAGTTGCCTCACTTGCTCCACACTCGGCGGTTTGCAATGATCCTCCCACGTCGGCCTCACGGACTTAAAAAAACACTTGGTATGGTGTGCAGGAGGACTCGAAAAGCCGAAGGGAATCGAGGCTCGTCCGATCTTCCACCTCGCTTCGCCTGGCGTGGCACCCACCTCCTTCTCGAGCAAATCGGTCTTTTCGTTGCGTACACTTGACGACAATTTACACGAAGCTCTCGTGACCGTTGAGATCGTCGTCGTCGTCGTCGATGTCTCGCATTTGATGCGCAAGCTCTTTTTGCCAGGCCAACTCCTAAGAAGGTCTCTAATGGAGAAGGAGGTCGTTGGGCGCAAGATCACATCCACCATTGGGAAGGGTAGCGTCGCAGCCATACCTGGTATGCTACCTGTCGGGCACCGTTTGAATTCCCCACCCAAACTCTTCAAAAGCTGGAGTTAGGGTTAGGGTTAGGGTCAGGGCTCGGGTTAGGGTTAGGGTTAGGGTTTTATCGCCGCTGCCGCTCACCACGGGACGCACTTGATAAGTGTGTCCCCCAGGGGGAACCCCAGGCCCCAGGGGTCCACCGATACCCTTCCGTATGGTAACGATTAGGTCGTAGGGTACCCCCTAGACCTCCGGATACCGGGGGGAAAACGAACAAAGGGGTTCCCCGCACTGGCGGGCCCGGGGGAGGGGAGGGGACCCATTCCCCGCTCATGGCGCAGAGCGACGACGGCACCGTCAAGCTGCAGGAGCCCCCAGCATCCAGCCTGAGCAGCCTCATGGAGAGCAACGAGGATCACGTCGTCGAGCTCGTCGATGCCAGCGCAACGCTCGAGGCGGCTCTGGCGGAGCGCGAGAAGGAGCTCAGCGAGGTGATCGTCTCGGAGGCGGAGGCTGGAAGAATTCTCTAGACGCTCGAGACTGAGGTGAGCACCCTACGAACGCGACTGCAGTCTGGCGAGGCGGAGGCGGGACAAGCTTCCGATGTCATGCAGAACGAGCTCGCGGCTCTCGCGGAGGAACTGGCGTCGATGGCTGGCGACAAGGCAAAACAAGCTCCGCCACCTCCCGCGGCTGCCGTCAGGCTGAACGCCGCGGCTGTGCTCCGCGAGGATGCGCTCTACAAGAAGAAGCAGGCGGAGGAGGCGCGCATGATCGCGACGTACGAGACGGAGCTGCGCGACTCCGTGCCCTTCGAGGTGTGGCAGCGCCGCATGAAAGATGACGACGAGGCGGAGCGGCAGGAGGACATTCAGCGGCGGCGGCTCGACGCGGTGGCAAGTGGAGAGGCGGCGATCCGCATTCGCAAGGAGGCTGTGGAGGAGAAGCACCTCGAGGTGCTGAAGGCACGCGAGGAGGCGAGGCAGAAGTTGGCGCTGCGCGAGGAGGAGATGGACGTGGAGCGCGAGGCGAACAAGGTACGCCGTGAGATTGTCATCGAGGAGCGCGAGCGTGTTAAGATCTCGAAGGAGAAGCTCGCGGTGGAGAAGAAGCAGGCTGACGAGCGCCTGGCTGAGAGAACGGAGGCTGAGCACCTGCTCGCGGAGATTCGCGCGATGGAGCAGAAGAAGAAGGAGGACATTATTCGCCAGCTGCGTGCGATCGAGCGTGTTCAGGACACGTCGAAGAAGGCGGTGTTTGATCCGACGACCATGGCAGGTCACGGGCTTCTCGAGGAGATGACGCTGACTGAGCTGCAGCAACGCCTTGAGACGGTGAAGCGCCACCGCCAGGAGGATGAGGAGCGTCAGCGTGCTGAGATTCACCGCCTCAAGAGCCGTCGCGAGGATAAGATTCTCTCCAAGGCTGAGAACATCAAGCGCATCCGCGACATGGCGAACGTTTCAGGAACTATGCGCCGCGAGGAGCGCAAGGAGGCGGAGAGGGTGCGCTTAGCTGCCGAGCTTCGAGCGAGAGAGGATGGCATGCTTGTGCTTCGCGATAAACTGCACGATAAGAAGATGCAGAAGCTCGAGGGGCAGAAGCGCCTTGCGGCGGAGATGAAGCGCATCCGCTTCGAGCAGGAAATCCAGGCTGCCGGCGCGGCGCAGCTAGAGGAGCACAAGTTCAAGCAGCTCCAGAAGGGAGCCGAGCGCGAGCTCTCTCACAAGCAGTTCGAGACAAAAGAAGAGGCTGAGACGTACGAGAAGACGCGCGCGAAGGAGTGGCAGATCAAACTTCAGAATGTCAGAACGGAGAAGCGCGAGAAGCGCGAGTTTCTGCACAACTACAACGCACGCGTCAAGGTGCAGCAGGAGCTCACGACTGCGGCTGAGACGTCCAAGGCGACACGGAAGAAGAACATGGTTTCTACGGAGCACACGCGCTTGTCAACGGCGCGCGGAGGGTTCCCCGCGAACTCGCAGACATTCTGGGTGCTGAAGGAGGAGCGTGAGCACGGCACTTTGCCGTCATGAATGTGATTGCAACAGGCAACATGCACGCCCTCTTGCTGCACGAGGAGCGCCTCATGCGCGCAGCGGCGCACTTACACTTACAAGCTACATGTAATATATGTACACCACCATCGAATTACCTCCATGAATTGCTGAACTTTCCCGCCTCAAAAATTCAGGGATTTGAATAAATTCCTCTGCCTGCTTCGCGCCGCTACCCCTTCCCTGGAATATACGTGCGCAAGAAAATTCGGAGAACGAAAACATCTTCTCACCCTTTTGATCCAATTCAAATCATGGTTGCCACACCTCAGGCTGCTGCTGCTCCCGCCGCCGCTGCTGCACGTCGTCGACGACGTGCCAACAGAACTGACGAGCCACATGTCGCGTCACCGAGTCCAAACCCCAGGATGAGGAAAAACAATGAAAAGGACGACGATGTTGATGATGACAACGGCGAGAACAAGACAAAGATAAAGACGCCAACGCCGACGCCGACGCCGACAACAACAAATCAAATTCTTCGCCTCCTCCCCGTCGTCGTAAGTAGTCTCTTCGTCGTCGTTGGAATCCCTCTACTGTTCATCATGCTACCGCTGAACAATAACAAAAGCGACACAAGCCGCGCGCCTGTGTATTGCATTCCATCATCACAGCGACACAATCTGCAACCGATCATGAACGCGCTGAACAAAGCTGGGTGGCATTTCGCGTCGTCTTGTACACCTTCCAAGAACATCGATCTGATCTGGTCCTTTCAAAGTCCCTTTCAACATCACGAAAGCAATCCGCACAACCTACCTTCGCTTGTGTGGCATCTCAACGATGATGAGAAGCAATTTCTGCCGTCGGGTCTGCCCGCTTCGAGGTTCACGCTTGTAAATCACATCCCAGGCAGTGGCTACTTTACGCGAAAGGAAAATCTCGCGAAACTCAGCATCGACATCCCAGGCATCCCGCCTACGTTTCGCATGCCAGACGAAAGAGATGCGTTGTTGGCGCATGCGAAGCTAAATCCTAACAAGAATTGGATACGCAAGGATTTAAGTCATCGCGGAGTGAGCATGCTATCATCTTTAACTAACGAACTCGACGAAGACGACAGCGAGGAATTTCTTGTGCAGCAACTCATCTCGCCTTACCTCATCGGCAATAAAATGTTTGATATTGGCCTGTACGTCATCGTCACGTCCATTCGTCCTCTCAGGGCGTACGCACTACATGACGTGCTCATTCGCATGTGCGAGGACGATTACACGACGCATGATCCTAATAATGAGAAATCGTACGTGATCGCCTCCGACTACCTGCCACCGTGGAATAATGCAGAACTGCGCAAATACTACGTGAGAGGCCACACGACGGCAAATGTTCTGCTTGCACACCTCACGCGTGAGGATGCCAGCACAGGCGAACGACGTTTGGCAAACACGCTCTTCGCAACCTTGCATGGAACAGCAGCCGCGGTACTCACGCACGCCCAGGAGTCGATGCATGCACAGATGCATGCACAGGCGCGGCGTTTCTCCAAGGACGGCGCGCCTGTGCACACGGAGAGATTCTTTCACATGTACAGGCTTGACTTCGTCGTCGACGACCAACTTAACGTTCACCTGCTTGAGGTGAACCAATCTCCTAACATGAGTCCACGTCACACTCCTGGCTTGACGCCGTTCTTCGAACGGCTTGCGTACAGCTTGATTTCCATCCTTGGATTGCGCGACGGTGGCTTCAATCGCCACACGAGCCGCAGTGGTTCATATGCGTGCGAGATTACCGACGACTGCCACTTACGTGTTCCTTGGAACGAGGTGGATGTGGGATTTGACGTATGTCACGAACCATGCCGAGCGAACTGTAGTGCGAAGAGAGAGTGCTTGCTGTGCCGGCCATGCCGAACCGCACGCCAGGCGAACATGATTCGCACGATGGTGTCGGAGATGAGGAATCGCGAGGCTTTCTACCACCGCATCTGGCCCATTTCGTCCAAAGAGAGGATGAAGAGGCAGCAACAAACTACTACTACAACAACAACTACTACTGCTACTCTGCCGCCGCCACTTCTTTCCTCGATTGAGGACATCCACGCACAGATCTTTGTTGACCACATGTGTCGCACTGCCGCAGACAAGTCTTGGTGCTAGGTTTCACGACTCACCCAAAGTGTGTGTGTGTGTGTGTGTGTGTGTGTGTGTGTGTGTTTTCGTGTAATCGGGAATTCGGGGTTTCTACATACTGTACAAAAAATCAAAGACTCCCACTCCTACTCCCACAGCACTGCGCCGTTCGGTGCAAGTGCGCCTGCGTCGGAGAGAGCTGCAGGTGCAAGCAGCGATCTACGCTCCTCCGCCTTTGCCCACGCAACAAAACGATTGCACAGGGCAACGGCAGTCGCCTGCTCGGTGGAAGGAGGCAGGACGATCGTCGCCTCGAAACCTTCTCCCACACATGCCAATGCGCATGTTTTCGAGTCAACGTTCCAGACGACACGCATGGGATCTGCACCTGGCGGTCCATCGACGCGTTCGGGGTCGGCACGTCGCAGCGCATCGCTCGGAGCGTTCGCGCCACGCTCGATCGGATCCTTCATCATCCGTCTTGCAGCCATCAGCGCGCTCGCAGCCTCTTCGCCGACGTAGTCGCCAGCACTCACGAGCAAGTGCTGATCGATTGTCGGGCGCACGTACATGCCCATGCCATTTTCCAAGCACGAGGTAGCCTGTGCGCCGCGTCGGCGTCCCCACAGCTCGTCAAATGCATTGGACAAACCCGACGCGCCATCCATGGGTGCTTCGAGTGCGGCATGGACGTACAAGCGCCGACGGCGCAGTGCAGGGAACGACGCCGCATCCGTAGAAACAAGCACGAGCACGACACCCTCGCCGTGGCTACCGCCACCGTCCACGTCATTGCCGTCGCCGCCGCTCGCGGGCAGGAATGCCACCAGCGCATGTGCGTAGGCGTTTGGCCCAAGTGTGTACGGAAGGCAGATGGGCATGAGGTGGTCTCGCAGAGGATCGCGAAATTCCGTCGGCTGCTCGTGGTGCACGCCACTTGTTTCCGCGTCAAGTCTCCACCTCATGCCGGCGACGTGGTGGCACACGAGCTGCACGTCGTCGGGATGCCACCCAAGCTTCTTGCCACGGCCGCACATGCGTGGGTTCTGTGCAAGTGCGAGCACGCCGCCTGTGCGCGAGTCGACGAGAAGGCCTAGTGCGAGGCTGGCGTCGTCGTCCTCGCCGCTCGACTCGAGCAAAGCCGCACGTAGCAGCGCGATCGATCCCGCATCTTCCGGCGCCCGCGGAGCCGCCGCGACGAGGCGCTCCGCCGCGGCGTCACTGCGTGCTCCGGAGAGGCTGGCAATGAGGCGCCGTCGCACCGTTGCGGATGGCACGGGTGCGACGGCAAACGTGCCCGTGTGCCAGCCAGGATCGCGGCACGTTGACCTCCACAGCCCGTCGAGCGACGGCGCAAGACCGTCGAGCGTGCGAGACACGTCGAACGTCGGCTTGCGCGCAGCGATCACCTCAAACTGGTTGGTGAGCTGCATGAGCAAGGCGGCGTGAACGAGAGCGAGGCACCGGTGAGCGGGAAGAGGCAAGGACGCGTCGTGTGCACACACATACCATAGCACGCCTCTCTTCAGGAAAGCGAGCGCGACGTCACCCACGCGCGCGTATCTGAGAGCTCCGGGTGGTGTTGCGTCGGAGGAGTCGCCGCCGCCGCCGCCGATGCCGCCGGCGGATATAGGCCCTTCGTGCTGCTGCTCGAAGCTTGAGAGTAGCGCGCTTGCGACACCCGCCACCGGCGCGTGCGTGTGTGCGTCCGTTCCCCCGGAAACGAACACGGGCTTGCCGTTGAGCGAGCCGACGACGAGCAGCAGCGGCGAGGTGAAATCGTGCGGCATTATTACTGGGGGGAACGAAAATGACCAATGGTGGGCATCCGAAGGGACACCTTTGACGTTTCGGGGATTCGTTATGAGTAGACTATCGTAACATGTTTTAGGGACGATTGGGGTTTGGGTTTGGGTTTGGATTTCGCGCCCTCCCCTCCCCTCCCCTCCCCTCCCTCGTTCCCCTTCCCTCCCGCCTCTCTGGCCATGGCCGCCGACGCCGACGACGCCGAGGATGAAGAGGAGCATGAAGATGATAAGCAGCACAATACCAGTTTCGGGTTCCCGTACTCGTCTCCGTACGACGTGCAAACCGCACTCATGAACACGCTGCACAATACGCTCGCCTCAGCGTCAGCACCAACACAATCAACGGAGGGGCAGCAGCAGTCATCCATTGCCATCATGGAGTCGCCAACGGGCACAGGAAAGACGCTCACGCTGCTATGCGCAACACTCGCGTACATGAAGCAACAACTTGAACGAAACACAAAAGAACGGGAATGCTGCAACGCACAACAACAACAACAACAACAACAACAACAAGAAGAAGAAGAACCGTCGTGGATCGTTGACGCCGCGAACGAAGCCACGACAGAAGCAGATACCGCAACCAGCAGCGCGATACAAACACGTGCCAAACAAAAGGCTAAGGCACGCACAACGAAGAGGGCAGCAGCAGTAGCAGCGTTCAAACAGAAAGAAAATAATGGAAAACACGCGAATCAGACTGCGCGCGACGGCGAGTCCGACGGCGCCTCCGCCCACGACGACGACAATGACGCACTCCTCGATCCGTGGGATAGCGACGATGACGCAAATCGTCAACGAAGAGCACGTGGACGAACCTCTTCCGGACTATCCTCCTCCTCCTCCTCTGACGACGACGACGACGACGACGACGACGACAACAGCAACAGCAATACAAACAACAAAGCGCTGCGCCTGTACTTTTGCAGTCGAACGCACAGTCAGCTGAGCCAAGCGATGGGAGAATTTGCACGAACAAAGTACGCCGAGACTTTCTCCGCCGCCGCTCTCGCGAGCCGGTCGAGCCTATGCCTGCACAAGCCCGTGCGCACGCTGCCGAGTGCTCTAGCAGGAGAGGCTTGCGTTGATCTGCAGGAGACGGCGAAGAAAAACAAAAATACCAAGAAGAGGGCAACCACCGACGCAAGGGTCTCCCTGTCTTCTTCTTCCGGATGCCCGTACCACAGCGCACGTGGCGAGCGACGCGTGCGTGACGACGCCCTCGCAGCTCCCGTGGACATCGAGGAGCTCGCGGAAATTGGAAGGGCGCACCGCGCGTGCCCTTACTACGGATCACGTATGGCCGCGGCGGAGGCTGACGTGGTGTTCCTTCCCTATCAGAGCCTTCTTCACGGCCCAACGCGCGAGGCTCTTGGAATTAACCTCGAAGGGGCGATCGTCATCATCGACGAGGCGCACAATGCCGTGGATGCTGTCAACGATATGCACGGTGCTCGCATCACGGCAACGTCGCTAGATGCCGCGGGGACGGCGGTGCAAGCGTATCTAAAACGATTCGGAGATCGCCTCAATGCCGGAAATCTTAGGAATCTGCACGCGCTCGCGGCTGTCTGCACGGCACTGCGACGTGGCTTCCCATCCTCCTCGTCGTCGTCATCGACCACGTCACAGCCGACGTCCATGACGGTAAACGACTTCCTCTTCGCATGCAGCCTCGATCACGTCAACCTCTTCAAGCTCGTCGAATATCTCAAGGAAAGCCGAGCACTGCGAAAGATGGCGGGGTATGGGAAAGGCGTCGCCGGCGCGGTGAACCCTGCGGCGGCTCGCGCCGCTCGAGGCGCCGCCGCAGGCGCCCTTCACTCCGTGTGCGGCATGCTCGAGGCACTCACGCGATCGGATGCTGACGGCCGCGTGCTGCGCTCGGGCGACGATCCTCCCGAGCTGCGGTACGTGAACCTCAACGCAAGCATGCACTTCGAGCGGCTGGTTGCCAAGTGCCACGCGGTGGTTCTCGCGGGTGGAACGCTCAGCCCCGTGCCTGCGCTGCTGCGAGACCTCTTTCCCACAGTGAAGCAAGACCGCGTGGTGCGCTTTTCGTGCGGCCACATCGTCGACGCTGGTCGCTTCCAGTGCCTCGCGCTAGGCCGTGGGCCAAGCGGACTGCCGCTAAACCTCGAGGCATCGAAGCGCGCGACAGACGATCAGCGCGACGAACTCGGGCGCGTGCTGCGCAATGCCGTTCGCATCGTTCCCGGCGGTGTCGTGTGCTTCGTCCCATCGCACCGCTTCGTCGGCGAGCTGATGTCGCGGTGGAGGAGCACGGGAATGCTTGCTCAGATAGAAGCTGCAAAGCCCGTGCTCCTCGAGGAGTCGAAGGGGGGAGCCTCCGCGACGGAGGCGCTGCTTGCAAAGTACACGTCGCTCTGCACCGGCGACAGCGCGTCCAAGGGCGCGCTGCTGCTCTGCGTCGTGGGAGGCCGCCTGAGCGAGGGTGTCAATTTCGGAGACGATCTCGGACGCCTCGTCGTCGTCGCAGGCCTGCCATACCCCAACCCTACCGATGCGGAGCTCGTCGCTCGCATGCGCTACCTCGACGCGGCGGAGCCTGGCGCTGGCCGCGCCTACTACGAGGCGCTCTGCTGGAAGGCTGTCAACCAGAGCATCGGGCGCGCGATTAGGCACCGCCTCGACTACGCGACGGCTCTGCTGCTTGACGCACGCTACGTGGACGACGTGAGCCTGTCGTCTCGCCTTCCAGCGTGGGTGTCTAACAGCCTCGTGCGCTGCGAGGGCGGGTACGGGCAGGTGCACGCCAAACTCGCGACCTTTTACTCGCGCTTCATTCAGTAACGAAGTGTACTTTACTCTGTCCAACGGTCGTCCATTCACATCATTCACTTTCACCATTCAGCCCATTCACCAGTGCCATTCACTGCGCGTTTTTCTTCATGGCGCAGATGATTTCGAAGGTTGTATCACTCTATCAGGGCGCTTTCGTAAGCGTAGTGAGGGCTCCGGTTGCGACTTGTTTTCGTTGATGTCGTTGCCATCGCCACCAACAGTGCACCAACACGATGACTCAAGGGTTAAACTTACTACTCTACAGTAGCTAAAGGAGTCCAACGCGTGGGAAAGGGGGCTATCTTGGAGTTGAGACTGCTATCATGTATTTACAAACAATGTACACACAAACTCCTACGAGATATTTTCAAAAAAGTCCTCGTCAGCGTCTTCACTCCAATCACTGATGACACGCTCGCTTTCGGTGAGTCCCGCACCCGCCTGCTAGATTAGCGGTCGCACCGTACGTGTTGTCGAGAAATAGTGTGGTGGCGCCACTGACGCGTGCGCGACGTCGTGCACGCGACGACGTGCTGCGCGTGCTGCGCTGCAGCGGATGATTGTCACAGAATGCTCGCTCAAATCAGTCGTAACCAGTCGGAGCTCGGGTCGGAGGGGAAAAGCAGGTCGGGCCAGCCCGTCTTGGGTTACGGGGATCCGCTGTAGAACCATTTCATTTTTTTTTTCGGGGGGAGTTTGGGGATGCCGGTCGGGCGGGCCTACCTAACTTGGAGATCGAACGTTTCGTCCCTTTGGCACAAAACATCAATGGCGTCTATACCTGGGCGTAAAGCGTTACGCGTAAAACGTTACTTGACGCGTGACGCGTCCCGTGACGCGTCATGACGCCCCCCCCTCGCCGGCTTGACGCGTCACGAATAACCCTGGTCGGGGAATTTGGTCGGGGATTGGTTTAGGGGTTTGCCGTCACACGTGACGCGTAAAACGTTACTTGACGCGTGACGCGTCACGTGACGCGTCATGACGCCCCCCCCCTCCGGCGTGACGGCGTAAATGCCCACCTATAATGGCGTCGTGCGAAGTCCCCGACGTTTGCGTTGTGTGGGTGGGTTCTAGAGGTCCAATGATATGGTATCGCCGCGAGTTACCATTCACCATTCACGACGCGGTGTCCGCTACAATACCCATTCACGCGCCATTCATTCCATTCAATTTGAGCACGGGACTTTTGGATCAGATTAATGAGCGAAAGCCCGTGCTCTACGACGCCTGCGACGCTCTGCTTGCGACGTACACGAGGGGGGGGCGGCTCCGCCTCGGCTATGGTATCGCCGCGAGTTACCATTCACCATTCACGAGTCACGACGCGGTGTCCGCTACAATACCCATTCACGCGCCATGTAATAGTGTGGTAACTCTCTTGTGTAACGTGGTTTGACCTTGGTGTGTCAAAGTGTGCTTAAGGTAAAAGTGTTACTCAAAAGGAAGGAAAAACGCGTAGGGACCTGTCACGCCGCCCCGGGTACAGCACTGTGCCACCTGCATACTACAACTAAAAGTTCGCCACACCACTACAGGTGCCACCTCCAACACCACACCTACAGGCCCCAGGGGCAGTCGGAAATACCTGTCGGGAAATCCGGGGATGGAAAAGACCAGAACGAGTACCCGGGTAGGGGTTACTTCTATTACGGGTGTTGACTGAAAAGTTCTGTTCCCGTTGTGAGCTTTTTTCTGCCGCCTCACCTCCCTTGGTGGAGTCCCAACCGCGTCCGCTGAAATGCTCGCTAAGCAGCACCACGAGCCTGCGCGTGCGTCACGCACGCGCGCGCGCACCGTCAGAACGCCGCTCGTAAGCAGCAGACCCACCAACTCGTTAAAGACGCGCGCCATGGACGCCGCGCAGCCGTTCGACTTCGAGGCGCAGGAGGCGGAGCGGAGGAACGCGGCAAGGCGAATGCGAGTTGGCGTCGTCGGATTCGGGACATTTGGGCAGTTCCTCGCGAGGCGGATTGTCCAGCAGGGACACGAGGTGATCGCTACGAGCCGGGGTGACTACGCCGACAAGGCTGCGGAGATTGGGGTCAGCGCCTACTACCGAGATGCAGACGACTTCGCGGAGGCGCACCCGGATGTCGTCGTGCTTTGCACCTCCATCCTGTCGACCGAAAGCGTGCTCGCGGCGCTGCCGCTGCAGCGGCTGCTCAGGTCCACGCTAGTCGTCGACGTGCTCAGCGTCAAGGCGTTTCCGAAGGATGTCCTGCTGCGCCGACTTCCAAAGTCGTTCGACATCCTGTGCACACACCCCATGTTCGGTCCAGACAGCGGGCGAGGAAGCTGGGAGGGGCTGACGTTCATGTACGACCCGGTGCGCATCGCACCTGACTTGGGCAACGCAGCGAACGGCAAGCTGACACGCTCGCAGCGCCTTGCCGCGTTCCTGGATATCTTCTCCTCCGAAGGTTGCCGAATGGTGGAGATGACGTGCGAGGAGCACGACAGGCTTGCGGCAAGCAGCCAGTTCATCACGCACACAATCGGCCGCGTGCTCGGTGCGATGAAGCTTGAGGACACCGCGATCAACACGCGCGGATACGAGAGCCTGCTGAGCCTCGTCGAGAATACCGCGAACGACTCGTTCGACCTGTACTACGGCCTGTTCATGTACAACGACAACTCGATCGAGGAGCTGCACCGGTTAGAGCAGAGCTTCGATGACATCAAGCAGCGCCTCTTCGCGCAGCTTCACGCGCGCGTTCGTGCGGAGCTGTTCAGCGGATCATCTGTCGAGGGCGCGAAGAAATTGCCAGATGTGCCACACGGCAATGGCCATGCAGCGACGGCGGCGTCTGAGTCGCCGGAGGCGCACGCGAGGCGATGATTTCGCCGTTTGTTGTTGTTTTTGCTGAGATTGCTCACTCGGTAATGGAACGTAAGTTTACTTTACCTCGTCCAACGGTCGTCGAATTCGACTGTGCAGCGCAGTGTGTGTGTGACGCGCGAAGCACGGAGGACCGCCCCCCCCCCTTCTAAAGTTCGATAAACCCCCAAACAGAACCCCCAAACCGGAAGCAGGCCTCGCCATTTCAAAATCCGCAAAGCAGGCCGGTTTTTTTTTCACATTAAAAAAAAAACAACAAGAAATAAAATGGCGTCGTCGTCGTCGCCGTCATGGGCGCCGCCAAGTATGTCACCATCGGTGCTGCTCGGCTTGCTGGTGCTCGCCGCGTCACTGCTGGCTGTACTTCTCACCCTGCTATCGTCGTGGTGTGTGCTGACATGTAGTAGTGCAGCATGTTGCAGCAGCAGCACGTCCAAGAAGAAGAAGCGACGATACAAAAAAAAGGGCGAGCCTTCTGCCGGTGACGTCGACGCAGCCGTTCGCCTCGCTGCCACTCGCGGTGACGTCGCGTGCCTCGAGGCAATCGAGCGCACCTTCCCGCGGCTCTTCGACGTCGATGCGAGCACACGAGATGAATTCACGAGCGTGCAGGCGGCAGCTGTCGAAGGACACGCGCATGTGATCGAATGGCTCCTTGCGCGAGGCGCGCAGTGCAATGCCAACAAGAATGACGCATGGAGTGTCACCGCGCTGCACTACGCCGCGGCAAACGGGCACGAAGAGGCTGTGCGCGTACTGCTTCGTCACGGAGCGGATGCCAACGCGCGCGACTTTGCAGGACGAACGCCGGCTGACGTCAGCGCCAACAGCAGCAGTGAGGTAGTATCTATGCTAGTATGCATGTTAGACTATGCTGGCCGCCAGCAGCAGCAGCAGCCACCGTCACAGGCAATCGCGGAAACATTTGCCACAATGGACACAACGCGCCATTGTGTGATTGGTATGATCACGAACGACAATCATGAAACAATGCCACTGCCGCCGCCAATTACGACGACGACGTCGTGGTGGATTGCGCAATCATCTGATCCCATCAAACGGATGGAGATGCTCATCGCACGCGGAGGAGGAGGTGGAGCCGACGGCGACAGCAGCACCAGTACTACCACCAGCCTACGAAAAGGCACGCGAACGTGGCGCGTACTAGCCGTCTTCACGCAGGCTGCTGGGATCGCATATATGGTGTGGCGTGCCCTATACTCCTTCTCGATGTCTTACCCAATCGTCAGTGCACTGTTCTACATATCAGAACTTGCGATGTTTCTCCCAAGCTTTGCCTTTCTCGTGGAGATGTGGACGCCGATTGTTCGCCACGAGCGTGATGTGAAGAAGGACAACATCTTCAGGAAAGCAGTCGTCAGCAGCGATAGTAGTAGTAGTGCCGTCGCCGACAACAACAAGAACAAAAGCAACTACCCCACGTGCGACGTCTTCATTCCTTGCTACAGCGAACCACCGGAAATTGTCGAGGCGACATTGTGTGCAGCCCTTCGCCTCGACTGGCCAGGTCACAAGCTTGCCGTGCACGTGCTTGACGACGGCAAGCGTGGCGTGATTGAGGAGATGGTGCATCGCGTCAAGACCCAGCTCAAAACTCTGCAATATGAAGCTGATCTGCGCTACATCGCCAGGCCGAAGGTGAAGGGTACACCGCACCACGCCAAGGCGGGCAACATCAACCATGCGCTGCTTTCCTCTGGCACGCGTGGCGAGTTTGTCCTCATTTTGGATTGTGACATGATCGTCAAGCGAAGCTTCCTGCGCAGGACGGTGGGACACTTCTTCGCACGCAGCTCACCACCACCGCATGGTGACGATGGTGGTGGTGGTGATAGTCACGATGATGATGGTGATGATGATACCACCACCAACGACAACAACAACGACAACGTAGTGTGGGTGCGAAAGCACAAGGCTAGCTTTCTTCAAACTCCGCAGGACTTCTACAACCTCACCGCCTCCGACCCTCTCGGACATCGCGCGGCATTCTTCTATGGTGCCATGCTGCAGGGTCGCGACGGATGTGGAGCCTGCCCTTGCGTAGGCACGGGCGTTGTGTTCCGACGCGACGCCCTCGTCAGCATTGGCGGCCAGAGCTACGGATCTGTGACGGAGGATTTTAACACCGCCATGGCCCTTCACGCGAACGGCTTCTCATCGATGTACGTGAATGAGCGGCTCGTGTACGGCCTGGCACCCAATGACGTGGTGAGTGCGATGCGGCAGAGGCTGCGATGGGCAACTGGAAGCCTTCAGATCCTCGCTCGAGACAATCCACTGTACAAGCCAGGGCTCACCGCCGCGCAGCGCACGCTGTACTTCCACAGCGCCGCGCAGTACCTTCTATCCCTCCCGACGCTCATGCTCGCAGTCCTGCCGCTGATTTACCTCTTCTTCGGCATCGCGCCGATTCAAGCCAATTTGCTCGAATTCCTCGTGGCTTTTTTGTGCTACTACGCGCTCAACCGGATCCTGCTTTGGTGGGCGCACCGTGGCCTGGATACCGAGGAGATTTGGCGTGGAAGCCAGATGAGTGTGTGGATTGCGCCAACGAATCTACTCGCAGTGTCGCGCATCGTCGTCGATGCGATGGTCAGCAATACGAGCCGCGCGATAGAGTGGTGCGCCGGGAGCCGTTTCCGGTGTGCGAATTCGAGTAGCGGCATATCGTTTGCGGTGACTGCCAAGCAGAAAGGAGGCACCGGCAGTGGCGGCGGAAAAAGGAAGAAGAAGGGCGTCGAAACGAATGTGACACAGACGAGGTGTGTCTCTTGGTGGGATGCGATGACATTCATCTGGCCTCACGTCACATATCTGCTCGTCCTGCTCGCGGCACTCGTGAATGTCGTCGTGCGCCATTCAATGTCGCGCACCTTTCGCATTCCAGAATTCGCCTCGGACCTCATTGCACTCATGTGGGCTGGGCTCGTGGCACTGTACGTTTGGCCACCCGTGGCAGTAGCTCTGGAGGCATCGGGTGTACCACTTCGGCTGTCTCGCCGAACGTCGCCACCGTCGTGCCTTAACAACAACGCTGCTGCTATTGCAACCGCTACCGACCACAGCAACAATGACGACGACGAGGAGGAGGACATCAACGAAAAGCTCGCGAAAGTCTACGTCAACGCCAAGAAGATGGCTGCCAATAGGAAGCTGAACGCTGAGCGTGTGAGGGACAACTTAGATGGGCTCATACCACCACTGCCCACCATCCCGGAATCTGCTACTCAATCTTCTTCGTCGACTTCTCCTTGGCAGCAGGATGTGATTGTGCAGCAATCGCCAGCAGATGACAATGAAATTGGCCTCGTCGGCTGGCGAACCGATGCACCACCTTGCGCCGTCGTTTCGCCGCAGAGCATAATGATGAGTCCACTATCGCCAACTACTCCCATGCTGGTCGCTCGCACGCCCAAGATCTACGAGCGCTATGGTCGCGACGACGATGGTGATGGTGATTTCCGCCTTCTCTTTCGCGATCTCCCTCCTCTTTCTCATTCGCGGAGCGCAATGTCGACGACGAAATCAGTGATGCCTACAGCTGCTGCAGACGCCGCATCTGTGTCGAAAAGGAGTAAGAGCATGATGACGACGACAGTAGGGCCGCTGAAACTGAAGCAACAGCAGCAGCCTTTTGTCGTAGCAGCGGCTCCGCCAGCTATGGAGGAGGAGGAGTGCGACGAGGAGATCGTCGAACGATACGATGACGGCTCTATTGATGAAGAGAGTCAGATTCCCTTCTCTCCACGCCGACGCCGTCGTCAGCTCTACAGCCGTGACGACGACGTCGCTGCGACGACGAATCCTCCTCCCTCAGGATTCTCATCAGTGTGCAGTTCGTCGTCGTCGTCGCCACCGGAAATTTCGACGACCATGATCATCCACCACGATGGCGTCAAGACAGGGCCGCCACCTCGTGTCAGCCCACAAAGCTTTCCGATTGACATTGCGTCCGCCATGGGTGAAAGTGAGGATGGCGACGACGACGACGACGACGACGACGACGATCTAGTCTTGGAGGCTACCCCACCCTTCATGATTCGCAACGTGAACATCTGCAAACAGGCTGTGGTGTACAGTGCCGCCTTTGGTAATATCTCGAGGGGTTTGCTTGAACAACTCGACGACGGGGTTGCTGCGCCACCAGCTTCAGCGGAATACGAGTACGTCGCATACGTCGCGGCGGTGAATCGCATGGTGACGTCTCAACCTACTCTATCGCGTCGCCCGCTCATCTGGCTGCCCAACCGCCGCGGAGGTCGCCTGGGAGGCTGCTTCGTGCTTGTGAACATCGCGATGTGCCTTGTGCTCTTGTGCGGTGGGATAGCCTATGGAGTGCTTTACCACCGAGACAGCCTCAACGACGACAACCTCATGATCACGACGGGATGAAGAAACGCGTCTTAACGCATACACAACAACGCTTTTAGTTGTGAAATGGGAAGCAAGGAGGCGAGGAGGAGAATGGGGACAGCATACATGATGATGAGTATCGGGCATCTTACTTATTGAAACGCGGTCTTTGCAAAGCACAACCGACGACAACGCGCGCGAACAGAGATGAAATTATTGCGGAATACTAACAAAAACATGTACCAGGCTACACAAATTAAAAATATTTCTAAAGTACAGTAACTTTTTATGCGTCATCCTTCCACGACGATAGAAGTTTCGACCGATGCGACGTGACGGTGACAATCTGCGGCTGTCCACCCGTCGCGTCGGAGACGACCGTGTACGAGAACGGCGTTCCGACGTTTGCGGCTCCAGCGTGCTCGCCGGCGACGTTCACGACGACAATACCCCCCCAGAATGACGGGTAGTATTTGGCGATGCGATCGACAGCCGCCTCCGCCGCCTTCTTGGGGCTCGCACCTTGCCTCATGAGTTCGACGGCATAGAAGCACGGCAGCAGGCGCATCATCTGGTCGCCGTCACCCGTTGCACCGCACCCGCCCACCTCCGAGTCGGCGTACGCGCCCGCTCCTGCGATGGGCGCGTCGCCGATACGCCCAGGAACCTTGTGGCTCGCGCCGTTCGTCGACGTTCCTGCGGCGACGTTTCCCTTCGCGTCAATCGCGACCATCGCGATGGTGTCGTGGTTGTGCCTGCTGCTTCCTTGTTTTTGTATGTTTTCGCGTATGTTGGCGTTTGGTTTGTACGGCCCACACGACGTTTTTGCGTTTGGCGTAACGTTTTCGCGGTAGTTGGGTTGGCAGTTACTGTTTCTCCAGCTTTGGTAGATTTCCTCGGATTGTGCCGTGGTTAGGTCTGTCGTCGCAAGTCCCATGTCGACGGCAAACTGCGTCGCCTGGTTTCCTGCCAACAGCGTGTGCGACGTGTGTTCGAGCACGAACCTCGCCGTTTGCGCGGCGTCTTTTATGAACCTCAGGTTGCCCACCGCTCCGACGTCCATGGTGTTACCGTCCATGATCATCGCGTCGAGCGTCGTCTCCCCGTTTTCGTCGGGCGACCCACCGAATCCCACGGATCCGTCGCACTGCATGCGCTCGCACGTCGCGGTTCCTGCGAGAACGGCGTCGAGGTGAACAGCCTGAGACGCATCTGGAACAACGTCGCCGTTGGAAAGCAGCACTTGGAAAGCGTTCAAGGTTGCGTTCGGCCACGGCCACGTGTTGAGCACGAGAGGGAGAGGGAGAGGGAGAGAGGAGGCACGAGGAAGGAGGAGCAGGAGGAGGAGGAGGAGGGGGGGGGACATGGCGCATGATGCACAGCCCATGACAAGTTGTGTTTGGGAAAAGGTTTTGTTGTTAGACTAGTACTATCAAATAGGGGAGGGAGACTGGGAGAGGTTTCGTTTCGTGGGAGGGGAGGCGTTTGTTTCCCCATCAATATCGAACAGGAAAAGGAAAAGGAAAGGGAAATGCGGCGCGCTGGAGTTGGTTGGTGGTTCGGGGAGCTAAGGTAATAAGAACCAAACGCCTCAACCTGGCAGCTCGGGCTCCCAGTTTCCTGCTTTGGGCGTGCTTTGGGCGTGCTGTGTGTGTGCACGTGTCCTTTGGGCGTGCTGTGCACTCAGGACGGCAAAACTGGTCAAAAATTGCTGACTAAGTACTACTACTCGTCGTCAGCGGATTATTTATTATCCATCCTCACGTAGGTCGTGATTTAAGGCTTGTTTTTGTGGCGGGCTGCGCAGTAGCCCAACTCACTTCACCTTAAGGCCGCCAGGCTTAAGGGAAGGTAAGGATAAGTAGAGAATGGTTACAGGATAGGAAAAATATTAAAAGCCTTATCCTGGTCCCCTCTAGGGGTTATCTGTTCCCAGGGGAGCGTATTAGGGGTTATCCCCACACACCACCCACGCGTCGTGGGAACAGCGCAAAAAGTCGTCAAAAGGACGTGAAAAGAAAACCACCTCAGTAGTGAGGAAGGAAAGAAAACGTCGAGCTGCAATCTAACTGGAGTGTTGTTTGATGCGTTTAGCTGACGGCTGAGTCTGAGCAGAGACAGAATCGTGCGGAGCCCGTTTCAGTTGCTTCGGCTTCGAGCCGTGAGGCGTGTTTGACGAGTCCGAGTCACCACCCCACGCAAGTCGGCGAAGAACGCGAAAGAGGTGACGAAGCTGCGTGCGCGACAGTGGCTTGGTAAGCAGATCAGCTGGGTTATTGATACCTGAAATGTGGTGTAAGTTGAATTGGCGTGAGGAAACAAGCTCACGAAGGAACAGCAATTTAATGCGTAAGTGCTTCATATGAGAGCTGTGATATGGGTTAGTGAACACGGTTTCAGCGGTAGTGCTGTCAGTGTATACCAGCAAGAGCACCTGTTAGACCAGTAAGTCCAGTTGTATTAGAAATCGAGCTATTTGATGTGCTATTTTCACTAACAAGTGTAGTTCCTTCCCATAGTTCAATATCTCCTATACTTGCCGTATTACTAGAAGATAATCCACCATGAGACACTCTTGCTGATGTTGCTTTTATTCTCCAATATTGAGACCCTGCTGGCGGTGTCGGTTTCTCATCATCATAAATCGTCTGTACTTCTGCTTGTGTTAATACTACCGTGAGTAAACAGTACTTCTCCTGTAAGAATTTCGGGATATTTACCTATACTTTGTTCTGTCGGAATTCGTCCTAACGATTCTAATCTGATTATCATTTTATCGGTAATACACTTTGTTTTGTTATTATCGTAGAATTTTTTTACCCTTGGGGTTGAGGTCATCTTTATTACTAACAGAGATTTTGTTCTTTAAGTAAGTTCCAAAAATAAGAAGTCAGAACCCCCCCGAAAATAAGTTCTTATTTTTGCCCCGAAATAAGTTCTTATTTTTTCCCCGAAATAAGAAAGTTGGTTACTGTCTATTTACTCTTTCCCTTCCCCTTCACGACATGCGACGACGACGCCTTGCGACGGCGCGATCCCCGCTGTTCGTTTCAAATTTGCGCGTGAGACGAGCTTTCAGTTTCTCCTTGTGCTGTTCCAGCTGCTTCTTTAACTCGTCCTCCATGAGGTCTTCCTTCTTTTGTTTAAGGGAAGTTAGCTTGTTGGTTAGTTGTTTACGTTCAAGCGGAAGGAACATGGCGTTCGCCATGGCGATCAACGCCTCGTTGAGTGTGTGATCCCCACAGGTGTGCAGTTTATCGCCGTCCAGACGTTTCTGCCAGACGTGTAAAATACTCTGGTGAAGATCCATACTCGTTTGGTCCACCCGCTTCGCGAGCGCGGCCATGAACTCGCGGAACACCTTGTTGGACTCGTTCGTCTCCGAAGTGTTCTGCTCCAAAGCTGTTCGTGTTTTTTTCATGACAGAGCAAACAGTGTTGAAGTCAACAGCTTCTTCTTCTTCTTCGTCGTCTGCTACAGCTGGCAGATCTTGCAGGCCAGGTACTTCAGGGGCAGGCTGTTCTTCTTCTTCTTCGTCGTCTTCTTCTTCTTCTTCGTACGTGGGGTTCGGAACAAACTCCGGATCGCCGTCGACTGACGGTGTGTGCGCGTCGTCGTAGTCCACGAGTTCATCTTCAAGCTGTGACTGAAGTAACTGACTGTTTGTACGAGTAAGACTGTCAGTTGCCATATGAGCGTCGTCTGCCATGACGGAAGGTAAATTGAATTTGTGAGAAGAAAAGAGGAAAGGGGAAAGGGGGAGGGGTCGACTGGTCGGGGGAAGGGTCGGGAGGAGGGGTCGACTGGGCCGGGGAAGGGTCGCAGAGGGTCACCTCTTCACATTGAGACAGTCGTATTGGGAAAGCCAGTATCGTTCCCTGTCCTTTCGTGTCTCGATGGGACAGTCGAGAATCTCCTCTAACAGGGAAATGGTTGCATCTTGAAGGATATGCTTGGAAGAACAGTCTCCATTTGTCCTATGTTGAGACAACCTCTTCTGGAGGCATTGGGTCGTACTACCGATGTAGACCTTTGTACTATGAGGACAACTGATTCGGTATATTTTGACGCAACTAAACACTGTCATTTACTATGGAAAGGGATAAAAGCATCAGCCAAACTTACGAGAAGTGGTGAGGAAAGGTAGTGGCTGACGGTGTCGAGTCATTGTCGACATCAAGGGTGTCCTCTTGATTCAGTCTCGGGGAAGTGGCCTCTACCTCACTTCACTTTTCACTCGGTAATTGTAATTTTGTTCTGGAATTCCGCCATGGCGTCTGTTGAGGACATGATAAACGAACCAGACAAGTATGTTCTTGTTCGCATACACAAACGGCTCATAACTCATAATACTGTGTTTAAGCTGGGACAGCTGACGGAGGAGGACAAGAAGAAATTCCTTTCCTACGACAAAGACGACTTGGGCGAAGAAGCTGACGAACTGGCAGAGGAAGGTAAGCTTGTGGAGATCAACGACTTCGAGAAAGACTTGGACGACGACTGGCCTAAATATATCATAGAGGTAGACGAAGACTACAAGAAGCCGTCGCAGCAAGGATCGCAGCCGTCGCAGGAGTCGTTGTCGTTGAAAGAACTCTGTCTTGACGAGGCTGAAAACTACCAAGGTGAAGAAGAGCCTCGCCAGACGATCCACTCCAGGATTCACAACAGCAGTCTAGTCGAATCGTATACAGGTGAAGAAGAGCCTCCTTACAGCGAGGACGAGCTTGGCCGTAAGTGACAAACTGGGTTGGTGTGGTGGGTTGTTAATTTCACTTCAAGTAATTTGAATTTTGTTTGTTGAAGTTAATTATATGCCTTATGATATTATATACTGCGATCCTCCCTGGGACTACCGCGGAGGAATACAACACAACGGAAAGCAAACAACAGGTTCAGCAAGGTTCCACTATCCTTGCATGAAACACGACGAACTAATTAAATTCAATTTACCTGAAACAAGTACAGACGCTTTACTCTTTATGTGGACGTCCAGTCCTCACCTGAAAGAAGCGATTCTTTTAGGGGAAGCTTGGGGATTTCAGTATATAACGATTGCCTTTGTATGGGACAAGCAGAAGGTCAATCCTTCGTATTATACTATGTCACAAATTGAAATTTGTTTAGTGTTTAAAAAAGGAAAGATTCCTCAACCCCGAGGATCAAGAAACGAACGACAGTTTATAAGTTTGTTACGAGGAAGACATTCTGCTAAACCGTCTGAAATACGAGACAGGATTACAAGAATGTTTCCCACGCAAAATAAGATTGAACTGTTTGCAAGAGAACGAGTAGATGGGTGGGACGCTATGGGGAATGAGGTTTGAAAGGCAAAAAAGGCAAAAATGTAAACAAAAGAGGAAAATTTGAAATTATTGTAAGTTATTGGACGTCTTTAAGTTACTTTACTTGAAGTGCATGAAGTTATTGTAAGTTCTTGGAAGTTCTTGGAAGTTCTTGGAAGTTTCACAAATTCAATTTACTTTTATTAAGTTCTTGGGAGTTTGCGAAATTATTTTTTATTTTTGTTTTTTGAGGGGGAGCTTGCCGCGCGCGCTGTGGCCACCTGCCTCTCCTCGTCGTCGGGGGATGCTCGAAAGATATCTACGAAGCACTGCTCATGCTCCAGCACCGAGGACAAGACGCATCAGGCATGGTCACGTACGATGGTACGCACTTCACGGAAATCAAGGACAAGGGACTCGTCAGCGACGTGTTTGGGGAGAAGGAAATGCAGAAGATGGCTTCGGCAGGGCGGATAGGGATCGGGCACGTGCGCTACCCCACCGCCGGTGGCGTACTACGCCGTGGCCAGCGCTTGACAAATTCATAAATTTTGTTTCTGATTCCTCGATCAAACAAACACGACGATCCTTTATGCTTGATTGTATACATAAATGCGATGGAAAATTTCTAACACAACACTTTCTTTCTTTCGAAACACACACGCCAATGTTATAAAATTAAAATCAGGTGTTTCGTGC
The DNA here is from genome assembly GCA_938743325.2 of Pycnococcus provasolii. Classification (NCBI taxonomy): domain Eukaryota; kingdom Viridiplantae; phylum Chlorophyta; class Pseudoscourfieldiophyceae; order Pseudoscourfieldiales; family Pycnococcaceae; genus Pycnococcus; species Pycnococcus provasolii. The sequence goes on from OW568890.1 coordinate 96,136, forward strand.
TTCTTGCGCATCATCATGTGCAAGATAGAGATGCGCCACCGTGTGTTCTACTGTACTAGTAGAGAGACACCTGCTGTAACTAGTTTTGTAAGATTCGAATGTACAGGTAGTTGAAATTTTGATGTTGTTGATTGGTGATTACACACAAAAGAAAACACAAACAAACTGCGGTGATTCTTTTCTTGGCTGCAAGAAATTTCAAAAAAAACAAAAGTGTTTGTCACCAAACTCTCGAGCTCTGTGTGTGTGTGTGTGTGTGTGTGTGTTCTCTCTCTCTCTCTCTGCTAGCATTCCTTCTGCTATTGTGCTTATTCCTGCTCAGTAGTAGTGGATGAGGACGGCAAAACTGGTCAAAAATGCCGACTACTACTCGCTCGTCGTCAGCGGATTATTATCTCCATCCTCACGTAGATCGTGATTTAAGGCTTGTTTGTTTTTTCCTTTTTTGGGTTTCTTCTCTTAGGGGGTCTCGGGGCATCCAGCTGACGTAGTGCATCCGAAATCGGAGAAGAGGCCAATGCCTTCTTTTCCGCAGACTTTTGTGGCATTCAGTTGGTTGGTAGGAGGATCGGTTCCTCCATAGCAAATCCCGGTAGAAAACCCAGCGAACGTTCCAGTCACCAACGAACTAAGGTCCGCGTCGAGGAATTGTTGGTCGTTTTCGTCGCCGATGCACACAGAACCTCCAACTACAAGGTTGGGTGCGCAGAGTTTCTGGAGAGCGAGATTGCGGTAAACCTGTAAGGTTGGAGAAGGATAGATTGTCAGAGGGAAAAAGGATGGAGGGTAGGAGGTGAGTTTGGTGTTGTTGTGACGATGAATGTATCTGCTGTGTTGGTTGCGTACCTGGAATTCGCGGCTCGATGTCTCCAGCACAGGAATGCTGATGCCGACGAGGTTCTCGTTGCTAAAGATCTGTTGTTGTTTCGTTTGGATTGAATGGTGGATTGGTGGTACTGTAAGTTTTGGTGCTGTTGTTCTTGTGACGACGATGAATCCATTTGATGATGGGTTGTCACGTACCCTGAGGGAATTGAACAATGTCGTCAACTCAGGGAGCTTGACGTCGACGAGTTCAGGATTGGTGACGATCTGTTGTTTTGTTTGTAGTTGGAGTTTTGTAGGAAAGAAGAGTGAGTGAGTAAATTTTATACGCAGTGCGTGATACGATTTGTTATGGAAGAACACACAAAAAACAAGGAATAAAAAGACAAAAGTGAAGAGTGTGAGACGTACCGTGATCTCTCCCGCCGCCTTCAGCGCAGACAAGTCCACGCTCGTGAGCATCGGGTTGCCTCCGATCTGTGTGTTCAGGGAGGGGTGTTGTTTTGTATGTGTCGTTGAGTGGTGAGTACATGGTGAGTTTTGTGCAATCAGTTGAAAAGTCGATTATGGCTCTTCAAAGCGGATACGTACGAGGATGTCCAGGTTCGAGTTACCCTCAAGACGAGGCGCGTAGATACTCGTCAAAGAGGCAGAGTCTGTGAACTATTGTTGTTGTTGTTATTTGTTGTTTGATGATACGAATGGTTGTTGTGTTGTTGTGAATATGTGATTTGGTTTGTTAGTGAGGTGCTACCAAATGGAATGTGTGTGTTCTGTCGAAGACACGCCATATTATTGTAGAAGAACATAAGGCAGAGCACGAAGAAGAAGGAGGAAGGGTCGAAGGGAAAGCAAGTAAGGAGGAGGAGTGCACGTACCAAGAATCGACCGTCCGGTCCTGTCACCCAGTTGGCGAAGCGAACCTCCTCAAGATTTGGGAATTGTCCAAATCCAGAAGAAGTAAAAACCACACTCTGGGACGAGGTAGTGATGCATGGGAACGAGGTGATGGTGACGTTGGTAGGATCGCCGCTGAGAACATCCCTGATGTCACCCGCGATATCGAAGAGGGTGATCGGCGCTCCTACTCCGAATGGCTCACTCTGGCAATTAGTGTATGCGGTACCACTCAGGAAGTTGTCGGAAGAATCGCAGGTGCAACCCTCGAGATCTTGCTGAATTGTTGTTGTTGTTGTTGTTGTTGTTGTTGTTGTTGTTGTTGTTGTTGCTGCTGCTGTTGTTGTTGTTGTTGTTGTTGTTGTTGTTGTTGTTGCTGCTGCTGTTGTTGTTGTTGTTGTTGTTGTGATGTCCTTGTGGGGAATGTCACGGTAGTCAATCTTGCTGAATTTGCTCGTTTCAACGTACGGTGGCTTCCCACAGTCGAGTTCCATGTGGTGTGGAATGCACTTTCCACCCTTTTGATGCGTTTTAAACGTAAGGATGCACTTTTCAGGTGTAGAATAGCTTCCTCCAAAGTGTCCAGCCATCGTACAAATTGCACTCTTGCGGCTGATATCGTCAATCGCACATACCCACTTTTCATTGTAGTAGTAGTGATTCGTGAGAGTGAACGTCAAGCCATGCGCTTCTGACTTCGCATAGAAGTACTGAGTTTCTGTTGAATGGCACCCACCACCACCAGAAGCGTGAGTGACAGTGTACCAAGTAGCTTCACTCGCATCGTGAGGAAGATCTTTTCCCCAGAAGGGAAGACAGTGTTCTTCCTTCTTTACTTCGCAAGGACCAGAGTAGTAGTCAAACTTGGCATACTTGCGATACTTCCATGTAAACGGCGAGTACCACTTCGGCTTGGGGTAGAACGTGTCGCACGGGTAGTACTCGTCCTGCTCGTACTGCTTCCCATAGTACGGCCCAACTCCATATTTAGAGTCGTACTTGCTGTAGCCGTATCCAGAGTCGTACTTGCTGTATCCAGAGTCGTACTTGCTGTATCCAGAGCCGTACTTGCTGTATCCAGAGTCGTATCCAGAGTCGTACTTGTTGTCATTGTACTTGTTGCTGCTGTACTTCCACGTCCACGGCGCCCACCACTTGTACTTGGGATAGTAGCCTGATTTGTATTCATCACCGTAGTAGCCTGAGTTGTATTCATCAACGTACTTCGTCGTCTCATAAGTCGTCGTCGTCGATTTGTCTGCGCTCACACCACTCACGGCACTGAGCATTACGACGACAGCAAGCAGAGCGACCAGAACGGCTGATGACGCCGTGACGATCGATCGCATGTTCCTGACATTCGTCGTCATCATCTTCGTTACTACCACTATTATGGTATACTGTTTTGTATGAGCCAATCAACAAACGCCTGCGCGCTGCCAATCTATCAGGTATGATGAGGACCAACCGACCAACGCGTGCAGTGATTGATGAGGACCAATCAATGAACGAGCCAATCAATGAACGAAAGGAGCCAAGGTACCATACAAGCCTGCAAAAGAAGTAAGCTGCACTGACTACTCCGAACCACCACTGGGCACCACATTCACAGCGTGACATGTTTCGCATGAGCCGGGAATGGCGAACAAATAACGGGCGGAGGGGCCGAGGGGGAAAAGGTCCTCGGCCAAACAAACTCCCCCTTGTTCTTTTTTCACCCACCCTTGGGGGATACACCGTTGCTTGGTGCATATTTTTCCTGGCTGGCTGTCCGGCTGTCCTTCGGATCCCGGCTTGGTTGGGTTTTGGTTTCCCAACGTCCGGACCATCCAACCTCTCGGCACGCACGCCCGCATGCTGGCTGAAACGGCGTTGATAGCCGACTCTCTTCAATTGGACACATTCGTGCACTCGGCTTGGCGTACGCCGGTGGTCCTGCCTTCGGCCTTCCGCCGTGGACGATCGACGAGACTTTGGACGCTGGGCTCTGCCGACTCCTGTGGGATGAGGAAAGTGTGCAGGTGCTTTCTCTCCCTCTCCCTCGCCCTCGCCCTCGCCCTCTCTCCCTCTCCCTCCTCTCCCTCTAGCTAAAGTTAGCTAGCTCTTACTTACTGTAGGATGGTATGTACTGTAAGCTCTTTTCAGTCTTGTTGTAAGAAGGTAGGTAAGATACTACGAAGATGCGTTTCTTCTTTCGTTTTTCCTCTCTCTCTCTCTCTCTCTCTCTCTCTCTCTCTCTCTCTCTCTCTCTCTCTCTCTCTCTCTCTCTCTCTCTCTCTCTCTCTCTCTCTCTCTCTCTCTCTCTCTCTCTCTCTCTCTCTCTCTCTCTCTCTCTCTCTCTCTCTCGTTCCTTAAACTTTAGTGGTATTTTTTACTTTGGACCGTAGTTAAGGTTAGTTACTGATGAATGAGCTCGCGATCTTAACATCTTGCTCTAAATATCTTAGAAGATCAACTTCTACCACTATGTCATGATTTATTTAACTGACAGGTGGTGAAGGTTCCAAGAAATTCCAACTCGGGGACAAGCACAAAGTCGCCTCAAGCAGCGCGCCGTTCAGCGAACCACTCGTGTTCACGACGAGCGAACGGATCACATCCAGGTCTGTCGAAGTCAGCGTATCCAGACGAAGCGCCACGGCGTGAAGCATGCGCAGCAGAAGATCCATCGTCTCTGGCGATACCACCGACGCGTAATCCGACTCGTACAGCGTAAGCACGGCGTCGAGCATGCTCGCAAGAAGGCGCGCGCCCTCCTGAAGCTGCAGATCTTCCATGCCCTGCGCCGGCGCGTCACCCACGAGCCCGAACACCAAAGGCTCGAAGACGTCCTGCATGGTGGTCGCGAACAGCGACTCGTCGTGGTTGACCGCCAACATCTGTGCCATCGTCATCATGTTCAGAATCTGCGCTTCCACCACCTGCAAGGCATCTCGACCCGCCGACACCTGCATGCTAGAGGCGCGGCGTTGCACACTAGCTGCCAGTGACGCCACCGCCGCTGGATCGGACGCGACGAGAACTTTCCTCGTGATGTCGAGAAGCATGTCAAAGTCGTCGGCGTCGAGCGTCGCGCCCGTGCCTTCTAAGAACGGCCTCGAGAATGGAGCTATCATCGCACCGCTGACTGTCGTGAAATTCGTCGCGATGAGAAAATCTATAAACCCTGGTGCAAATGCCTCCGTGATGAATGCGGATAGGTCGCCGCCACTCGACGCCTGCACCTGCAGCGTGGCGATGTTTCGCGCCAACGTCTTCGCGCCTTCGCCGCCAGGCTCACCTTCAAGGTCAAGTAGGAATTTGCGCATGCGCTTCCAGAAACGCGCGTAGTCGGGGCGGTCGAGAGCGCGCCCCACGAGACGAATCATGCTTAGCATGACAGCTATGCTATCCTCGCCCATGCTGTCGCGAAGCTGCGCCACGGCATCAACGCCGAGGTCCATCTGCAGAGCGAGATCTGTTGGAATTGTAGGAAGGTAAGCCTCGCCTCGTTCGATATCCACAAAGTCCACCCCGCGATTGTCCGGTATGAGAAGAGGTCGCATCGCGATCAGAACGTGCTGCGCGCTGCGTCCGTCGAGCGTGCCCATTGTTCCTCGCGCCGCGACGATGAGGTGATCCATGAGCGTGGTGTTACGCAGTGTGGACGAGTCTCTTCCCGAGTCGCTGTACAGCAAGGCAATGTGCCTGACGACGGGAATCAGGCGCTCGGCGCTATCCGCGGAAGCAACAGCCTGGTAGTTGCTAGCTACGAGGAGAAGATAGCGAAAAATTTCCGAGTCTGTGGGGCAAATCTTCGCGACACCGACGCGTCGGCACTGTGGAAGCTGGAAGACGTTGTCGATAACCCTGCGGCAGTCCGTCGGTGGCGTATTACTGCCATCGGGGTTGCTGTGGTAGGGCGAGGATGCAGATGCCGACGATGGCAGCGCGGAGATTGTGAAGTACGAGGATGGCGGTTGTGGTGGTGTTGGTTGCTGAATCCTTATGATGGGAAGAAGAGAGTCACTTTGCTGCTGCTGCTGCTGCTGCTGCTGCTGCTGCTGCTGCTGTGTTGTTGTTGTTGTTGGCTCGAACACCGACACTGTCTGCCTGATATTTGTCCTCCAAGAACCACTACTACTACTGCCGCCCAACTCTCCTCCTCCAACACCTGATTGCTGATTATTGTTGTTGTTGTTGTTGTCGGTCATTATGTCGGTCATTATCACTGATAGGAATTCGTCACTCGGAGCCATTGAAGGTTGCTGTTGTTGGAAATTGGCCGGTGGCAGGAGGTTGTCGATGTTGGGAACGACGAGGTCGCCGTAATCATCATGATGATGACCACCATCGCGATTGTGCGGGGGAGAGTGCAAAACCACCCAGTCGGAATCTGCGGTAGGTTCCACCACGAACGCAGAAGTCACCGATGAAGGTCCAGCACCACCACCACCACTACCACCACCGTCGTTGGCGAGGTGGAGCAGCAGTAGGACGACAGCAAGCGCGAAGGAAGACATGGAACTGCGGATCACAGGCAGGGGGAGTGTTCTGTGACAGGCGATGACCACGCCTTACGTTCCGGAGGCGGAGGAGAGGGGGAGTCACAGCTGAATTTCAGAATTTCAGAATTTGTCTGTTTTTTATCTCCCCCGACGCATGTTATGTTCAATGGAAGAGTACGTTTTCGTGTCCACCATGTTTTGTTTTCGACAGGGTCGCATGTCAGTTTGTAAACCCCCAATCAGCAAAAAATAATTCGGGCGGGGGACCTCCTGAGACCCCTATTACAGTAGTACTTACACACCAGTTAATTTTCGGTTAGAGATTATTTTGCGCCTTTTTTTTCTTGGCGCCTTGTGACTGGAACTTGGGACTTGGGAACTTGGGACTTGGAACTGCGCAGTTGTTGGTTCACAACAAACGCACGCAAATAAATAAAAAACATGGTGGTCGCGATCTTCACAGCGGCGGTGTTGGTGGCTGTACTCCTCAGTAGTACTTCTACTACGGGTTCCATGGTGGTAGAGTCGCGCAAGCTGCTGACGATAATGGAATCTATGCCGACGATGATGATGCAAATGTACGCCACCGAGAAGGAGGCGCAGGAGGCGGCGCTTGCCATGGGATGCGAGGGTGCACACAAGATGGGCGACGAGTGGATGCCAGGCAATACGCACTCTGCGTGCTCACAACAACAACAACACAACAACCACGACCACGACCACGACCACGACGACGATATGGCACTAATGATGCCAGCTCCTCCTCCTGACGCGGCGGCGGGGGATGACAACGACGATGAGGAAGTCGAGTTGGGTCGTATTGATCGCAAGCTGCTGACGATAATGGAATCTATGCCGACGATGATGATGCAAATGTACGCCACCGAGAAGGAGGCGCAGGAGGCGGCGCTTGCCATGGGATGCGAGGGTGCACACAAGATGGGCGACGAGTGGATGCCAGGCAATACGCACTCTGCGTGCTCACAACAACAACAACACAACAACCACGACCACGACCACGACCACGACCACGACCACGACCACGACCACGATATGGCACTAACGATGCCAGCTCCTCCTCCTGACGCGGTGGCGGGGGATGACGAGGAAGTTGAGTTGGGTCGTATTGATAATTACGGCGTACTTATCTTTGGTTGAGCGTCAAGATGAAATTGACACCTGCCTAGTTGGTAGTGAAAGAAATGCGGTAGTTGCAAACAGTCGTGCTGGAAAACATTCAAGAGATTTAAGAGAAAAGTTGTTGTAAATCCTTTCTTTACAAAAGCAACAGCTACGATTAATTCCACCAATTCTTCTTCAAAAAAAGAGACAAATTCAAAACATGCCATCAGTGTCATCTATTGTCTCACCGAATATTGATGGCGCCGATGTCAGTGGTGGTGGTGGCGGCGGCGGCGGCGATGCCTGCTTAGTAGGAGGATAATTGAGCGCAATACCGACTATTGTCACGATAAGTAGAGCCAATCCTAGAAGGCAGATTGCCGTCCTCCAATTCAGCACACTCTGAGACGTGCAAAAGCTCTTCCTATCGCACGAGCAGCAGCTTGCCTTTTCAGTTTCGTGTATCGTGCACTCGCAGCAGCACGGCAGGTCCCACGACAAGCTATCTTGATGAACCGTGACAACCTTTTGCCCGTGCTGCTGCTGCGGGTGTTGTTGTTGTTGTTGCGTCATCATCACGGGTGCTGGCGGCATCGCCGCCGCTTGATGCTGCCACGTAGATACGGGTACACCGTTGTGAGTTCGCCACGTCGACGCCAGGTCGTTGTTATCGTCGTGTGGCGGTGAAGCAGGCGGCAGCCAAAGAGGGTATTCAAGAGTCTGTTGTTGCTGCTGCGGCGCTTCTCTCGGTGCATACAACATTCCACCGCCACCACTGCCGTGCACGCGCGCGTCCTGCTGATGGTGATCGTTCATTATCACTACTGACCAACAACAACAAACTTAACTAAGACGTTAACTAAGTAGGCTGAAGGGACTGCGACGAGCGACGAGCGACGCATCCAAACAGCGTGTGTGACGTGCGTCGGAGATGCCCAGATGGAAATCACTCTCCCAGTGATTCGGGGAAAACAAACGGGGGGGAGGAACGAAACCCCAGTTTACGCTTGTCGACGGTTTGGATGGGCTCGGCATAAGTACAATTGGGAACCCCAAGGATTGGATTGATACGAACCCTACACGCAGCCAGCCCCGTAGTCATTCTTGACGTTGAAGCTAGTCACCAACTGCGTGACGACACGCTACGACCTGAAAACACCATGCTTTTGCATGCCGCGACGGCTGCTGCTCGTGCCATTGACGATGCACCACCTCGCCGCGCCGCTGTCTTGCTGCGGCAGCAGCGTACTATACGTTCGCGCATCTGCTGCCGCCTGACCGCGTCATCGTCCACTTCATCGACTCGCAGGTGGCTTTCGCATGGGTAGCCAAAGGCTACGCCTCACAGCTTCACGTCGCGGACATTGTGAACAAACTGCACCTCGACCACTTGCACAGACAAGTCTGGTTCGAGTGGTTGGACTCGGATGCAAACATCGCGGACATTCCGAGCAGAGGAGACCCGGATGACCCTGCCCTGGCTGGAGACTACGCCATACTGCGTGAACTGGGTGCTACGCGCATAACCGCGAAACTCCCACCCATCCCACCCTCTTACTACGCAGCCGCAGATACACCTTGAGGTTCTCCCTCTCTGTGTCTGGCACGCTCGGCTTTGCCGTTCCTGCCAGGCATGGGGAAATGGAGAAGTCGACCGCGACGACAACCTCCTGCCAACGATTCGTTTGTCGTTGGGCGCCCCCACCTGTAATTACACATCTCGTGTAAGACTCGTTGCAGTTACTACTTCTCAAGTCGTCGCACAGTTGTACACAATCCAAAGGACGGGATTGGCAGGGGGGTTCCCGCATGACGTCACTTACATAGCCCATAGGAACCTGCCCATAGGGCCTCCGAGGAAAACCCCGAGTTAGGAAGTAGTCGCACCCGAATCCGTCCCTGCACCGCACCTCACCGCGTCGAAGGTCGAAGGTGGAAGATTTCCCTTTCCCCTCTGCCCCTCCCCTTCCCAGCGCAGCCACAGCAGCAGAGCACACCTTCACAACAACTCACATCGCAGGACCTTGAATCCAGCCATATAGATATCCATGGCGTCTTCGTCGGCACACGCACAGCAGCCGCCCACAGCAGCCGTCAACACTCCCGTTGATGCAGAAACGCAGAACAAACACATCACGTGGGACGAGCAAAACTTAGAGTACAACGAGGCGAACCGCACGGCGACCATGACCATTGACGAACCGCCGACGCCGTACTTGGGACCGCTCAACCTCGACGACGTGCCTGACGGAGGGCCGCCGTCTCTAAGTCTCGACGACGACTTCGCGCTTGACGGCGATGCGCCAGCAGCCAGCGGAGCAGAGCTGCAGCCTCCAACTCCCGCGGCGAGCGCGCACGAGCCGAACGGGGCGGCAGAGCCTTCGACGACGGATGCGACAGGCGCAGGTGCCGGTGCCGGTGCCGGTGCAGGTGCCGGTGCAGGTGTGGTGGAGTACGAGACGCGTACGCACTCGTTTGGCTTTGACGACGAGGACGACGACGGCCTTGACCCTGCAGAGCGTGAGGCGCGCAACAGGGACTTTCGCCAGAAGCGCAAGGCTCACTACAACGAGGCTGGCGCACTTTTTAAACGCAAACTCGAGCAAGTCGAGGACGACGACGACGAGGACGAGGACGAGGACGAGGACTCGTGATGATTCAGTAAAAATTAAACATACCCGTAGATCTGAAACTACCAACAAATACCAACGAGAACGCATCATCGGAGACAGCAGGCCAATCTAACCCCTAAAAGGTCCCACCCCTAAACTAAGCACCTCCGCTATTACGAGCTGGAAGGGATACAGCAGGGGGTGCGGCGGCCGCCTCCCCCGGGGTTTCAGAAAATTCCGCGCAAGAGACCGATGCCGGCGGCGGCGGCGGCACCCATGTTGGCGTTGGCGTTCCAGGCGGCGGGTAAGCAGCAGCTTAGGTCAATGGCGCACTCAGGCTCAGTCTCGTCTCTCCTGAGACCTGTGCAACGCTCGGCAACGCTCGCACAACAGTGCCATACCTTGCTTAGGTTCCTATCAACCACCACAGGTTCCTCGTCTTCACAACAACAACCACTACACCTGCCACCACCGCCCTGCGCACACGCGCTCGACCCCGACGAGTTCGCATACCACCTACCCACGTCACGCATCGCAACAGAACCCGCCTCGCCCAGAGACGCTGCGAAGCTTCTCGTCGCCTTACCGCCACACACGGAAAACGCACGAAGAGCATACATGCCTTCGTACGCCGCACAAGCCGCAAACTCGGAACCAAACAACGCAAACTCGGCGAACTCTTCGTCAGCAAAACAACACCTCCGAAACGCCACGTTCGACCAGCTCCCGAGATTCCTGCCGCCTGACGCGCACGTCGTCTTGAACGATACGCGCGTCATCGACGCACGCGTGCTATGCACAACCTCAGCACAAAAAACGCCGTTCGAGGTACTACTGCTCCACCCGCTCGCTCCTAACGCCAACCCCACCGAGGCGGCTAACGCAACCGCCAACGGGCAAACGTGGAGGTGCATGGTGCGCCAACCAGTCGATAAACTCAAACACCTCGACGTCGCCATGAACAGCTCGACGTCAAACATGCTGAGCTTTACGGCAGCACCAGGCTCTTCGGCATCCATAGAGCCGTGGATTGAGGAAGGCGAGGCTGACGGATCCATCGTGTCCCTCAAAGTTCACGCACCCGAGCACCTCTCACTCACCGAGGCTCTGCACGAGCACGGCGGCGAGGTTCCCATTCCGCCGTACTTACGACGGGATGCAACGCAAGACGACAGCGAGGCGTACCAGACGGTATTTGCAACCAACGCAGGGTCCGTCGCTGCACCAACCGCATCCTTGCACTTCACACAGCGTGTGCTGGATTCGCTGCTGCTCAAAGGCTGTCAAATGAGCAGGCTCACGCTGCACGTCGGTGCGGGCACGTTCCAGCCGCTGCACAGAGACGGCGTAGCGGCTCACGACATGCACGAGGAGGCGGTATCGGCGAATGCGACGGCGCTACGTCGCCTAGCAGATTCGATCGATCGCATGCGTCCCATCGTTCCCGTCGGCACGACCGCCGCGAGAAGCCTGGAGACACTCTACTGGCTCGGCGTGAAAGCTGTGCGAGATGGACCGCACGTCTTGGCGTGCACGCCACAGCCGTGGACACTGTCGCAGTGGGAGGCGTACCACATGGAGTCGCCATCGACGAACGACGACGTGTGCGCAGCCAAGGCTCTGCGAGCGCTCGCCAGTGCCGCGGACAATCACGGCGGCGTCGTGCGCGCGTCGACGGCGCTGTGCATCATTCCTGGATATCGCTTTCGGCTCGTGGACGCGCTCGTGACAAACTTTCACATGCCAGACTCCACGCTCATGCTTCTCGTCGGCGCTCTCGTCAATGGCAAGGAGCGCGTCGAGGAAATTTACCGCCATGCGCTCGACAGCTCGTACCGCTTCCTGAGCTACGGCGACGCTAGCCTGCTCTTCAACGAGAGGTCGCGGCACCTGTGGGAACGCGAAAATCACCGAACGCATCTCGACGACGTTCCCATGGACCGCCGCCAAGAGATGAAGGTGCTGCTGCACTCGTGCTGTGCACCGTGCTCCGGCGCGATGATCGAGGAGATGGCAAGCACGGGCGTGCAGGTGACAATTTTTTTCTACAATCCGAACATTCACCCGCGCAAGGAGTACGAAATCCGAAAGGCGGAGAATGTGAGGTACGCGAAACGGCTGGGGATTGACTTCGTGGACGCCGACTACGACGTCGACGAATGGTACCGCCGTGCGGAGGGAAGCGAGCATAGCCCCGAGCGCGGAGACCGGTGCACGATGTGCTTCGACATGCGGTTCGAGCGTACTGTCGAGTATGCGAGCAAACATGGATTCACACACGTCACGTCAACGAATGCGACGTCGAGGTGGAAAGACATTGCGCAGGTGAACGCAAGCGGCTTGCGTGCTGCCATGAGCGGCAGCAGCACGAGCAACGTGGTAAGGTTGCTGGAGCACGACTGGCAGAGTGAGGCAATGTCTGCTCGCAAGTACAAGATCAATGCAGAGGAGCGGTTCTACAAGCAAGAGTACTGCGGATGCGCGTACAGCCTGCGTGACGTGAATGCGTATCGGCAGCGGCAAGGTCAGGCACCCGTGCGCATAGGAACGGCGGACGTTTACTCCGACCCCGTGGCTGACTCGATGGAGGAAAGCCCTCAGGCTGTGGCGGCATTCTTTGAAGACGATCGAGGTGAGGTGATGGAGGAGTGGCGACGTGAGCGCATGATGTCGAAGTTGTACAAAAGCCGAAGTAAAGGCACGAATACTGTGGATGATGAGAACTGGTGAAGATTTGACGGAACAACAACAACAGCAACATTGTTCATCATCATCAACAACAACAACAATTAACAACACAGTTTTTGTCTGTAAAGAAACATATTTTTTTTTTCAGTATAGTTTGGTATACGCTAATCGAAGTCACAATCCAAGCCAGTAACGGTCACCAAAATCGCCAACGCCAGGCGTCACTTTGAGATCTTCATTCAAGCAATGGTCTATCTCCGTCGTAACGATGGTGATGTCCGGGAAACGCGTCGCCACCTCCCTCAAACCTTCGGGCGAGGCGATCAGGCTCACGAAGATTATGCGGCTCGGCGGAACACCCTTCTCGACAATCACATGGATCGCCTCGCAGACGCTACGCCCGGTGGCAAGCACAGGATCCATGAGCAGAACGTGGCGACGTGAAATGTCCGGAGGCAGGCGCTCGTAGACGGTACGCCTTGTCAGCGGGCTTCCCTCGTCGTTCAGCACGTCGCCGTGCCTGTGGATCAAGATCTTCCCAATGCGGCATCCCTTGCAGCATGCGCGCAGCGCATTCTCCATCGCCTCTCCGCTTCGGATCATGCTGACGCCGCACAGGTGATCCGCGAAGTCGACACCGACGTACTGCGCCCCAAGCGGCGTGATGACGTGCTTCTCCTTGAAGGGAAGGTAGCCGAGAGCAGCCTCCACGACGAGGCGGATGAGCCGATCGGCGTAGAACGCAAAGTCCTCCTTGCACGTATTGCGATCACGGATGATTGTGTGCATGGATCGCGTCTGAAAGTTGCCGTGCATGACGTGAAGGTTGGGGAAAATGCGCCGAAGGTCCGTCTGCTGCAATTTCGACTGGATGTGCTGCACGATGAGTCCGATGGCGACGGTGTTTTCTCCTCGTGCCCACGGGATGATGATATCTGCGTCGCGTTTCGACGGCAGCACGAACGCCTCGAACGACGGCTTGACGAACCGCGTGTACTGCTCGATGACTCCGTTGACGTCGCGTCCTCGTTCCTTGGTATCTCTCTTGATTCGTCGTGCGAGGCGCACGTCGTCGTCGGTGTCGACGAACACCTTCAAGTTGAGCAAGTCTCTCACTTCGTCCATGGCCAGAACCAAGATGCCCTCGACGATGACGACGTCCGCCCTGTGCACGTGCACGACCTCCTCTCCTCTCCTGTGCAAGGTGAAGTCGTACGTGGGAACGTCAGCAGGCTTGCCGTCTCTGATGGTGACTAAGCACTCGACCAAGCTCTGCGTGTCAATGGCGTTCGGGTGGTCGAAGTTGTAGTCCTTGACGTGTTCGTGCTCCTCTTCCGTGAGTCCTCTGTAGAACGAGTCTTGGCTGATGAGCACAACGCGGTGGTCCGCGAGGTTGTGTATGATGCGTTCGCACACGGTCGTTTTTCCCGACGCGGTTCCTCCCGCGACGCCAATGAAGAAGGGCTCACCTTGCGGCTGGTTGTTCCCGTCGTATGTGTTTGTTTCTGCGCCGTTCGACGTCTGCGCGCCTGCGGACACGAGAGACGTGCGTACGTTTGCGAGTGACGACGACGACATAGGTGCGTCGTTCCCAGACGCAGATGTGAGTACATCGTCGAACGCAAAGCTGCCATTGGCAGGAAGGCCGGAACGCTGTTCCCCCACGATGGCACCAGTGTTGGCAGCCCCGCCGAACGCCAGTTTATTTTTCGCTGATTTCGAGTCTCCTGACCCCCCTGATGATGACGACCCACCTGATCCTCGGAACCGAAACAGGCGCGAGTCACTCACGGGCGACCCGGGCGCCATCATAGTCTGATTATTCCCACCATGAGCACCACCACCACGAGCATGAGCAGGGACAGGATCACTGGTATAGGGATGAAGGGACCCCGAGCGCTTATTGGACGGAGACGTGGGCGCGGACACCGACATAGAGATACGATCACGCAGCCAGTTGGTTCTCACAAGTCTTGAGGAAACGGATGGATGGAGAGATATCACAAACAAACACCACAAGGGGAACAGGTATGCGGATGGATGGATAGATGAAGTGCGGGAAAGAAGAATGATGACGAACGAGGAGGTGATGATGTGGAAATGGAAAACAACGATTGGGCGGCGCGAAAAAAACACGGACCCGTAACCCTAACCCTAACCCTAACCCTAGTTCCAGGATACCCTAACCTAAAACCCTAACCTAATCTTCAGTTCTACTTGTTTAATTGGGGTTTTTGATTAGGGGGAGTCGCTCGCGCAGCTGGTTCTGGGCGGCCGCCCGGCGGGTCTCGAGACCCTCCGGCGGCCTCTCCCTTAAGGCTGCTCGCGCGTATCCACTCTTGCTGTTGGTTGCTTGCTTCGCAAACAACCTAACAGCCGCACTACACGCGAGTAGTGGGAGGTCGAACACACGCCGAACGCGTCTTCGAGGGACGTAGTTCGTGTACCGAAACGGTCTGAATACCTACGTTTAGATCGAAACATCAGCAACCTTCGATTGGAAGTTTACTGTTGGATTCTTAATCGATTGATTAATGGGTGACGCGCCGAACGAACTCGAGGTTCTGGAAGCTCGTCGCGAAATATTGCAGCTGGAGATTGCGCTAGCGCATACACGGTCGCCTGCTACCTCAAGTGGCTGGGCGAGCGTGGCACGGTCCAGAAAAAATCACTGAAACCGTATCTATCGGTGATCAATACCGTGCACAAAGACTTGGGGTACCGTCAGCGACCCGCGATTGGCGCTCTCGTTAAGTCCATGAAGCGGGCCTACGGGCGCAAGGTAGTCCGCATCAGACCGGCACCGCGCATCCTGGTGATGCCCGCACGCATCATCCTGGACATGTGGCACCGCGTTGAGAAGCTCACAGCTCTACCTGATCTCGAGTACATTACCAAGCTCCCCGAGATTCGGGCACTCCTCGCGTGCATTGTCTGCTACATTACCGGGTCGCGCCCGAGTTCCATTGCGTTACTGCCGCTGACGGGTGTCTCGTTCGCACTGGGCTCGGAGCTTGGCATCCAGCGCTCTTACGTCAAGACTGCTCCGGATGCTTGCGACTTCGACGTTCCCGGCCGCAGAACGGTCAGCTGGCCAGTGACTGCCACGTGGCAGACGCTGGGCCGAATGCTCATGCGCTACGACCGGATGCGCCGGCGGGTGTGCTCGCGGGCGACGCACTTCTTCAACCTTGGGGAGAAGGCGCGTGGCGACGCGTTTGCGCGCTGGCTGCCGGTAGCGCTGCGAGCTGTTGGAGCTGCAGCCCCGCCCAACGGACACTACGCGCCCAAGAGCTTTCGCTCTGGGTTCGCGTCCGCGGTGACCGCGATGAACGTCTCACCCGACAGACGTAACTACATCGCGGGCTGGGCTGCGAATTCGCATGCGGTCGGCACTCACTACGTCGACAACAGTGTCGTCGTTGATGACGCCGCCCGCTTCCTTTTTGGCCACCTCATCGGCTTGCCGCCGCCTCCTGTGGAGGTGCCTGTCGCGCCTGTCGCGCCTTGGAGCTCGCCGCTGGCCAATTTGGCGTCACGATTGGTGACACTCGTCTCTCCTCTTCGTGGAGATACGTGACTATGATGGCAATACTGGCCCCCCCTAAAATCTTCAGTTCTACTTGTTTAATTGGGGTTTTTGATTAGGGGGAGTCGCTCGCGCAGCTGGTTCTGGGCGGCCGCCCGGCGGGTCTCGAGACCCTCCGGCGGCCTCTCCCTTAAGGCTGCTCGCGCGTATCCACTCTTGCTGTTGGTTGCTTGCTTCGCAAACAACCTCCCACCCTCCCTCCCTGTTGACTATAGTTGGTTACTGGAGCAGGAGACCTACTTTTGGTTTTAATTTCGGTTTGTGTAAAAGATGACCTTCATTGGCAATACTGGCCCCCCCTAAAACCGCCGTTCTCTGAACTCTTTCTGGGGAACCACCACCTCCAGGTCTGTAGTTGGTAGAACCCGAGCGGACATATAGTTGACCTAAGACGCCTATTTGATAGACTACCGCGTAGGAAGGGGGGTGGACAAAACCTGGGACAGCCAAGAAACCTGGGACAGCCCTGGTCGGCGAGAATGGTCGCAAAACGGATGAGTCTCAGACCTGGGTCTCAGGGGACTCCCGACCTGGGCCCCGACCAGAACTCCTTTTTCCAGGGTTCTGGTCGGAAGCCATGAACCAATTGCGCCGTCTTCATGGCGTCCTCCGCACCGGCCTTAAGGCCGGTGATGTGCGACAACATGGCGCTCACAAGTGTTCGGAGAAGTGCTTGGGCACCAGCTGCACTGCTGTGGCAGCGCCATTGCGCCGCCGACGCTGATGCGTAGGCATCATGGGGGAAAACGTGTCTCCGACCAAATAGGTCCATGTTATCGTCACGTGACCGCCGACCTATTTGGTCGGGGACACACTTCTTCCCATGATGCCTACGCATCAGCGTCGGCGGCGCAATGGCGCTGCCACAGCAGTGCAGCTGGTGCCCAAGCACTTCTCCGAACACTTGTGAGCGCCATGTTGTCGCACATCACCGGCCTTAAGGCCGGTGCGGAGGACGCCATGAAGACGGCGCAATTGGTTCATGGCTTCCGACCAGAACCCTGGAAAAAGGAGTTCTGGTCGGGGCCCAGGTCGGGAGTCCCCTGAGACCCAGGTCTGAGACTCATCCGTTTTGCGACCATTCTCGCCGACCAGGGCTGTCCCAGGTTTCTTGGCTGTCCCAGGTTTTGTCCACACCCCTTCATACACGTGTCCCTAGCTAGAGGGCCTTTTTTCTGTTTCTTGTTTTCCCCCTCGGGTTCCCTCCCCCTCGAGGCTCAAATAATGAGGTTTCAAGAAAAATTCCTCATTCCCGGGAACTCAACGAGGTTTCATTCCCGGCTTTTCTTTCTCGTCATTTCATTTCAGGATTTCTCCTCGACAAAGATGGCGACTGACACATCCACAAGTAGTAGTGGTACCTGTCGTTTGAGTGCGATAATCTTAGAAAGCATCAACAAGGCGATTATGATTGTCGCACACGCCAGAACACCTGTGGCGGTTCCTCCACCTTCATCTTCGTCGTCATCTTCGTCATCTTCGTACCGTTCAGAGCGTTCTCCATCTTGCAACAGGTGGTTTCACACCAACCTCGACGAAGCCTCTATAGCCACGCCAGTCATTCAAGCGATAATCACATCGCTCAGAAACAAAGTGCAGTACAACAACAACCTTTCATCGTCATCATCATCCAACTTCAACGGGTTCATATCTGTCAACCTGCAGGTCGTTCTATTGCCGGATGACGACTCCGCCGAACAAGAAGACGTACTCCTCGAAGAATGGAGACTTCACGTCACGCCAAGAAGCAGTAACGCAACTTCGGCAGACAACAACAACAACAACAACACGGCGCCGGTTCTTGAAACACCGACCGTGTACAAAAGACTCGTCGTCGTCATGAGGTCGCTCTACACGCTCGTGCACGCCTTACCCGCAGCGGCCATCGCGAAGCACCTACCCGCAAGAATTCAAATCAAAACCGCTCAGACACCAACGGCCGACATTGACGAGAACGCCGAGTTCAACCACTTCCACTTCGCAGCTATCAAGTCTGCTGTCGCCACCGTGAAATTTCAAGCCGTATACCGAACGGAGAACGCACTCGAACACATCTTGAGGCAAGTCGGAAACAACGGGGACGTGCGTGCAGACTGGGTCGCACCAGCCACCACCGCCACAACGCCAACGCCGCTGCCACCTCCAACGAAAATGAAAACGCCCATGTCGTCACCAGTTCCCGTGCCACAGCGTGCCGCCAACGCCGTGCCGCTCAACACACAGAGCGGATTTCACCTGCAGGCGGCGTCAGTCGCCGTGACGACCGCGACGACGACCGGGAATGCTGCTGGGCCCGTTGGCGCACGCGCGGCATCCGCGCCAAACGCACACAACAACATGCCACGCGTGCCGAGCGGCGTTCTATCCGACCTGCTTGCGCGGAAAGCTCTCACGGCGGGAGAGGAGAACGCGGTGGCCGTCGCCGCCGCGGCAGCGTCGCCGCCGCCAGCCAAGCCAGCCACGGAACAGTCGCCGTCAGCATCGCCGTCCACGACGACTGCGGCAACTCCGACGCCTGCACCACGCCCGACATCCGCGGCGTCGCTTCCCTTTGCGATGACGCCCCCAAGCTTTCCGAGCACGCCAGGGCTGCATGGCGTTGGCAGCGTCGTTGGCGTGCCTGGTGGAAGCCTTGTGCGCCGCTCGAGCTGGAGTCCGCGTGAGACGCCAAGCAGCGGAGGCAGCGGAAGCGTGTTTGGCGCAACGCTCGCGGAAGGACCGTCTGCGAGCGTCACGCTGAATAGCCCGAACCCCTTCCCGTCGGGCTTGTCCGCATCGGGGCTCGGCGATGCGGTGGCGGCAGCTGCCCGACTGGAGAGCGACGTTGTAGCCGCGGCGGCAGCCTGGGACGACGACGACGCTCTGCCGTTCGCGCTCGACGAGGAGGCACGTGCTCCACCCTCAGCCTCGCGCATCGCGAGCGGCGGCAACGACGGAAACGGCGGCGGTGCTGCCACCACGACGCCTAGTCGCGCATGGAGCTGGGGATGGGGTGGCGGCGCTCGCGCTGCAGGACGAAGTGAGGAGGACGGAAGAGGAGGACACCAGCAGGATCAGGATCAGCAGCGCGACCGTCGCTCTGATTCCGACGCCGATGCCGCTCCCGCAGACGCGGATCTGGGTGGACTTCTGCAACTTCTCAAGTCTGCACCGAGCTTGAGGTCAGGCTCGACGACAGAAGAGCGCTCTCTCGCAGATGCGCTCGACGAGCTGAACATCTTGAAAGGCTTTTAAATTCAGTAATGAAGTGTAAATACCTATACCATCATCATAGTACCTACAGTACTAGTCACACACCTTAAGGATAATTCACCCACCTCGTAATGGGACCCAAGCAGGCAAACCCAATATTGCCCCCCAGTAACTTACTGGTTGGACTGACGTCACCGACAAGGTGAGTAAAGGTAGAAACTTGTACCTTTATGTTTGCCCATGCCGAACCAAGTGGACACCAGTGAAATGACCAGTCAGCTCATTTCTTTCTACCACTACTCATATGGTAGCTTGCCAGTTGCCACCAATTGGTGAAGACGCGGTGTCCGTCACCCAATTCCCAAAAGGCCGGCGACCGAGCAAGAAACAGGCGAAAACAAGCAAGCAACAGGCGTTTTGTCCAGCAAGCACACCAACTGATCATCAAGTACCATCTATTCACTCACTCAGCAGAGGATCCCGTATGGAGTCCAGTTTCTCGGGCATTGGCGTTTGCCCAAGCACCAAGGGACGCCTGGCTGCCTGGCACGAGGTGACGCCACGCAATACACGCCGGCAATACACGTCTGTCCAGAAGCTCTGGCAAACAAACGCTCGTCCCAAACGCCACTTAAGCCGCGGTGGCCGGTGGCCGGTGGGGGGGTGAACTGGGAGGGACCAGCCCTTTCCTCCCCCTGGCCGGCCTGGGAAAACCTGAAAAAGAGAACACGACCACCACCAGGCCGCAAACCATTCCAACCATTATTCCAAACTTGTTCTGGAATTCACACACATTTATTTGTGAAAGCGCACAGTGGCCACTTGGCCAGCGCTCCCTTCCCTTAAGCTCCTTGGACCATCCATCTTGACTGCACCTTGTTGGCTGGCTGGAAAGGTGATAAGCTGTATTAATTTAAGGGTGGGTTGTTCGGTCATCTCTTGGGTCATTGGGTGGGTTCCTCTGGAGCAAGTCTTGGGGATGGCGTCGCAGTCTCTGTGCCGTCTCAGCCTTCTCAGTCCTCGCCTTTTAATCGTCGTCGTCATCACCATCATCATCATCGCAGGCGATACCAAAAATTACGTGCTTGCTGACCACCCGAACAAGACAGTCCCACAAGGCGCGCCGAACGTGCCTTCGGAGACTTCGTCCTACGTAGCAGGCATACCAGACAGACTTCTCGATGCCACAGAAAACGATGCAAGGATTGAAGTCTTGAACGCCACGCACACGCCACGGCGGCCCATGAGGTACGTGTGCAGCATCACATCCTCATACCTGTGCTCGTGGAGAAATGCAGCTTTCGTCACCCAAGCGACGCGGAATGCGGTAGAAAATGCGCAAAACTCTTCTTACGTGGAAGTCTTTCATGAGCACTGGCATGATAAGGACGACCTCGACCACGCGCAGCACAGCAAGTTGGATGAACTGCTCGCAAATGCGTTTCGACTGAGGGGAGGATTTCAGTCGTTGCTGTGCACAGGCTCGGGCCGGCGGTGCACCGCGGCGGCCACCGCCGTCTTTCCGAATTCCTCCGTCTTCACGTGGAGCGAGCACTTTCAGCTGCAGCGCGAGGAACTGAGCAGGTACTCATCTGGAACCATCGATGGCGCGCTGCACGTCTTCGAGGACTCGATAGAGGAGGTAATCTCCGAGGCTATCACCAGTGCAAGAAAGACAGCTGGACCACACGGCGCGTGGATCATCGTGCCGTTTACCTTCTGCAAGAGTGCCACGACGAGGACGCTCTCTAGCGGCGTCATCTCCGAGTTCAGCGCCAGCGCGCGGCTAAACGCGTGTCTGTCGCACGAATCCGGTACCAGCGTGCCATACATGGATGGTGGAATTATGCTGTTTGCTTACATGCACGTGCGAATCATTCCGCCGGAGTCTATCCCTGCGGCGTTTGCGATGCCTGGACTGCGAAGCGACGACGAAGAGGTGACGCGCGATGGCATAGTCGCGTTGTCGTACTTCTACCAGTCGCAGGATGGCGAAATATTGCCGTGCAGCAGCCTGGAGAGCTCGCCTTGTGCGATTCACAACTCTCACCTTCTCGCCAGCCGAGTCAAGGCGCATCTCGCTTCCTGCAGTGGGATAGAGTGGTGCGTTCACAAAATTCTGCAGGGCGTGACGCGTAGTCCAACGTACACGATCGCAAAGACGTATTCTGCGAACTACTTTTACGCCTTTATCGTCGATAAGAGTGGCTATTTCATCGCGCACGGCGGAAACGATGCTAATGTAGGGCGCAATATCAACACAGATTTTGGAGAGCAGGGATCAGCGGCATACCGTGCAATCATTCAAGCCGGAATAAACGAGGAGGGATATGGCTCACAGGCATCATACATGTGGCAATCTGCAGCGTGCCAGACTCTCTCAATCGCATTTGGAGACTGCGAACCTACGTACAAATCATCGACCGTATTTTCGATGGATGTATTAGGAACGAAGCTGTTCATAGGCGTTGGCTTGAATCACGCACGGCCACAGTTTTCTGCGTACGATCCAGGCGCGCCCGAAAAAGATCGATCGCCTTGCGTCGACTCGATCAGCTTACCATGCGGAGATCTCACAGCTCAGCGTCTTGTCACCTACACGTACAGTGCTTTGGAGCTCTTTGACGCGACAACCGTGTTTGACGACATAAACTCTGGTTCGAACAAATACAGAGAAGGGTAAGTCTCGAGCTTCCTGTGCATCATAGTTTCTCAAATTTTCATGCTTACTTACCCTCACTCACCCGCCCAAATAACAGCAACTTCTATGTTTTTGTTCTCGACATGAACACCGGAATCTTCTATGCACACGGCACGATCCCTAGTCTCGTCGAGGAAAGCTTGAGCATCGTTTCTGTTGCCGAATCCCTTGGCATGGAACCCAATCAACTAAATGGCGAGAACTTACTTACGGGCATGCAAGACATGGCCGGCTCGGGGGGAGGCTACGTGTACTACAATTGGACTCACGCCAAAGGCATTGTTCCAAAGGTGAGTTACGTGCTGGGCCTGAAGACAAAAACCCAGAGAGGTGGCGAAAGTCAGAACGACTTGATCATAGGCTCAGGATTCTCACATGTGGTGGCCTCTGCAAATGAACTCAAGCCGGGGCAGGATAAATGTGTACTAACGCTGAATGGAGAATGCTCACGCAACCTGATCCTAGGTAAGGTTGGGTACACGCAGGCATCGGCGTCTGTTGCTCTTGCTGGTGCCGTTAGCGGAGGTTTCGACGAATTCAAGCGTCAAATGAACGCAAACTCCGTTGCGTTCAGCAACA
Organism: Pycnococcus provasolii; assembly: GCA_938743325.2. Classification (NCBI taxonomy): domain Eukaryota; kingdom Viridiplantae; phylum Chlorophyta; class Pseudoscourfieldiophyceae; order Pseudoscourfieldiales; family Pycnococcaceae; genus Pycnococcus; species Pycnococcus provasolii. The sequence goes on from OW568890.1 coordinate 118,828, forward strand.
GGCATGTTAATCTAACATCAGGCGAATGGCCAAACTCAAAAGAGTGGTCAGAAATTGGCGTGTCTCTGTTCCATCGCTACGGATCGCTGATTGCCTCAAACGAGCCGTGCTTAGACGGGAATGGAACGTGGGGAGACCGCTACGCTGGAGAGCGAATCGGTGACATTCTCAGCTTTGAAATAATGAGCGTATCCAAAACCACAGCACTCGGACTGTCCATCGAAGCACTGAATGTCGAGAGTCCCCTTGCTAATTGGGCTGAATTGAGCGCGGCTGGTGGCGGTTTCATGAATACCCGCAGTTCTCATTGGGGCTTCGTCTCATCGCTTATCTGCGGTGTTGGAGTGATGATGGAGGGCGATGCATGCGCTTTCCTGGTTGCAGAGCAGCCGAACACCGGCTGTGGCGATGGATTGGTGGTCCAAAATGAAGTGTGCGTGCCTTGTGAAGCCGGGAATTATATCGATGTCGCGAGTCAAAAATGCCTTCCATGCAGTCCAGGCTCGTTTACCGCACGTGCAGGACAGACATCATGCACGCTCTGCGCTGATCTTCCCGATGCCCATCGACGGTATCAAAATGCATCCGGGGCGACATCGTGCGAACTGTGCCCGGATAACACGCTTCGCTTCCTAACCGATCCAGCAACGAGTATCAACGAATGCCATTGCGCCGATGGATTCTATCAGAGCGATCGCAAGCCAAATGGTGCGGCTTGCGATAGATGTATGGAGGGTGCAGTATGCAATGGTGCAGAAGATCGGACGAATGTCGACCCGTACCCTGAGGAGGGATATTGGGGTCAAAAGGATTATCCGCACGAGTTCCTGGAATGTGAGCTTGGCGTGAAGGCGTGTCTAGGAGGCAAGAACTTCTCCTGCGCGCCCGGCACGTACGGCACGATGTGCTCGGAGTGCGAAGTCGGCTACTTTTCGCTCTACGACACGGGACTTAGATACAAGTCGCGCCGCATGTACATGAAACCGCCAGCAGGTGAGCGCGCGTGCTCCAAATGTGCAGACGGAGGCGTGCAGTGGTCCTACACTCTTTTGGTCTCGCTTGGAATTTTTTCCGTGTGGTTTATTCTCAACGAGATTCCATACGAAGTTCTGAATGTGAGCCTCGAATTTATGCAGATCAGTGACATCATCGGCAAGTTCAATCTCGATTGGCCCGTGTACATGGCGTCGGTTTGGCAGGTTATCTCACAGATTGTCAATTTTGATCCTGACATCGTCGTAATGTGGCAGTGTCACTACCCCGCATGGAGATACCAGGCAGGTGTGCTTCTTCTGATGGCACTTCCATTCTTCAAAACTGGCATTTTCTTAATTTACCACTTGATGAAGCGATTTGCGCTTCATTTGGTGAAGAATGGTCGAATCTCGCGATTCCCCTTCGGACTCGCAACGAACCAGAAACAAGTAGACGAGGCGCCGGACGCACTGCTGGGAGAATTTATCTCGTTCAACCACATCCTTTACCTTGCGCTTGCAGAGCGAGCGTTTGACGTGTTTAGCACCACGCCTCGACCTGACGGTCGTGAATTCGTCGAAGAAGCGCCGTGGATTACAACGGGCACGCCGATGTACAATCGGGTGCTCATTCTATGTTCGTTTATGACCGTGATTTACGTCGTTGGCATGCCCATTCTGGTCGCTTGGGTAATCTACAACGGCAGACAAAAAAGAGTGTTCAACACCCGCAAATACCTTAATCGATATGGTTGGTTATATCACAGATACAATGCTACATTCTACTATTGGGAGCTCGTCATTATTCTGAGGCGCATCACCTTGGTTTTGACCTTGAAGTTTGCCGGCGATGATCCGATGCTACAGGCTGCCTGTGGTTTAATTTTGTGCGGCATCTTTTCAGCCATGCAGTCGTACGCGCGGCCATTCCGACGACCCTTCGTCGATCAACTTGACTTCGCCGCCTGCGTCGTCAACATGGTGTACATCGTGACGGGGATGGTTGAGACTTATGCCAGCAACCGAACCGTCAAGAAGGCCTTTGAGGTCGTCATCACCGTACTTTTCGTCCTGATTATAAGTGCTTGTGCGGTACTACTTACCATGGAGCATATGGATAATGTTGCTCACAAACGCTCAACAAAGGCCGCGTCGAAGCGATTTCATAAGATGCTGACGGAGGAGTGCATTCCCGACGAGAACGAGACGGTGGAAGAGGCAAGGAAACGGGTCATGAAAATCATGTCCGCGAGCCGCGTAGCCTTCCGATTGTTAGATCATCAGTGCAATGGCGTGGTGGATGCCACGGAGCTGGAGAAGAATTTCCCGCTACTCTATGGACCTAACGGAAGAGGCGTCAAGCTCACGGCCGAGATGGCCCGAGGTTTGTCGAAAGTCATACAAGGAATATCTATTGATGATTATCGGAAGGATGTATATCAAAATGCTGATGGAGATATTAGATTCTACTTCGAAGAGAAAGATTTTCTCGTTCATATTGGACGCGAGCTCATGTCTCGAAACGTCAATATAATCGGCCAGGGTACCGGAGTACGCGTTGAGCTTAGAAAACATGGGCTTGATAGGCTTGGGATCACGGAGACTTTCGTGAGCGATGCGATTTATGCTCTCAGCGAGGTGATTGAAAATACGCCAAACTTCGGGGTCTCCTTCGCCAATTCGCAGCAGAACCTTGAATATGCACAATTCTTAGACTTGTACAACGCGGAAGAGAATATGCGGCTTCTGACGGAGGGAGTTCTGGCGGAAATGTTAGATACACTGGACTCGTATGGAGTGGTTGGCCTTTTCGAGGATGGGATATCTAAGCAGGAGGCTATGGAGATTATTCGCCTCGAAAAACAGCTAGACAATAAACTGCGAGATGACGCGATGCTAAGCGACTTTTCTCACAGTTCGTACGCTGCAACGCTGCGCACGTTCGTGAAAGGATGTCCCGCGGTGTTGGAGTACATCAGCGATCCAACCTTGTGTCCGTACGAGGAGTTGGAAGTGATTGAGAAGATGCTCCGCTACGTTTCAAAGCAGTTTGATGACCATGGCTCACATAGTTCGCCTTTTTCATCGATGATTTCAGAGATGGACCATGCAGCACTCATGGACTGGCTGTTTAAGACGGAGGATCGTAATCGCAACTCCTTTCTCGTGCTTGTGTATCGCGTGTACAATAGCCGTAAATCGTCGGGCTCGCGCTTCGCGATGGAAGCTAGCGACATCCTCCACGGAAAGACCGATCCCTTTAAGCGCATCGTTGCTCACCGCTGGAAGAAGTTGAACCTTAAGTTGAAGGTGCAGAGCTCGACGCTCAGTATGACGAAATCGAACACATTTCAAAGAAAAGTTCTAGCTTTCGGTGAATATCAAAAGAGAAAGGAGGAAGCTGCTCGCGGTGCATCCACCTCGGGTGGCGTTCAACTCGGCGAATCCACGCCCATCACGTCCTTTGGGAATGGAAATGGCGTGGACCGTGTAGAAGTTGACGACATCGCAGTCGTGAGCGACAAACCCGTCGAGATTGTTTGAGTATTTCGCGCGCGCCAAGCAGCCGAGCGCGCCGTTTCCTGAAATCAAGTGTTACCATAGACAAAGTTTTAAATCCTATGAGAAAACCTGACAAGGGACATCCCGGAACTCGAAACCCCGAGTGAACCTAAAGAACGTAACCCCGAAAGAAGAGTGCGTCCCTCCTCGATCCAGATCCACTTCCCGCGCCATGCCCGACGAGCCGACGCGCCGGCGGCGGATGACGCCCGTGGCCACGGCGGCGGCGGTGCAGCCCGCCGTGGCGTCGGCGTTCGCACTCGCGTCCGCGGCGGCTCCTGAAGGACCGCCAGCCACGCTGCGTGCGTCGCCGTGGAGGGCGGCTGTCGTCGCACCTCCCAGTCGTGCCAACTCACCCGCAACACAGACGAACGCAACCCAGGTGAGAAGTAATCCGAATCCGGGGCAGCCTCCACAGACACCGCCGCGACAAACGCCTTTGGCATTCGCGACAGCCTTGCGTGGCAGGGAAAACGATAACGACGACGACGACGACGACGATAACGATAACGATAACGCCGTGCTTGCTCCGCATATCACCATACAGGACAATGAGACGGAGAGGGCGCGCAGGTACGGGCAGGAGCTCGAGCGAGGCAAGGTAGGAACGGGCGCGACAAGAGACGAACAGGACACGCTCGTACACCACGTCATGAACCTTCTGCGTATGCTCTCGCTTCCAACTAAGCACAACGAAGGTAAGCACGCGTACGCTCTTGTCGCGCTCGACGCCATGCCGCAGCTGCGCTCGGCTCTCGGGTGGCGCCTTCTTGAAAAAATTGTCGACACGCCGGCCGTGCAGACCAGTGCCAGCGAGCGCCTGCGTCGCGTGCTTGGCGAGGAGGCGCACCGCGCGAAATCCGGGAGCCTGCGCCGCGATCGCGGGTACGATGCGCCGCCGTCGCCGTCGCCCGGTGGGCCGCCGCCGTCGCCGCCACCACACCAGCACGCGCGAACGCCTCCACCAACGGACACGGCGACGCTGGCGAATGACCCCGCACGCGCGGCACGTTCTAAGCTCTACGACAGCTTCGCCGCAAACCTGCCCAAACTCGAAAATCTTGCGGCAGACCTCGTCTCTGCTAGAAGAGAGCACGACACCGCAGCTCGCAACGAGGAACGCACGGCGTCGGCCACAGCGGCGTGCATGGCGTGGGCCGAGGCGAAGTGGATCGCGTTAAGCCTTGTTAGCGGTGGTATGGGTGCGGGAACTGCACCAGCGCCAGCTGCGGTGGCAGCGCCGGCATGGCTCGCGCGCCTCATCATCGACGCCAGCCTCGCATCTGCGACGTACGGCGAGACGGATCGCGAGCTTGTGGAGGAGGCGGCGCACGATCCAAGGCTTGCCGAGCGTCTACCGCAATTGCACCGTCGCATGCTCGGACCAAGTGGTGCGCGCAACGGCGGCATTCGCTCTGCGGTCGTATTTGGCGGGCGCAGCGGTGGCGCCGGCGGAGCTGGACGCGGTGGCGGACGTGGCCACATCACGCCGCAGCTGCAGTCGCCGTCACCGTCGCCGTCGCCACCCTCACGGCACGCAGCACAGACAATGAGCAGCCGTTTCTTCGTGCTCGCCGCGGCACGAGCACTGGAAACCATGCCTCGCCAATTGCGTGCGGTAAGCCTGCTTCTTTCTGCCGCGGAAAGTGCCCGGCTGTTCTCGGCTCTGCGCGTTGGGCTCGCGGATGCCATCGCGCAGCTTTGTCACGAGTATGCCGCGCCTGCGCAGCTTGCTCGCATCAGCGACGGGGCGCGCAAGCTTCGCTACGCCGCAGCGATTGCTGGCTGGCTTGCGGCAGCCGAGGCATCGGCGGCGGACGCCGCGGTGGTGCTGCCACATGACGAAACGCTTGACAGCAGGGGCGGTGGTGCTGCCGTCAGCTTAAGCTCACCCTCCTCCGCTCTCGCGCTTGTGCTCGATGTTCCCAGCTTGCTGTCAGCTGCTTTTGAACGCGGCACGCTTAGCCTCGTCGTGCCTGCGGCATGCGAATGGGTGCGTCAGCTCTGCGCAAGTGAAGCAGCCCTCGCCTGGGAAGCCTGCCGCCCGGCGGCTGAGGCGCTGCGCTTGACGCGCGCCGCGCCGCGCCTGAGACCAGGAGCGGCCGGGTGGTTTGGCGCCGGCGCGGTATGCTGTGCAATGAATCTTGATGCGGCACTTGCGCTGGTGCGGCGTCGCGCGGTGGTGGCTGGTTCGCCAGAAGCGGGTCCATGGCAACGCGGCAGCGATCCAGCTCTTGGCATCCTTGCTCGTGCCACCGTCGCACCGCCGCCAAGTTTGTCGGATGCACCGCCAAGTCCGGCATCGCTGCCAGCGAGTCCGCCGCCACCGTCGCCTTCGGGCTCGTCGACGACGGCGTCGGCATTGACTGGTCCACCCACGGATTCACCGGACTACGTGCGCGGTGCGGTGGACCACCGGTACGTGCAGATGGTCTGCGCACCCCTTGAGGAAGCGCGTTCATTTCTAGCAGCATCCGTGTCCTCTGCGGAGTCTTCTAGCCAGCAGCAGCCTTCTAGGCACGTTACGCCCACGCCTACCACAACGCCGGTGCCGCGAGCCGTGCCGCCAAGACCGCCACCGTCGCTGCAGGTGAGCGCGTCGACGCGAGCACTTCAGCAGCAGCTATTTGCGTACAAGTCGGCGGTGAAGCGCGCGGTGGATTTCGCGATCGACGTTCTCGCCCCCGTTGTGGAGGAGGAGGTGACAGCTCAGGTGCTTGCTCCCGCGATCACACGCACGTCCACTCGCATCGCGGAAATCGCCGCAGATGTGGCCAGCAAGTACGCCGCTAGCATTTCGACATGTACCGCGCCCCCACCGGAGCTGGTCGATGCCGCGCGAGTGGCAGCTACGGAAGCGGCCGAGCGTGCGCTCGACGATGCGGCGATCGTGTGTGCCTCTACAGCGCGTCGCCGCGCGTCATCGGCGCTTGAGGCACTGCTCCGTCCCTCGGAACCTTTGGCTGTGCGTGCTGCGGCGGCGCAGGCGGCGGCCGAGTCGGCAGCTGCAGACGCTTGGATCCGCCAGGCACGCCGCATTTCGGATGACATGCGTCGCGCGGCGGAGGCGTCGGCGAGGGAGCACTGGCGCAAGCGCCGAGGCATCGCTGCCGCTGCCGCTGCCGCTGCCGCCGCCGCTGCTGCCCCGTCGTCTTCCACGCCCTCCTCCACGTCGTCGTCTTCGGGATGTGACGACGTTACAAATGTCGCAGCCACCTTGTCTCAGCTCGCCGTGCACGTGTCCGACTGCGCGCGCCTCGCACCCGCGGGCGGTTCAGATGCCAGTGCACTGCATCGTCTCGCTCATGAGCTGGAACATGCGCAAAATGGCAGCAGCAGCAGCAGCAGCAGCACCGTTGTGCTTTTATAGGGTACAACTACTGTATGTAACATTCTTTTTTAACCAACGTGGAATTGGAGGTTGTCGTTTGCGTTTGCCAGCCTGGAAAAGGTGCCTGGAAAGTGCCCAAGAGTCAAGACAAATATCTCACGAGACACGGTTGCGTAATAGAGGGAACTGGCAAGAGGGAATTACCTTTAATTGTCATCGTTGGTAATACAGTATTTTTGCGCCTTTTTTTCTCTTCTCTTCTTTGATGGAGTTTCAAGACAAGGAAAAAGCAAGTGCCCCCTAGGGATCTTTCTTACCACTACATAAATAACTCGGGTCCATCAGAGGGAGAGCTCCAAGGGTGATGTGAAATTGTGATGTGACTTGTGATGGGATGGGACCCGACAGCCCGAGGAAAGGGAAGGCTTCAAGCACACTCCCCCCACCTAGGTGAAATAAAGTGCACAGGAAATAATGCGCCCCTTGGCAACTCCCTATCAAAATAAATATCCTGTGTGTGTGTGCTTTTTTGGAAAGTCTCCATTCTTGCCTCTCGTGTTGTGCTGTGTTGTGTTGTGTTGCTTTTATATACAACTTCACTAACTTATTGGGTTCTTGTGTTGCTTTGACATCTTACACTTTGTATATAGGCAGATTCAAGGTCACGACTGGACGGTTACTGTAGGCACTACCGTACCTATACTAGTTTCGTCGCTTGTGCGAGTTGATTCTATATTTATTTTGTTGCTGTGTCAACTTAACGTTCGGGCGAGATCTCACGTCTTGGCGTCGCATTCAAACATCTGCGCACTCCTCGACGCAAGTCGTAAGTCCTTCCCAGGTTCGCAAAAGAACGCAGGACAGGACTCGTAAGCACTAGCAACGGCAAGGGGACAGACATTTGGCGCGCGGGATCGTGGCCTTCTCACACCCTCTTTGACGCGACACACTCACGATCTGAGGCTGCAGCTGCCGAGCTGCAAGGGGCGGCAATGCTGCGCCACACGCTTCTACAAACGGCGGGACTCGTGCTGGTACTCGTGCTAAAACTTGCACAAGCAGACCTCGACAGCTCGACAGAAGAGGGTGCAAGCCGGAAACCGACACTTACGGCAGACTTGCAGCTCGTACGTATTGTCGAGGGCGTGCGGCCAAGTCAAATTAGCGTCAGGTGCACAACGCCTAGAACCAACGCTTTGGGCAGATTCACTTACACTCGGACAGATTCGACTATAGCGCAGCAGATCGGCTTGCCGCACACGCTCTTGCACGGCGTGTACGACGACGATCGAGTGCGGTGCTTGGTCACAACAACGACGACGACATCCGTGCAGCAGTCCTTTTCTCTACAACTGTCGCTGCCGACACGCGATTTCGAGTTTGCGCTCAACGACAAGTCAGTCATGACCCTGCGCTTCACATCAGTGAAGAGTGAAAGTGACGTTAGAGCGGTCGTCAGGATTCGTCGAGACGATTCGGCGCACGGCGACGACGGCACGAAGATGCGAAAAAAAGTCGACGCCTTCACCATCATGTGCATCTTCCTTCCACCCACGAGCATCGGCATCTTGTGCCTCGTCGTGCTGTACAGGACGATGCGATCGCGTAATCCGCCCGAGGCTGAGGAGGACGAAGAGAATTCCCATCCGCCGAGCGCGCCCGTTAAGCCGCTTCACATTCCACAGTTCAGGGATGGGACGTTGATTGTCGAGCCTGACGGCTCGTGGAGCGTCGCGGTTACGGAGGACGCGTACGCGTTCGCTTCGGAATTTGAACGCAATGCCATGGATTTGCCTCGTGCGTCGGCTGACGACGCGACTCGATTCTTGCGAAACGCGCGCGAATATTAACCGTAGTCGTAGGTGGCGAATATGAGGCGTGCGAGCACGAATAAATAAATAATCCCAGTGTACCAATTAGCCTATGAGTGTACCAATACTACAGTCAGTATTGATGTTTCACGAATATTAATTGTAAAAACAAACCCGGAATGCCATTAAGTTACCTTAAGAGGTTCAAACGTGAGAAGAACCAACCCCTAAACCAAGTAGTCCTAAGAGTAAACCCCAAAAGGCCTAAACCAACCCCTAAACCAGTAGTCCTAACCTTAAACCCCTAAACCAACGGGTTTCCCAAAACAATTCCTTAGAGGCGTAAAATGTGAATTTGAATCCCAGGCCAGGGGGGGCATATTATTGGCTTGAGCGCGCCATTCCCACCCCAATACCGCCATTCGCAAAACAACATCCATCACGCCGAGCCTCGTGAGTGAGTGAGTCTATCAGACGTCACGTCACGTCATTCCAATTAGCTCGTTTACCTTACAGCCTTACATTGTGCTGTCATGTGGAAGTACCTCTCCCGCCCTCATCCTTCCTCATCAAAGGCGGTGCAGGTGGTGGAGGCGGTGGAGGTGGTGGCTCATCATCCTTTGTTGGCGTCTGAGTCTGCTCACCCCTTGGATGTTGATGTTCCGGATGATGATGGTGGTGGTGGTGCCCTTGATGGTGGTGATGTTCGGCATCATGCTCGGCCCTGCATGGATGACGACGATGTACCAGGTGGTGGGGATAATAATAAGCCTGATGGATCCCCTGCCCTTTGCAACTTGACCTGTCAGAATTCAGATGTTTGTGCTCTGGACGAAAAGAAAAATAGGGCTCCTCTCCACGCCAGAGAGTCCATCTCACCTCCTCATGTTCCAGATGAGGGCGCGGGGGACGACATGATGACACAGCGTCCGTCGGTGGACTCGGTTGTGCAGCCAGCGTCGTGCGCGGACTTCTTCCTGACGCCCGCGCAGAAGAAAGAACGCGCACGCAAACAGAACGCCGCTGAGAAGAGTCGTAACGACACACAAGATAATACGCAGCAGATGGCGATGCCGACCACCACCACCACCACCACCACCACCAACAACAACAACAACAACAACAACACCGCAACCACGACGCACACGTTCTTCCTCACCCCCGCGCAGAAAAGGGCAAGGCAAAAGAAGGAGGAGGAGGCAATGGCTGCGGAAAGGGAAGCAGCCATGGAGGCTGCGCGTGCCGCCGCCGCAGAGAGAGCGGCCAACGCGCCGGCGCACCCGTTCTTCGCGCCGCGTGCTGCGACCAACAACAACAACAACAACAACAACAACGCGGCAGGTGCAGTCGCGTCGGCACCGCCGCCTCCTGCCGTCAGCTTCATGCACGTTTCGCAGGATACCACACCAGCACCTGAAAGATTCGGCAAACTGTGGATCGGCTCAGACCCGCCCGTCGCGCCAAACGTCGATTTGCAGTCGTGCGACGAGGCTTGCTTCGGTGCCGCAGGGGCGGCACGCCTGCGCGAGAAAATATCAAGGATGAGGAGTGCTGAAACCATGTCGGCGACGAAGGAGCCACACATAGTCCTCCTGGATCAAAATCCTGCTCCATCGAAACACACAGCCGTGCCCCTTCCATGGCCACAGCGTTTTGCACCTCAAACCGGCGCGCAACTTGTAGGCAACGACGCCGCGACGCGGTACCTGTCCAAATTTCTGTCGTCTTGGCAAGTTCGCATGGCACTCGAAGACGGCACAGCGGCGCGGACTGCTGACGTCAAGAAGAAGCGCAAGCGAAGGGCATCAGCATGCTCGGACAGCGATGGATCCGACAGCGACTTCGAGTCACCAAGAGGAGGCTGCCGGCGCCGCCGCAGCTGCAGCAGCAGCTCGAATGCCATGAACGGCTGCCTCCTCGTGGGGCCGGTCGGCAGCGGCAAGACGGCGGCGGTGTACGCTCTCGCGGAGGAACTCGGCTATGTCGTGCGCGAGGTGAACTCCGGAGACAAGCGGTCTGGGCAGGCGATTCTGAGCCTCGTGCGTGAGGCGACACAGAGCCACCGCGCGACGACTGGCAAACCCACGCTATTGCTCTTCGAAGATGTGGATGTGGAGGAGGATAAGGGGTTTCATGCGGCGCTGAGGACGATCGTCGAGTCGACGCGACGTCCGGTCATCCTGAGCGCCAATTCGTCGGCGGCGGCGGAGGCGTGGCAGAGCGAGGTGGAGGTGGTAGGGTTTGAAGCGGTGGCGGAAGAAGATGTGGAGCTGGTGGTGGCGGCGGCGGCGAAGGAGGCGGGCGCGAGCCTGCCTGCGGAAGTGGTGAAGGAGGTGGCGGCGGCTGCGCGCGGCGACCTGCGGCGCGCGCTGCTGGAGGCGCAGGTGGCGGCGGCAGCAGCAGTTGGTGGTGGTAGTGGTGGTGGTGGTGGTGGTGGGCCTGTTGCCGATGCTGCCGCCGAGCCTGCCGACGCTGCTGCCGAACCCGCCGACGCTGCTGCCGAACCCGCCGATGCTGTTGCCGAGCCTGACACTTGTCTCGTGCAGGACGCACTGGAAGCCTCCATCAGCGGACGGCACGCATTCGCGCTTCTTGGCGCGGTCGATGCGCGTCTCGACCGTACCTCGTTTCTTGCGTCCATCGCGCGCGCGGAGGCGGAGGCGGAGGCTGCTGCGGTTGTTGTCGGACGAGCTGTGCGTCGATGCCGACGCACGGCATCGTTTCCCTACCTGGAGCGCCAGGTGGGACTCGACGAAGCACTTTGCGTGAGACTGCGCGATTTTTCAAGTAAAATGTTGTAACGTTATGTACATTTCAATAAATTCAAGTAAAATTTTGCCTCTGCCGCGACGAGGCTGTACCCATTGGAGACCCAAAACAAAATACAGTGAAAAGAAAGAAAGAAAGATACTACTGATAGATTACACCCACAGCCTTACCGTACAATCATCGCTCGCGCTCGCAAACAAATGTGGCGTCGCGGGGCACCACGCAACCGCATTTACGCTACCCGCGTGGCCATGCAGTGCGTACACGAGCTCGCCTGTCATGCGCGACCAGAGGTACACGATGCCATCCTCGCCGCCGCTTGCCACAAGCTCCTCGCAGGCGCCTCCAAAGCATGCTCTCAGCACGTAGCGGCATCCTCGCCTTTGCGTCCTGGGGTGCGCGGAGAAGATTCGTGTGGGTGACTCGGCGGCACGCACGGCAGCTTCGCCGCGAGCTGCCGCTGTGGAACGCGCGAGTGGCGTGGATCCGAGATCGTGCAGGTGGATCTTCTGGCTGCTGAGATGTGCAAGTAGGTAGCGTCCGCACCTGCTGAGGCAGATGCTCGTCACGGCATGCGGTTCCGTCACCACGAGCTCGGCACTCGACGTTGGCCAAACGATGACATCTTTGTCTTCGCCAGTGGACATGGGCACGGCGGGGATGTCGTTGTCGTCATCGGACGGCTCCGGTGAAGAGGAGTTGCGAGAGGGTGAACCTTCGTCGTCGTCGTCACGACGACGATCTGAGCCCTCACCTCCACGCACTCCTCCAGCCTCCTCCTCCTCCTGCCCAGCCTCCTGCTCCTGCTCCTGCTTCTCTTCGCCACTGCTTCCTTCCGGAAAGAGGTTCAACGCGAGCATGTCGAGCACGTGAATTTTATTATTCGAGCTGATGATCACGAGTCGACTACCATCGCGGCTGATTGCGACGTCGTTCACGCGCAGACCCTCGTGCGCGTATTCCGCCTTTCCGTTGATGTCCCACACGACCATCGTGCGATCCGTCGACCCGGTGACAAAGTGCATGGAGTCAGGGAACCACGCCACGCACATCACCTTGTCGGTGTGACGTCGACAGCGCTGTCGAAGCGTCCACGACCCGCCGGTGTCGTCGTCAGTATTCTGCGCCCACAGAAACACGTCATTATCCTCGCAGCACGTCACCAGATACTTTCCGTCGGGTGACCAGCTCACACACGGCACGGGTTCGTCGTGTCCGCGTAACCGACACGCGAGCTCGGCGATGGGCGGCAAGGTGGACGGATCGTTGTTGGCTGCTGCTGCTCCCACCTCGCTGAGCTCGGGTATGCGTATGCGCCACAGCGCGACCGTCCCGTCTTTTGAGGCTGTCGCTAGCATTCGACCGTCATGTCGAAAAGAGAGGTACCACACTTCGTCGTCGTGTTCTTCGAGAAGTTGTCTTGTTCTGCTTGGCACGTCCTCGATACCTGTCGTGGGGTCGTCGAACAGGCTCAGGCCGACTCCCGCACGCGCGGACACGAAGACGCGCGCGCGGTTTCGCGCGGCGACAGCAATCTCGAGTAGTTCCTCCAGCCGCCCGTCAGCCTCCATGACACCCGGCGGCGCGAGTCGTCTCAAAGCTTCGAGAAGTTTGCGTCTTGCGGCGGCGTGATCCCAAGCTGACGTCGCTGCTGCTGCTGCTGAGGTTGTTGTTGCTGCTGCTGCTGTTGACGTTGGCGTTGACGTCGTGGCGAGCGCTGCTTGACTTCTTGTTGACGGCGTCACAAGACTGTTGTTTGTTGCATCAGCGTACAGTCCCACAGCCCGCGCGAGGTCACGCGGCGTTCTGCATAGAGCTAGCGTGGCTAATCTGTGCGCTCTCGCGGTAAGTCTGGGCGTTGACGCGCACATGGGTGTGATTTGCGTTTGCAGTAGTGCGAGTGCTTCGTTGAGTTTCCCATCCGCCAAGAGTGCGAAGTACTGCGCTTGTAGTATTTGCAGAGACGCTTCCAGAGCACAAGTTGCATCGCGCCACGGGAAGGGCGCAGACTTATCGTCACTGTTACTCCTGGAGTCGGCGATGGCAAGTGCCTGCGCATAGTCACCTTCGAGGATGCATGCCCGTAAAGCCGACGCAGAGGCGTGTGCAACCACCGGCACATTCGTCTCACGCGAGAGCGCCAGAGCGGCTTGGGGCGTGCCGAGGTGCACGAGCGCCTGTTGCAGGAGGCGTATGTACTCCGTGCGGCTGATAATGCCGAGAGAACCCACCACGGACGGAGGGGAAGGGGAAGCGAAGCCGGACATGATTCGCGCACGCACGGACGGACGGACGGACAATATTTAATATTTAATTAATTGCGGGTGACGTGGGGGTGGAAAACAGGTTGAACGCGGCTGGGTTTGCAGGAGCAGATCCTTCCCTTCACTAGTCGGGGATCTGGTTCCACGAAGGATCCCCGAGACAAGAAGAAATTGTGGTAGGATACCGGGGCAGCAACGCGACCAGTAGCAGCGTCATGAGTTCGGGCCCCTGCCTCCTGCCGGCGGGCCCGCGGCGGGATCGCGTTAATAATACCGAAGTAGAAAAGGTTTCGTTCGTTTATAAACCAGCCTGACTTTGAGCCGCTTTCGCAGTGTGTTGTACACAGTGCCAATTGAAACAACAATAGGCTTCCCCTCGCTCGCCGTCCAACCAGGCGTCGGGAGCATCAACGGCGGCACCTCCATTGACCGCAGAGTGAAACACTTTTCCTTAAGGGTGTCCAGCTCCCGTTGGAGTTCATCTTTCGGTTTCCCATGACGTCCAGAACGTTGGTGTTCTGGAACGTCCGCCGTGCAGCCCCGATCTTGTGCTAGGCGACCCACTTTATGGCGCATTTGGCGCACTGCGAGAGCCGAGATTGAGCCTCGCCTGAATTTCTAGACGTGCGCACATTCTCCTCGCCCATTTCCGCCCTTGACGCCACGTCGTCAAAGTATTATTGGCCTCGGCCCAGTACGTCCAACGTGTTCATAACCTTGGCCCACATGGGCACTTGCCTCCTGCCGCCTATGCCGTGGCTGCCTTGAACGGTTGAGGTCACGGACCTGCCTCACGGGCCCTTCTTTGTTGCATCGAGGAGAGAGGTTCTCCACCCCAGTCCAAGGGAGGATCCCCAATGGATTCTGAAAAGAGCCCCTCGAATATGCCACCGAACCCGTCGTCCAATCCTCGGACCATCCATTCTTCGCAACATGTCACAGGCCACGCATGCATGGTGGAGTGCTCGCTCCCTCCCTCCCGATGCCTGCCGCACTACACTATGCTTTCCACCTTCTCTCTCTCTGTGTATGGTATATCAGGTACCACCTCTCCTCTCCTCTCCTCGCTCGCCCTTTATATGCTGGTTGGGGAGGAGCCTGAGCCTTCACCTTGCATTAATTACATTACATTACTTGAAATTGAATTGGTTTGATTGAATCTGTGCTTCTTCTTTGCTGATTAGCTCTACCAATCATGTTCGTGACGATGAGTCAACACGCTGTCGTGCTTATGGTCGGTTGCGTGCTCCTAATGATCTCGTCGGAATCGAATTCGCCATCAAACACCGCACTCGCGTTCATGCCGCAGCAGCAGCAAAATAATAACGCCCGTTGCCCACTCCCCACAGAAACGATCGCCGCCACAAACTACCAACCGATTGCGGACGCATGCACGCCTGAATCTGTGCGATCGTGCTCGGGCACGTGCGAGTGTGCAATGACGGAGACTATACTGCCAATCATCGAACAGCAGCACGATATGAGTGGACCGATCGAACAACTGCGCGTACTACTTGCGCAAGACCCATCCACGCGGGATCAAGAAGCACAAAATGAACTCATGGCGCAGTTCCAAGCTCAGGCGCAGGACTGCGCTCGTGTCGCTCTGCCGTACATGATGCGGTACGGCGTGTCGCCCATCGTACTTACGGGACTCATGAATTGTCCCAGTGTTCGCGATCGAACGCCACCGGCGTGTATTCTTGACCGGATCAGCGCACTTGAGCTGGACACGCGCGAGGAGATGCAGCGTGCCGTGAGTGCCGTGAGTACTTTCGTCGACCAGCAGGATGCGAAAAGCACCTCGACCACAACGACAACTGCCGCAACCACCGAGCCGCCGCCGCCGCCGTTGCTCTTACTGCCGCGTATGCGATCAACCACGACGACGACGACGACGACGACGACGCTCGTGCTGCCACCACCACCACCTGCTGCACCACAACCAATCGACACGGTCCCAGGCCCATCTCACCTGCGCGCATTCGCCCACAATTTGCTTCATGGAGTTGGAGGCGGAGGCGATTGATGAGCTCACTTGCTGCATATACGTTAGTAATAACAGAGTTACAAACAAACATGTTGTTGTTGTTACTTTTGATTCTTCTCCTTCTCCTCAAGCATATCTTTAATAACTTCATAACTCCACCATCCAATCGCAGCTGCGGGTATGGTTTTCGCGTAATTTGACGAGAGGCCTGTATACAACACGCCAACTCCCTCACGGGCAACAAGCTCGCGAAGTGACGCGACTCCGAAGGATATACCCTGTCCAGTGCTCGCTTGCATGCGCCGCTGAAGCATTTCGATGGGGTACACGACTGTCTGCGCCATGGCGCCGCTTAAACCTCCCCACAGCGCGTTTTCCAGCCCTGCGGGATTCGCGGGTGGCTGTCCCGTGAACTTTCGAAACTTTTTGTACCCAGTTTGGAGGATATCGTATGCGCCGTAGTTCACAGCACCATACGGCGCGACGCGAACGAGGTTGGGCACGAATCCACGAAAGAAGCCTTTCACACCCTCGGTGCGTGCAATGACGAGACAGTGCCGCCACGGGTCAGCACCTCCGCCTTGTCCGATGGTTGCTCTCGTGCGTACGGTGTCGATGGGGTGCGTCACAGCTGTACCGAGCATACTGGCAAAGCTTCCCCCTACGACGCGCTCACGAGGTGTGAGCGTCCTTCCTCCTTTGCTGCTTCGAAACTTCTCCCAAACGGCGAGCTCGACCGCCTTGGTAGGTGCGATGCGCAGAACGTTGAGCGTGTTCCCACGCAGAAGCCCCCGCCATCCTTCCGTGCGCACGACTTGCCTCAGAACGGAAATGACGTTAGTGCCGACGACACGAGGTTTGGGAGGCAGCGTGATTGTCCGTGAGCGCAACTTGAGTGCGTTTGCGTTTCCCTGCATGATATGACTGCGAATTGTCGACGCCCGCTGACGACTCACGTCAAGTGATGCTGTTGGAGCAGCCATGAATCTTCCGACCATGAGTTCGATTTTCGCGCGTTCGAGGGGGGCGACGCACGTTCGCGAGATTGCGCCTGAGGCGGCACCTGATAGAAGCACGACACGGGTACCAGAGCGAGGAGCCTGGCTTCGGGACGACATGGACTAAGACTGAATACAAATAATCAAAATCGATGATGCGAGGTTGATGATGACGAGGCACTACGGGAGTGAGGTAGGTTGGGCAACTTCTGTCAGAAAAAAATGGGACAGAGAAAGATTGGCGGCGTGGATCCAGGGGAGGGATTTCTGGCGCCACGCTGGAAAGAAACTAGAAACTCTCCTCCTCCAAGGGAGAAATAGATTAGTGGAATTTCTGTCTGGCGCTTTTTGGATTTCTGGAAGATTTTCACGAGTTCATCAGCCCTGTCAGACTTCCTTGAGAGAGGGAGAGGGAGGATTCCAATCACCTTCTTCATCTGAGCCATGAATTCCCTTCGGCCTTCGTCAGGTGATTTGCTTGCTTGCTTGATTTGGCGTGAGTTCCCTGGGTTGATTTGGCGTCGTGCCGGCTGTTTCTTTGATACCTTACCTTAGTTTTATGTGCGCAAACTCAGGCTGTCAGGGAGGACTGGAGGAGCTACGACACGTCAGTGAAACTCCATTGATGATGATCAATAGACATAGGACTACCTTAGTAGTACTACTACTCGCTCGGGATGATAGTCTATCCATCCTTTCGCTACAGTACTCTTAGAACCTTTTTTCCTTCTCTTAGTTGTCACGTACTCTGATTCACGTCTTACGTACTCTTGTCGGCTCGTCGCTAGTCCGTTCACAGCCCGGTACGTACGTACGTGATATCATCATGAGCAATCTATGTCGAACACGATGAATCGGGCGCGCATTTTGGGGCGTGCGCGGGGCGGCGGCAGGTGCTACATACGTCTGTAAAAAATAAGCCGTTCTTCACGTTACATAGTTACATAGCAGCTACACGACCTCTTCGCGTCCCGCAGCTCTATCAAGAAGAAGAAGGTGATGAGCGCGATCACCCCGAAGAAGTATAGCCGCGTCTCGGTGTCTGGTCGGTTCGCGGTCAAGAATTGGCCGGTGGATGTCACGCCAATTCACGTGCACGTGACATCATGAGCAACGTGTACGTTCCGTTCGAGCTCTCCTTCACAAGTACGATCTTCTTCCCGCCCGTATTCATCACATGCGCATCCTCTGATGTATACCAAAACATGCCGTGTGTCGTGAGCACAAGAAGAACCCTCTCGATATCGACGCCGTGGTGCGCGGCAGCCCAATGGACCGCTGCCCGGAAATCGTCAAGTCGTCCCGGTGCATATTCGTAGGCAACACGCGAGAGGGCGGATTCCTTGAAAGTGAAGTTGGCAGAAGGATCTGGTGTGATGCGTGGGTCTTCACATGGGTCGTCTCCATGGTCCCGGATCGTACCATCGATCAAGGAGCGCTTATCGAGGATGGCAGGGGTCGTGTCAAAGGTTTGTTTTTCGCTCCTCACTTGGAAGACGAAGCTGACATTCTTCTTGGGGTTATTCTCCGCGATAGCCATGTCGAACGACTTCTTTACGAGGCGCTTCATCGGATCGCTGTCGTTGGGAGCGTGTTCCCAACCCTCGGCGATCTGGTGGCGCACGCTGCGCTCTAGTGGTTCCTCAGCGAGATCCTGGACGACCTCTTCTTCCTTCATGTTGTAGCACTCCGCGGTATCGCGGACTAGTGCTGCAAATTCAGATTCGGGTGCATTTGCAAACACGGCGCGAAAACGCGCCAAGGCGACGGACCACGTGCTATCCTCCATAGTAGGCGCGTCAGCGGCGTCCATCTTCTCACGCCAGCCACGCGCGAAAGTGATGCATGTGATTAGGTCATTGCCCCCCTTCCCCCCGGGCCCGGGGGCACCGTGTGAAAAGGCCTGGGCAGACCGGGGGAACTCCGACAACCAAGCGGGAGGGGAATGGAGATCGAGCAGGCAGTCGCTTCATTCAAAGCAGATCCCGTCGATGCGAATAAATCGATCTGCTTTGCCCCCCCCCCTGAACTGAACTTTAAGGCGGGCGGGCCCAGGGTCCGGGGACTTCCTTCCCCCCACCCCCACCCATTCCCCTCCCCACCTCGGTTCTCCGTTCTGCGCGTCGACCGCACCTGATCTCCTCAGCGGCCTTGACGGACGTCGCCGTCGTCGTCGCACTTCACCTCCCAGCTCTTCATACATCTTGTCACAACAGCAGCAGCAGCAGCAGCAACAACAACAACAACTGCTGTTGCTCCTTTCCTCCAAAACAAACAACACACAGCAGTCAACTTCTTTTGGCAAGAACGTGCCAGCCAGAGTTTCTAAGTAGTAAGGTGCGTTTTTCCTTAACGTCTTACAGATACAACGTCTTACAGATAGTTGTCGTTGGGAACAATATGCCTTAAGCGATTCACTGCAAAATAAAAAACAATATCGCTCTGAACCATCTTCTTTTGAACTTCGACGAGTTGACGTTGTTGAACACCAACCAAAAGAAAACTCAGATACGCTCAAGGAGCTAACACAACAAAAACGACAACAACAACACACACAAAAAAAAATCAATCAGCAGCAGCGGGCGCAACAACAACCAAAGTTCATGATGCAATCAGCAGCAGCGGCGGCGGCAGCAGCGCCTCTGAAACTCAAACACCTTCGCTTTGAAGAGGATGTCATCGCACGAGCAGCAGCACCGTCCCAAGAGGACAAAAACGACGACATCATTCTCTCAACAACCACCACCGCCATAACAACACCACAACAGCAGCAGCAAGAAAACAACAACAACAACAAACGCACCATGATGAGCATCAGCAGTCCGAGTCCCGATGATAACAACAACAACAACAACAACGACGACAACATCATCAAGAACAAGCGCGTTCGACTCGGAACAACAACAACAACAACAGCAGCAGCAGCAGCAGCAGACAGCGCGATCATGATGAATGCAACAACAGACGTACCAGTAGCAGAACCACCTGCGAGTCCAACGCCATCATCCGACAATACCAACAACGACGACGACGTGCTGGAGGAGGAAAAGATGATCTGGCCGATGATCAGCTCACCTGCTGACAACAACGTGTCGGACGACTGGGATGCCGTGCACTTATTTGGCCCAATCGTGCCTTCCCTTGACGCACCACCAGACTTGGAGCACTGGCTGCCGCAGAGTGCGCTCTACCAGGCTGACCGTGCCAACGCCATGGCGAAAAAGGTACGGCGACCACAACATCCAACAACAATCAACAAAAAAAAAGAAACGTACAAAGGACTTACACATACAACATATACAATATTACAGATTGCAGCATCGCCGATCGTCGACGCGCCGACTTTGTATCCAACGCACGAAGAGTTCGCCAAAGGATTCTTTGGATATATCGACGAGATTATGCGTGCGGGTGAGCACTTCGGCATCGTCAAGGTGGTTCCGCCGCCGAGCTGGCGGCTGCCATTCGCGTGCGATGCACCGACATTCTCACCACTCGTCGGTGGCCAGGTTCCCACGCGACTGCAGCCCACGACAAATCTGTTCAACAGGGAGAGCGACAACGACGGACAGCCGTTTGGTTTCGGCTCCGGCCCGCGCTTTACGCTGCAGCAGATGCGGGCGTACTCGCGAAGCCTTCGACGCAGGCACTTTGGCCTCGTGCCGAGCCCATCTTGCATGGCTGCTCGCAGTTGTTGCCAGAAATACGCCCATCTGCCAATGAGCAGCATTGTCGCAGCCGAGTTCACAATCATGCAAAGGAAGCAGCTCTCACGCCAGCTGCAATTGCTTGCGATGCTCAGTCGACGCAGCCGTAAGCTCCTCGAGGCGCGTGGGCGCAAGGTGCGCGACCCTCAGCCTTGCACGCCGTCGATAGAGCAGGTGGAGGCTGAGTTCTGGCGCCTCGTCGAGGACGGCTCGTGTCCGTGCGGATGCCCGCTGCTTGGAGGGTGCCAAAATGGCCTTCGTCCCGGATCACCGCAGCAGCCACCTTCGCTGCACCCGTGGGAATCGCCCGTCGCTAGATCGGCAGCCGCACACGGCACTTGCGGCGAGGTGTACGGCGTTCTGTATGCATCCGATCTCGACGCGTCAAGCTTCGGAAGCGGATTCCCACTCATCAGCGGAACGCCGCAGATGCGCGAGGCGCTGGCACGGAAGCAGTACGTCGTCAGCCCGAGCGAGGAAGAAGCTGAGCCCTACCGCTCGGGGATCTTCGCGGGGTGGAACCTCAACGCACTGCCGAACGACCCGAAGAGTGTGCTTCGACTTCTTTGCGACAGCCGCGTGCCGTCATCACCGCCGTCGCCGCCGTCGTCGTCGACGACGTTCGCATCCTTCCCCGTACTCGATCAATTCGGCGAGGGCGAGGTTCCCGGACTCACGAACCCGTTCGTGTACATCGGAAGTCTCTTCTCAGCCTTCTGCTGGCACTCCGAAGACCACGATCTGCTCTCCATCAACTACCACCACGGCGGTGCTCCCAAGGTGTGGTACGGCTGCCCTGCAGGTGCCGCAGACCGGTTCGAGAGCGCCGTGCGAGATTCGCTGCTGCCACACCTCTTTCGCGAGCGACCGACGCTACTGCACGACATTGTCACGCACGTTCCACCGACACGCCTCACGGAGCTTGGTGTGCCATGCTGCCGCGTGGTGCAGCGCCCCGGCGAATTCATCGTCACGCTCCCGCGCGCGTACCACAGCGGTGTGAACTGCGGTGTCACCATCAACGAGGCTGTGAACGTCTCCGGCCCCGGCTGGATGAAATTTGGCACAGCCAGCGCCGAGCGGTACCGTTCTCCAGCTCACTCGCGTTCCTCCACATTCTCGATGGAGCGCCTCAGCCTTCACATTCTGCGAGCATGCGAGACAGATGCGGCGGCGGCGGAGTCGGCGGCAGATGCCGCCCTATTCCTGCGCCGTCGCATCGACGAGGAGCACCGATTCCGCAATCTTCTGATGGCGTCGCTCGGCCAGCCGCAGGTCATGCGCACAATCGCCGCGGAGCCGAAGCGTGGCGACGCGCCACTCTCCCTGCCAAGCGTCGCGACTCGCGACAACGGCGCGCTGTACGGCACGCGCCGAGCCCACATGCCCGTGCATTCGCTCGCTGACGTGAGTCGCCTCGAGGCGGGAGGATGGCCAAAAGGAACGCTGCGCGCTGCACGTGCCATCCTGCAGCGCCGAGGAACGTGCCTCGTGGGCAGCTTGCTCGACTGCCACGTCTGCCGAGGAGGGTGTCATCTCGGCGTTGTCCTGTTCCCTTTCGAGTGCATGGATGCACTCGCGTCGAATGTCGGTGCCGTGCTTGCGATGCGGGCGAGCGATGCGAACGTGACAGCGTCAGACCTGCTTCCTTCATACTGCGTCAGCTGTGCTTACAACCATGCGCGTACTCCGGTGTACCTCGAGAAGGGCCCACCGCTTCTGCTGAAGCGCTACACAGACGACGAGCTTAACGCGGTTGGCGACATCGCGACGAGTGTCGTCACGGCGGCTGCCGCGAAGGATAAGCAGGCGTCGGCGAAGCGGGCGGCGGCTTCAGCCTAGTCGGAAGTCAGCAGTTTTGATTTTGATTTCGATTTTGTGGTGGTGGTGGTGGTGATGTGAGAGCGCGTTTTCTTTTTTTCTCTGGGATTCTAAGGTAAAGAAACAAAAAGAATTCAAACGCATTTCGTACCTACTGCTTGCGATCATGTGTCCATAGTTACCGTGTACGGGACTTCCGAAGAGTGCTCGTCCCGCCGTAGCACTGTCACTCCGCAAGGCTGCGGTGGCTGCGTGTGCGGGTGATGCGAACTTTGGCGTCGGCTTGGCTGACGGACATTTTGCGAGAATTTCAGACACACTCATCGTTTTGAGTGTCCGTTGCGCAAAGGCGACGAGGTGTTCCGGCGGAGGTTCCGGCGGCGTTGGTAATTCAGGTTTCATGGAGGCGTATGTGCGCCAACTTGCCCCTAATGTCGGCGGTGACGGCAGTTTTGCTTCTAACGCAGATTCCGTTCGACACGGCGGCGGCGATGCGAACGGCGACTGAGGAAATGGCGCTTGGGGCATTGCCAAGGAACGCAAAGTCGACGACGACGTCGTTTCGTTCGACATTTTTCTTAGAAGGGGGGAAGATGAGGTTGGCGGCGTCGCAGGCCGAAGAGAAGAGTGAGCACTGAGCGCGCGGGTTAGGGCAGAGACCCTTAAAGGGCTTGCCATGTTTCCATCGGCAGAAGAGGGAGAGGCCGTTCCCGCGTGTTGTGCGAGTCGCCTTAAATGACGTTCCGAAGCAGAAGAAACACGGACGGGCGTATTCGAGGGAGACGACGTGTTCGCTCCCTTGAACTTGCGTTGAACCTCTTTGAGGCTGGACGAACGCGTCGGCGTCATGTACCCAGGCAAGGTTGACGTGGACAATGACGACGCTGGCGACGACATGTTATGGTGCCATACGTTAAAGTACCAGCCGGCAGCGAGGAATGAAAAAACGAAAAACAAAAAATATCAAGAAAGTCAAACCCCTATCCCTATATTCCATGCCAGACGAAATAATAAGAAAATGGTTAGTACTTAGTAGAGGGGTTTCAGTTAGGGGTTTCAGTTAGGGGTTTCAGTTAGGGGTTTCAGTTAGGGGTTTCAGTTAGGGGTTTCAGTTAGGGGTTTCATTCAGTTAGGGGTTTCAGTTAGGGGTTTCATGGAAAGTTCCTTTGGAAAATTGGAGGGGTTACTTATTAGGGGTTATTAGGCATTTTTTCAAACTTCCTTGAGGTACTTCCTTGGCTCCCCCCCCCCTTGGGCCTTCTCCATTCCCGGGAGGTTCTCGCTCGCGTCATGCCGCCGCGGAGAAGTACTACTCGTGCCTCTACTCGGGGTCGTAACCTTAGTAGTGGGCCCACAATGCCGGTGCAGCGTCGCCTTTCCAGTGAGTTAGCTCTCCCCTTGGACGTCTTGCCTGAGAATGAGAACGAGAATAATAATGGTCACAAGAACCTTGAAGTTGAGCCCTCAGGTGCTGCTGCCTTGACGGACACATTCGAAGGATTGGATCACGAGCTTGGGACCCTTCAGCCACCGTCAGGACATGTTTCTTCTCAGCACGTCATGCTGGGAGAACGACCGCAGCAGTCACAGTCTACTCTTGCTCTACTGGCGTCGCAACGGAAGAGAAGAAGAGTTGTTGTAGGGCAAACGCCTGGGGCAGTCACGCCAGGACAGGGAAATCAGCACCAGCATCAGCAGCAAACCCAAAGCCAGAACCCGACGACGCCTGGCGCACTCGTCGCGTCGCTGTACGGAGGGGCGACGCCTGGGCACGCCAAAACGCCTTATCAAGCGGCGCAAACACCCATGCCAACGTCACTCCTTGACGCCGTCGCGAACAAAGGACACCGCATCGCAGCACTCGAGGCGGAAGTCGCGGCACTACAGGCTAAAAATAAAGAAGTCGAAGATAGGTGTAACGTCTTTGGCAGGCGCGCAGAAGCGGCTGAAACTGCGCTAGACACAGAACGAGTCAGAGCGGCGTCAGCCTCTAAAGTCGCCGCCGAAGGAGAGAGAGGCGCGCAGGCGCTCGCAAGCAGAGAGGCGGCACGAGCTGAGCAGCTCGCAGCAAGAGCGAGAGACGCCGAGGCGCGTGCGGAGGCGGCTGCCGAGCTGGCCAGAGCAAGCAAGGAAAGCGAGGCGAGGGCGACTGCCGAGAAAGCTCGTGCAGAAAGCGAGGCGGCGCGAGTGGCAGCCAGCGCAGCAACAAAGGCGAGACAATCTGAAACCGACGTTGCTGCCAGCGCAGCCACGTTGGCACGACAGGTAAAGTCTGAGGAGGCGAGGCAGGCTCTTGTCTCCGCGCAGGCGCAGGTGGACGAAGCGTGCGCGGACGCGGAATCTGCCAGGGCGGAGCTCGCAAAGAGCGAGGAGGCGAGAAGCCAGCTCGAGGTGCGCTTGGCACAGGCGGAGGCGCGCGCGGCGGCAGCCGTGGCGTCTGCGGCGAAGGCGGCTGCCGCCACGCCGCCCGTCGCGTCGCCAACCGGTTCTCTTACAGCCTCAGAAGTGAGGCGGCTCAAGGCGGAAGTGGAGGACCTTCGCAGGCGCGCGGAGGGCGCAGACGCCGCGCGAGAGCGCGCGCTGGCCGCGGAGGCGAAGCTTGCGCAGACGGAGGACGTGCTCTCAGCGTCGACGGCGAACCAGGCTGCGGAGGATGGAGCGCGACAAGAGTTGTCCCGATGGCGCGCGCTAGT
Source organism: Pycnococcus provasolii (assembly GCA_938743325.2). Classification (NCBI taxonomy): domain Eukaryota; kingdom Viridiplantae; phylum Chlorophyta; class Pseudoscourfieldiophyceae; order Pseudoscourfieldiales; family Pycnococcaceae; genus Pycnococcus; species Pycnococcus provasolii. The sequence continues at coordinate 143,748 of OW568890.1, forward strand.
CCCGGAGCTCGTCACCGACCATGCGTCGGCAAGGACCGCCTTGGATGGCCCGAGCGCTCTGCGCCGCGTGCTGCAGAGCGCGCAGGACGAGGCGGCCACCGCACGAGCTGCTCAGGGCGAGGCGATGGCATCAGCCAAGGCGTCGGAGGCTGCGCTGGCCAAGGCGAAGGCAAGCGTGGCGGTGGCCGAGGCGGCGGCGGCGGACGCCGAGGCGAGAAGGCTCGAGGCAGTTGCGACTGCACAGCGCGAGGTACGTCGTGCTGCAACGGCGGCGAAAGAGCGCGATGGTCTCGAGCGCCTGCTGAAGAGCTTCGAGGCGGAGTCGCGGCTTGGCACGGCGGCGGTGGGCTCCGCCGCCGCCGCCGCGGCAGCGTCGTCGCTCGCGTCGTCGAGCACCGAGGCACTCCGTGCGGAGCTCGAGGCGGCACGCGCGGACGCCGCGAGCGCGGAGGCTGCGCGCGACGAGCAGCGTGCTCTCGCTTCGTCCGCGTCGAAGAAGCTTGCGGAGGCTGAGGCGATGCTCACGGCTGGCGCCCGCGAGACGGAGAGCCTTGCCGCCGAGGCTGAGGTGTTGCGCGGCCGCCTAGGTCGTGGCGAGTACGACCCCGCGAAAACTAAGGTGCTGCATTTGCCGACGAATCCGCTAAGCGACGCCGTAGAGGCTCGATGTGCGGCTCTGGCAGCTGAGGTGGCTGAGTTGAGGAAGAATGGAGGCGGCGGCGGTGGTGTCGGCGGTGGTGGTGGTGCAGCAGCCGCCGGAGAAGCTGGCGGCGTTGAGGCGGCATCCGCGGCGGCGTCTGCGGCGGCGGAGCTGGAAAAGCACAAGCGGAGGTACATGCGCGCATTTCGTGAGCAGATTGGCCTGTTCCGTGAGGCTTGCTGGCACCTGTTCGGTTACCGCCTGACGATGGAGACGCAGGAAATGCAGAATAGTGACGACCATCGCGGCGAGGGTGCGCCACACTTCTCCGTACGCTCCATGTTTGCGAGCGACGAGAGCGAGACGCTTCGTTTCCGCTACGTCGACGGAACTGAGACGGGCAGTCCAGCACGCATGGAGATGCTGTCAACGCCGTACGCTGACTCCGACGAAGTGAATCGCATGTGGCGCGTGTACGCGCCTTGCGTTCCCGCGCTTCTCTCGAACCTGGTGATTGACTCGTGGGGGAAGTTTGCAGGTTGACAGAGAAAAAGGCACATTTCTTCTTGACTTTTTGTCCTGAACGGGTGCTGCCAAAACTACTTTTTGTGTTTTACTTGATATTTTTTTTTAGTTAGTTCTATAGTGAAAACGACGACACGAAATGAAAAGACCCTTTGTTGTATGGTATGCTCTCTCCCACATGTTCTTGTTGCTCTTTTTATATAAAAACGGTGCTTGTTTGTTAGTTTTTCAATCCGTCACCGATGCTTGCGTTGCTAATGCTATGCGTGTCCGGTGTTTTATTCCCGGGGTCCAGCCCGTATTCCGAGTTCATCGAGCTCTCCATCCTGTCCATAGCTTTTGCCGACGCCGCTCCCACGGTGGTATTTCCGTCGTCATCCACCGTGACAGTCATGGACGCTTTCGTCGACGCGGCAGTTTCTCTGAGTTTCGCGAGACGCGCCTCTTTCGCAGCCTTGAGTTCTTCGACGGACGCCGCCAACGCCGACGAGGACAGCAAAGACGAAACGCCGACTGTGACTACACCAGTGACTAAGAGACGGCGAGACTGAGAATGAGACGACTGATGAGCCACTTGGGCCGAACAAACCAGACGACGACGACCAGACCCACGACCAGAAGAAGGCGCACGGCGTACACGACCCCCCATAGAAGAAGGCGCACAATGGTGGTTTCCTGCTTTAAAAGAAGATTGAGACGCCATCATCACCGCCATCACGCGATTGATGGGACTGATGAGAAAACTGATTGAGAACGGGGAGGGGGGGGGGGGAGATACCACACCTACATGTGGTGGAAAAAAGAACAGGGCTCCAACGGGGAGGATTCCGAGATAAAGGGAGTTCGGAGTTCATCCGGCTGCCCCCGGAGGAGCGCTCAAGATTCCGACCTGAGGTTCTATCGTCCGGGATCCCTCGTTGGTCCCGTGTCCCTAATGTCTTTTTCTTGCCCTTACCTTACGTGTCACCATTGGGCCCACGGGTCTTTTCCGAAATGGTCGAGCTAATTTCTGTGGACTGTGGTGCCGTCTCGCACCATCCAGGAGGTGGTGCGGAGAGTAAGGGAAGCATCCTACGAAACGTACGTGCAGTCGTGCACGCCTTCAAGCTGTACCTCTCGCACCACGCCTGCGGAGCTTGACGCTATCACCTTGAGCACGCGCAGAGACTGGCCACGTCCGGTTCGATTGTGCGTAGAAGAGCTAAAGAAGCTTGCTATGCTTCGTTGTACACGAGTACCGCCACGCTACTTGCTGAAAAGAAGGAAGACGACATGACGACACTCTTGATGAGGAAACCGAGGTGGGCGCGGAGCAGTACCTTACTTATCCATGGTTCAGGTAAGGACAAGGTGATGGAACGAGCCACTGCCTGTAGGTTGTGGTGTGTGTTCTTGGTGTGTGCCCCCGGCACCGGTATCACCTTCAGACGCCATACGTTGTGGTCGAGTGAAAGTAAGTAAAAAGTCAAGAATGAGTTACAAGTGTAAAGAAAAGAAGAAGCGCGCCGCCAGCGCGCCAGCAGCAAAGCGCGTCGAGCGATCGTGATCACACGATCGCTATCTTTACATCAATGGAAAACGTCTTGAGTTGTTTATTCCAAAGGGGGGGATTATAGTGGGCTGTCAGTCACCCACTATAAATACACCACGTCCTGAAAAAGTCAAGACGTAAAACCAAACAAACCAAATCTCCAGTGGGGGTTTCATTGTTGTTGAGGCTCATTGTTGTTGTTTCCATTTGTCGCTGCATCATCTGACAGCAACGCAAAGCGATTGTTTGTTAGGACGATCGTCGTTGCATCTGGGTCTACTTGTTGTAGTGGTGGTGTCGGCGTTGGCGACTCCGATCCCTGTGAATGGAATGATGATGATGGCGTAGCTGCTGTTGTTTGTTCGTTGTCCAAAGCCTGCTGCGCCATGTCGCGTTCACGCCGAGCCCTCGCGACAAGTACACGCATCCCTGGGGATGACGCTGTTGCTGTCGTTGTCTCCTCCATCTGCTGATGGCGTAGTGTCGCATCATCCAGCAGTGCGCGTCGTGCGCTGAGTCGCTGCGACGCCAGCGGCGAGTTTTGCGCGATGACGACTAGATCTTCGCGCTCCTCGTCGTTGAGCAGTGGTTGTTCCGGGCGCTGTTCACCAGCGGACCCGGTTCCATGATGGAACGAGCCACTGCCTGTAGGTTGTGGTGTGTGTTCTTGGTGTGTGCCCCCGGCACCGGTATCACCTTCAGACGCCATACGTTGTGGTCGAGTGAAAGTAAGTAAAAAGTCAAGAATGAGTTACAAGTGTAAAGAAAAGAAGAAGCGCGCCGCCAGCGCGCCAGCAGCAAAGCGCGTCGAGCGATCGTGATCACACGATCGCTATCTTTACATCAATGGAAAACGTCTTGAGTTGTTTATTCCAAAGGGGGGGATTATAGTGGGCTGTCAGTCACCCACTATAAATACACCACGTCCTGAAAAAGTCAAGACGTAAAACCAAACAAACCAAATCTCCAGTGGGGGTTTCACCAAAACAAACCCCCAATCGATTCGCCCCTCTCAGCACAAGGGTTTCGCAACTCTTGGTCCTGGTACCATCCACCAGCGGGCGTACGTCTATTGGGTACACCGCCTGAAGCGCGGCGCGGGCAATCGGGCATGGACCGAGTGCTGAACTTCGAGGAGACGAGGAGGTGGTGGCGCGCATGGTGGCAAGTGGCAAGTTCCACCTCAACAGCTTGTTCGCGACGGTGAAGGACTTTAGTCCGGCGGTAGCTAATAGCGTGTGGCTCTCGTACGTCGCGCCGACCCAGTTCACTGTGGTCGACGCGGCGCACGCGCTCTACGGCTCGGGTGCTTCGACATTGAACCTAAACTGCTACCTTTAAAGTAACGAAGCCAAGAAAGAGACCGCCAAGAAAGGCGGTAACGAAGCCCGAGGTGGGCCCAGCAAAGCAAAGGCCGGGGGCCCGCCCGTTCCGTGAGTGAACTCAGGCCTTCTCCCAAGGAGGGCCCGGCCCCCAGGGGTATCCTTGCACCCGCTAGTGGGAGCTTGGTCGGGGAGGGGTGAAGCCAAGCCCTTCGGGGCCCAAAGAGTGGAATTATCTAACTTTGATCGGGGGAACTGGTCGGGAATTCTCCCTCTGGACCTATTTTCCCCGAAGGGCTTGGCTTCACCCCTGGCCCGCGTCTCGACCAAGCTTTCCACGAGCGGGTGCAAGGATACCCAGGGGAGGGGGTGTGCTTCGAAGTTCGAACGTTGCGTCCGGAGCCATCAATCAGCCCCATCAATCATCGCTTTGTCCCCATCACTCCCCCTCGCTTCGCTGATCGCCATGCCTCACCACGCCGCCGCCTTTAATAATAACAAGCACCACAAGAACTCCTCCGGGGATGGGGGGTCGTCGCGCGAGGCTCTGTTAAGGATTACTCATGTGTCCTCCTCCTTCAACGCCGCCGCCGGCCCTCCCCCCACGAACGGCGGGTTCCTTCTCCCCGCGTCGTCGTCGTCGTCATCGTCGTCGTCGTCGTCGTCATCACCTTCCGCTTCCTCCTCCTCCTCCTCCTCCTCAATCAGACTCGCGTCGCTCCAGCAACTCCGCCTCATCATCGCTTGGTTCGCCAAGGGTGTTTCAGCCTCACCTGAACCCATCGTCATGACGTTCCCCTCCTGGCTCAATAAAAAACAACGCGCGGAAGTACACGCCATGGCGGAGAAGTTCAGTCTGGCATCCACGTCAACAGGAATGGGCGCGCTGAGGAGAATCGCTGTCATGTCGCAGAAAACATATGCCACGCAGCAAACGACGGAAACGAAACTCACAGAAAAGGAAGAAACCAAGGCGAAACTCATATTCGAGTGGGTCAAGGCGGAGAAAGTAGACGTGTCGTTGAGTCGCGAGGAAATTCGGGAAATGGTGCACGCCGACAAACTCACGCCGAAACTAAACGCACTCTTCGCAAGGCGAAGTGCGCTGCAAAAAGGCATATCCGCGCTTTGCACCGCGGCGTCGAACGGAGACATGCGGGCAGCCAAGTCGGTTCTCAAGGAACACACGGACGTCGCGCGCATGGCGTTGTCTGGACGAGGTGCTGAGCTCGTCGACGCCTTCACGGGCGTCGCGCCGCTGCAGCTCGCTGCGGGGCAGGGACACGAGGCGATGCTGCAGTTTTTGATTGACGTCCTCAAATTGCCCGTGGACATGGAAGATGGCAGAGGACTGACGGCCGTGGAGGTGGCGCAGCAGTGCAACCGAGCCATCGTCGTAAAGCTGCTCCACGAGCGCGGTGCGAAGGGACCACGCGCAGCTGCACCACCCGCACCGGCAATAGAAGTGAAGAGACACTCGGCAACTAAAAAGACGCCCAAGCGAACGAGAAAGAATTTCGCGGCATCAAATGCAAAGTCGTCGCCGCCGGCGTCGGCGTCAGCGTCGGCGGGATGGGCGTGCGTAGACTACGCGCTCGTCGCAGGATTTGCTAGCGCCGCCACCACGCTTGCCGTCGCCATTGCGATGGGCAGCCGACGATAATAATTCATTTTTTTTTTAGTGTTATTAGAAAACAATCTTTTGAATGAAATCACTCTAGTGTTACATCAAAGTTCGTCGCAAGGCTGGAGAAGAAGGCGCGTATGGCGACGAGGGGGAGTTGGAGCCGGGAGAAGGCTGTCCGCCACTCGACCGCAGGCTCGACGCGAATATCGCGCGCTCGTGCGCACTGTCGCGAAAGGAGAAGCCTGCAAACGGATCGCCGTAAACACCCGCGAGCAGCTGCGGGGCGTTCGCGGGGCTGTCCATGGGAGGCAGCTGCGTGTACATCTCATCAAAGTTGCACGTGTCGTGCTCATCCTGCACCGCCGGAACGAATGGCGGCGGCATCTCCTTCGCCTCCAATTTCTTCCAGGGAAATCCTAGGAAGAATTTCGACGCCTGAATCGCCTTCAGGCCATCGGACGCGGGACCTGCGCCCAGGCGCGCCTTGGGATCTTTGTGAAGCAGCGCCTTGACGAGGGTTCCCGCATCTGACGTCAAGAAGGACGGAAGCTTAACCTTGTCCTTGCAGATTGCCTTCTGCAGAAGGCTTTTGTTCTTCGCGTCAAACGGCGGCTTACCCGTGAGCATCTCGTACACGAGGATGCCAACAGACCACCAGTCAGCCGGACGGCTGTGACCTTTGCCCGTGATGATCTCCGGTGCCATGTAGTGCATCGTGCCGACGAGGCTGTTTGTTCGCGAGTCGTCGTGTTCCATGTCGCTCTTCGCGAGCCCAAAGTCCGTCACCACCACGTGGCCGTCAGCCCCGAGCAGAATGTTCTCCGGCTTAAGATCGCGGTGAAGGATGCCAAGCTGGTGGAGGTGGCCAATGGCAAGGGCAAGTTCTGCGGCGTAGACGCGAACCCACGCTTCGCTGAACGTGCCATGACGATACAGCTGGTAGAAGAGGTGACCACCGTTGATGAAGTCGAGAACCAGGTAGAGCTTCGCCGGCGTCTGGAAAGAGTACCGCAGCGCGACGATGTACGGGTGCCTCACGCGCGTCAGGATGTCGCGCTCGGTAAATGTGTGCCGCAGCGTCGAGCACTCGTTTCTCACATCCTGCGCGGTATTCGGCGTGCTCGGCGTGCTCGGCGCTGCCGCCGGCGTCGAGGCGTCGTTCGCCGTGGGACTTGGAAACGTCGCGGGCGATTCGGGGGTTGGGGGCTGTGGCGTCGCCGCCGCCGTCGTCGTCGCGGCGGCGGCGGCGGCGGCGGCGGCGGCATCGTCGAAGTAACCCTGCATGCGGCTGATGATGCGATCCTTTCGCATCACCTTCATTGCATAGATGCGCCCGTCGCCGATGCGACGCACTTGGAACACCTTGCCAAATGCACCTTGTCCCACGACGCAGAGAACTTCAAAGTCATCTGGACCCACGGGCTTGTTTGGGTCAATTCGCAGTGTCGTTCTTGGTGGCGACGACGACGTCGTCGGTGCAGGCACATCATCTAGCGCGTCGGCGACTTCGTCGTCGGTGCTGGCTACTGCTGGTGCAGCCGCCTCCTCCTCGACCTCGACGGCGGTTCGTTGTGCGTCAACAGCACCAGCGTCGTTGAGGTCATCGTCATCCACGCTCGCTGCCAGTCCTCGCGCCGGCGACGACGGCGCCGGTGCCGGTGCAAGTCCCGGTGCGCCTCTCAGAGCTTCCGTGAGCGAGCTTCCGCTCGTCGACAGCGGCGGCGTTTGCATCGACGACGGCCCTACGAGGTTGTGCAGTGCCGCTGCATCCGTCATGCTTTTCGTCTTGATGAGCATGGGCTTGGAGTCGCCGTACGGCAGGTACGGCTGCGCGGAGTGGGTTCTCCTCGACGGCGTCGTAGGCTGCGACCCTGACCCTCGCAGTGACAGTCCCGCGAACGCCGTTTGCACCGGACTTCCGAATCCCTGGTTCGGCGTCGACGTTCCATCTCTCGACCCGGCGAGTGACGACGACGACGACGCGTGCGAGAACGCGCGCGCCTCTCGCGCGTGTCCTCCTCCGAACCCGCCGTCGTCCTCAAACTCGAACTGCACGTGCGAATCGTCACTAATATCCAAATTATTATTGCTGGGACTGGCACTGGCGTTATTACTGCGCAGCCAGGTGGGCACGAAAGGAACCGCGGACGGATTCATAGCGATGCGGTGCGATGAAGGGGGCCTGATGGAGCCGGGAGGGATGGGAGGGATGGGAGGGAGAGGAGAGCGGGTTCTGCAGATACTGATACTGATACGGAGGCGACCGGCCGCCGGGCCGGGAGGGGGAGAGGAAAAAGCAAGGAGCTTTTTGTCTTGAGCTTTTGGCTTTTTCCCCGAGCCCTCGGGCCCCCCGCGCGCCCAGATGAGAGATTCCCCGAGAAGGCCCCCCAGGGCTGCTGTTTTACACCACAGGCACACGTGGTTCCAGGCGTCGAATCTATCATTTGGCGCGCGCTCGCTTTTTTCCGCTCCTTTCTCCTTTGCTGTCCAGTGTACAGATTTGGTCAGTTTGCTGTTGTCCCCTCCTTTTGGGTCACCATCCTTGAATGCTTTGTCTGGTCGACATTTGTGTTATGGGGGGAGTTCGGGGATCCCGGTCGGGTTTGCGCACGACGCGAGCGACCGAGCGTCCGCAAGGCGCGCGGCGAGCTCGACGGACGACGCGGCGCACGCGAACGCACCGACGGCCACGGAGGCTGCGCGCGCGACGCACGGCGCGCTCGACGTAGCGCACGCAGCGCGCGACGCGGGTGCGCGCGCAACAACGGGTGGCGCGCTAAACGCAGGCGCTTCGCGTGCAACGCGAACGGCTGACGCGTATGCGCTGACCACGCCGACGCGACCGGCTATGACGGAGGAGCTCCGTCATCGAGCTTCGCTGTGGATTTTTGCGAGTGCTGTGGACTCATGAATGTCGAATGCACGCGTGTTTTCGGCAAATTTTCACCAGCATCTAGTTCCGGAGAGCGTACATGAAGCACTGGCAACAGACGGTTGGCGTGAAGCAACGCAAGCAGAATTCAATCGCATCGTGGAACTCATGGCCGCATTTCGCAAAGTACCACGAAGTGAAGTGACAAGGACAAACGGCGTGCTGTACGAATGTGATTGGAGGTTCGATGTAAAGACTGATGAGAACGGCAACGTGATTTAGCTCAAGGCAAGGCTTGTTGGCCGTGGTGACATCGACTCCCGAGCTGAATGCGATGATACCAATGGTGGCGGATGTCGTAAGACTCGGAGCGTGGACAGTTCAGACCGACCGAGACCCAGCACACTATGTACTAGTTGGCGACGGCAAAAAAGAAAACAAATACAAATATTCACTTACATCATGGTACATTACACGCCAGCTTTATCCTCGTCAAAGTCCTCCTCCTCCTCCTCCTCCTCCTCCTCCTCCTCAGCATCATCATCAGCTTGCAGGGAGGCAAACGTTACGCCGAAGCGGCCACCGCCTGAGTGGCATTCCGATCCTATGCACACGGCATCCAAGCTGACCGCGTCCACACTCAGCGCAGGCAAGCTTAGGCCGATGTGCACAGGCGCACGTCCAGCGCCACAGTGCAAGCTCAGGCTCGACGCATTTGGTACCGCGGCTGCGACGCCTCCGCCAATCCAGCACGCGCGAGGGCGCGAAGCACCCGCAGAAGAAGGCTCTGAGGGCAGAAGAGGGCTTGAGAAGTTTGCTAGAGGCGTGAACTGCGATTGCCCGCTCGCCGACAAATGCAAGCTTCCCGTACGCCCGCTCGCGAGGTGCACGAGAACGCGGTCGCGGTGCGTCGGATGCAGGCGGAGCGTGCGCACTTCGATGCGCTCCTGGATCGGCGTCGGCGGGTCGCGCGCACCACGCAGGAGCGTTGGAGCGTGAATGCTCATCAGAGGTGCGTGGTGCTGCGTTCCCACCTTGGCGAATGCGACCGTCGCAGCGCTCGCCTTGCCGACGGCGCTTCGTCGCAGGTCCCACAGAATCACGTGCCCAGATTCGGTGCCCGCGAGAAGGCCTTGACCCTGCGCGACAATCGCACAGCTCGTCGTGCTTCCCATCCGGTGTGGCACGCGCAGCGTGCTGACAGGATGCCGTCCCGCTCGCGCGTCCCACAGCCTCGCCGCGCCGGCGCGGCTCACGACGACGGCTGAATACCCGTGCCCTTGCGGCAGGAGGCTGACGTCCGTCGCGCCGTCTCCGCCGCGTTCTTCGTACCTCGGCTCTGGCACGAGTTTCCACGTCTCGACGGCGGCGCGCGGCCTCGCGTCGTTCCAGCTGGGCATGCGGCTGAGGTCGTACCCTCGAACACCCGGCGCGTCCATTCCCACGACGGCTGCGTGGTTGAGGTCGCGCGGGTCCCACGCGATCGACGTGATGGTTCCGCACGTCGGCACGAAGCTGACAATTTCTGGCGACGTCGCGTGTTGCCGTCTTGCGAGGTCGACGTCCAGTAATGTGACTGCGTTCATTTTCCTGTCCAGTGACCGTCCGGCAGCCAGCAGAAGTCCGTTTTCGCTTCCGTCCGCCGCGAGCATGGCTGCTCCGTGGTGGTGCAAGCCTGCGTTTAAGTTTGTCATCGGCTGGTCTGACGAATCCTGCGCTTGCGCTCGGGTTGTCGGTTCCACTTTGAGAGACGCGGGCGGCTTCAAAGTTGACCCTGCAGATGAAGATGAAGAGGCGAGCATGACTTTGAGGAATGACTCACGAAATCCCAATGATGATGAGACATGGAACCTTCTTGAGGGAAAGGGAAACCTCCCAAGACCATAATCATGACGACCAATAAAGCCACGACCGCCACGACCACCCCCATAACCACCCTGTTCACGCAGCAACAAAGAAGCTGGTAAAGGTAACAAAGAAGCTGCCATATCATGAGAAGACTCCATTGTTGTTGTACCACTCATTACGATGATGAGGAATATGTAAGTGACAGATTGAGTGAAGTCGTACCAACCTAGGGAACAGAACCGTTTGAAAATAATAATGGCCAGCACCTGAGGAGGGAAGGGAGGAGGGAAAACACAAATCTCGAATCCCTAACCCTAACCCTAACCCTAATCCTAACCCTAACCCTAACACCCTACGATCATACCCTAATGCCCGAATGCCCTCCAGGTGGTCCGGCGCCATTTCTCTCCCGCCTCTTCTGCGCCATACCTATTTTATTTGTCTTGATCAATGCCGTAAGTGAGTAAATAAGCACCCATGGCTCCTCCTCCTCCCTCTGATGCGTTGTATGCCGTTTTAAATGCACATCCTGGATGCTCATCAAGTGAGTTGCGTCAAGCTTTCACGCAAGCAGTCATGGAGTGCCACCCGGACACGTCATCATCATCATCTTCGTCATCATCATCACCCTCGGTGGTACTTAAGCACCGCATACGGCTTGCACGCGTGCTCTTCGCGTGGAGAATTCTGAAGTCGCCCCTTTTGAAACAGAAGTATGACGCAAACGCACTCCAAGACGCGCCGAACGCACCACCGCAACCACCCTCGGAGGCGGAAGAAGCGGAAGACATACTGGAAGCGGAAGCGAAACAACGGGCGGAAGGGTGGATTCAGGAAATGGAACAGTACCTGTTCTACTATCCTGCAAAAATTAAAGGCGCGTTCACAGCAAACAAAACAGAGTCGCCAACGCAAACGCATAAACAAGTCGTGCAACTTCGCCTCTACCAGCTCGCAAGAAACGAACTCAAATTTGCACTCAAGCACGTCATCACAGGACCGCCCGTCGACCAGGAAATGATTGACGTGCACGGCGCACTGCCAACGGCTTACGAAATGGAAAGGTGCACCACATATCCGCACGCAACGCCGACGGATCATTCCGTCTTCGCGCTCGTCTCTGGAACGCGAGTTCTTGGGGCTGTCAGACAAACACCCGACGAAGGACTCAAACTCGAAGTCGGTGCTGCTGGCGTCGTCGCTGTTGCCGAGAAACACGGCGAAAATCTTGTGCTTGCTGAGCGTGTCGAGTTAGGACGCGACGCCGTCGCACACAGGTGGCGAACAGCCGCGGAACTTCACCTGGACGCCAGCACCGACGCGTGGAATTTGCACGTGCCACCACCAACGTGCCACGCTCGCCTGCACGACTCCGCAGCCGACGCGGCGGTACCGTTCGTGCCGTCCGACTCGTATCAGCCAGCGGCATTTTACCTCAGCCGGCGTCGGCTTGCGGGGACGACGACGCTGAGGCTAGGCAAGACGGCCGCGAATGCGTACGCGTTAGCGGCACGCGGAGGTGGTGCGTTACCGTTCACCGCACTCGCGATGGCGGCATCTGGAATCGCGGTAGCACGACGTGTTGATGTCGGCCGAAGTTTCACGCAACCTCTCGGCGTGCGTGACCACATGTTTGACGGTCCGAGCTGGTACGTGGAGGTGGCTCCTGAGCCGACGAGATCTCGCTCTCTTCCTTCGTCGTCGTCGCACGCAACAAGCAGTCACCCGAGTGTGACGCGCCTATCGCTTCGTTGCGTTCCTTTACTAGCCGCCGCCGTTCAGCTTGCGGAGGACCGCTCGCGCCGACGCGAAGGAGCACAACCTGACTGTAGACTTATGTAAGCTTAATATTCCTTGTGAATACTTTTTTTCAAACTCATCCCAAACTCAGAGGACCCATTGCGGCTTACCACTCATGAAACGGCGTGGCGACCACCTCAGGCTCAGAGTTTCTTGCTCGGTGGTTTCGCGGAATCATGCTTGAGGCAAAGCGCGGCGAATCATTGGCATTTTCGTCAGGGTAGAAGGCGCAGCGCGCAAGGTTCCAACTCGGACGGCGACTTCTGCCACCCTTGACTTGGTCCGGATAGAGCAGGCTTAGCACGGTCACCGCAAACGTCTTTTCCAAGGTAAGCAACTCATCCAAGGCAAGTTGCGAGCGCATTCGCTCAAGCAGTGTCGGGTTCTCGAACACCTTCAGAGTTGCCCCCACTCCAAACTCCATCCCGTATTCTTCCGTCTCAAGGTATTCGATCTGAAGCAAGTGCTCCCATAACGACGACTCGTCTTCTGACGCGATTTCGGTGGCCGCGGCCGCAACGGAGGCTGTTGCTGCAGGTTGTGGACAAATGCACTTGACAAGCACACGCGATTCTTCAAATCCATCTACGTATTCCCCGTAATCTACTGCCTGAATGCGCACAAAGCCATCCTTGCCGTGCACGCGCAGCGTCGCCGAAACGCTCCTACGAATACTTTCTACATCGACATTGCCTGCTGCAGAGTGCTCGTTATTCTCCGCCGTGACGTCGTACTGAATGCTTGCAACGGCTCTTTCGAGCGGGGTCACGATTGTGCGTAGAATCTCGCGCATAGCCTGCTCTGGGAGATTTGCGAGCATCGCAGACTCGGGAGGAAGCGCCAAGCCGGCTGCCGAGTCGCGCCGCGCTTGCACGTATCCAAGCAGCAAGATGGTCGCGCGTCCGACGTTCTCGCGGTACACGTCCCAGCAATCTACTCTTTTGCGTTTTTTCCTTCCCGACTTCGTACTTTTTGGTTCCTCCTTCTTTGCAACCACGTGAATCGCCGCTTGTCTTGCAGCCTCGCTCCTCACTTCGTGCTTCGCGTTTGCAAACGCGTTGCACGCCTCGCGAAAGCGTGCAGTCGTTTCGCGGCTTCTGAAGATTAGTTGGAGCATGAACCCTTCCAACGTTTCGTTATCGCTGCAATCTCTGTACGTCGTCGTCCCTGTCACGTCATTTCGCACGTGCATCTTTAATACTGCGTCTTGAGCCATGGCCTCGACGCTTAAACCGTGTGTAGCAAGAGTTTTCCCTCCTAAGAGTTCTCCGCACACGCGTCGTTTCATATCCGCAGCGGTCGGTGAGTGCGGCGAAGTGATTTTCATGGCTTTGACATGAGTGAGCTGCGGGAATTCGACGACGAAGGTTGCGTGGGTGTACTTATGTAGGACCCGCGGTGCTGCTGCGGCCGCCCCGGCCATGGCGCACAACAACAAGGAGTCTAGCTAGGAAAGTAAGTGGCACTGAAGTAAAACAGAGTGAAGTGATGTACCGCACGCCACGCACAGCACGTGTCGTTGAAGGGTCGGGCCCCACCACAGCCCACCCCACCAGGCTGCGGCTAGCCTCACCTACCTGCCTGACTGCCTCAACTTCCTTGCTCTCCTCATCGACCTTCCGTACCATCAGAGCAAAGAATAAGCGCCCAATAGAGACGGCCGGACGCAGCCCACCAACCAAGTAAGTGTTAGGGTTTTCAGTTAGGGTTAGGGTTAGGGTCAGTTTCTGGTTTCACTGCCCGGGTATGTAAAAGTGCGCGCGTCTTCCTTCCAATCCCAATCACCCCCGGGAGCTTCATCATCAACGAATACGTGTCTCTATGGACTACTACCGCGTCCTGCAAGTCTCGCGCGACGCCTCGTCGGCTGAAATCAAAGCGGCGTACCGGAAAGCGGCGCTCACGTGCCACCCAGACAGACACGCATCCACAGGATCGGCGGACTCGCAAGCGTCCATGACGACGAAGTTCGCGCAAATCACCGAGGCGTACGAAACGCTCAGTGACGTGCAGAGAAGACGCGTGTACGACAGAGACGGAAGAAGTGCGGCAGCCAGAGATCCGACTGGGGCGTCGTACTGGAGGCAGCGAGGTGCGGCGACCAGCAGCACGTGGTCGGAGGCGGAAAAGGCGAGGTACTTCTACAACGGAGGGAGCACGCGACCGCGACCTGGACTCAGAGATGTGCTCTTCTCCATCTTGCGCGTGCCACGTTCGAACCCGTTCACGCGCGCGGATGCGGCGATGCACCTGCTCATGGGAGGGACCCTTTTCGCGGGTCTAGGCGCGTTCGGCTCCTTTGGCGACGTTGCGTGGCAGTCGCAAAACAAAGGACGGTCGTTCGACGACGCCATGGACAAGGTGAAGCGCGCAAGACGCAAGTGGGTGTCAGAGGAACCTTGAGCTATGTACCAATTCGTGTGTAATGTACCTACTACTATGTAACGTTACTGATCATTGTTTTGTGCCAAGAACGGCGCGGTGTCGCGGGTCCATGGCCACCGTCTCCACGCCTGTCAGGCCCATCTCCTCGAACGTGGACATCATGTCCAGCACGTAGTACTCGTCGCTGTGCGGTTCGGTGGACTTCATCAGCGTGAATATCACGGGCGGAAGCTTCTGAATCACCTCGCTCTTCGGATCGTTGTCGCACATGACAAGCGTTCCACCTGGTCGCAGGAGGCGAACCGCCTCGCGCACAATGTCCTTCGTCGCCGCCGTCGGGCACTCGTGCAGCACAAACGCAAGGCTGACGACGTCGAACGACGCGTCGGGCATGCCCGTGCTCTCAGCGAGGCCGTGCACGTACGAGATGCGCCGTTCTCCCTCGAGTCCTTGAGGGGTCCACGCTTCGCCTTCGCTGCGCTCGCGAAGTTCTGCGACAGCGAGCATGTAGGCGGAGAGGTCGAGTCCGACGACTTCTTTTGCGGTGTCGAAGGCGCCCGCGAGTGCCCTCGTGCTGATTCCCACGCTGCATCCCATGTCAAGAATGCGCGCAGGATCGCTGCTTCCCTGTTTGGCTCTGTGTTGCTTGACAGCGTCGCAGTACGCGTCCCTGAGTCTTCCCTGCGCGGTTTGCCACGAGATGTCTTCGTTCGGCCAGACGCGCAGTGCCATGGCGTACGTCGCGCTCTCCGCCTCCGCCGCGGCGAGCCAGTTTAGGTTTCCTTCGTCGTACGCGTGGAATGGCATGAGGTAGTAGTCTGGATACATGTTTTCGACGTTTGGGTTATTGATGTCGTCGTAGCACGCCTTCACGTTTGCGTTTTCAAGCAGCGCTTGTGACTTCGCGGTCCAGTTGACACCATTTTTCTCCGCGGTGTTGATGAGAGTTCTTCGCGCCATGAACTTCATCGGCGTGTACAGCGGCGACGCAATTAACGCGTTGACGAACTGGCTCAGGACATCTTCCGCACCTGCCCACGCAGGTTTCGACGGTGACGAGGTGGTGGATGACGACGATGATGACGACGAGGAGGCACACTTAAGCCTCACTAATCTCAAAGAAACATGTTTCCTCCTCCTGAGAGATCCTTGCATCGACGACCCCGACCCCGACGGATCATTTTCGAACCGTCGATGAGAAGAAACACGCAGAAGCATGTGAGGTGATGACGAGTAAGAAAACACACGAGAGTAAGCACGATTCACAACAACAACAGGCGGCATGGTATATACCCCAGTGGAGGTGGGCCCCAAGATGATGAAGCGTATTGACGAATGATGAAAGAGAGAAGGGTGTGCGAGATAGAAAGATATTACCCCCGGGGGTAGATCGCAACGCCAAGGACGATCCTGGAGGAACTCGGAAATCGCAAAATCGCACTAAAAACTTTTTAGGAAATCGAACAGATCGATCTACCAAACCCCGATTATTACAAAACTTCCGTCCAAATTTAGTCTGGCGAAGTTTGATAAGGCGATCGGATAAGGCGTTCTGACGTCGCCCCCCCCGGCTGCCCGGGGTGTGATATCATTTGGTGCCCGGTAGTTTATGTAGGTCCTCCTTCCCGAACTCCCCCGCCCCCGCCCCCGCCCGGGGCAGCCCGGGGGAACCCCATCAAAAGACGACGACGATGATGGCCGCCGGGAACACCTTGTCTCGTATGTCGCGTGTGAGGACTTCTTCAGCTCACAAATCTGCTCCTCGTGGCCACAGAGCCATGCTTGGGAGGAGTTGTGATGCGACCCTTGGTGGAAACCTCCTTCTTCCGTGCGTCACTATAAGACGTGTGCATGCCACAGGCAATCACAAAACACGATCATCATCAGCATCCAGGGCCGCCTTCGCCTTACCCTCCGCCGCCACCGGGGGAGCAGCATCTCCACAGGAGATCGCTATGCTGGCCGAGGGACTCGAGGCGCCCGTGCAGGTCCTCTACCTCGGTGCGCTGCTCACCTTTCTGGGAGGCGCGGCGTTCTTCGTTGTCAGGCAAGTCCTCGAGCGAAGGGAACTCGAGATCAGCGCATACGATCTCGGTGAAAAGGCACGCGCGAACGTCGCCACGCCGCAGGAACTGTACGAACTAGGAAGCATACTTGCTCGCAAAAAGGTGTACAGCCTCGCCGTCAAACACCTCGAGGATGCGCTCGCGGCGATGCCCGCGGACGACCCCGACGGCGCGGCGGTGCACAACGCGCTCGGGTACGCATACAGCAAGATGGACATGTTCGACTTAGCCAAGGAACAGTACGAACAAGCGACGGGCATGCAGCCGGGGTACGTGATGGCGTGGAACAACCTCGGGGACGTCTGCGAGAAGAGCCGTGACCTCGAGCGAGCGGCGGAGGCGTACACTGAGACACTCAAGTTTGCGCCGGAGAACGAAATTGCCAAGGAGAGGCTTGAGTTTGTGAGGCGGCGCATCTCCACGTACGGAGCGCGCGGACCAGCTCCCGCGCCTGAAGATCCGGGTTGGTAAAAAAAATCGATTTTTCTTAAAAACAACAACAACAACAACGTGATCCATATCGACGGTCAATGTTGTATGGTTTGATATAGAAAGGGCAGAACGAATAGAAGGTGAAGTTACTGTACCACACGAAAATGCGCGTGTACAACTCGCTCTTTTTGTTGTCCTACAAGGTGACGTGCATCAGGCGCTGCAAGCCCACCTCCCAACGTTTCAAGTCGTGCAGAAGAGTCTTCCACTCCTCATCGCCAAACACGCGAGGCGTGACATCCTCAAACGTGACTGTGGACTCAATCTGGTCCATCTTGGCAACCACCACGCCGTGGTGCACAGCCTCAAGCACCGTCGCCTCCAACACCATGTCGTCACTCGTGCCGAGCGTTGCCCGCAGGTCGGCGTACGAGACGACGCCGTTGCCGCCGTTTGCACGGCTCGCGGACGCCGCGGCGGCGAGCATGCACAACCTCGCCTTCGAGCGAAGCTTGCCCTCGTCAAGACCAAGCGCGGGAAGGGCAGCCTTGTGAGCGCTCAGCGCCGACGCAACCGCGTCGTTCGTTCCCGTCAGAAATGCCGTGAGCAGGCTTCCCGCAGCCTTTGATGCGGCATCGGGCGCGCTCGCAAGCGCCTTGACGGCGGAGAGGTTGAGCATATCGGACGCGAACGTGTGCGGAGCAGCCAAGAAAAGCGCGCACGCGCGCCGCGCCACCTCAACACCCGCCGCGGCGTTGCTCCCTGGTGCCTCGAACGTCTTCAAGTACGCTTCCATACGCTCGAGCACGGCTGTGCATGCTGCTCGCTCGGCGGCTGGTCCTCCTGTTTCTCCGGCGTACAGCGCCTCCGCGACGTCGACGCACGCTCGGTGCAGTTTTTGTGCCTCTGCGGTTGGCAGTGCCCACGCTTCGACCCAGCTGTCGACCCTTGCGAGCACGGGAGCGACCAAGGCGTCGACGTTCCGTTCGTGCGCCGTTTCCAAGAGGATCTGCAGGATGTTTGCGCGAGTCACGGGCGCCGCCGCGACGTGGTAGACCGCCGCGAGCGCCTTGACCCGTGCGGCTGATCGTTGCGCTTTCTCTTCTGGCTTTTCACTCGCCGAGCCTGCTGATTTCGCCGTGTTTGCGATCTCGAGAAGCAAATCGTGCAGCGCCGAGCCTTCGACGCCTGACTCTTCTGCCGTTGACGCGAGGATCGCGAACGCGGAGGACACCTGCCCGTTTGAGTACTGGCTGGACGCCAGGAGCGTACTGGCGGCGGGTAGGAGTGCGTGTATGCACCCTGGCGCGTCCCCGCGTTCCACGAGGCTGTTAACTTTGGCGGAGAGCGCGGCGTCGCCAATCAATGAGGCGAGCGAAATGACCGCAGGCGCGTCACCTAGGTTCAAAACCACGCTGGAGGAGCGGGACACAGGAAGCACAGCGGCGACGGACATCTTGGTGACGCAGTTTTGCCCCCTGGGACGAGGGCCCGGGGGAGGTGGCGGCGCACCAAGCCCTTGGCCGGGGCCCGGGGGGGGATGTCTGAAACCCTAACCAGGTCCCCAACGGTAACCCTAGATTTCCACGGCTGGAGGGGACTCGTGGAAACCCTAACCTTAGTAGTAGTCCTAACATACACCTGTACAGTAAATCTTTTTAAAACCGGCCTGGTTCATTGGGTTGGTTCGTTTCACTGGTTGATAGGAGTTGATAGGAGTACTACTTAGGATCGGATTCCAGAAGGCACGCCTACCTACTGTATATGTAACTTAACGATAGTCCTAGTATGTGGATATGTCGATCCTCGATCAGGAGGGGAGACGACATTTTATTATTGTGACAAGCAAAGGAGACTGACTGGCCCACTTTTTAGTAGTACTTACGGTAACTTACTCGATTATGTATAGGTCTGTAAGGTGTATGTTACTGTACTTATCATTTAAGTATAGCCCAAACGATGTTCACCTTCACTCGCCTCAAACCAACAACCTCTCTCAACCAAAAAAAAACAAACGAGAACCTAAGCAAAAAAAAAAGTGATTGCACCTCTCGCGTCAATCATGAAAATGATTCTTCATCCACACCCCGTCTTGACTTGATATGATTCGCTTCCCGCGTCCCGTGCAGCAGCACGCACAATGTGACGTGCTTACTTACATGATACGCTGGTGGTTGTCCGCCGCGAACTGAGACGCAACGAGCTCTCGCGCTCCGTGAGCGTGCAGATCATCGGACATGTCGTCCTTCTGCGCCTTCATGTCCTTGCACAGCTTGTCGAACGAGCTCGCGGAGACCATGTGGCACTTGCGATCCACCTGCCACGTGATGGGCGTGTAGCGCGAGCAGATCTCGTTGCTGCGGCTCGTTCCCGTCGTCGATCCCGTGTACTTGGCGATGTCCTGGCCGTGCTCCGTGCCGGGGTGAACAATCATGCCCTCAATCAGGTTGTCGTAGTGGTACCTCTCGTCGTTGACGATCGTGAACACCTGCGCCTGAACGCCAATCTTCTGGAACGTGTTCAGCGGGCTCAGGCTGATGATTCCGTCCTTGCAGAACACGCCGTCGTAGAACGGCGTCTGCATCTGCCAATCAGATCCGCACATGCCCGCGGCGGAGTGCGGCCAGTGAATCTCGTACGTCTGTCCAACTTCCATGTCCTTGCAGTACTTCCACTCGTACGGCTTCGTGAACTTGGCGTCGTCCTTGTTGTAGAAGTGGCACTGGAAGCCCTGGCGAACCGACTCCGCGAGCATGCTGCGCATGCGGCGGCGGTGGGCAGGTCCCTTGCCACCCTCGTCGTACTGGCCAGTGCTGAGGTGCTCGGCGCCAAGGTGCCAGTGAACGTTGACAGGGCAGAGGCCAGCCTCCTTGTATGTGGTGGTGATCGGGCTGCGGCCCGTCGTGTCAATCTCACCCTTGTATCCGAGGGTCACGTTCGTTCCGGACTGCTCAAGCGCCTGCATTACACCGTCCTCCATGCACTTCACGTTGTTGAAGTATCCGTCACCCGGCGCGTTGGCGTCGTAGGGCTTCTTTTCGTGGCACGGGTTGGCATCGTCGCCAGGCTTCGTGGCTGGCGTCGAGGCCGCGGGCGTGCTTTTCGAGGGCGTGCTGGCCGCGGGCGTGCTGGCCGCGGAGGCGGTGGAGGCGGTGCCCGCACCTCCAGCTCCACCCACACCTCCGGTTCCTCCGACGCCTCCGTTGGAGTCGATGGTCACCGTGACGGGCGAGCCGGGCGTTTTGTTGTCGTTGACGACAACACCGACGACGACACCGAGCGTGACTGCGCAAATCACGAGCACGACCACCATGAGGCCGAGCACGACGGTGAACATCGAGCGGTTAAGCGTGACAGTCTTCTCCTCGTCCTTGACGGTGAGAACCATCTCGCGCGTTTCAAGCGTCTTCAAGTCGTCGGAGTTCGCAGGCGCCATACTGACTTAACCTTGACTTAACCAAGCTAGCAATAAAATGATTATTCCCAAGGATAACACAATAAGGGAGGGGGGGGAGCAAGGGACTTAAGGGGAGGGGGTAGCAACTTAAGGGGAGCCTCCGGGAGGGGGGAGCGGGTTGAAGGCAAGAACAACCACCGGGTGGCTGAGAGATATCGGAGGGAGAGTTCCAGATAGACTATCCGAATAGGACAGGTATGTATATCTACCTGTACCTCAACTGGGACCCCTCTACGTCATTCCTTCAGGGGAGGGAGCTTCAATACTGGCCGCGGAACTAATGTGGATAGAATGCAAAGAAGATATAAGGCCTTATGTCTTCACATAAGGCCTTCTGACACATAAGACCTTACCCCCCGGGGTACTGTAG
The DNA here is from genome assembly GCA_938743325.2 of Pycnococcus provasolii. Lineage (NCBI taxonomy): Eukaryota > Viridiplantae > Chlorophyta > Pseudoscourfieldiophyceae > Pseudoscourfieldiales > Pycnococcaceae > Pycnococcus > Pycnococcus provasolii. The sequence goes on from OW568890.1 coordinate 164,623, forward strand.
GTATCTGCAAAATCTACGTTGGTATCTGCAAATTAGCTTGGCACTCGATCTGTCGACAGCATTTTTGGATATTCGGGCAAGGAGGGCCGTACATTTCCTCTACGTCTACATATCGCACATATCGGTGAGTCTCATCGGGCTGTCAAGAGGCTGTCAAGAAGGCTCCTTCCGTCTGAAGTCCGTCTTCCGATGATGGGCCATCGCATGGATCATTGGGGTCGCTTTCGACAATCCGACAACACCTGAAAGGCTGATACCTATTCGACAGGTCACCTCTTCTTCTACATACAGTACTTCCTACAGGACCTCCTCGATGCAAGAGTCTGCCTACCATGCTCTATCTACGATAGAGCATCGTTCCCGCAACCCGGAGATTTCTGTACCCTACTTCCAAGCTTCTTTCCTTCGCGACTTGCACGCAAAATAAAGTTAATAGTACTACCTTCTTGGACTTGAGTGTGCCGTCACAGCGAATTCCAAGCGACCAGGTTCCGAGAAGGAGACCACAGACCAGGTCCTCCATGCAGGCTTCAAAAAAGAAGTGCGTCCGAGAACCTACCTATGGGCAAACCAACCCAACCCAGCCGAAAGAAAGCCAAACAGAACAGAATCCTGGTGCAAACAAAAAACAGTAGAGGAAAAGACCATCCGCCGGCGAGCAGAACCGCCGAGGTAAAAAACTAGAAAAACTAGGGTTAGGGTTTGAAAACTAAAAACTAGGGTTAGGGTTAGCGAGCGGAGGTCGGGATCCACTCCCCCACTGCTTTAGTGCTTTGTCTTTGTTCTGCCACCTGTCCTGACAAAACCTTCGTTGAAGACACCTCCCCCGGGGGCGCCATTTCCCGCACTTTTCCAACCGGTGGAATTCCGCCGGCGCATATTGGCTCGCTGGCTGGCTTGCTTGAAGTTTCCTCTTGATTTTGGTACTTGGCGGCCATGGTTGAGCCTCCTTCAGGTTCAGGTTCAGGTTCAGGTTCAGGGGAAGTCTTAGCGGCGTGGTCGTGGACGCCCGCCTTTCTCGAAGCCGCGCTATCAGCACCTCAAGACGCACGTGGTGACGCGATCCACGCGCTATTCCAAGCGCTCTGCGACCCGCAAACGTCCGTTGTCAACGGACAGGCTGCCGTGCCGTTCCTACGCAAGTCGGGCCTGCCTGACAAAACGCTCTCGTCCATATGGAAAAAGGCGACGGCAGCCACGGGCAACCTGAGGACGCCGGACGAACTCAAGTACACGCTTCAGCTCGTGCACGCAGAAATCGTTAGCACCACGTCGCCAGCAACCTCGGTGGCAAGCTCGCCGGCGAAAACACCGACGATGCCAAACAGCGCCGCTGCGACTTTGTCGTTCGTAGAAGCAGACGCACCGGAGATTCACAACTCAGAAAGCGCGCTCGTGAGTGCCACGGACAAGCAGCGCCTGAAGTACGAGGCCCACTTCAGGTCACTTGCCCAGGGTGAGGAGCAGGTGAGCGAGGAGGCGGCGCGCGTGTTCTATGCCAGGGCGGAAGTCCCCGAGCCGTGGCTGGACGAAATTTGGAACTTCGTCTCCGGAGGTAAACCAACCGTTGGGGTGCAAGACTTCTCCGCAGGCCTGCACCTCGTGTACTCGGCGCTGAAGGTGAAGATGGCAAACCCGGAGAAAGCAGAGGCGGCTCTGAAAAAGGCGCAGGAGCAGCAGCAGCAGCAGCAGCAGCGCCAAGCACAGCAGCAGCCGCCACCTCAGACGCAGCAGGCTGCGCTGCATGCATCCGTCGCGTCCGCAGAGACGCAGGCGGAGGTGGCCAAGGCGGAACTCGCGTCGGCAAAGGCATCGGCAGCCGAAGCGCAGGCGGCCGCCTCGGCACTCGCCTCAAAGCGCGACGAGGCACTCAAGGCGGCTGCTGCGGCGCGAGAGGAGCTGCAAGCCGAGGAGGCGAAGCGTGCCTCGGCGGTGAAGGCAAAAGAAGAGGCGGAGAAGGCGGTGGCACAGGCAAAGGCGCAGGCAGAGGAGGCGAGCACGGCGCTGGAGGCGATGCGATCGGAGATTGCAGAGGCGAAAAACATTCTTTCCACAGCTGAGTCGGCATCAGCAGCTGCGCGGAAAGAGGCGGAGGAACTAGAGGCGCAGCGTGTTGGCGCCGCCGCCGAACTTGACGAGCTGAAGGCTCACGTGGCTGATGCGCAGGAGGCTGCTGCAGCATCGAATGCCGCGAAGGAGACGGCGAGCGCGGCGCTGGCGGGGCTTCAAGAACAGGCGGAGCAGGCGCACGGCGACCTTGCAATTGCAGAGAAGTCTCGCTCCGAAGCTGCGAGCGCGGGGGAGGAGATGGTCGCAAAGGTGAAGGCTCTCGAGGCGGAGGTTGCCGAGTTGCGATGTGCCGTTGGCGACGCAACCTCGGCGTCAGCCACTGATTCAGAACTCGAGGTGCGCATCGCAAAACTGCAGTCTGAGAAAGATGAGCTTCACAGGCTGCAGGAAAGTGTGAAGGAGAACACCGCCGCTCGCACAGAGCTCGTTGAGGCGGCGGCGGCCCAGGAAGCGGCTGCTGACTCCGCTGCCGCCGCGGCGGCAGCGGCGATGACCGCCCTTGCAGAGGCTCGTGAGCGCCGAGACGCGGCGGCGTCAGCGCGTGCCGACGCGGAGCGACGGCGCGACGAAGCAAATGCGTCAATTGCCACCCTCGATAACGAGGTGTCTAAGGACGAGGCTGCTGCGGCGGAGGCGATGAAGGAGGCTTCTGATGTGCAGTCGCCCTTCGCTTCCAATGTGGACCCTTTCTCGCCAATGGCAGCCACGGAAATCGCGCCAACGACGGCAGCTGCTGTGATGGGCGAAAGCCCGTTCGGCTCGGCATTCAGCCCAAGCGGATCAGACATGCCAGGCGACTTTGCTGGATTCGGATCAGCCGCCGCGGCACTGCCCGAAGCCAAGAGTCCGGAGGACCTGGACGCGTTTGGGTTCGGTGCCACCACCAAGCCGCAATCTGCTGATGCTGCTGCGGTTGAAGCAGACGAGGACACTGAAGATCCATTTGCAGCGCCATCTGCTGACAAAGACATGAAGATTGACACACCTGTCTCCGCATTTCCTGACGCCGGCTTCACCTCGTTCGACAATCCGATGGCGTCAACGACGGATGACAATGACGCCGGCTTCACCACTTTCGACAATCCGATGGCGTCAACAACCATGGATGATGGCAAAACGGACGGATTCGCTGGTGCTGGCTTCACAGCATTTGACAATCCCATGGCAGCTACGGATGGATTCGATGTCAACCCCTTCGGTTCTGAAAGTGAGCCAACGAAAGTGCCCGCTGAGCAGGCTGCAGCGGGTGATCTTGACGCGAATCCATTTGATACGGCGGTCGACGGCGGGATGAGTGGCTTTGGCGCACCCGCTATGCCACCATTCGAGGCGGTGGATGCTAATCACGATGGCGTGATCACCCGCGACGAGTACGAGGCGGCTGCATCGGCATCGGCGTCAGCAGGAGCACCGCCGATGGGCTTCACGTCTTTTGAAAATCCAATGGCAGACGCGGAGGCGATGTCATCGGTACAACCGCCGATACCACAACGAAGGCCACCTTCCGCACCACCGACGCTACCTCCCGGTATGAAAGCAATGGGCGCCTCCGACAAGGGAAAGGTGAACGAGGCATTTGCTCGCATAGCGGTTGACGACCGAATTCCGGTGGACGCCGCGCGAAAGCTGTTCGATCGCACCACGCTCGACACGGGTGTTTTTTCACACATCTGGGCGCTCACGGGTGCTGGTGCCAAAACAAGCCTGAGCCTACTTCAGTTCACAGTTTACATGTATTTGCTGAAGGTGTCGGTGAAGAGGAATTCCGACCTTCCTGCAGACATTGCCCCAGAAAGCATCGCAATGATCCTTGGAGTTTCCGTTGAAGACTGGGCGGATGCCGTTGGCGTGACTGCGTTCCCGGCGTCGGTCGAGGGCGACATCGCCTCGGCATCCACCAAGGCACCGATGCGTGCGCCACCTGCTCCACCTCCGCCTGTCTCGGAGGCTGCATTCGATCCATCCCCCCCGGCATCATTTGGCGATCCCGCATCAGCTGGCGGCTTTCAAGCATCCTTCGATGGCGGCGATGTGGGCGGCTTTGGCGCGTTTGGTGAAAACCCATTCCCCTCGGTGGATGAGCACTCCGCCGCCGCCGCCGCTCCTGTCACCTTCACCAATTCTGCTGCACCAGAGTATCCTCCGCCGAGCTTCGAGCCTGCATTTGGAGAACCCGCGGCGGCAGCCTCATTCGATCCTTCGTTCGACGACTTTCAGCAGCCACCATTGCAGCAGCCTGCGCCGCCGATGTACGCTGAGGCAGCTGCTGCTACTGCTGCACCACCACCACCACCACCAGGAGGAGCAGCAGCATCAGGAGCGCCGGAACCTGGAAGTGAGCGCGTTGTACTTAAACTTGACAAGATCAAGGTTGGCAAGATTGCAAGCAAGATGCAGCGCACGGTGTGTACCGTGAGTGTTCGCGATTTGCGCACCGGCGAACCGCTTCCCGGCGAGCAGCCGCAGACGCCCATGGCACTGAGCGGCGTGGAGGGCTACGTGGTGTTCACGGCGGACGTTAAGCTGTCAACGCCCTTGAGCGAGCTTCCAATGGACGCCTATGTATGCTTCGAGCTCAAGCACTGGAAGGAGTGGAAGAAGAAGATGTCGTTAAAGGCGTGGTCGTTCCTTCCCGTATCAAAACTGTTGGAGAGCCTCATGAGCCCTCGCAGCAGTCCGATGGATGCCGTTGACCTTCCCCTGCCTCTGCTTCGCAAGCCGAGCGTGTACGACAGCGCGGGTCTTTCGAAGGCGAAGCCGTTTAACCGGCTCGCTTTGGACGTGCACATGAAGGTTGCGATCGCCTAAAGATAACTAACCTTAAGTCTGAGATCCCTCATTCAGTAATGAAGTTGCACATTAGTTTGTCCAACGGTCGTCCATTCACAACATTCACTTTCACCATTCAGCCCATTCACCGGCTACTGTATGGGTATATAATAGACTAAGTTAGTGTGTTGGTTGGATACGTACACGTCACACGTGTCCGGCCGTTACCCCAAAACAAGGGTACGCCTCTCCCCCGGTTCCTCGGTTCCTCCCCCTAACCCTAGGTCCTCCCCCTCCCCCTAACCCTAAACCCTAACCCGTGTCCCCCCTCCTCCTTGCCCACCTTTCCCACCGCGGATTCTCGTTCTCGTCCGTCCGTGGCGGCTTCGGCAGCGGCGGCGGCGGCGGCGGCGGCGGCACACTTTCAACTTTCAAGTTTAAAGTTATCATGCATTCCTCTGGTGGTGACTTGTTCGCGTCGCTCCCTCCTCCCTCTTTGGCTCTTCCGCTCAACAATAAAGCTCCCTCTAAAGGTCACCTTAGTATTCCCAGTGATGGGAAAGTTTCCCAAACACCGTTATTGGCGTCATCACTGGCTGATCATGATCAAGGGCCTGCGTCGGCACATCAAGCTTTGGTTGGCAACGGGAACGCATTGGTTGGCAACGATAAAAGTCCCGTTGGGGGGAATCATGTGCCCAACGTGCTGGAAATCATCGCGAAACTAACTTCGCACATCACAGCGTCGAAAAGTACGCAAAAAGTCGCGAAAGCTGTCACCATGGCGACGAGCCTGATGTCGAAGATCGAACGCGGCCAGCAAGCGCGCGCCATGCTCGCTTGCGTGCGAGCAGCTTCTGACGCACTCGTCGCAACGATGCACGACGCGGCGGCACAGCAACGGAAGGTTGCAAGCAATGACGCCGTGATTCAGGCGGCTTCTCAGCTTGTCGTGGAAGCGTCGAATGCGGGGCCGGACACGTTCAACGCAGAACAACGCGCGGAACTGGACGTGCTCGTGCTTGACGCGCACGACGCGGTCGAACTCGCTACTTCAGATGACGCCTTCGAGTTCTCCAGGGCGTGCCGAACACTTCGTGAACGCCTTGCGTCGTGGTCGATGCCCGAGCCACCGGCACCAAGTGCGCCGGAAAGCCCGCACGTCGACGTTCCGGAGGAGGCATTGCAAGCTATGGCGATTGCGATACGAGCAGAAGCCAAGGCGCACGAGCGAGCGCAGCAGAGAGCGCGAGCCTATGCACAAGGTCTCGTGCGCTGCGTCGTGATGGCGGAGAGCCGCACGGATTGCAAGTGGGCAACAGCGGCTGCGGACGCGGTGATTGACGATCTTAACCGAGCTGTTGACGCATTCGGTAGAGCAGGTGCCAACGCCGCAGCCGAGCATGCTCAAGACGTCGTGCGCGATGCCATGCGCCGCCGCCAGGACCGCGGCGCTCCGAAGCAGGGAGGTACGAAGCGTCCTCGTGCCACGGAGGGGATGACGACGTTCGACGAAGCTCAGAAGCATGTGCGTCAGATGGACATTTCTGTGCGAAGCGCCGTAGGCTCCAAGACGAGTGGCGTAGACAGAAGAGGCGACAACAGGAGCTTTGCGAACTAAGCAGTGGCTCAGTTCAACTTCAAACATTGTTTATCATTTTGCTATATTACAGATTTTCACTAATTGTCGTCGTCGTCACCGCCTCCGCCGCCGTCGCCTTCGCCTTTCTCGCCCTTGTCTGCATCAGGAAAGGCATCCTTGAGTGCCCTCTCCGCACGGAGGTAGCCACTCACGCCACCGAGAACGTCGCGCACACGACCAAGCCTCTCTGCCACAGTCGGCAGCTCGAGCACGACGAGCTTTTCGTCCACCGAGTCGAAACGGCTTGCGACGTAGTATGCGAGTGTCGCGGGTGTGAGCCTGTCGAGCGCTGGGCCGCCAAGAATCATGGGCATTTCGTCGTCGTCGTCATAACTTCCCAGTGACCCTGTGCCGCCACCGTACGCTCGAGCCCTTTTTACTTCCTTCTCGTCGAGACCAAGAGAGACTGTGTCTCGGTACAGGTTTCGTACTTCGTCCGCAAGGCTGTTTTCCATGTCCCCTCCTAGCGCGCGCGCTGTGTCAGCATCGTCGAGCGGGTACATGGGCCCTTCGTCTGTTACGCGCACGCGGCAAGTGAGCACGGGTGATTCTGCGATGACCTCGACGACGCTCATGCGGCACTCGCCGTGACACAGCACGAGCGTTCTCCCGTCGTCCGCGGCGTCAAACTGCCTGACGGAAACGACGGTTCCCGTCGCGCTCATCTCGCCCGTCGCCTTATCGAAGAAGCACATTCCGAGCCTCGCCGTTCCTCTGAATGGCGAGTTGACCTGAACGAGTCCTTCGTCGACGTTCGGTCCTTCTGGCGTCGCACCGAGCACACCGTGGTTCGCCGGTCCGACGAGCGTCGCTCGTTCTTCGTTTGCCGATTCCGGCGACGCGGCTCTGACCCCGTCGACGAGCGTGTGGAAGAGCACTCGGTACCTCGCCTCGATGATATTGAGCGGTATGCGCGCCGTGGGTAGTGGCGCTATGGTCGAGAGCGGGAAGACGGGAAGTTCGACGAGAACTTCACCCCCATCCCCCGAGGAGGAGGAGCCAGGAGAATCGTTATCATCATCGTAAGATGACGACGACGACGGCGGCTGAGAAGACGACGAATTTGACGACGACACACAACCACGACTTCTCAAATAAGAAGAAGAGAACAAGCTCTCTTCACCACGGCAGGAATGAAACCAAGACGACGAAAAAGATGAATTACGACGATGACAATGACGACGACTAACAACTGTATGCACGCTTGCGCATCTCGCCATAGGAGCATTTTGGGTATTGCCATGAGCAGGAGCAGGAGCAGGGGAACGCATAGGCACAGACGTTGCGTTGATGGTATGGGGCGAACGATTTTGGCGAATGGCGGCGGGGGGAACGCGGCGACGTAACCCGAAACCCCTAACCCGAAACCCCGAAACCCGAACCCCTAACCTCCATCGCCCTAAATTTCGCCCTCCCTCTCCAGTTTCTCCCCCCCCCCCCCCCTTGCTCGCTCGCCCTATCCTATCCACTCCTGTTTTCATCATACATGTCGCTTGTTGGCTCGCTCGCACCTCAGAATACCACTAGTAGGCGCATGTCTGGCCTCTCAGGGTCTGGCGGCCTCTCAGGCTCTCTTCAATCAGGCTCGCACGCATATACTAGGCGCTCGTATCTGCGAGTCGTACCCTCTTGTAGTAGGTGTACACGGATTTCAGCTCAAGCTGGGCAAGGAGGGCCAGCTTGTGGAGATGTTCTTTTGGTGCGTTCCTTAAGGCCTTTTGGCGCGAACCAGAAGAAGAAGGGATGCTGCTATGCGAGAACGAGCCACATCCTTAAGGCGGCCGCCATGTCAAGCCTCGACGACGAAAGACTCAACCCGAAATTCTCAACCATCGACTCCTTTGATGACGCGGGCGAAGACCTACACATGTACGACAAACCTACAACCAGGCAGGTGCAGATCGCCGCCGTTCAGCTTGCAGGCGCCATCGCCGTGCTCGCCTTGGCCGCTATCGGCGCAATCGAGCTCATCGACCCTATCCAAAATGCCGCGTACAAAATAGGAGAGGTGGCAGTCTACGGACCCTGCACCGTCGTTGGCCTTCTCATACTCAAGACGGACATCATTGGCAAGGTGAGCCAGTTCATCAAAGCGCGACTCGCAAAGGTGCTCATCTACGTCAAAGTTGTCGAGTGGCAGGTGGACGTTATCGTCGGCGCATTCACGCTGGTGGAGGATATCGTGCGAGCCGCATTCATCTACACCCTGATCTACGTGTTCACAGAGGCTGTGATCCCTGACGACTCGGAGTACTACATCCCTCGCTGCCTGCAGTTCTTGGCGAAACGGCGCGAGTTCACAGGAACGCAGGTGGAGCAGATCATACACGACGTCACCGGACGCCTTTTGAACGCGTACCTGTGCCTGGAAATCTACAGGTTCTTCCTGCGCATCAAGACGCCAAAGCCGTTCATTCACCTCAACTATGACGACGGATTCCTGTCGCGCTACCTCATGACGCTCACGGGAAGACTGGATGGAACCAAAGGTACCATCCAGTACGCTGGCGTGTACTTCCTCATCGACCGAATCATCAACTTGGCGCTGATGGTGGTATTCACGAGTCAGATTCTGTCCATCTTCGGCCTTTCCCTCAAGGGTATTGCCGCGGTTGCCAGTGTTGGAGCGCTCGCCGTGTCGTTCGCCGCACGCCCGCTCGTCGAGAATCTCATTTCTGGATTCATCATCTTCCTGAATAATCCGTTCACGGTTGGCGAGCACATCACCGCAGGTCACGTGCATGGGTACGTCTCGAAGATTGATTGGCTCGTGACGACGGTCAAAACAGCCCAAGGTTCCGAGCTCGTTCCAAACCACGACCTGGCGAACAAAGCTCTGATTAACGAAAGCCGGCTCGGGCGCAACGTCGCGGCGGTGCAGAGCCTTCATCTTTGCCCCATCATTCCTGGTGAAGACCGGCTCAAGGAGGCTCTCGAGTCGATGGATAGCACACTACACAAGCACCCGCTCGTGGAGGGACACACGGCGGTGTGGATGAACGGCACGAACGCGACGTCAGGTCTTTTCACCTTCAGCGTCGAATTCGCAATCAAGGATCGCCCCGACGACCGCGAGGAGACGCTAAAGTTGCGCAGCAAAGTACTTTCCGACGTGTACGCGGCTGCGCAGAAGTGCGGATATGCCGTGCGCGGCACGGTGCAGGACACGAAGTGAATGTTATTTACTAGTCTATTAAAAAAAAAAAAAAACAGCAAGGCACAGCACAGCACGCGCAGCACCTCCCGGGTCCCAGCAGCCCAGATGGAGATCCGAGAGGCGGGTTCGGGGTTCGGGGTAAGGGGTTAATTAGGGGTTCGGGTTAAGGCTCCCCGGGTAGGTAAAGGTAGGTGGGTTGAGTGTTCTAGAAGCCTTTTGTTGTCCGTTTCCGGAAACGCCTTTCTCATTGTATTTTTATTTTCCTGCGCCCTCCTGATCAGCGCAGCTATTCATACCATGGCGTCTCCCATCGGCAGCGGTGGTGGTGGTGGTGGTGGTGGTGGCAACAGTTCGTTCTTGGCGACTGCTCGTGCTCACCACTTAAAGTCACGTGCGGATGCTCTTTTGCGTGGTGATAATTTCCGTCTTGCGATTTTGAAATATGAGGAAGTTCTAGGAAAATTGGGGGTAAATGTGTCCTCTTCAGCTTCTTCGTCGTCGTCCTCACAGTCAGGCTCAAGTCAAGCTGGTTCGCTCGAAGTGATCCAGTTGATGGTCGCGGCGTTAAGCAACAGGTCAATGGCACTTAGCAAGTGCGCGAGATTTGAAGAGGCGCTCGCTGACGCTAATCGCATTCTGGACAGAAAACCGAAGTGGTGCAAGGCGCACTACAGAAAAGCGACGGCGCTAGGGGGACTGTCGCGATGGACCGAGGCGGCAAAGACGTTCGCAAACTCAGCCTCGCTTGCTAGAATGGACAACGACGAAGCTTCTGCTGCTCAGGCGGAAAAAGCACTCTGGGACGCCGTAAAGCACTGCACACGCGAACAGCTCGCGCAGCTCATTCTGGAGCGCGTCGAAGACGCTTGTGTGCCGCAACCAACGCGCGAGGACGTCTCTCTCGAAGAACAGGAGGAGGCGCTCTTCCAGCACATCTTCGAAGCGCACAGAGATAAGCCATTCCCCGGCGTGTACTACAAACGAACGCTGAGCTACCTCAAGAGACCCATGACCGTAGGAGAGGCTCTCATTGAAAGAAGCGCGATGTACACCAAAGCAAAGGCGTACGGGCAGGCGGCGGACGACGCACGCAATGCCGTCGCATTCTTCGAGCGGGCGCGCAAAAACATGAACAAGTCCGGTGAGTCCGAACGTGCCGCGAGGCTTGCTGTGCCAACCGCGGAGGCGTACTGTCGGCTGGCGGAGGCGCACATCGCAGAAGTTGACCATCCACTCCGAAGGTGGGACGAGGCGGCGAAGGCGTACACCAAGGCGGTCGACCTCGACCCGTCAAATGGCGCATATCAGACGGGACTGCGCGAGGCTGGCGAGCAGCTCAGCTCGGAGGCAATGCAGCAAGTGCTGCGTGAGGTGTACATGAACGAACATGCTACGGACCCTCTCATCGAGGGACTCACGACAGACACGCAGGATGGAGGTCACGCTGTCGTGCTTCGCGTCGATGGTACGGCGCGCTTCACGAACGTGCCCGTTAAGAAATTCAGCGCCGCCGCGCGTGATGCACTACGCACGGCGCTGGCAGCTGCCGCAGGCGTGAACAAGCTGAGAGCTACGATCGAGCGCGTGCGCCCGCCGTCTCCCGCCACGCAGCGCAAGCTGTGCGTTTCATTCGCCGTCGTCGTCGCCGACGACGCCGCCGCCGCCGGCCGTGTGCGAGATGCCCTTCACGCGGACGTCGCTGCCGCGCTTGGAGGTGACATCATGTTGCGCTGTCTCGGCTGCAGCGCAGGTGACGTAGAGCTGGCGGAGGCGGAGGTGGTTGACGTGACGCCGAAGCATGGCGTAAGCGACGAGGACCTCGCGGCGATGCGTGGTGCTGCTGATGGCGGGGCTGATCACTACGGCGGCGACGATGAGCAGGAGGAACAGTTCCCCGGCCTTGGGCACGGCATCGGCGGCGGGTACAACGCGACGGCGCACGCGTACCAGAGGCAGATTGTACCCAGCCGTCCTCAGACGGACATCGAGATGCCGTACCTGATGTACAAGCTCGTTCGCGTCGACGGCCGCGCCATCGAGCGCGTGGACAAGCACCCGTTCCAGATGACTCGAGTGCACTACAACGACAAGGAAAAGCCAGAGGAGGTGTTCGTGGAAATCAGCGACGGATCGTGCCGCTGGACGCAGACGGGAAGCGAGGTGCGCGTCCTGTGCCTGCACGTGCCAACAAATTTGTCCGTTTCAGACCTGGACGTGCTCATCGAGGCACGGCGCATCACCATATGCCACGCCGGCAACGGAACGGTGTATCTCGATGGCGACCTCGAGCGTGGTGTGGTGCCAGACGAGTCAACGTGGACGTACGATGAAGACGGGCTTTGGCTGTACCTTCGCAAAATGAACCTCGAGCTGCTGCGCAAAAGCAATGAGCACGGCGAGATGTGGTGGCCGAAGCTGTTTGTACATCACGGAGGGATCGCGTGGGACGACTTCGACAAGGACTACAGCGATCTGCCGCATGAGATTCTTGCGAGACACCGTCGCATCGAAGCGGAGCGCGAGCATCAGAGCCAGCTCGATCAGGCGGAGCGCAACGTCCGCGAAGCGCTCACGGAGCGAGATGAGTGCCGAAAGCGCGCAAGGCAGGAACGCCTTCACGAGCTAAGAACGGGCAGCCGAAAGTCGTGGGTGTATCTGAATCGAGAGAATCCCAACGAGTCTGAGATTGGCAGATATCGCGAGGAGGAGGCGAAGCGCAAGAGCAACCAGGCGCTGATTGCGACGTAAATGGAAAAGCTTCTGTATGTTTTTTTCTTCCAAAAGAAATTGCTTGTGTTGTATGTAGAAGTAACAAAAGTTAAAAAAAAAAGTTCATTTCCACATGATTTTCACATGTTCTCTGCCTCCTCATTGCCGATTCTTCTTCTTCATCTCCGTCTCACGATGCCGGCAACCGTTCCGTCTTCGGCAGTGTGCCGTGCCGCCTGTTTCTTTTTTGGAGGTGGCTTTGAGGACGGGCTCTCTTCCGGCGTACCACGATTGTGAGGTGAGCCTTCGTGACTGCTGCCATCATGGCCATCATGGCTGAGTCCCATGACTCTTCGCTCCAGCTGTCTCACGTTCAGGTCGTTGGGATGATTCGCGCTGCCGCTGGAGAGATACTCTTGCCTGATGCTATCAATCTCCGACAACTTCCGATTTCTCTCCTGCTCCTCCGCAGTGGTCATGTGACGTCCCGGCATGGCTATCATAAGCGCCTCGCGGTAGTGCGCGCTCAGCATCTCCTCCACCTGCATGCGCTTTGTCGCATCCCTGCGTCGCTTGTTGATGTCCTCAAACTGGATGGCAAACTCAATCAGGCCACGCCTGTGAGAACGAGCTCGGTTCGTCCTGTCGCGCTCCGTTTTCTTGTCCTTGTCGCGAAGCCAGTTTTGCACGATGCGCGTGCCGTACGTCTCCTCGTTTCCAGGTGTTCTTAGATTTTCTCTGTCGGCTTCTTCACCCTCCTCAACGGATGATTGATTGCGCACGCTCGAGAACGAGCGCATAGACCTCGGCGATCGGGGCGCGCGGCGGTGCGTGAGAGGTCCCGCGGACGACGTCATCATGCTCTGGCCTCGCGCGCGCGGCGTCATTGCCGATGCCGCGGGCGACGCGCGCGCGTGCGCGCCTCGTCGGCCGTCGATGGAGCTTTCTTCTCGCAGAATGGGTCCCTGCGGCGTGACTGTGGCGTTTGGTGACAGCGGCGTGAGTGTTGGCAGCGATACGCGCAGGTTCCCTCCCCCTCGTCCTTCTCCCATACCGCGTCGGCTCACGAGTGCCGATCCGGGCGTCTGTGCCCCAGCGTGTCCAGCGGGCGTGCCTGGAAGCACGAGCCTTGGTGGTCTCGGCGCACGTATTCCGGGCGCCGACGCCGCGGCGGCGGTGTCGTTGTCTCCAGCCTCGGCACGTGGCGGGGCGGTTTTAGGTGGTTGTTCAGCGTGGTGGCCGCTGCTCTCCGCGTCCATCGCACTCGCTCCGTTGTTGTTTTCTGCGTTCTCCCTTTTGCTGACGAATCCGCTTCTGAGCGTGAATCCTCTGTTCTGCGCATCCACAAGCAGTTCGTCCGTCATGGTGTACTCTTCGCCGATGGACCTCCTTCGTCCTCCTCGGTATCGGTGCACGACGTGTTCGGTGAAAGCGAGCAGCGCGAGGCACTCGTCGTCGTCCGCGAGTCTCAGCAGTGTTTCTATGCACTCGGCCGCGACGGCTGACCTCAGTTTCACGGGCAGAGCGAGCGGGCGTCTCTGCCTGTGTCTCCACAGGTCCATATTTTGCGCCTGTCCACCCGCGAGCGAGCGCGCCGTCTCGAGCGGACCGATAGGAGCCCCGACGCCTCCTCCTGGAGGCGCCCCAACTCCGTGATGTGCGTGGGAATGGCCTGCATCCTGCGACTGCAGCCCCCCTACGGACAGGAGGGAGTGGTCAGCGGCGAGGTGCACGGCCGCAGCGACTTGCTGGTCGACGCCGGGTGCCCGTGCCGGGTGGAATGCGCCACTGATGGCCGCCGACATCACTCAAGTGCAAGAGTGATTGATGGGACGGGACCCAGAGTGATGGGACCAACGGGGAACACCACGGGTCGGTCACTCACTGGGGCTGCCTAACCTTAACTTTAACCTTAACTTTAACTGTGATGGAGACCTGTTCACGGATACCACCTGTGCATCATTTATGTACATATGTGTGTGTGTGCCATCAAGCAAAGCAAGCAATCAAAGCAATCATGCAAGCAAAGCAATCATTGAAGCAATCAGGCAGGGATCGGTCGAGGCTTCCGGCAAAGGAAACCTCTTCGTTCAACAACGCTTGGTGGTTTGGTTCGCGTTGGCGTTGGCCTTGGGTAGGATTCGCGCGCCTTGTTATCAACGGTGTTAGGTATCAACTGCTCCTGTCTGCCTGTGAGTCTGTGACCTGTCCTGCTCGTTGAAAGGGCGCTCTTGCTTGGGAGTTGGGACCCGGGTGCCAGACCACACCTGCTCACCTCGTCAACGTCGGTCGCGCCAGGTCCATTTTCACCCGGTCAGCTGGACAGCCGGTCCGGTCGGAAGCTGGGACCTCGCACCACAGGTTCGCACAGGGTGGTCCCCGCGGGGAAAAGCCCTAAACTAAATCTCCTTCCCGGTCAAAACAACGGTCACTCCCGTCCGTGCAATGGCGTCTGCGGCATGAGAGACGGTCATTCTGTCTCGGCGTCGTGGTTACCATGCATGCACCTTGTGCCCAGGTTTCTCCTAATTGTGACGGCCAACCGGTTCTGTGGGCAAGTCTGTGGTACCGTCGACTCCACCAGACGCCACGGAATATGTCGAATTCATCCATTTGCAGGTTTTCGAGCTTACTAGTTCGAGATTTCTCTCGCTTCGCTCCCTTGTCGTGGTCCCAAGCGAAGGGAGGCACCACACCCGCCTTATGTCCTCGTACGTTCTGCGGTTGGTCTTGGCAGCGAGCGCGAGGGCGAACGCGACGACCGCGCGCGGCCACCGGCGTTGGCGCGCAGGTGTCGCAACCGTGGGTGCGTAGGCGTACCTTCGGGTGCACGCTCTCCTCTTCTTAATTAACCACTGATGCCCCAAGTTAATTCACCAATGGAGGACCCTTCCCGTTCAACCACTGCAGCTCGCCGGAACTGACAGCTGTTGGTTTCGGGTTTGAATATGTTGAGAAACGCTGTCCAAACGTTACTGTAACCTATAAGACTTGACCACTCCTTGACTCTCCTCGGCTCCCACGTTAGCAGCACACGAACACTCCTAGAACGCGTACCTTAAGTACGTAAAAGCTTGCCCGAGTGACGTCGACCGGTTCGACCGGGCGACCCCTGACCTAAGCCAAAACCGGGCACCGGGCCCTTCCCCCAGCACCACCTTATTCCATCGGGCTCTCCCCTCCCCTCTCTTTCTATCGGCCGCCACCGTTCCCTTCCTCCTTCTCCCTCTCCGTCCTGGGTCCCTCTTCGTGGGGTTCCCTTCTTGGACGTGACAGCTGTCGCAACCGTGGGTGCGTAGGCGTACCTTCGGGTGCACGCTCTCCTCTCCCCACCTCAGTCTGGCGAGCTAACGGGCAGTGGTATCCATGCAACCGTGCTTGGTGCCTCGTCCTTGATGAAGCGCCGCCATCCACCTGCTGTCCTGCTGATGAGCAGCCATGAGCATCGTCTGCCCAGCGCTCCAGTGCTCAGCCCTGTGACTAGCGCGATCCGATCTGCGTCAGCCAGCTCTCTCAGCCACTTCTGTCTGGCTAGCGTAGCCGTCGTGACATAAGTTGGTGGGACGTGTAGGCACACCAACTCCTGCGCATAGTGCGTTGCCAATGGAGCCATAAGGTCCAGCAACCTGAACCAACAGCTGCATATGACACATGGAACTCCTCCATCAGCTTGCAGTCTCTCCCAAAACTCGAGCTGTGTGCTATCCTGATGCAGCTCTGCGGTGTGTTCGGGGTTGACGTCATTGGTTAGCACCTTGACTCCGGCCGCTCGTAGAACCTTGCTGATGTTTCCCGTGCCCACTGATGGCTCCAGCAGCGTTGCACGCTCGTGCCATCTTTGCGCCTGGCCAGCTCCGCCTCCAGCGCCTTGGCCACTTGCGCTGCGATGGCGTGGAGCTCCTTCTCCTGGATTGGTTCCTTGCTGCTCTCGACTCCTGGTGCCCTCCCCATCTCCAGCTGACGGCCGAATTAACAGTGCTCGCGGCACGAAACGCGGACCAAACGCTGTAGGGGAGATAATTGGCGAGTCTCCTCCTGTGGCTCTCGACTGGCTGCTCAAGATTGGCGTGTGAGGTTCTTGTTCTTCCTCGTCACCACCTGCCTGCATTCACCAGCTGCTGTACCCCTGTGCGTCAGCTCGGCCCTTAGACGCTGTTGCTCAAGCTTTTACGCTTAATTAACCACTGATGCCCCAAGTTAATTCACCAATGGAGGACCCTTCCCGTTCAACCACTGCAGCTCGCCGGAACTGACAGCTGTTGGTTTCGGGTTTGAATATGTTGAGAAACGCTGTCCAAACGTTACTGTAACCTATAAGACTTGACCACTCCTTGACTCTCCTCGGCTCCCACGTTAGCAGCACACGAACACTCCTAGAACGCGTACCTTAAGTACGTAAAAGCTTGCCCGAGTGACGTCGACCGGTTCGACCGGGCGACCCCTGACCTAAGCCAAAACCGGGCACCGGGCCCTTCCCCCAGCACCACCTTATTCCATCGGGCTCTCCCCTCCCCTCTCTTTCTATCGGCCGCCACCGTTCCCTTCCTCCTTCTCCCTCTCCGTCCTGGGTCCCTCTTCGTGGGGTTCCCTTCTTGGACGTGACACAGGCACACGCGCGTTCGTCATGGACGCGCGCCAAACCTCGAGCGCCACCGCGTTGCCCTTCAAGTAGTCCTCCGCGAGAGGCTCTGCCGTCTCCACAACGCGCTGGAGCAGATTGCTTCAACAAGACGTGTCCAGGCATCTCGGACATCCTTTTGAAAAAGAAAGGGGGTCCGGATTGTTGTTGGTTTTCCCCCGTGGAATCCTACCACTCAGAACTCAAGTCCTGTAAGGGATCCCCACCCCCCCGCTAAAGTAAAAAAACCAAAGCAAAGCAAAAGGGGAGAGGGAGAGAACTGTGTGCCGGTTGAAGCGGGAAGAGGCACTTTTCACTCCCCTCCCCTCCCCGGTTCGGACTCCTACTCCGAACCGGTTCGCCTCCCCCCTTCCCTTTTTTCCCTTCCTTCCCTGCCCTTAAGCTTGGAGTCTGTCCTCGCCATGACATGCGTGCTTTGCTCTCTCTGTGCTCTGCTCTCTCTGCTCTCTCTGCTCTGTGCTCTGTGCGTGCTCTGTGTGTGTGCTCTCTCTTTGCTGTGTGCTCTACTTCTTACTACCAATGTCATTCTCATCTCATTCTGCTCTCTGTATTTTATTTTATTTTCTTTCGTCAAGCACACAAGCACACAGGGAGACTCCTGCGCGCCTTCCTTCACTTCACTTCACGTTAACGTGTTTAGGTGCTTGGTGTCC
The DNA here is from genome assembly GCA_938743325.2 of Pycnococcus provasolii. Taxonomy (NCBI): domain Eukaryota; kingdom Viridiplantae; phylum Chlorophyta; class Pseudoscourfieldiophyceae; order Pseudoscourfieldiales; family Pycnococcaceae; genus Pycnococcus; species Pycnococcus provasolii. The sequence goes on from OW568890.1 coordinate 182,262, forward strand.
AGGAAGGTGGAGTGCGACGTGCTCTGGCTGGACTTCTTACGGCACATTCCTACCAACACATTAGTCTCTCGTGCTCTTGTCGTGCCTGCCATCTCTTGAGAAGGTGTTCTCCGAAATCAACAAGAAAAACAAACAAACAAACAAACAAACGTCCATGATGGCTGCAAGCACGTACATACGCACAGTCTTCGTCATAGTCGCACAGATACTCACTCTTCTCAATGGCAACAAAAACATATGCGCCCATGGCAGCTCGCTTCTTGCAGTCACACCCTCCTTAACTCGGTGCGTCGTCGACGGAAGTTCTGCAAACCAAAAAAGACAATGTCAGCGAAAACTCCAGGCACTGCTCTCCATCCCGCCGTCCAACTCGGACGTGGACACGCAAGCACTCGAGGCGTCGGTGACGTGCGTCAAGGCGTGCCGCTGCCTCTCCAGCAACCCGACGCCAAACACACCCATCGCAACCACACTTCCGCCCGACGACGACGGAAACTGCCCTTGCGCGGATACCACTGCCAACGTAAAGCCGACGTGCGTCACGCTCCAAGCACCCATACGCATCACAGTCAAAAAGAGCCACGTCACCGCCGTGTATCCGCTGAGGTACGTGCGTGCATTCAACGACGGGCCGACGGAACGCGTAACCATCACAGGTGGCACATCCGGAGAGAAGAGGAAGTGCGCCGACGGAGCTCACGACGATCATCCCACGTGCGGGTGGCACTACGACCCATCCACGGGACAACGCACCGCGGACAGCCAGGGATTCTGCTGCGAGTGTTCCGCAAGCCAAGGGTGGAGCGAAACGTGGCACGGCCAGCACGGCGACAAGACGCGAGCGAACATCAACTGCGGCTTCTTCCAGCAAGGACTGTACTTCTCCGGCGTGCCTGGCTCCGCTCACTGCCTGTACTTCTCCGAGCTGTGGCACCAGGGCTACGAGGCAGAAGCGCCATTCGTCAGGTTCACCGTCAACGTGAACGTCAACGCAAGTGGCAGCCACGGCATGAAGACACTCGCGCTCTCGCCAGACAATCCCACCAAAGTGATGGACGACGGCAGCGTGGAGGCGAGGCTAAAGGGCGATCTCGCAGGGTATCGCAGCCTGCCCGCACTGCAGCACAAGTACGTCATGGTGCCGTTTCCGAAAGGAATGTCGCCGGGCGATGTACTGCGCACGGGAACGGAAGCGTGGACGATCCTCGATCGAGACCAAGTGAGCGTTGACGGATCGCAGTGCGATCGTGTGGGAACGAGCTTCACAGCGTTCCGCTACCAGTCGGGAGCATGCGAGCGCCCCGTTGGCGCGTGCTTGGCGAACCAGATTATTGATATCACAAAGCGCGACGAGCAGCGCGTGGAAAATGGACTCGCGCCGCTGCACAAGCTGAGCCGGTATGGCGCCACGAATGCGTCAGCCTGGGTGAACACCGCGGGGACCGCGCGGCTGGAACTCGGAGTCGTGGTCCCCGATGCAGCTGAAAGTATCGTCACACTGACGATAGACGCCGACGATTTGGCGTACGTCGTGAACCGCTCGCCTGGACGCATCCTCGACGCGCGCGTGACTGGATTTGGTCGTGCCGCGATCGGCACAGCACCCGCGGGCGTCTTCTACTTCGAAAGCATGGCGGGTGACGGATACCTGATGGTTGCCGTCGAGAACACCGGAACGCTTGCCGCTGACTTTCTCGTGACTGCGTCCAACTGCTCCGCCGGCGTGCTCAAGGGTAGCCTGCTAGCTCGTCCTATGTCGATCGGCCCAGGCGCCACGGAGCTGCTCGGTGGGAGTGGCGACGACGGATGGCGTCTGCGAATGGCAACATCCGCCGCTGGGCTTCACAACTGCACCGTGCAGCTTCGTGACAGCCTCGGTGTGCTCATTGACGAGGAAAGCGTCGTGTTCGGCACTAATGCCACGCTCTTCGACACGGCTCCCGTGCATGCAGGCAACGCAGCGGCAGCCACGGGTCCGAACTCCCCGCCGGGACCTCCGCCAGACTGTAAGGCGAAGTGTCCCAAGCTGTACAACGTGGTGTGCCATGCCTTGCATGGCTGCTGGGAGAGGTTCTTCATCATCGTCGCGGTGATGATGCTGGCTGTCGCTATTGTGGGGTTCATGGTGCGTGCGCTGCTACGTGCACCATGCTGCATCGGAAAGTTGGCGTGGCGCTCTGCTGCCTACGCCGTGCGAGACAACAGCGGAGTGACGACAGCTGCCGAGGTGGAGACAAAGCGCAGGGAGCCGCCGCCGCCGCCGCCGCCGCCGCCGCGAAAGTCATTTTGGCGCGAGCGAAGATTGTCGGCGAAAGCGCCGGATCCCGCGACGCGGCGTGCAGCGCTTCGCTTTCTACACTTGAGCACTTCAGGCGCATCGAAGCCCGCGCCGTTTGGCGTTCGCATGCCTGGTGAATCCTACTGCCTAGCGGTGTCCGCACTTCCTGAAGCTGGAGGGTTCGTCGTGACGCTACCCGCAGGTCGCGAATTTCAGCTCATCGCCTGGTGCAGCACGCGTGACTCCCACGTGAATCTCGAGCGTGCCATACCGCTATGCACAGGTGATAGGCTTTGGTTGACGAACGTGCAGGCGGCCTCTCTGCTTGACGCGCCGAGGCGCGTATGTCTGAACTGACATGATTTCGCGCTTTGTTCTCCGTTGCACGTGCAGCGGAAAAGGAAGGAAGGGAAGAAGGGAGGAAGGCGGGAGGGGGAGGGAGAGTTGTTGTAAAAGATGTGCGATTGAGTTACACGACGACGAAGCGAATCAACATCGTCCAGTCGAGAGATTAGATTTTTTCAACGCCGAGAAAAACAAATCACTCAATGTGGTCGTTGGAACATCGACTTGAAAAGGTTTGAAAAGCTCGAGGATGGACTCATTCCACGCTTTGCATTGCTGCGGCTGCCGAAACCATTGCCATTGTCACTGCCACCATGGCCGTCACCCAAATCGTCTGTCGCCAAGGACGTCTCAGACGGTGAGCGAGACATACGTGACGAGTTGCTCATCTGGTCGTGGTAGCCAAAGACGGTGTGCGGCGCGAGCCGAATGCTTGTCAGTGCAAGATCGGCACAGGCGCGCGCCTTTTCGGCAGTCTCGTCGGCGCGCTTCGTCGCCAACGCCAGCTGCCTCTGAGGCTCTCCCTCTGGTGCAAACAGCCTCGCCGCATTTACCTCCGCTATCTTAGAAGCAGCCAGCGCCGCCTCCTGCGCAGAAATGTACTCTCGGGCCCACTGGTAGTCTTTCTTCGAGTTTGGGCTGCTAACTTTTACCGGGCTCGACGAGCTGGATGGTGCCAACGACACACTCACCTGCTCGGAGCTCTCGAGCATGCCATCAGCGAAGTTGACAACGTACAGCTTTGCGGGTGAGCCTGCACCGCTTGCTTTCACGTGCAGCGTACCACGCCCATGCTTCTTCCCATTTTTCCACGAACCGCGGTACACCTGCCCCGACTTGGCGTGCAGGTATACACCATTGCCCTCAGGCACATCGGCCGCGTATTCGCCGGCATATCGGTCACCGTTGGCAAATATGTACGTTCCAATGCCAGCCCTCTCGCCGTTCTCGTACGTGCCAATGTACTGGCTGTCGTCTGAGCACTGCTGCATGCCGAGACCGTGACGCTTGCCTTCCAGCCATGATCCCTCGAACAGGTCTCCCTGGAAGTACCTGCATGCTCCATAGCCGCTTCGCATGCCCTCTTTGTAGGCGCCACGGTATGTGGATCCTCGCGCCCACACCTCGAACCCAAAGCCATTGTAGGACCCATGTTGCCATCGACCCTCATAGCGGCCGGCGGAGTTGAAGAGGTAGACGCCGTAGCCGGACATCTCGTCTCGCTTGAATCGACCCTGGAATTTATCACCGGTGTGGAAGATGTACACGCCAATGCCATCCTTCTTGTCGTTGCGGTAGCTGCCCTCGTACCAGTCTCCATTTCGACATATGCTGAGCTGGTGGCCATTCCGCGTTTTCTCGTCAACGCTTGATCGAGCACTTTCGACGCTCGATCGACCGTCAGCGCTCTTTCGTTCGTGGGTGACATTCTCACCCACCTCCTCTTGCGTTTCGATGGCAGATGATTCATCGGCACCTTCCGTTGCCTCACTGGACATGTCATGCCGAGGCGGCTCGTTGCCAACAATGGCCGATGCACTCGGCTCAATCTCAGCAGAAGCATTGCCATTCGCAGTGCTGGCTTCAGCAGATGTGTTGCCCTTGCGATTGCGAAAGAGTCGTAGAGCTTTGCGCCAGATGGGAGACGTGCTCGTCCTGTTCGCGGCAGCATCAGAAAGCGAAGTGATTGGCAGCATTGGCGATGATGCTGGCGACCTTTTAACGCTAGCCTCAGTTGGACTCGGTTCGTTCGATGTAGTCGGGGACTCAGCGTCCCCAGAATCTACCATCGCCGCGGCGGCTGCAGCAACTGCAGCCAATGCCACGCTCTCGGGAGCTCTCGGCGGAGTCTTCGCAGTGGCATCATCTGCCAACACTTCGTCCGGTGCAACTGAGTCACTCTCTTTAGAAAGCGCGGCAGATTTCTGACTGCTCATCGTCTTATTCGGGGAGCTTGGCGCGCTGGGCCTTGGAGATGCCTTGGACCCAGTGCTTCGCTCCGCCGTCGCTCTGTTTTGTTCAGACGTGTTTCGTGCCAGTGAATCGTGCCTTGGCCCGAGGGCTTTTTCCAAAGCTGAATTTACCCTTGCGGCCTTTCGCGCCACGATCGCCTCTGCCGCCGCTTGCCTCGCTTCATCAGCAGCGGCACGACGCGCTGCCGCTGCCTTGAGGCGTTCGTTGGTGTTTTGGGCGTATTCTAGAGTGTCCTGCGTACTCGGTGTAAGCATGGACACACCCCATCCAATAGCAGTGTTACCGGCTGTCGCACCAGTATCTGCCGAAGGTCTAGGTTGAGGGGAAGGTGGCGGTCTTGGTGAAGCATTTCCCGAATGCATGTGTGTGGTCCTAGGCGACGCCAGCGCCCACGGACTTCGGCTCGTCGCGGACTTTGGTCGTACCATCTCGCGAGAGATTCTTGGTGTGGATGGCTGCGAGAGGCTATGTCTGCGCTCGCGCTCGTGCTCGTCCCCTCGAGGCGTTGTTGGCCTCGAGGTGACGGGCTTGCGTACCTCGCGAGGCGTGACGTCTCCTGCCGTGGGAGATGCCTGCGAAAAGCTGTGCCTGCGCACAGCGCGCGGCGTGGTACTTCGAGTCAGCGATGAATTTGAAGGAGAGCTGCGAGGCGAAGGCGGTCGTCGCGCCATGCTCGAAAGAGTAGATCTTGCCAGATCACGAGACAGGCGCGGCGTAGGCGGCTGCGACGACGACGGTCTCTTCAAATCGCGGGATGATGTGCGTGGTGAGGACGGCACCGATGAGCTCGGTGTCGGAGGACGGTCTGCTGCAATGCGATGGCTTCGCGCAGATCCTCCTACCGTCGCTGGGGTTCTTCTTTCTGGACGAGGTGGTAGCTTGGTTTGTGACTCTCCACCAGGCGCGCCGAAAGCAGGCTCGAAGTGCGTGTTTCTTGCCGATTTCTCTGGGGTCGTCTGTCCAGATGTCGACGGCGTTGACATGGGGCTTGTTATTGTCCGTGCTGGCATTGTCCGTGCACGGGTCATCAGTTTGTCGAGCTTTCTCGATGAAAGCTCGAGCGTGGATTTGCCAGTCACCTCCTCTTCATCGATCAACGCGTCGTTATCCTCCAGGCGCCAAGTGTCGCGCGAAATCAAGTCTGCAGGCGCCTTACCTGTAGTCCACTGCCTACCTCCTCGCGCCAGAACATCCTCGAGGTTCACGAAGACGTTGTCACCCTCGACTCGCACGGAGTCGCCGTGGAACTTCCGTAGGTACGCGACTGTCATATGAACGGGGATGTTCATGCCATAGCCGGGACGACTGCGTTCTTGGATGACGTCGAAGTTGTCACCCTCCTCGAACGGGTCATTGGCAAGCTGGCGAATGTAGGGGGCGTGCTCCGATCGCTGGAATGACTGCCATCCTGGTCGCGCGGGCATATCGCGATTCGGATCACGCTCGGATGCTCTCCTGTCCTCCTCGCTCACAATATTTTCTTCGCCATTGGACAGGCGCACAATCGCACCACTAACCGCACGGAGCGCCTTCGAGAGCGGCTTCATCGCCCCGATGTGTGCCTCCGCACCCTCGGCGTCGACGTCTCCGGACATGAACGCTCCCTGCGGCACTGGGTGGCGCCGCTCAGCCTTACCAAGTTCCTCGAGGATATCGTCGGCGGCTTGCTGAGTGCGGCCAAGCTCTGCCCAGCACGACTGCGTTCGCCGAACCGCGATGCGCATTCCAGCTGCATGAGCTTCTGAGTTAAGTGCAGGGTCTAACGCAACGTCCTCCAGCGCCCGCTTCGTGGACTCTAGTAACTGGCGCATTTGCCCAAGCAGCGTCTTGATCGCGTCGCGAATGTGCCGTAATCGTCCACGGTGCTTGTAGCTGTCGTGTGTCTCATTGCCCACCTTCTCGAACAGATTCTGCAACCTTGGCAGCGCTCTAAGCGCGACGCCGGACGCCAGATCCGCCGCTTCTAGCGCGAATGGGAGTGGCACGATAGGGCGCAGCCTGCTTCTTGGCGTGCTGCCGCCGTCGACGGAACCCGCGATGGAACCCGGCGTGCTTGATTCTGAGGATGAACCTGGCGAGGAAACGGAACGCGAGAGCCGCCTGCGCGAATCGCACGACGCTGGACTACTCGCCGCCGCTCGGCCGTTGATGCGCTCGACCGCCGCCGCGCCTGCGCTGTCGGCTCGTCTTGCTTGAGCGTCATAGTTCACCTGCGGCGAAACGTTTGCCGTGATGCGTCTTAGTAGCGACAGCAGAGAGAGCAGTGCCGTTTGGCTGCCGTTGACGAGTGGCGCGGCACTGTAGGCGAGTTCCGACGAATGGCCGAGTTTGCTCAGTGCTCGCTGCAGCAACTTGTAATTGTTCGTAGCCTCGTACCACGTCGGCGGTGCGAAGTGCACCTTTTTCATGGGCAAGCCAGCCTGCGGAAAGTACGCGTCGATCATCTGGCACTGAATTGCGCCGGAGGCGAGCTGGTGGTTGAAAGTTTTGTGGTCGTTGTTTTATTATGCGACGTTAGTTTTTTTGTTTCGTGTTGGGTTGGGCATACGACGCGCCACGTTCGGCCGCGTGGATTTTTGTGAGAGCGAAGCTTACCTGCTCGAGCGAGTTTACGTTGAGTCCGAGGACCTGGCTCACCCACGCGAACATGCTTCTTGCTGACGGCTGAGAGTCGGCGCTACCACTATTTCGCGGGCTATTTTGAGCCCCCAAAGGAGCCATGGGAGCCCAAACCCAAGGAGGGGGTCCCAAAGAAGTGTCACGCGAAGACGAAGAGGGCATAGACGCCCCAATAGTCATATACACAATACAGCACAGCACAGCTTAACAGCTTAACAGCTTAAGAAACGATGGCCCCAGAACCGAACACTGCAGTCACCACGGCGCCATGAAACTTAAAATAAAACTAAAACTAAAATCCAAGTTTGGCTGATTTCGAAACCTAACCTAACCCCCTTTGATGGAATGGTGGAGGAGGCCAAACGTGGGATGACGAAGTTGACGAAGGGACCAGGCGCGGAAACACTTCCTTGCAACAAAACAATTTGATGACCCGTGGTTAGGGGTTGGATGATCTTTGGAGGGATAAGCGTTGGCCTGGTGGGATGAGCTCAGTGCCTCAGTGGGTTTGATGCGACCACCTGTCCACCTGATGCGACCTGCGACCAGGTGATGCGACCCCTGGGGTGATGCGACAACCTAACCTTACGATAGGTGATGCGAGTTGCGACGACCTTTGGAATTTGCATGCGCCAATTCCGCCAAATGTCCTCGAGGCTCAGTCGAGGCTCAGTCGTCTTTTCACCAAAGGAAGGAGGCTCACCCAAATTATTAGTCCTATTACCCGTTTAGGCAGCAAACTTGTACTGTATTGGGCGGGTGCGAACGTCGTACGGTACAGTACCATGGTACAGTTTACAGGACGTGCTCCGGTCTGCCGGTGCTCGTCGTTCCAGCCTCCTTCGAAATACCACGGGTGGTACGGGAAGTTAAGATTAAGCTCTCAGCCAAAAGGCACCGGGAAAGGCACCTCTCGGCAGGTGTCCTCTCGGCCATCAGCTTTAATTTTTTCATCAGCCATCAGCGGCTCTGTGGGTCAGGTGTGTGGGTGGGTCTCATCCATTGAGCAATGCAATCACGAACATGAACATGGGCCTTTCATCATCAGCCCATCACAAAGGATCACAAAGAAGTTGGGGCCCAAAAAAGCAGCTCCCGCCTCCCCGGGCAGCCGGGAGGAAAAAAAGAATACCATTATGAGTAGCGAGGCTCGTGGCTCGTTTCGGTTGGGGGGGCTGGGAAGGTGAAATGGCCCGCGACTCAATTGACCTATTGTGGATAACCCAAACCCAAACCCAAACCCTAATCCTCAAAAACAGAACAGGAAGAGTGGGACTTATCTTATCTTTTTTAAAAAATCAACATTTACACTTTTTTGCCTTGGAGGCGAGTCTTTCCTTTCGTCACCGCAAGCCGCGCTTCGCCGGCGCCTTCGTCGTCTCCTCCTCCACGTGGTCCACCGGGTCGCACTCGCACTTGTCGCGAAGCTGCGTGATGGTTCGCTGAAGATCCCAATTGCCATATCCCTTGAGTTCGCAGAGATGCTGCGGCTTGTGGCAGCAATGCTCGCGATTCCAGATGGGAGAGCCGAAACTCATGCCGCACAGCAGAGGCCTGTCAAACTTGCCGTTGAGCGACGAGTACGCGCAATGCAACTGCAGCGTGTCGCAGTACGCGCGGAGCGTTCGCAGGTGGCCGCACTTCTCGCTCTCGGGGAAGTTGTGCGCACCCTTGCGTCCCTGAGGCCCGCCACCTGTGATTTCGCCGCGCGTAGCTGCGACGTCCTTGCAAAAGTGCGCTTGCTGCTGCTCCAAGATTGTGTGGCACATGTCAGGAAGATTCTGCGGGCACTCGAAGCCCTTGCGCGCACGTGTCTGACAGCCCATGTCGTCGCATATGAATTCCCTGTTTGAATTTTGTTATGTTTTTGTGGAGCACGTCAGTTCCCAAAACGTTAAGCGCCCGCCGCCGCGCTTCTTCAGGATAAGGCTGGTTGAGGTGTGTGTGCACTTTATAACGTAAGAACGCACTTTTCGATTCCCTTGCGCACGTATGCCTTGCGTTCGTCTCTGAGTGGCTTGGCGCGGAACTCAAAGTCGTTCACGAGGTCCTCCGACAGGCTCGTTCCGTTCATGCCGAACTCCGTGGTGTCGAGTTCTCCCGTGACGAAGTGGCTGTGCCTCCTGACGACGCGCAGCACGCTCGGGTGTCTGTGCAGTTCGTTCTGGTATGCGAGGAGCGCGAGCGCCGTGAAGATGGCGCCTAAGATTATGGTCGGTATGATCCACCCTCTTTTTTCCCATCTCTGTGCATTTCTGAGCTGTTCCATGGCGCGGTCGTACCTGTCGATGTCGTTCATGATTTTCTCGGTTTCTGCCGCCTGTTTGATCATCGCCTCTTCGGTCGCGAGTTGTTCCGCGATGGCAATGAGCACGGCATCTTTGACGTGCGAGTCAGACGCGGAGGCGGCCGGGCCGTGCAGCGGGTTGTGCATCGCGTTTCCTGTGGCAATTCCTGTGGGTAAGCCCGAGCCACTCCTCATCACGCGTGATCAAGGACTGACGAGACGATTTTAAAAGTGTGTATATGTATGGCTAATCAAACCAAGAGCAAGAGCCCAAAAAACCACCGGTGCCAGAGCAGTAAAAACCAAGGGAACCAAGAGAAGTGTGCCTTAAGAGCAGAGCAACGATGCAAATAACGACTCAAGAGTCAAGTAAATACTTACTGCAAGTGATGAAAGCAAGCAGGGAAAGCAGCAGGAAAAGCAGAATAAAAGCAGATGCAGATAAGATTGCCGACTTAAGGTGAGCTTAAGACCTGTGAGCTACAGTATTAATACTTAAGGTTAAATACAGTACAGTAGCACTGTGCTATGTGGCCGCACCAAGGTACACGTACGACGTATCTGCAGGTCTACTAGATTATATTCGCGGACAGATGGCCCTTAAGGATAGGATGATGGCAAATGAGATTAGCAAAAGCAGAGTTCTGGGGCCCCCGGGGGAGGGGAGCCTCGGATGGGCGGCTGGGAAGTCTGGGAACACCGCACTCAGGCTCAAGGTAAGTACACTGTATGTACTAAGTAGTTAGGGGATAGGGAAAGAAGGGGATGCATGATCCTCCCAGGGACCCGCCCGCCTATATTCCTCGTAAGGTAGTTATCTATCGTAGTGTCTAGAAGTACCACTAGGTGATCACGGACGCTGGCTGAGGCCTGAGCCTCAGTCGGGGAAGACCTGTGGTCGGTCAGTCGGTGATGCCTTAAGGGCGACTTGCGTGGGTGGTAAATAACAATTAAAGTTTAAGGTAAACCTTTACCAGATCAGGGATGGGCGCGTTCCCTTCTTAAGGTAGATGCATTGCATTAGATAAGTACCACGTTGATTGAGCCTCGAGGGGCCGGCCACCTGAGCCACCTGGGCCGGCCGAGCCTGGCCGGCCGCGAAGAAGGCCAAACCCCGAAATCGAACCCCGAACCCCGAATCCCTTCTCTACTCGGATGGATTTTCCCTCCAGGTGGAGAAGTGTCTGGAGAAGCTTCGATTCCGGTGTCGGAATCCGCCGCATTGGGATAGATATGGCGATGCCCGTGCCTGTGCAGTACGTCCCACGCACACACTCATCTTCGGGCGTGTTAGCTTACTTACAGGCATACGGCGTGTGTATACTATCTGGACCTTCTGGACATGAGGCTCATCCCTCTTCCTCTTCGTCGTTATCCTCCTCGTCGTCAATCTCGTTGTTATTACGCGATTTAGCAACTCGCGTCTTCCCACCTTCCAGCAAAAGACCGCTTCACGCTTCCTCCCCCAAAACCACAGATGTTCGACGACCCGCGCTACTCCCTAAACCTGAAGATATCACCGCAGATGCCGCCTTGATGGAGGCGGGGGAATCCGAATGGGTCGCGGGTGCGGGACACCAAACACTCGCGCTGCAGGTGTTCGGAACGGATAGACCGGACGTCGTCATGCTCAGCTGCGCGACGCCAACCACAGAGCACTTCGTCGTTGACGTGCACGACGTCATTTCAACGCTGGGAAACGATAGGAAAGAAAGCCAAGCGACCGTATCTGCCATGCACGCCACGCCGTTTGGCGACGGAGGACTCGACGCAACGCCGGACGGACGCGAGACGCCCGGACGCTGGCGTGCGCCGGTCGTTTCGTTCGTGCACGCGAAGAGACGCAGCGCGACGCGCGCCGATGGGGAGGACACAAGCATGCCATCCGTGTGCGTGTGCCGCCCGCCGTATGCTGATCAGGCACTTCCAACAGACAGACACGCCATGCGCAGCGAGACGCAGATCGCCGCGATCCGCGACGCATTCGTAGACGCGTCTGCAACCGCGACGCGGTTCCTGCTGCGTGTCGGCGACGTGCTCATTCTCGACAGCAATCACGTGTTCCATGGCATGGATCCGGACAACGACAAGGATGCACGGCTACACCGTCTCTGGGTTTGGACGTCGCACAGGCCAGGTGATGTGCCAGCGTGTCTCGACCAGGCGATGGATGACGAAGCTCTATGGATGGTGCCGCATCAGATGCCACGGCGAGCAGACGACATTGACGACGACATTGACGACGACGACGAAGAAGAAGAAGACCCAATACCAGGATTGGCTGAGCTGCGCGGGACCTACGTCGGAGAGGGTGGAATGAATGCAGGTACCACATCCGTCTCAGAATCTGAGGCGGCGGCGGTGTACGCCGCGGCTGGCATCGCACCGGGCGCACGCGTTGGCGCGGCTGCTAGCCTGCTGCTGGAGGCACCGGCGGCATCTCGTGAGACACAGCTCGACCCGTTTGGACGTGTGATTCCCGAATTGCGAGGTACCAGGTGCGTGTCACTACTATTCGGCGGCGTGGCGACGATGACGGGCTTTGCGGATGGCCGTCTCCTTGCCGACACGGATGACACCACCCTGATAGATCTGGCAAGCTCTCTATGCGAATTCGACTTGGCAAGATGGACACGTGAATCTACCGTGCAGGTTCCACTATCCTCCGCTGTCATTGCCGAGGCACCGGCGCCAGCGACTGATTTTGCTTCGCGGCGAGATGCACGACGGCGTGCACGTGGGGGAGGCGGTGGCGACGTTGCCGGAGGCATCATCACCACCACCACCACCACTACAACCACGAGCGCACTCATCGACCCGCCCGTTGCGGAGGTGGCGCAAACACTTGCGCACCTTCTTGCCCTGAGACGGTTTCGGGCACATCAGCCGGAGCTTGCCGACGGGGTTGTGGCTGCATTCGGATGCGGCTGCGGCGAATTGGCGGCTCTCTGCGCGGCTGGAAGCGTAAGTGAGGAACAGGCACTAAGGCTAGCGCACGCGAGAGGGCAAGCTTTGCAGGCGGCAGCGAACGAGGCGGGTGGTACGGTAATCCAGGCGTTGATCACAGGATTGACGGATACAGAGGTGGCTGAACTCGTCACAAGTGCAAACGCCGAGAGCGCCGCCGAGAGCGCCGCGGCGCTGCAGCTGAATGGGAATGAGCGCGGTGGTGGCGTGGCGAGAAGCGTGGCTGCGGTCATCTCCGAGCGATGGGACGCGTTGCACCGCGGCGTCGTGGGTGGTCCAGACGTTGTGGCTCGCATCGTTGCCAATGCAACAAAGGCTGTGGAAGGTGCTGGTGCGGTGCGTGCAAGGACCGCGGCATACGCAACGCTGGCACACACTCCACGACTGCAAGGCACGGCGGCGCTGGCGCGGTACAAGGCGGCGCTTGCCAAGGTTCCATTCATTGCACCGAAGTGCGACGTCTTTTTCGCATCCGCGCAGCAGGGGCCAAGCACCGCGGTGGACGTGGCTGCCAGGCTGCTTAGGAGCGTCGGACAGACGATGGATGTGGAGGCGGGCCTCGGCACACTCGCCGCTTCCATGCGCGACAGGGAGCAGCGTCTTCCGTGGCAGCGCTTTAGCGCTGACGGCACACCGCTACCTCCACCCCCACCCGCGGCACTCGTGGAGCCGACTGCGAAAGGCTCGTTGATGGACGCGCTGCAACGCGTTGATGAGGTGGCGTGGCGCTCATGGCGCGAGTAAAACAGAAAATAATCTTTTACATCAAATATTAAGAGATTGCGCTCAAGCTGCGCTCGAGCTCCTCGACACGCTCGCAGCGTTCCCCGAGAAGCTCGAGTGCCTTCTCCAGCCTAGCCTCAGCTCCGTCAGCGCGCGCGATAGCCTCCGCCAGCTGCCCTTCCATCGCGCGTGCATTCGCCTCTGCTCGCGTTGCATCAGCTTCCGCGCGCGCGAGCCGACGCGTTTGCGCGAGGTTGTCCGTAGGTGAGGTGCTGAAGGGTCGCGCGGGTTCGTCGGCGCGCAGAGCGTCGAGGTCCAACTCGTCCTCCTGCTCAAAGTCAAGATCGACGTCAAGATCGTCGCCAAGAGGTTCGTTTTGCGGTGCGGGTTGCGGTGCGGGCGTCACGGTCTTCTCAGAAGCTTCCACCGGCGCGGGTGCGGGTGCATTCCTCGTCCGCGCCTCCGCCTTTTCTGCGCGCTCCGACGCAAGCTCCGCGAGCTGCTCAGCCGTCTCGCCACGTGCGCGCCAATCTGCCGCCTCGGCGCGTGATGCGGCGGCGTCAGCCTCCGCCGCCTCCACGCGGCTTTCGAGCGCGGATACCGCACGCATTGCCGTTTCGCGCCGTCGTCCCTCCGAGGCGAGCTCCGCCTCGAGCGCCGAAGCGCGCTCGTCGCTTGCAGCGGCAGCCGCCTCGGCACGGTGCGCGCGCGCCTCCAGCTCGTTGCATCGCCGCTCAGCCTTGGCACGTGCGTCCGTCGCGCGTTCCGCGGCGTCCTGCGCCGCGCGCGCCTCGGCGTGTCGCTGCGCTGCCGTCGCCGTCGCCTCCTCTGCGCGCTGCGCGTTCGTGGCGGCGAGCCGTTCTGCGCGTCGCAGCTGCGTTTCGAGGAAGGATGCCGACTGCGCCGACTCCTGGGCGGGATCCTCGCTTTCTAGCATGCGTGCGCGCAGTTCTGCGATCTCGGCGGCGGCGGCGTTTGCGTCCCTGTCAGCACGCGTGGCGAGAGCGTCTCTCGCGGCTGTGACTCCCTGCAGGTCGTTTTTGAGAGACGCGACCGCTCGCACGAGTTCGGCGCGTTCCGTTTCAAGTTCTCCGATGCGCGCGGCGTACGGTTCGTTGGACGTATCAGTGTGTTGGCCATCCTTGTTGTTGTTAGCATTGTTGAAGTTGTTGTTCTCGTCGGAGTCGTCCGAGTTCTGTGCCGAGATGACCGCGACACTTGAAACTCTCCTGAGCGCCGCTTCTGCTTCACCCAGTTGTCTCGCGAGTGATTCTCCTTCTTCTTGGAACGTCGTCGCAATCTTAGTTTTCTCGATGAGTTGTCTCTGAAGCGACTTGGAGCTCTCGAGTGACTCCGCCAACTTCACTTTCGTCTCTTCCAGACGCGACTTGGATTTGATCAAATCATTTTCCAACGATGCAAGTCGATGCGAAAACTCAGACTTAAGCTCCTCCATATCAGAATGATCACTCTGAGTACCAGAAGCAGAAGCAGCAGACGCAGCATTTTGACTCCTCAGCTGAGAAGACAAGGTGGAATTCTCAGAAGAAAGATGGGCATTAATCACTTCAAGTGTTTTCAGCTTTTTCGTCAACTTCAAAACATCAACATTATTATTGGATGAGTCAGTGGGACCCACGGCTGTCTCACCAACAGCCGGTACTGCTGATCCTGGTGGTGCTGTGGTGTGAGAAGACGACGCCATCCTTCACCTTCGAAGGGAACGAAGTGATTCGCCAACAACGAATCTCCGACCGACGAATCGACGACGACGAATCTCCTCCACCAACGAATCTCCGACGAATCTCCAACGAATCGACGACCACCACCACCAACAACAACAACAACAACGACCGAGCTTCGCAGCAGGTGCCACCACCACCACGGGACGGGAGCCGATCCGCGAGATCCGGAGAGCGACACTGGAAAGCGCGCCTTCGCGGAGAATGAAATGACCAAAAAAATCAAATATAATTAATATATTGGCAGATCTTCAGCTCCTCAGGCACCGTGGGAAAACTGTTCCGGGGGCTTTCGGTTGAAAAAACCAACCAACCCCGAATTTTTTCAAAAAACGAATTCCCCCCAGGCGGGCGCTGCGCGCCCGCGGCCACACCCATCGGTCTGACGAACGTATGATGTAATGTCTCGTTACACGAACTTACATTTGATTTGTGAACCAGTGCCGAGCCGAGCCTGCGGAGAGGTCTCGGTAGGTGGTCACGACGGTTCAGGTTGTTCGCCATCACCACCGTCGTGAAAGCTTGTCCCCCCCAAGGCGCCCAGAACGCTCTTGGGCGAGCAGATCCCAAGATAGGGGTCTTTTCACGAGCGGTAACCATCGTTCTGGCGTGACCTCTGTCGAGAACGAACGACGCCCTTTGCGCCTGTGCGAGGCGGGAAACCGAGTAGTGGAGGAACACCCAAGCGGCGCAATGCCCTTGAACGAACTCATCGTTGGTTTCCTTCTTCGAATTGATAACGCGGATTGAGTGCGTCGAGTTCGCTTTTTTTCAAGTTTTCGCCACTAAGTTTTCGCCACTGTCGTAGTCCTTGAGCATGGAGTTGTCACTGATCAGGTTCGTGTAGTACTCGGAGTTCATGTCTCGACTCGTCGCAAAAAGGTACATCGCAAACTTCTCCAATTTCACCGCCTTGGCGAGCGTGAGTCCGTGGAGCGTCGACCACCGTCGAGCTCGCTTTTCCTCAACCGCTTATCTGCGACGGTCGGTGCACAGCTCACGCAACTTATGCTCGGCGTTTCGTGGGGGGCGTGGCGGTGCTTGCGTTGCTATCTTCCGCACCAACATGTGTTGCATTTTCACTAAGCGTGAATTCGTTGATGGCAATACTACTTATGCTTACCCGAGCGGGATCCCAAAAGTCCCCCCGCCCGGGGCCCCTCCTCCACAGTCCCCGAATTTTTTGTGGGATCACATTCATCGGATACATTTCGCTCAGGACTGCAAGGTGCCGTCTGATGACAAGTTGACAACCACTTCTTTTAATAAAGTACTTCAAAAGACGATGACGCAACTCGTTCGGCTGCCGCTGGTATGTGCTTTATCGATAATAATGATGACGACGATTGTGATGATGAGCAGCACAAGCAACTACAAACTTCTGCACGTCGCCGCGCTCACCGAGTCCCATGATGATGGTGGTGATGCGGCGGCTGCTGCTGCGAAAGCTCTTGTCACATCGGTTGTGACGGACGTGGAGGTGCAAGGCTTGGACTCTGTGCTTCGCGAATTGAACAATCCTAATAGCACGCAATACCGCAATGCCTCTGGTGCGTCTATGGTGTTCGTCGTTGCATTCAACGGAACGATTCTGTCAGGTGCCGAGTTTCCATCGTTTGTGGGGCGCTCGGTGCAGGAGCTCATCGACAGCAACCTACAACAGCTCGTAGGCGGCGGCAACTTGATCAGCGGAGACGAGTATCACGAACGCTCGAAGAAAATTGCAGCGATGACACCCGGCGGTGGATGGATGGAGTATCCATGGATTACACCGGATGGCGTGGAATTTACCAAGTTGAGCTACCTCAGCCAACCTATCGCGAACATTGATGTGTACATCGGAAGCGGCTACGAGTTACCCCCCAACACCACCGCGAGCACCTCTCCTTCGACGACGACGACGGATCATGAAGCACCAGCGCCGGATGAAGAATGATAATTCCTCATCAATGTCAATCATCCAGACGAGTGTTTTTTTTTTGAAAATGAAAATGAATGTTACCTGCGATTGTGCAACTACTTAAAAGTTAGTCGAGGCTGTGCGTGATGGGCACGAGCTCGAGCGGAATGGCGTTCAAGTCCACCGCGGGCGCACGGCTCTCCGCCGCGACCGCAGCGGCGGCGGCACCAACGGGACGATCCCACCACGGCCAAATCTGGTCGGTACCCGATGATGTTGTCGTCAGCGACACGCCTGATTCGCGTGCGAGCATCTCGCCGCGGTGCGCCGAGCCGACGGCGAAGGCACGCGCGCGATCCGACGGAGACAGCGTCGTTCCGAGCGGCGCCATCGCCGGCGGAACGACACTCGCCTCCACTGCGAGGCTGCTCGAGAACAAGCGCCTGCCCGCGGGACGGCTCAGCTGCCAAACGCCAGGCGCGAGATAGCCTGGCAGCCGCGACGCGCGGAACGAGTTCCACAGCAAGTACTGCTGACGCGACTCCCAGTACCATCGCACGAGGAACACGACGTGGCGTGTGTTCATGTCCCACGTCGATCCGCGCTGGAACGTCTCGTAACCCAGGAATCCCGAGCGCACGCCGCCATGCATCGCCACCTTCTCGCGTTGTCGCCACGCGGTCTCAAATGCGCCCACCGAGTCTGTGTCGACACGAAAGGCGTAGCTGACGATGTGCGCAACACGTGGAGGAACGAACGTTTTGGGGACGACCCTACTCGGTGGCTCCTCCTCGGGTGCCATGCGTCGATGCTGCTGCTGATGTTGTTGTTGTTGTAGCCTGCCACTTCCGCTCGCCATCGCGTTTGCAAGCGTGAGTTTGCGCGCAGCAGGCTCAAAGCGCATCACGTTCGGCGCAAAGGATGCGTGCACAAGACGAAACTCGTGTGGAATGGGTGGTGACACCACATATGAGGATGGTGTGATGAGTTGCTGTTGTTGTTGCTGTTGTTGTTGCTGCTGCTGTTGGTGTGGTTGTTGACGATGATAGTAGCTGTGCTGCTGTGGTGGTGAAGAAGTGAAATATTGCTGCTGCTGCTGCATTGTTCTTGGAGGAGGGGGGGGGAGGGGGAGGTGCCGCCGCCGAGGACCGTTTCTCACCACCACGAGCCCGTCGCGGCGACGGTGACGACGTCGTCGTCGAAGCAACACCGCCACCTCGTCCTGCTGATCCTCTCCTCGCTGCACTACCGCCGCTGCCCCTTCCACCGCCATGGCTGTTCTGCTGAGGCGAACGGTTATTATGTTGATGTTCTTGTTGGCGCGACGCCATTATTTTTCCTTGATGATCTGCTTCGGCGAAAAAGTGTTGTGGTTTGATGTTTCAGGAGGAAGGGACAGGAGTAGGGGGGGAGAGGTCGACGCATTTTGACTTGTGCAGTACATATTCTGTCTCGACCAGCACTATGTCTATCGCACGTTCATACCTTCTTGAATACGCCCGATCCCATCAGCACTCGGAAGCTAAGCAAGAATGGGCCGGAATAGTACTTTCTTGAGGAATCAGAATGGAACTCCCGGTGACGTGCGGTTCTTTTTTGCCCGGGTTCGATTCCTAACTACTTCTTTCTTTTTTTTGGTACTTATTCGCTATCGTCGTCGTCGTCGTCGCTGCAGTGGCGAACGTGCAATCGATGGCGCTCGGCAACCTGTACGTCACCATCAAGGACGCATACGGCGCACCGGCTGTAAACAGCGACAGCTGGTGGAAAGTGGAAGGAAGCGACGCCATTGCGGACATGTACGTGACAGTTGTTCTCAAATCAGATACGCCGGGAGTAGGAACGTTGATGACGACCACATCGACGGTGAAGGCTTTCCGACCGCACTCGTTGGCGAAGTGGCACGATCAGGTGGTACTGCCTGTGCACGAGGGAACGGAGGAATTACGCATATTCGTCTGCAAAAAGGCACCGACGCACTGGTGGCAGTCGCGTCACCGTCGTCGTCGCATACACGTCGTGGCAGTGGCGGGTCTCTACGTGCGTGACATTATGCGTTGTCCGGTGCTTGATAAGAAGTTTGAGCTTTTCACGCCGGAAGGTGACCCTAACCCCGCTGGACTCATTTCACTCGAGCTGAAATTTGTCGAAGGCGAATCCGCATTACCACCCGCACGCGTCTTCTCCTTGCTCACATCTTCCTCTCCTGCAGCATGGCGACGTGGTTTGCGTTTTCTGCTCTTTGGCTTTGCCGTTGGCGTGGTCACCTATGCCATGGAAAAACGCATCTTCCGCCCGTACAACAAGCTCCTGGAGAAGAGGACGACGACGACATGATGACTGCCACACAAGAATCGTGTAAATTGCGTTACTACCCACCCACCCACCCACCCACTCACCTACAACTAACTACTACTGCTGCACCGTTGTCGTCGACGACGACGACCACGGGCAACCCAACTCCAACACACGCGAGTATGCGTCGGCAAAGTCGGCAAAGAATGCGTCACAGTCTTTAGCGTACCTGTCGACGTGCTTGCGAAACTCGGGGTCGGTGAGAAGAGCCATATCGGTTGGCAGCATGAGCAGCGTGCCAGTCTCTTCGTCGGTGTACTGCAGTGGCCCGTCCCACTCACGCGGCTTCCACGTCAAGTTGACAAGGTTTGTGAAGTAGCTGTTGTCAAACTCCGTGGGATTTTCTGTCCATGCACCATCATAACCAGACCTTTCTATATGACATCGACCGACACTGTGGCCTCCACTCAGTACGACAATGTCGCGGTCGCCAAATCCTTGGCGGTTGAACACGTCACGCAGGTGAGCGGCATCGCCACTTGCCGCGGGTAAATGAGCACTGGCTGTCGGGGGTGCCTCGACGTCTATGCCTTTGAACTTCGCATGAGCAGTGCCGTCAACCCAGTAATCTTGGCGCCCCATTCTCACGGGAATCTCAGGACCGCCCATGTCCTTGACGGCGAGCGCACCGAACAATGCGCACACGTCCGCACGTGAGACGTCCGGCTCGGTGAGACGGAGTTGGTCAACCCGAGAGATCATATCATCCGCCAAACCCTTGTTCGCCGGATCATCGCGCTGCTCATGAAGGTAAATCGCCGCACCATTTGATCCGCCGCCACTCTCGGGATCGTTGACGTTGTAGGTACCAGAAATATGGTATCCGAAGCGCACCGCCGAAGGCCGAGCTTCGGGATTCTTGAGTATATCGAGGATGCGTGCGCGCAGTGACGGCGAAGGCTGAAGAGGGTGAGGAGCAGACATGGAAGAATGGTTGATGGCAACAAATCCAACAAAATTTTAACTCCGGTCTTCCTCAAGTGCCTAAAACCTGAAACCGATTTTTTTTGCTGTTGGATACCTATATGAGCTCATCCAAGTGAAAGTGTTACGGAAAATTAGGGTGGCAGGCAGGGTAGGGTGTGGGTAAGTGAGTGATGACTTGGCGCACATTTCCTCAAGGTGCCACTGTTTTTTTGTGCGCCCGCCCGCAGGCCGCAGCCATGGCAGCCATGATGTCGATGTCATCTATCATGCGACGATACGTGTCGTCATCAGCAGCAACAGCAGCAGCATCGTCCTCGGCGATATACGCGCATCGTGAGTATCAACCTCCGCTCCTCCGACTTCCGAACCTGGGAGCCATGATTGCGAATACGTGGATCGCCAGCTCAGATGTTATGCCGACGATCAACCCCGCGACCGAAGAAGTGATCGCGGATGTGACCGTTGGACGTGCCAAGGAAGTCAACGCGGCTGTCGAGGCGGCAAACGAGGCGATGAAACATGACGCGCCGTGGCGACGCATGGGTGGAAGCGGAAGGAGCCGTCTGCTCTCGAAACTTGCCGATCTGATGGAGGAACATGCCGAGGAGTTGGCGTGGATAGACGTGATTGACAACGGAAAGCCGTACGGCGAGGCATTCATCGATGGACAACTGTGCCAATCCGTGTTTCGCTATTGCTCAGGTAAAGCCCAAAATTCGCACGCACAGCTCGTTCGTCCGAGTGGGCCACTTGTCACGCCAGACACCGTCGCGTACGTCGAGCGTGAGCCGGTAGGTGTGGTAGGCGCAATCGCTCCTTGGAACTTCCCACTTGCCATGGCAACCTGGAAATTGGCACCCGCACTCGCCGCGGGATGTGCGGTGGTTCTGAAAACTGCCCCGCAGACGCCCTTGAGCGCGAATCGTCTCGCGGAGCTCACGATCGAGGCAGGCTTTCCGCCTGGCGTCGTCAACATTATGCCTGGAGATGACGAGACGGGCCGTCTGCTTGTTCGGCACGATGGCGTGGACAAGATCTCATTTACCGGTTCGACGGAGGTGGGAAAGGAAATTAAAAGCGAGCTGGCGGGAACATTCAAGCGCCTTAGTTTGGAACTTGGAGGAAAGAGTCCGCTGATCGTCACGCAGGATGCTGACATAGACCGTGCGGTCGACATTGCTCAGCTCGGGCTCTTTTTGAACGCCGGGCAGTGCTGTTGTGCATCGTCGAGAATTTTCGTCCACGCTACCCGTCGCGACGAGTTCCAAGACAGGATGAAGCGCCTTGCCAAATCACGGCGCGTCGTCGAAGGATGGCACCCTGATGCTCGCAGCATCGATCCACATCGCTGGCCTCAAGGACCACAGGTGGACAAAGCTCAATTTGAGAAGGTGCTTGGATACATCGAGAGTGGCGTGCGCGATGGCGCAAATCTTCTCTGCGGTGGCAAACGCGCTCGCGACGTGGGTTATTTCGTCGAGCCTACCATCTTCACAGATGTCCAAGACGACATGGCGATTGCGAGGGAGGAGATTTTTGGCCCAGTGATGCAAATTATGACCTACAAAGACGACGACGAGGTGATTGCACGGGCGAACAACACCGTCTACGGCCTTGGTGCCGGCATCGTGACGACGAACGAGCACCACGCGCGTCTGCTCGCCCCTCGCATCAAGGCTGGGACGGTATGGATCAACTGCTACGACACGTTCGACGCCGCGCTTCCGTTCGGCGGGTTTAAGTCGAGTGGCATCGGGCGCGACTTGGGTGACGCGAGCTTGGAGAGCTATACGGAGATCAAAACGACGGTATTTGGCGCGCCCAAGTAAGAAGGCTCAGGAGAAAGATCGTTCCCAACTCTGAGAGTCTGAGACGTGTTGCAAGCCAGCTACTTATAGTTATAGATAGCTGTGATGAACAAGTGAGAGCGTGCGAGAGAGAGAGAGGAAAAGAATTGACAGGAGTAAAAGTGGTCTGTGGTGAACGTAACTTACAAGTTACAGTTCAGTTCACTTCAGGAGTAAAAAATCACACAAAAGATTTTTACGGGTCCTCTCTCTCCGACCTAACGTACCACTTACTTCTTCCAGGCACGGTGACCCCAACCTAAACCCCTAAACAGGTCCCCTAAACCCCTAAACCCCTAGGGTAAACCCCCAGAGTGATGAGTGTGAGATATTTTTGTCAAACTGAAACTGAAGAGAGAAGAATTTTTTTGTTCGTTCTGGTTTTGTTTTTGGACCTACATGTCGCGCAGTACACTCGTGTCGGCGGCGGCGGTGCTCACGTCGGTCACGCGGCGTAGTATTCTCCACACTAATAGTCCTTCTTTGAAGACACTTGCATCGGCCTACAGCTTAACTAATACTGGTTATGCCTCTCGCCGTCCCTCTCTAGGTAAGTTTCCTCTTCTTGGATTTCCACTGGGGCTTTCCACGACGTCGTCCAGCGGGTTCTTTTCGGCGCACGGTGTTGATGACGAAAGCAGTGATAACTCCACAACAACCACCAATACCACCTCATCATCGTCGTCATCATTATCCCAAAGTTTAAAAGTACGCATCGTCACCGCGCATGACGACAGCGCACTCGCGGATGTCGTTCATCAGCACGTTGGGGAGTTTGATCAGGTTCACGTGAACGCGGCGGTAAGCAGACTCGCGAAGCTCTCAGCGTGGCGCAGGACGAGAAAACTTGGGAGAAGTCAACGTGAAGACGTCGTCTCAAAACTGGAGGAGCGCCTGCAAGGCTTTGAAGAGAGTCTTGACGCACGCTCTGTTGCCAACCTGCTGTGGGCTTACGCGAAGCTGCGATACCCCGGGCAGCACTCGGTAGTGCAGAGGTTGAGTGACCAGGTGCCTGATGTGCTCGACGAGTTCAAGCCACAGAATGTCTCAACCACGGTGTGGGCGTGGGCAAAGATGCGGTACGAACCTTCGGAAGCGTTGCTAGCCGCCACGGATCAGCGCATACTCGCATGCGTGGAAGACTTCAACCCACAGGCACTCGCAAACACGGTGTGGGCGTGGGCAACGATGCGACACGTGCCTTCAGCTCACGTGATAGATGCTCTCGAGCGGCGCATGCTCGAATGCATCGACGAATTCCAGCCACAGAACGTGGCAAATACGATGTGGGCGTGGGCAAGACTGCGACACAAGCCGTCGGACGCAGTGCTGACTGCTATAGATCAGCACATGCTTGCATGCATCGACGACTACAAGTCACAGGAGATCACGAACACGGTGTGGGCATGGGCAAAGATGCAATATCAGCCAGCCGGTATAGTGCTCGCCGCGACAGAGCATCGCATACTCGCATGCCTGGAAGACTTCATTCCACAAGGACTCGCGAACATGTTTTGGGCGTGGGCGACGATGAAATATCAGCCGTCGGACATGATGCTTGCTGCGATGGAGCATCGCATGCTCGCATGCATCACAAAATACAATCCTCAGGAGATCGCGAACACGGTATGGGCGTGGGCGACGATGCGACACGAGCCGTCGCACAAGGTGCTGGCTGCTCTGGAGCGTCGCATGCTCGCATCCCTGGACGACTTCGATGCTCAGGCACTCGCGAGCATGGCATGGGCGTGGGCGACGATGCGACACCAGCCACGAGCTAAGGTGCTCGCTGCTCTGGAGGGTCGCACGCTCACCTGCATTGACGACTTCAAGCCGCAGGCGCTCAAGGACACGGTGTGGGCGTGGGCGACGATGCGACACGAGCCGCGAGATGAGGTGCTTGCTGCTGTGGAGCGTCGTATGCTCGCATGCGTCGACGACTTCATCCCGCAGCATCTCGCGAACACGATTTGGGCATTGGCGATGCTTGTGAACAACAGTGAACAGAGCAACTCAAGGCACGTCGTCGACCAGAACGTCTTGGATCGACTACTGCATCAACTGGAGAACGCCGCGCAATCCGGCACGCTCGTTGAAGAATCTTATCAGCAAATATTCCAGGCGCATCATCTTCTCGGCGATCGCTTCAAGCCATCAGCGGCGTTGCTCGAGCAGTCACGCGATGCATGGTCGAAGCAGCTCGCGAGATCTTCGTCATCATCTCGTTCATCCTTAGAGAAGGAAGTCGCCGCATGCCTCGATCGACTCGGCATTGCTTACGACGTTGAAGTGCTCACCGAGAATGGCATGCACCGCGTCGACATGCTCGTGCGTGGCAGTACCGACGACGGCGACGGCGGCGGCGGCGGCGGCGGCGAGAAGCTGCTTGCGATTGAATGTGACGGTCCCATGCACTTTATGCGAACATCTGGCGGCACGTACCGCATCGACGGATCTACACACGCGCGCAATCGCGCCTTGCGCAAGCTTGGCTTTGACGTATTGTGCATATCGCTGCACAAGTGGGACGGCATGAAGAAGGACGAGCGCGACGGGTACCTTAGTAGGGAGCTGCGGGAGCGCGGCATCGTTGTATGATAGAGACTGTAGTCTAATCAATTTTTTTTAAATTCTTATTATGGGTGAAGTATATTCATAATAGTCACAAGCGCGAGGTGGGCTCGAAGTCGAAGTCACTTCCGTAGAATCCATTCACCGTGAAGCCGCCATCCACGCTGAGGATCTGTCCGGTGACCCACGAGCTCGCGGGCATCGCGAAGAAGATCATCGCGCGTGCCACCTCATCGGGTTGCCCAATGCGCCTCATAGGCGTGCGCGAGAGCACCTCTTTTTCGAACGCCTTATTTTTGAGCACCTGCTTCGCGAGCGGCGTAGCCGTGTACCACGGCGCGACGCTGTTGACGCGTATTCCATCCTTCGCCCACTCGCATGCGAGGTTTTTCGTAAGCTGGTTGAGCGCGCCCTTTGTCATGGAGTAGAGCGTTCCGCTTTTGATCGCCGTTACGCCCGCGACACTGCTGTTGAAAACGATGCTTGCCCCTCTTTCAGACGCTGCGAGCAAGGGGTGAAGGCGCTGACACAAGGTGTACGTTCCGTGTAGGTTGAGTCCCATGACTCGCTGCCAATCCTCCTGCGAGAACTCAACCGTCGGTTTCCTGACGTTCGTTCCCGCGTTCGCCATGAAAATGTCGAGTTTCCCTCCGAACAACCTCGTCACTTTGTCGACGACTGCATCAATGCCACCACCGTTCGCGACATCCGACACGTCCGCCGCCATGCCGAAGATATTCGTGAATCCCTGAGAGCGGAAGCTTTTCGTCACATGTTCGACGTCGGAGGGCGTTCGCGCGCAGATGAGAACGCGCGCACCGAGCTGCAGCATATTTTCTGCTAGAGAGAGGCCTATTCCTTGCGTGCCCCCCGTGATCAGTGCCGTGAAGTGGTCGAGACGCCATGGGATGGAGACATGGCTGCCACCATCATTATTACCACTGGTCAGCGCCATTGATCAGTCCGTGATTGATCGCCCCCCCGGGTCCCCGGTCCGGGAGCAAAACAATTGTGAGGCTGAGATCAAAGGGAGGGGGGGCGGAACTCCCTCCCCAAACCCATCCTCGTCGGATCACATCACATCAGGTGGGATCGATCACGTGTGATGGCGCCCGAAGTGTTTCGTGCTGGCCGTGCTGGTTGTGTTGGTGTCGGTCCACGCCATACTCGCTTCAGATTGTATTTGTCTCGGCCTAGGGAAGTCACGGTAGCATCATCGGCCACCTTGACCAACATTAATGTCGTCTCTCCCGCTCAACCTCGCACAGCTCAGAATGACAATTCGTCGTTTCTACAGCGACGTCGATTCAAGGATGCGGATTCGAAAATACTCGAAACAAGAAGGTTCAACGATGCGCCGAGCGTGCCAAACGATGTGCCGGCGTCGGCGCCACCTGCCGCAACGCTCGTGAAGTTTGTGCACGCGCCGCTCAGCTTCTTCGCGCTCGACCAAATGACGTACAAGGGCAAGAGGACTAACGTCGACGTCGGAGACCCGGAGGACTACACCAGGCCGCTAGTCAAGGACCTCGCGTCGGACGCGTCGTTCTCGTGCGGATCGTGGGTGTGCACGCAGGGAGGATGGGACAGCCCCAACCACAAAAAAGCCACCGAGTGGTTCGTCGTGCTCAGTGGTGCCGGCGCGGTGACCGACCCGGACGGCACGAGGCACGACTTCCGGGCGGGCGACGTCGTCGTGCTGCCAAAGGGCTGGTACGGACGTTGGGACATCACCGAGCAGATCCACAAGGTATGGATCAACGACGCGCACGACGATATTCCTGGCGCGTCCACGACGCCTGTGGTGGCGTCGCTCGCTAGTTTCGCGCCGCACATGCTCGAACGCGCAGGCACCTCGCCCGAGCGCCTCGCACGTACGTTTTTTGACAACGGGCGTACGCGTGCCGGATTCTGGTCGTGCGCGCCTGGGAGCTTCCCGGGAGGTAAGGGCAAGACCGCGGAGTGCGTGCACATTATTGGTGGAACGGTATTTCTGACGAACGAAGACGGGTCTGCACGGCGCATTTGTGCCGGCGACACCGTCGTGCTTCCTGATGGGTGGACCGGCAGGTGGGACGTCGTGGAGAGGACCGAGGCGGTGTGGGCGAGCGTCACGCCGCCGTAAGAAATAACCTACCTGTGTTGCTAAACTAAATTTGATAGTCTACACGTCACATTCAATATTACAGACTTACCTAATCAATGCATCCCAAACAGTGTTTTGTCTATGCACCATTTGCGCCTATTGTCGTCGCGTCCCAGACGCGAACGGTATTGTCCTGACTCGCGGAGATGATGCGCGTCCCATCCGCGGAATACGACGCGGATCTCACTTCATCAGAATGGCCATATAGCACAGATAAGCACGCGCCTGATGTGGCGTCCCACACGCGAACGGCCTTGTCCCTGCTCGCGGAGACGATGCGCGTCCCATCCGGCGAATAAGACGCGGAAAACACACGACAGGAACGCCATTCATACGAATGGTCCAACACAGACAAGCACGCCCCTGAATTGGCGTCCCAGACGCGAACGGTCGCGTCCTCGCTCGCGGAGACGATGCGCGTACCATCCGGCGAATACGAGGCGGAATACACCGAACCATAATGGCCCCCATCAACATCCTTGGAAAATTTATGATGGGGGTTTCGCAACACATGCACGCACTTTAGTGTCGTAGTTTCCCGTCGTTCTACACGCACGCCTGTCGTCGCGTCCCACACGCAAATTGTCGCATTATTGCCCGTGGAGACCATGCGCGTGCCATCCGGACTAAACGACACTGACACCACATCCTCGTGGTGCTTAGCGTGTATCTCATGCATGCAAGCACCTGTCGTAGCGTCCCAGATTAAAATCCTCTCAAAACAATTATAGTCTCGGCCTGCTGCGACGATGCGCTTGTCATCCGCGCTAAATGACGCTAATCTCAATTTTTGTTTCTCATATTTCGCCAATTCGCTCGTAATAGGAGCCTCAAGCACGGACACGCACGCGCCTGTCGCCGCGTCCCACACGCGAACGATCCCGTCAAAGCTCGCGGAGACGATGCGCGTACCATCCGCGCTATATGACGCTGATCCCGCCCCACGAGAATGGCCTTCCAGCACAGACACGCACGCGCCTGTCACTGCGTCCCACACACGAACGGTCTTGTCTCCACTCGCTGTAGCAACGATGCGCTTGCCATCCGCGCTAAACGACGCTAATTTCACGCAATTATAATCCGCATGTTCTATCATAGGAGCCTCATGCACGGACGCGCCTGCGCCTGTCGTCGCGTCCCAGACGCGAATGGTCGAGTCAGAGCTCGCGGAGACGATGCGCGTTCCATCCGCGGAATACGATGCGGATGACACCGGACCAGTATGGCCTTCCAGCACGGACACGCACGAGCCTGATGTGGCGTCCCACACGCGAACGGTCTGGTCGTCGCTCGCGGAGACGATGCGCGTTCCATCCGCATCATATGACGCGGAATTCACTCCATCCAAATGGCCCTCGAGCACAGATAAGCACGTGCCAGTCGTCGCATCCAACACGCGAACCGTCTTGTCCCTGCTCGCGGAGACGATGCGCGTCCCATCCGCGGAATACGATACGGAAGTAATATAATGAGAATGGCCTTCTAGCACGGACACGCACGCGCCTGTCGTCGCGTCCCAGACGCGAATGGTCTCGTCCCTACTCGCGGAGACGATGCGCGTCCCATCCGCGGAATACGATACGGAAGTCACCATATCAGAATGACCCTTCAACAGATGCATGCACTTGCCTGTCGTCGCGTCCCACACGCGAACGACACGGTCTTCTGCACATGTGACGATGCGCGTTTCATCCGGGCTGAACGATATTGAAAACAATGAAAAGTCACCATGCCATTTCCATCTCTTATGACCTTTTAGCACAAGCGTAGATATGCAAGCGCCTGTCACAGCATCCCAGATACAAACGTAAGCCTCTGTTTTGAATCCGAGAAATTCATCAAGAAGCGCTTCTGGCTGCGTGGAGCTCAATGAGATGATACGCTTGCCATCTGCGCTATACCACGCTGATATCAGCTTGAGTTCAGTTTGAGCCTCCAAGCAGAACCCCTCGTCCATACATGGCATGCAGGCGTCAGGCGTCCAATCAGGTGTCCTATCAGGCGTCCAAACATTGCATTTAAGCACAGATACACACGCGCCTGTCGTCGCGTCCCAGACGCGAATGGTCGAGTCAGAGCTCGCGGAGACGATGCGCGTACCATCCGGCGAATACGATGCGGAACGAGAATGGCCTTTCATGATGTTCAACATCGTAGCATCAATATCCACGCGAGCTGGTAAGCATGCCATACAAGATGAAAGCACCCTCTGTCCTGGACTCCAATACCATGCACTCGTACACGGTAGATTGGCCGCAAGCCCTTCAACTCGCGAAAATTTCCCCACTTCCCACCGAAGCACGCGAACAAATGCGTGCAGCGATTTAACCGTCGCCACCAATGCCTGAGTAGTAGCATTCTCAGCCATCTTGTTCTTCGCTTCCAAAAGCGCCTTCTCGAGCCGCAGCAATTCCACCACGAGCACGCCTCGTCGACCAGCCTCTATCTGACGCTTCAACCACAGCGCCGCAAACTCTGTCGCGCACCATGGTGACGCTTGATATCCCTCAGGCAGAAACATAAGAGCCTTATCCTTCTGACACCTTTCGACCATGAACGCATCATGCCACTGCTGCATGACAACACCCATCATCAACGCCATCTCATTGTCATCATCACCTTGTTGCTGCAGCATCCTCTCAATCGCCCCAGTCAAGTGCACGTGCCCATGCCGCAAAGAGTACATCACAGCCGGCCCCTTCTCGTCGTCGCCACGTTTCATAAGGTCCAGGCACGATCGCGTCAGCTCAGCATTTCCGCGCGACTCATTCGCTGCGTGCCTGTTGGATCGCTTTGCATCGCCCAAATACTCACGCAGCGACAAGTGCAATGTGTGCAGCACGTGATCGCGCTCCTCAAACAGCAGGCCCCAGCCAGGAAGACGTACGCACGTCTCTCGCAAACACAATCTATCAACATGCGCCGACGAGAGAGGTTCGCGCGAAGCAAGCACAATGTCAATCAGCCGACGAACTTCCTCGCCACTCTCATTAGCTCCGCGATCAAACCAAAGATGATATGCGGCGTCGACGTCTTTAGGCGGATTCGAGCTTGTGCCATATCGTCTGACAAACTCGCGAGCGACAATCTGGTACACCTTTGAGCTCTGCATGCTGTTCATCGCATGTTCCCAGGCTTCCGCCAAACGACTCTCCTCCTTCCCTTCCACCTCCTCCGATCCCAAGACCTGTGCAGGCTCAAATACTTGCATGCCGCTCTCCCAATCATACTCCAGCACGCGTCGACGAGGGAAGTCGCCAGTCGCATCAGGACGCGTCGTCACAATCACAGAGACGCCATTGCGCGCCCTGCGAGCTAAAGTCCGCAGTAATTCGACTGCAGAATTCGACGTATGCAGTTCATCGTCCGCCTCGTCGAGTGCATCCAGCAAAATCACGGCATGCTTCTGCGAATCAGCAAGCATCTTGAGCGGTTTCACCAAAACTGCAGACACCGCAACATCCGGGTCGACGAGCGCCTTTGCCGCCGTTTTCTCGTCCATGTCCACAAGGCACTTTCGAACAACTTCAGACTGCTGACCGAGCTGGAAGCCAAGCGACTTCACCATCTCGAGCACGTCCTGGCGCCTGACGTCCGCACGTTTGCAAAAGTGAGCCGCGTGCACCAAGTCTAGGGCTGCTGCAGCAACACTTGATTTGCCCTCGCCTGGTCCGCCAACAACGCATGCAAGACGTCCACCAGTCGCCGTCACATGCTCACGCAGCTCCTCCAGCTGGTACTTGTTGCTTTGTCCCTGTTCTCGCAGCGCCTGCAAATCAGACTCGTAGCTCATCGGACGGAGCATGAAACGCAGCTTGAGCTCCTCCGTGAAGTGCTTCATGCTCGCAAACCCAAACTTGCCCGTGATTTCGCCGTGAATCATCTCCTTGTCCGCGGGCGAAAAGCACAGCGCCATCTCCGCGTCGATATTACGAATGTGCTGCGACACGTCATTTTCCGAGAAGCCGTGCGTGACGAGCTGCAGCTTCTGCGGTGGTGTCGACCCGATCTCGTACAGGCACCACAACCTCGTCAACGGAATGACGCGATCTTTATCCAGCACGACGAGCGTTGCGCGAGACGTCGCTATGGTACCAGCGAGCGTCCGGCCGTCGTCGAGCTCTTTCATGGCCGAGAATACGCCACCCGTGTCGTCCTGGTTGATGGCGAAAATGTCAAGCCATACGTACGTATCGTTTTGAGCAGCGCCTGCGAGTGCCCCTTTCACGCTCTCCACGAGGTCGACGAAAGTGCTTCCCCACGCGTGCGAAATGAAGTACGTCGGCGCGCCAACAGGAAGATTCTCGGCTTGCGCGTAGCTCATGTGCTCTTTGCGTGCAAGCGAACGCACGAAGCACTCGACGATATCTGTCGTGTACATCTGCTCGAACGGGATGTCGCGATACTCGACCGGAACCGGCTTGCCACATTTTGTTTTTTCAGCCGCGCGTCGCTTGTCGCGGTGCGTCTCTACGTTATCAGACGTCACGATCAGGCTCGTATCCTTTCCACCTCCGTCCTCCTCAGCCATGAACTCCTTGACAACGTCCCAGCTTTGCGTCGTTCCGGCGTGCTCCTTAACAAACTGTGCAAGCCATGCTAAAGCGACTGCTCGAAAGACGGGCGAGGAGGATGAGAATTCAGCCTGAAACTTGCCCTCATCGAAGATTTGCGATCTCGTTGGCTTGACTGGCAGTACCGTGGTTGGCCATATCCTAAAGGTAGTACCACCACAGCATGCCATGGATGTCGACGCCCCGCACCCCATGATAGATGCCGGTCCCTTAAGGTATGGAAGCTTGTGAGGGCGATGGCCGGTGGTGATGGCGGTTGCAGAGTTTTTGGTCGTTCGGAACGGTGGTCACTCAGAAGTGGACGCGATGCGGCGATGGGCATTGATTGAGGAAGGGATTGGCCACCGTAGTGTAACTTTGACCACCTTCTCCTCCCATACCAAACTAATGGCAATCAATCAACACCCGTGATGCTGGCGTGCGGGCTTTTCCTTTTCGCACTCGCCGCCTACCCGTTGGCCGTACCACCTCGTCCAAGGGCCTCTCCGCAAAGGCCTCCTGCAAACTGCAAAGCAACTTCACGCGGGGACCCTTCCTTCATCCTTTGGAAGCCGGCCTGAAATAAAGTTACGTACGCCATCATCACACGTGCTTAAGCCAGCTTAAGCTTAAGCTTAAGTAACTTACAGTATGTCGCCTCAAGACAAGACAGAAGTTCCCGTTCGTCGGCTTCGGACGCCTGGTGTTCCTCTTCCCGCTCTAAACGTTAGCCGACACCTCACATCAATATACCCTTCACAGCATGTGATAGCGGGGGCGGCACAAACTGGTAGTGCTATGATGGGGAGGAGGGCGAAGAGCTCCCTTGAAACTCCCTTGCACTCTGCACATCTTCACGAGGCACTGCCGTGGACGTCGACTCCGCAGAAAAACGAACCAACGAACATATCAGAACATCAGAACCACAACCTTGCAGCTGCGTCTACCACTAGTCCGTACTCGCCCAACCTCATACCGGTCCAGCACCACGTCACGAAGCGTGGGCCAGTGCTCCCAGACGACGCGGACAGACTGCACGCATCCTTCGACGCAGACACGGGAACGTGGAGCACCACGCTCTTCCCAGCCGCCTTGCCGTACAACCGCAACGACGCCGCACTTCTAGAGGCGTTCTACGAGGCGCAGAGGCGCGCGCTCGAAAATAAGACGGAAAGCCTTCCACCACAGCACGAACTTCGCACGGAAAGTGGACGCGCAAAGGCGCTGCAGTTTGGCGGAAAGCCAGGAGGCGTGCTGAGACCACCAAAGGGAAAGAAAGATATGCGTGAGTCGACGCTCAACATCCTCAACGAAGAGTCGGAGGCTGCGCTCGATGCGAGAAACGGGTACGTCGCGCAGGTGTGCGACCGCGTGGTAGGCGCCGCGGAGCTCGGGCGCGTGTGCATGGGCGAGGTGGCTCGTCAGGTGGCGACGCACTGCACGGAGCGCGGCGCGCTCGTCAACAAGATCTGGGCAGACGCCGAGGGAGCGCTTCGCATCGCGGCGACGGCCATCGAGGCGCTGCACGTCGAGCGCCGCGATTTCAATGCACATCTCAAGCGTCTCGAGCATGGCGCGGCGGCACGCCTCAACGTGGCGCAGAAGGCTCGCGAGGACGCGCAGAGGTACATCGACTCGCACATGGAGGAGGAGCAGGAGACGCGCGAGCGCCTGGCAAATGCGCAAACTCGATTGGTGGAACTGGAGGAGCAGGTAGCGTCTCTCGAGAAGAAGGTTGAGACTTACCGCGAGCGCGAGAAGCAGATGGTGGAGTCGGGACACGTGCAGTTTCTCACCCGCCAGCTCGAGCAGGCGGAGCAGGCGAAGAAAGGTGTGGAGGCGAAGCTGAAGGAGGCTGAGCACAAAAGGACGAAGCGCGAGGAGGAGATGGCGGAGGAAGTGAAGCGAACGGAGAAGGCTTTGAACGAGGAACGCGCCGCGATGGCGGAAGAGCGCGCTCGCACGTCGCCTCGTATTGACTGGCAGAGCCTAACTTCGGTGAAGCGCATGCTCGACGAGGGCGTGCTGACGTTGGAGGATCTTGAAAGACATGGATCGCAGCTGGCGGCAGAGAAGCTCGACAGCTACACGATGAAGATGGTGAGTCATGTCGGCGACCTGCGCGAGAAGCTCATGCCCGTTCGTCCTGGCCGACTGGATGAGAGTATGGGTGGAGGAGGTAAGAAAGGCGGCGGACTTCACTTCGAGGTGAGCGACAAGTACTTCGTGTGCAGCAGCAGTGGCTCTAGCGTTCCAAAGTACCTTCGCTTCAACGGCAAGGTGCGCAATCGCCAGCTGTCGAAGCAGGCGACGAGGCAGGCTGCGATTGACATCTGGCGTTCGAAGATGTCCGACAACGCCACGAGGCGCATGAAGATGAGCGAATACATGTTTTTGTACATTCAGAGAAAGTACGGCGCTCTTGCCCCTGTGATTGCGGAGTGGGGTTACAACATCGTTCACGCATTGATGCGCCACGGCCGTTTCAACACGAGCAGCGTTGACCTGCACTTATTTTGGGAGATATTGAATGATCGGCAGGAGCAGGATGTTCTTTTGAGTTTCGAGAAGGGATGCGAAACGCTGAAGGCGACATTTCTAGACATTGACCGCATGTCAAGAGGCGTGACAAGTGGACGTGTGCAGCTTGTTGATTTTGAGGCGATTTTGAGGCGAATCTTCCCCTGGAAGCCACAAGCCCATTTGACCGAATTGATGAACCTTGTTGGCGGCGGCGGCGGCGGCGGCGGCGGCGGCGGTGGTGGTGGCGGCGGCAGTGGTGTTGATCGCGCAGAGGAGGATGGCGACGGCATAGGAGGCTGGTCGACGAATGCAAGCAGTCCCATCGTGTCTGCGGCGGCGTCAGCTTTGCTGAATTCGAACAGCCCTCCTCCGCCGACACCACCGAAACATCAACTGCCCGATCGTCTTACCGTTGCGTACGAAGAGCTGTTTACGCCCGCGGACCGCGACGGGAATCGCTCGGAATTTCAAATGGTTCTGCTGAGGCAGACGCTCGAGGAACGCGACGAACTTGCGGAGGCTTACCGCAAGCGCTTCGCCTTGATGGCTCACGAAAGTTCAACGAGCGCGCTGACGAGTGAGGCGTTCTTGGTGTGCATGCGCAACGTGGACCCAGACAAGAGCGAGTTTGCGAATCGCCTGTTGATGGCGAAAGGATTTGGAAAGTTGAGTGATGTTGACGGCGGCGATATCAAGGGGGATATTCCAAAGCCTGAGGATACATGTGATGTGAATGAATTCGTGGAACGCATTCGCAAGGGTGTTCTGAAGCGTGCTGAGGGTTCAAAAAGTTTAGACCGACGCGAGAGGAAACTGGCCGCTATGGAGAGTTCCGCTGGAGGCGCGGAGGCGCTGTCCACGTCAAGTCTAACAGCTAGTCAGAAGAAGGCCCAGAAGGCGATGAAGAAGGCCCGTGCAAGTATTAAGCTGAGCATGCTTCCCAGCTTTGCGGGTAAGAGGTGAAGAAGGAAGGAAGGAGGAGGAGGAAAGAAGGACAATTGTAATATTTGTATTTTTATTAACTTGTCACACATACATAAATAAGCTTGAGCTTGAGCATATGATCTATTATAGTCTATCCCACCGTACGGTACCATCCTACTCATGACCGTGTCGGAACCCCTACTAACCTGAACCCCGAACTCGGCGGGGACGACCAGCCCTGCCCTGCCCATCCCCCCCTTATTGTTGGCACATCCTACTCCAGCATGTCCCGTCGTCGGTGTGACGTGCGCGTGCGGTTCCGTGGCGACGTTCCCGCAGGAGCGGCCCTTCAGCAGCTCGTCAGCCTTACAGTGCAGGACTCCCCAGATGGCGGGCAGATATGCGTCTCGTTCGAGGATCAAGGGTCCATCGTCGGGACCGTCGTGGAGCCGTCTCGCGTGCCGAGTTCGGGGCAAGTGCAGGAGCTTACGTGGCGCGTGCGTTCCATCCGACGGAAAGCAGCATCCCTTGACAAGGAGGAGGAGGGTGGTGGTGGTACTTCACATGAAGTTGAGATGGAGTTGCGCGGCACGTTCGAAGTTGCCGAAAAGGATGGCGACAACAAAAGCAACAAGCGCCGTCGCGACGACGTGGATGGTGCGAACGACAACAGTGACGACGACAAGGATGAGCAGACCAACGAGACGTTTGACAAGGTTCCTTGGAAGTTGCCAAAGAGCGCGTTCGACGTGCTCGCTCAGAGCGACTCGGATGGCGGTTTGCGTACGACTTTGGCGAGCAGTGGTAAGTTGCGTGAGTTGCTGAGATTTATTGACACGTCGGCGGACCGCGGCGCCGCGCTGGAGGCTGTCTTGAAAGAACGTCCTGAGTTTGAGAACTTCTCTGAGAAACTGCTTGACTTGCTGAGAAACCACGTAACGTGAGCAGACCTATAGTAACTTCTGTGATTGTGTGTAACAATAATTACATTTTGTACCCACCCTACGACGACAGTTCTCTCGCAAGTGCAAGTTCTAAAATAACAGATTCGCGCGAGGCCATGTGGATGTGGATGGAGACGCCGCCATACATAGGTAGTCCCTTCCCTGCCAACCCCCGAAACGAAACCAAACCAATCCAAACCCCGAAACGAAACCAAACCCAACCCCGAAACGACGAGGGGGAAACTCCAGGACTCTCCAGGACAGAACTCCAGGACTCACTCCAATACAATGGGAGAAGGGCGAGAAAAAGGGGATACCGGTTTGCTCTTCTGGACAAAATAAAATAGGAGGCATTGAGGGCATGTGCCAAGGGGGGGATCCGCAAGTTGGATAGAATGAAATCTACAATGCAGGCACAAGGCATCCCCGAGCCCCTCCGGATTCCCCGGATCCTGATCTTTATTGAGACGCCCCGACCTGCCGACACAAAAACAACCCTGAGAAGTCTTTGGGCGACGTCACCTCGCCCCGCTTTCTTCATAACTACACATTGTGAAACATGATGGCGAACATGATGAACGTCAAGAAGGTACGTGTTTACTTGTGTTGTGTTGCTTGCTTTAGTAGTGACTTGTGTTTCTTGCTGGTGGTTAGCTTGTTGGTGTTTCTTGTTCATGTGGTGAGGATGTTTCTTTCTTTGTATGAGGTGTTTCATGTCTGTATGTGTGTCTCCAGTGTGTGAAGGATTCTTCAAGGAGGTTTCTTGATGAAACATGGAAGACTTCACCTGAGTCTTGGGAGGTTCCCTCACCTGACCTGGAAAGATGACTGGGTCCCGAGTACTCGCAAACTTCCCACGATAAGTAGCGCGTATGCATGCGGAGACAAACAAGTGGCACAACCCCCTTGGCTTTGCTTTTTCCAAACGCATTCCATGCGTCATATTATAGCACAAGATGAATAGTTTTTCTCACACAACAACAACCACAACAACCATTTTTACCCTTGCAGAACGTCGTCGCATCAGCGGCACGCACGCACCAGTCCCGCAGCAGCGGTGCTCAGGCACACGCTGGCACACCGTCCCAGTGCGTGTTCAGCGCAGGTGCTCGTCGACCGGCACCCAAGGCGACCACCACGCGCCTCTCGCGCCGTGCGAACGTGCTCGCGCAGGCGGCAGGAAAGACGCTCGACAAGCCTCTTCGCGTTGCCGTCGTCGGCGGAGGACCGTCCGGCTCGTGCGCCGCCGAGGCGCTCGCCAAGGGAGGATGCGAGACGTACCTCATCGAGCGAAAGATGGACAACGCCAAGCCGTGCGGTGGAGCCATCCCGCTCTGCATGATCGAGGAGTTTGACCTGCCCATGGAAATCGTCGATCGCCGTGTGACGAAGATGAAGATGATCTCGCCGTCCAACCGCGAGGTGGACGTCGGACAGACGCTCAACGAGCAGGAGTACATCGGCATGTGCCGCCGTGAGGTGATGGACGACTTCCTGCGACGCCGCGCGGGCAGGTACGGCGCCAACCTTGTCAACGGACTCATGCAGAAGATCGAGGGTGGAGAGGGCGAACAGCCCTTCAAAATCACGTACAACGCGTTCGACGGAGAGAACACCGTTGGCGTGAAGACGGAGCTCGAGGTTGACGTCATCATCGGCGCCGACGGTGCCAACTCCCGCGTCGCCAAGACGATGGGTGCCGGCGAGTACGACTACGCCATCGCCTTCCAGGAGCGCATCACGCTGTCTGACGAGAAGATGAAGTACTACGAGGACCTCGCGGAGATGTACGTCGGAGACGACGTCTCGCCCGACTTCTACGGCTGGGTGTTCCCGAAGTACGACCACGTCGCCGTGGGCACGGGAACTGTCGTCAACAAGACGGCCATCAAGCAGTACCAGACGGCGATCCGCGACCGATCCAGCGAGAAGTGCTCCGGAGGAAAGATCATCCGCGTTGAGGCACACCCCATCCCGGAGCACCCGAGGCCGAAGCGCGTCAGCGGACGTATTGCGCTCGTCGGCGATGCCGCCGGATACGTGACAAAGTGCTCCGGAGAGGGCATCTACTTCGCCGCCAAGTCTGGCCGAATGTGCGCGGAGGCGATCGTGGCACAGAGCGAGGGCGGCAAGCGCATGGTTGACGAGGGTGACCTCAGCGTGTACCTTGACGAGTGGGACAAGAAGTACTGGCTCACGTACAAGGTGCTCGACATCCTGCAGAAGCTCTTCTACCGCAGCAACCCGGCGCGCGAAGCGTTCGTCGAGCTCTGCGACGACTACTACGTGCAGAAGATGACGTTTGACAGCTACCTGTATAAGACCGTCGTTCCCGGCAACCCGCTCGATGACGCGAAGCTGCTCGTGAAGACGGTTGGCAGCATCGTGCGCAGCAACGCTCTTCGCAAGGAGGCGTCTGTCGTGTAAAGCGGATCGCATGCAAAAACATTGTGCGGAATATGTTGATTTTGTGTTGGTGGAGAGAGGGAGAGACGGAGAGAGGATGTGTGTTTGAGAAAAAATTTAAGTA
Source organism: Pycnococcus provasolii (assembly GCA_938743325.2). NCBI lineage: Eukaryota > Viridiplantae > Chlorophyta > Pseudoscourfieldiophyceae > Pseudoscourfieldiales > Pycnococcaceae > Pycnococcus > Pycnococcus provasolii. The sequence goes on from OW568890.1 coordinate 220,417, forward strand.
ATGAAAATCTTTTTTTAATTCTGATAACTTAAACTCATGGACTTGGGTGGAACCCCAGGCGCGTCGCGAAGGTACCCTTCACCGGCAGGCTTCCCGGGAGCACCCGTCGCCTCGCTGATCAGGCGCGTCACCGCCACATACGGGTCATCCGCGACGCTCGCGCGGTAGTCGACAATTTTCCCGTACTCCGCAAGCCACGGGTGGGATGGTGGATCAACAGCCAGGGCGATGCCCTCGTTCTTCTCCCACCAGTCGATCCACGGGAACGCCGGCTGCAGCACAGCAATCTCGGACGTCAGCGTGGCATCGTTCGCATTCGTTGTCGTCCACGTGAGTTTTCGACCATCACTCTTTTTACGCAAACTCTCCAGGTACGAAAGGATCGTCTTGTATCCCAATTTCGATCGCATCTCCGATGTCTCCATCGTAAGCACCGCACGAGGCGAGTAGCCTGGTGCCACCTCCGGCCCGAGCGTGTGCTTCACGCCGAAGCTCTCGCAGACGCGCTGCAGGATATATCGTGCCATGAGCACGTGGTCACCTAGCTCAACCGCGGTGCACGGACCAACGGTGAACGTCCACGTCCCAGGCAGCTTGCCAGCCGCAAGGTCGCTCACACGAACGCCGGACGACATGCATGCGGCCAAATGGGCATCCGCAAGCTCGCGTCCCACCACGGCACCTGCGCCGGTGCCCGCGAAGTACGGAGTTGCCGCACCCGGAGCGCCACCGTCGGCGGCATGCGGCACCGCGCCGCTCCATCCCAGCGGCGACCCGGTGTCCGCATCCACAAGGCCGTACGCCTGCGAAATCGTAAAAGATGCGTCGAAAGACTCGCCTTCGACACTGCCGAGCACGGCGGCACATGCCCAGCGCTTGTTCGTCTCGTGAGGGACGTAGTCGACGAGATCACCGTTGAGCAGCTGGTGCTTCTGCACGAACAAACCCGCGGACGGCGGAGGGAGAACGGTGTCGCAGAAGACGATGTACGTCGACGCACCGACGCGGAAGGGATCGCGCATGAGCAGCTGCGGCCGCGCGAAGACGTCGTCGTCGTTCGATCCTGTGAGATGGTTGGACTCCATGCTAGACGCCGCCGCCTTGAATTCGATCATCGGAATTCGAATGGTGTTGTCCTCGGCATCCACGAGAGCCGGAGCGCCGTCGTCATCCTTCGGCATCTCGTCGAACGTGACCGTCTTGCTGCGCATCGAGCTTGCCGGGTCGCCGGCGGAAAGCCAGACGAACTCGAGCAAGCTCGACTTGGGCGTCGTGAAGGGCAGGCTGGAAATAATCGCCGCGGCACTCGCGTCGAGCAGCGGCCTGGGTGGCCGCACCATTCCGTCGATGCGCTCCTCCTCCCACTCGAGCGCTCCCTCCTCGGTGTCGAGGCCAACCTCCTCGCCAACGGCGTACCCGTCTTCGTCACCCTCCACCACGTCGGGCTCGACGTAAGCCTGCGGTATGCGCAGCTCGCCAAATGCTGGCTTGGGCAGTGTGAAGACGGCAAGTCTTTCCTCCGTGGCAGCGTCGAGACGCTTCGCCTCCGCAGCAGCCGCCTCCGCCGCATCCTGCGCATCCTTCTCTGCCGCCTCCATCTCCGCCTTCTCCCTTGCCTCCGCCTCAAGGTCCGGCGTGACAATTTCTGGAGCAAACTTCGGGTCGAGCAGCTTTTCCTTGCAGAACTTGACCCAGTCGGCTGGCCTCTCCTCCGCGAGAGCGTGGAGCAGGTGAAAGACGAGCCCTCGAATCTGGAACAGGTCGAAGTACACCTCTCTGTCCTTCAGCCTGTTGTCCGGGTTGTTGACGAGGTTGTCGTACGTGTAGACATCCATGGTGTGAAACGGCCTGCAGTCAGGCCGGTCGAGCCTGTGCGGGAAGGCGAGGTTGTAGTCGAGGTTGCACAGCGCGTCGACGAGTCCTTTTCTCGCGTCTTTCGGTCGCAGCACCGCCACCTCCTGCACGAGGTGGTCGAAGACGTGCGGCAGTCTGTGCTTGAGCAGGTACTCCGCGACCTTCGCCTCGAGCTTGACTGTGGTGGCGAGCGCCACGGCGGCGAGCGACGGCGGCATAATCACCACAATTACCAGATAATTATTACCACAAGGGTGACGTACCAACCACCAAGCTACTTATTATTACTCCTGGAGCGAGCTAACTTAAGGTTGCTTAAGGAGGTCGCCTATTAACACGTGAGAGCCGACGTTGATTGAAAAGTGGCGTCACCGGTGGGCCTCGAGCGCCTTTTGGGTTCTGTTTTCTACGATAGCGCCTTGCGGGATAGTTCGCCTTCGGTTCGCGTCGGCAAACCCCCGGGTATACAATACAGGAGCTGTGCACAACATGTATGTACATAATTTACCACCTTGATCATCGGGGTTTCTTGTTTTGTCGTTGGCGAGGAATTGCGAATTGCTGGGCGAGAACGAGAACGAACCTTTGAGTTGCGACAAAAGCCGTCACGCCGTGCGTGCGTGTACCTATCGTCTACCTTTGGGATCACCGGCCGGCCTGTTAAGCTTGGTGAAACTTTAGGTTAGGTCTCCTCACCACGAGGAAAACCACTCGAGGGAACACACCTTTGAACGATTTCATACACGAAGAACGGTCGAGCAAGGCAAGCAGTTGAAACTTGGAAGCAGTTCAACGCGTGTCGAAGGTAGGAGCGAACTGTGCGGAGGATTCCACCAGATGCCAGAGGGGGCGTGGTTGGAGGGAGGGAGGGGAATTATTAGCGCATGCCACCAGTCTGCCAGTGCAAGCCGGCTTGTTGGGTTGCATGTTGGGTCCCCTGTGCACTGTGCCTAAACCTTAACCTTGCATGTGGAATTGGTAGGGTAGGGTTAGGAAGGGTTAGGAGGGTTAGGGGAGGGTTAACCCTCCCTAAGTCAAAGGAAGCCACCTAGCTAGGAGTGCCGGAACTCCCTTGCAACTTGCAAGAGTTGCTGTATGTGTAACCGTAGGTGTAACAGCGTGGTATGTCCTTCGAAAACCTACACTGGCAACTGGCACCTCCCCTCAACGGGTCCCATCACCCATGAACCGTTCTCCCGTTCCCACCCCTGGGCATCTACCTTAGGACTTAAGTGGGCTCCACGTTCGGCCTTCAACGGGCTCGTGGACGTTCCCGTTCTCGCAAGTTACTCGCAAGTGGCATGGCATGGCATCAAAGAAACATGGTCTTCCACGTTCGGCAGAAAGAAAGAAAACACTGGTAAAACGTGCCTGTTGGGTCATTCAAGGGACGAAGTTCCGGGTAGTTCTATCATCAAAGGCCGGCGGTGACAGGGTGAGATAGATAGCCCAACGGCATATCAGTCCAGGCAGCCAGGGCCCCAGGGGTAGGAATACATACATACATCAGGTTCCGCCATCACACCAGTATTCTTACCCGTACTGTAATTTTTTGATAACTGTGTTGGGATTTTATTTTCCTAACAGGTACGTTATGGTGGTATATGGTGGTGTTAAGGTGGATGTGGTGTTGCTGGTGGTTGGGTGTGGTGTGGGCTCGGTGTTTGGGTGTGGATTAGTTGGATTGTGTGGTTGGTTGTTAAGGTGACATGTAGTGTTAACTTGTGGGTGATGATGCGTATCTACTGTGGTGTGGTATCTACGGGTACAATGGCCTTAACGTGTGCATACATACCTCCGATACCCGCGTGCCTGATGTGGTTTGTTTTTCAATTCATTACAAGCCTTGGAAGACTCACACAGTGAAAGCAATACACACACAATACAACACTATCCCGTGCAGGTTATCTGCTCAAGCTTCAAGCTTACACGTGTTCGAATTGAGAAAGTATGGGTTGCGGTGCAAGTTCTGAGGCGCCGCCAGCTAAGGCTAAGGCTCCGGCACCTAAGCCGGCACCCGCGCCGGCACCGGCGCCCGCTCCCGCTCCGGAGCAGCCGAAGTGGGCACAGGAACCTGCCCCCGCACCGGCGCCCGCTCCGGCACCTGCCCCGGCGCCGGCACCAGCGAACAAGCTCACGGCTGGTGCCGTCGTCGAGATCTTGGCGCAGCCGGCGGAACCCGTCGGCAAGATCGTCGTCGTCGAGTGCGAGGGTGGCTCGGACAAGAAGTCTGACGGACACCGCGGCGACACCATCCCCATCTGCAATGCGCTCATCGAGAAGGGCTGGTCGGCGTACCCGATCTTCTACAGCGACGCGAAGCTCGAGGAGGTGAAGGCTGAGCTTCTGAGCTGCAAGGGCTACATCGCGCGTATCAACCCTGGCGCGTACGACGGCGTGACGCAGTCGACGCTTGACAGCATGTTCCGCGAGGTGGCTGCGACGGGCGTGAAGGCGATGTCGCACCCTGATGCGATGATCAAGATGGGTGCGAAGGACGCCCTCGTGAAGATCAAGGACCTCAGCTGCGGCATGCCTGACACGTACGCGTACTACGACATTCCGGCGTTCAAAGCGCAGTTCCCGAAGAGCATCGCGACGGGCGTGCGCGTGTTGAAGCAGAACCGCGGCAGCCAGGGTGAGGGCATCTGGGTGTGCAAGGTTAAGGAGGGCCAGGAGGGCGAGGTGACCGGAGCGACGATCCTCGACCTGCAGGAGGCTGTGGACAACCACAAGGAGGAGAAGTCGATTGACGATTTCATGACGTTCTGCGAGCAGTACATCGTTGGCGAGAATGGCCAGCTGATTGACCAGCGCTTCCTGCCGCGTATCGTCGAGGGCGAGCTGCGCGTGAACATGATCTACGACACGCCGACGGAGATCATCCACAAGAAGCCCGCCGAGGGCGGCATCTCCGCGACGCTCGCGTCTGGCGCTAAGTACGTCAGCTACGCTCCGGACGATCCGCAGTTCGAGCCGATGATGAAGAGCTTCAAGGCGGATCTGCCGACGATCATGCCCTCGATCGGCATGGAGGGCACGCCGCTGCCGCTCATCTGGACGTCGGACTTCATCCTCGGCGAGAAGGACGCTGACGGCAACGACACGTACTTCGTGGGCGAGTTCAACTGCTCGTGCGTGGGCATCACGCAGCAGCTGCACCTTACGGGCAAGGTTGCGGACGCAGCGATCTCGATCTCTACGGCAGGCGCTGCTGCGGCGGCACCTGCTGAGCCTGTGAACAAGCTCACGGCTGGTGCCGTCGTGGAGATCTTGGCGCAGCCGGCGGAACCCGTCGGCAAGATCGTCGTCGTCGAGTGCGAGGGTGGCTCGGACAAGAAGTCTGACGGACACCGCGGCGACACCATCCCCATCTGCAATGCGCTCATCGAGAAGGGCTGGTCGGCGTACCCGATCTTCTACAGCGACGCGAAGCTCGAGGAGGTGAAGGCTGAGCTTCTGAGCTGCAAGGGCTACATCGCGCGTATCAACCCTGGCGCGTACGACGGCGTGACGCAGTCGACGCTTGACAGCATGTTCCGCGAGGTAGCGGCGGCGGGCGTGAAGGCGATGTCGCACCCTGATGCGATGATCAAGATGGGTGCGAAGGACGCCCTCGTGAAGATCAAGGACCTCAGCTGCGGCATGCCTGACACGTACGCGTACTACGACATCGATTCCTTCAAGGAGCAGTTCCCGAAGAGCATCGCGACGGGCGTGCGCGTGTTGAAGCAGAACCGCGGCAGCCAGGGTGAGGGCATCTGGGTGTGCAAGGTTAAGGAGGGCCAGGAGGGCGAGGTGACCGGAGCGACGATCCTCGACCTGCAGGAGGCTGTGGACAACCACAAGGAGGAGAAGTCGATCGACGATTTCATGACGTTCTGCGAGCAGTACATCGTTGGCGAGAACGGCCAGCTGATTGACCAGCGCTTCCTGCCGCGTATCGTCGAGGGCGAGCTGCGCGTGAACATGATCTACGACACGCCGACGGAGATCATCCACAAGAAGCCCGCCGAGGGCGGCATCTCCGCGACGCTCGCGTCTGGCGCTACGTACGTGAGCTACGCTCCGGACGATCCGCAGTTCGAGCCGATGATGAAGAGCTTCAAGGCGGATCTGCCGACGATCATGCCCTCGATCGGCATGGAGGGCACGCCGCTGCCGCTCATCTGGACGTCGGACTTCATCCTCGGCGAGAAGGACGCTGACGGCAACGACACGTACTTCGTGGGCGAGTTCAACTGCTCGTGCGTGGGCATCACGCAGCAGCTGCACCTTACGGGCAAGGTTGCGGACGCAGCGATCTCGATCTCTACGGCAGGCGCTGCTGCTGAGGCACCTGCGCCTGCCGCGGAGGCGCCTGCGCCTGCCGCGGAGGAGCCTGCGCCTGCGGCGGAGGAGCCTGCTGAGCCTGTGAACAAGCTCACGGCTGGTGCCGTCGTGGAGATCTTGGAGCAGCCGGCGGAACCCGTCGGTAAGATCGTCGTCGTCGAGTGCGAGGGTGGCTCGGACAAGAAGTCTGACGGACACCGCGGCGACACCATCCCCATCTGCAATGCGCTCATCGAGAAGGGCTGGTCGGCGTACCCGATCTTCTACAGCGACGCGAAGCTCGAGGAGGTGAAGGCTGAGCTTCTGAGCTGCAAGGGCTACATCGCGCGTATCAACCCTGGCGCGTACGACGGCGTGACGCAGTCGACGCTTGACAGCATGTTCCGCGAGGTAGCGGCGGCGGGCGTGAAGGCGATGTCGCACCCTGATGCGATGATCAAGATGGGTGCGAAGGACGCCCTCGTGAAGATCAAGGACCTCAGCTGCGGCATGCCTGACACGTACGCGTACTACGACATCGATTCCTTCAAGGAGCAGTTCCCGAAGAGCATCGCGACGGGCGTGCGCGTGTTGAAGCAGAACCGCGGCAGCCAGGGTGAGGGCATCTGGGTGTGCAAGGTTAAGGAGGGCCAGGAGGGCGAGGTGACCGGAGCGACGATCCTCGACCTGCAGGAGGCTGTGGACAACCACAAGGAGGAGAAGTCGATTGACGATTTCATGACGTTCTGCGAGCAGTACATCGTTGGCGAGAACGGCCAGCTGATTGACCAGCGCTTCCTGCCGCGTATCGTCGAGGGCGAGCTGCGCGTGAACATGATCTACGACACGCCGACGGAGATCATCCACAAGAAGCCCGCCGAGGGCGGCATCTCCGCGACGCTCGCGTCTGGCGCTACGTATGTGAGCTACGCTCCGGACGATCCGCAGTTCGAGCCGATGATGAAGAGCTTCAAGGCGGATCTGCCGACGATCATGCCCTCGATCGGCATGGAGGGCACGCCGCTGCCGCTCATCTGGACGTCGGACTTCATCCTCGGCGAGAAGGACGCTGACGGCAACGACACGTACTTCGTGGGCGAGTTCAACTGCTCGTGCGTGGGCATCACGCAGCAGCTGCACCTTACGGGCAATGTTGCGGACGCCGCGATCTCCATCTCCACGGCATGAAAGTGATAGGGGTGTTAAACTATGAAATTGAGGCAGTTGGTTACGGTTGGGGTCAAGCGTGGTGGGTAATTATCCTGTGAACGATGACAAAATCATTTTTGAGTATTATGATAGTTTTGAAGCAAGACCTTCGTTGTGTTTTAGTTTTTATTTATAGGCGGCACGGTTACAAAGAGGCACCTCCTCATGCTTTAGCGCTTGCCACGGCCGCCCTTGGCAACGGGCGCCTTCTGCGGCATGTTACCCGACTTTGCGCGCGAGGCGGCGTTCGCCTTGCGTGACTCCTGCAGCTTCTTGTTTCGGTCCTTGATTTCGCGAAGAGCGGCATCGCGCGACGCCTGGCGCACCTCAGACTTCTCCGATCGCTTTTTGTTGATCACCTCCATAGAAATGCTTCCAATGGCACGTGCCGTCTGTTTGACGACGCCGCGACGCTTCTTGCGTGCGGACGACTCCACCTGGTCCTTTTTGTGTGCCTTGCGGTACTGGAAGGTCCACGCGATCTTGCTCGGCTTCTTGCGCTGGTTGTACAGCGACTTCACCTTGCGGTTGAGGAAGAGGAATACCTGGGAATCCTGGCGGACGTACTTCATGCCGTGTCCCGGGTAGATCTTCAAGCCGGTAAACCGGCAGAGCTCCGTCTTAACGACCATAGCTGACTATGTGTGATAACCCTGACCCTGTTGTATTATTTTTTTTGTGTGTGTGTTTGGTGTGAGTTGGTGATGATTGTTTTTGAGGATGTTTTTGTTGTCCCTCCCACCCACGACCGATACCCCGGAGCCTCCCCGTCTCTATGCCCATGCCCAATGCGTTCTGTCGTCTCCGCTTGCTTGCTGGAAGTGTGTTCAGGCCATCCGTGCGTGCGTGTCGCAGCAAGTTCTTCTTTTCTTCTTTCTTGCAAAAGAAGGAACTCGAGCCGACGCCGACGCACAACACACGTGATACGCGTCACTCATCGTAAGCAGAAGAGCGTTGTGTTGCAGAATCACGCAATAACGAGAAGGCTCACACCAAAAGGAGGTCGAAAGGAGAACAGATGCAAGCTCGCTCTGTGCAGCAAGCCCAAATCGACGACACTCTTATCAGCTTTGCAGACGCCAAGACAAATGTCCATGTGAGAACCATTCATGCATATGCCTGACCGAAACAACATGCCTGCATGGACGACGAGACGACGAAGCATAAGACGACATGATCCCCAGGATAACGCATGAAACCCACAACCACAAGCACAAGCACAAGCACAAGCACAAGCACGTACCTCCACAGACACAGACACAGACAGAAAGCTGCGCCGAGGATGCCTGCGCCAATGGCTTCAAGGAAGTACAACAGCGCCCGCCGCCCTCGTGGGGAAAAACCGGTATCCCCATCATCCCCGTGAACTTGGAGGGTTGGCCGGATTGGGGTTGAAAGGTGGAATTGGAATGGTTGAAATGGTTGAAATCTGGTTGAAATGGAATGGGGGTTGGGGGTTGGGGGTTTCCAAAAACCATGAAAAAAACTTTTCCCGTTTTCCCGTTTAGGGGTTGTCCAGTTTAGGGGTTTTCCCGTTTAGGGTTTTACCCCCGGGAGAAGCTTCTCCTCGAACCGAATCTCTCAAGCGAGCTCCAACCGGTTAACCGTTTCTTCCTACAGTATTTCAATTTCACAAGTCACAAATTATAACAACTATGTCTCCTGTCTCTTTGTGTCCTACTCAGCATGTTGTGTTACAAGAGTTAGCTCGGTCAATAAAGTACCACCCGTTCGTGTCTCTATGTTCTTCCAGTGGGTTGAATTCCACAACTTCACTGCGAGGTGCGGGAATCACAACTTTATTGAAAGCACTGTCTTCATCATCATCTTCATCATCATCCTGTGATTCGGATTCTTTGAGTTTTCTGTTTCTGTCGATTGACAAAGTGGCGTCGTCCATGTCGGCATCTGCGCAGAGATCTTCGGGAGGTCAGCCTCCAAGTGCGGCTTTACCGCCGGAAGAGGCCGTTCTTAAGGCGGCGGTGGAATTCTTCAAGCAAGAATCTCGTGATGATGATGGAAACAAACTCGGTCAAAAGAGAAAAGTCGTCATCATTGACGATATTGACCTGCTGGCGTCGCAGAACCACGAAATTTTACAGGAAGGCGAAGGGTTCATGGCGGCACGTAAAACGGCACCAGAACCTATACGACTCCTCAAGGCACTCCACGACCTCGCCACAGAAGCGCCACACGAACGAGCCGTTCTCTTCTACGCGTCGTCCGCGCAGTGCCTGCGATACGTCAGCAGGCCGCTCGTCGTCACCATGCCAAGACTTAACGTCGACGACTACAAACACCTTCTCAGCACATTCCTTGGCGCCGAACAAGCCTCTAACGTCGACGTCGACGAACTCTTCTTCCAGTTCCCTCAACTCGGACCCGCTGACCTACGAACGGCATGCGTGCCAGATCCATCCTCTGATATTACACAATCGTGGGACACGAACGCCGTGCTGTCCCGCGTCAGGCACTTCATGCAGGGCATGGGAGGCGCGCTCTCCGTCGCGGACGTCGAGCCCGTCGAAGTTAGCACATTCCCGGGCATGCAGGAGGTGGTGGACAAACTCGAAGTGCACGTCGTCTCGCCGTTCCAGAACATGGTGAATGGCACGTCCGCCAAATTGGGCAACAAGGCGCCGGAACCGGCGCAGGGCGTCATCTTGTACGGACCGCCGGGAACGGGCAAAACAACCGTGTGCAGGTATCTCGCGCACAGGCTGAAGAGCAAGTTCTTCGTGTTCCGAGAGTCGTGCTTCGACGGCGGAGGTAGGTGGGAGCTGCACGACGTGTTCGCGCGCGCGGAGGCGGCGGCGCCGTCCGTGCTCTTCGTCGACGACGTCGACGTGCTCTTCCATCGCGGTAAGGTGGCATGGGGAGGACAGGGGGACCTGTTCCGCTTCATGCTCACAAAATTGGATGGCATCGCGAGCCAGTCCATCAAAGATCAGGGCAAGTACGTCTGCGTGATTATGGCTTGCAACGACCTGCGGATCCTACCCGAGGCTCTCGTTCGATCGGGACGCATCGAGCTGTGGGTGAAGACGAAGCGACCCAACTCTAAGACGCGACAGAAGATTCTTCGCAAGTGGCTGAATGAGGAAGGCGGCGTGCTGGCGTTAACACAAGACTCTGCAATCAAGGAAGTGGCAGAGGAGACGGAGGAGTGGACGTGCGCGGACATGAGGCGCGTCGTGAAGGATGCACGCAACATCCTTGCGTTCGAGGAGGCGAAGGCTGATCGCGCCCTGACGAACGGCGACGTTTCCATGGGAGGGAATGAGCCCGCGAGCAAGTCCCCGAAGTATGCATCCGACGCGGATCGTGCGAACGCGCTGCTGAAAAAAGCTCACACGGCACTGAAGGATATGGTGGAGGATGTCGACTTCTGGAAGGATGCACGCATGGCGTACACGTAATTCGTAATTCAATAATTAGTAAATAAAACACTTTACACAACTTGGTCATTTTTACTCTGCAGTAAATTCAAAGCCGCCGCCACCACCTTGACTTTGATCATCGCCGCTCTCCTTAATTTGATTTTCCCACAAACTGAGATGTTGGCTGCGTTCAACGGGTTGCGGCCAGTTAAAGGGCGGCTTGGTGACGTCGATCGGACGCGATGCGCCTCCCTGCGGATTGGCACCGAACCCGCGCGCCCATTCAGCAACCTGAGGTCTGCCACGCGGCGCAAAGTTGTTGCTAAGGATGATGTAGTCGATGTTTGATTGGCGCAAGTTGTCGAGGACAGCCCGTATGGAGCGCCTCGGCAGGTGGTTAATGACGTCGCGGCAAATGACGACGTCTGCGGTTGGGAGACGCATCGACGATATGTCACGCACCTCGAACTTCAAAGTGACGCGATTGCCAGCCCTCTGCGTGAACGATTGCCTTTGATTCGCACGGATGATCTGCGGCACGATGTCGAAGCCGGTGTAGTACACGTGCGTGAATGATTCGCTTATCGCACGCAGAGTCTCAGGCATCCATGCCATGTCACCGCACGGCGCGTCGACGATCGTGAGCGTGTTCCGTCGACCCTTGAACTTCTTGTTTATGACGTCGACGATGAACGGCTTATCCCGCAGAACCTCCTCGCTCCTTGGGTTGCTTCCATGTCCTGATCGCGAAACGCCGTCATCCCAGAGGTTGAGCGTGTACACGTCCTCGAATCTCCTCTGAAGCTCCGTATTCATCTCTCCTGATACGCCGCCGTGACTTCCTCTCGACACCTTCCCGTACCCGGAGCCACGCAGGCGCGCCTCGGTCACCACGGCCCTTCGTCTATCGATGCCTCTCGCTCGCATTCTCTCGGTTCTCTCTCTGATTTTCGCTCTGAGGTCCGTCGTCACTCCAGCTTGCAGTCGTCTTGCGTGTCTCGTGAAGCCAGCTGGCGGTGTGGACGCCAGCACGATCCCGTTCACGGCATCTGTGTGCGGCTTGTAGTCGCCGGCATCGCGTCTCGCAATCTGCCTAACGTGCATATTCCCATCGTGCAAGTGGGGAGCACTGTATCTTGCGTGAGACGTCGGCGCGCTATCCACAACGACAACGCCGATGAGCACGTGAGCAACGAGCGCAGCGAGTGAGCTCAGAGTCGGCACGCCCATATGACCCATGTGACCACGTCGTCGCATGTCAGGCGGAATGATTATTTATAATTGTGAGGCGGAATGGCGCGAGCTGCTTCGAGGGGAGCAGGAGGAGAGGGCGAACTTCTTGACCACGCTCATCATGAACGTGAAGAGGAACGTGAAATTACATTCATTTTTTACCAACATGCAAGTCGTGTGTGCAAGTCGTATCGTATCGTGAACTTCCCGTTCCCGCCTTGTCCGTGCGCTCGCGCCACTTTACTCGCACATCGTCACAGTCGTCCATCATGTCCGCGTCGTCGCAAAGCTCAGCGACGCGCGACTTCATTCTACGCGAAGCGTCTTGCCGTGCGGATGCCGCGCGAGACGCGGAGGAAATGGCATACCTGCGTACGCTCATGACGACGCTTAAGACAGTGAAGACGACGGATCAGTCACGCACCGCCTCGCCAACTGCAACGGATGACGACGACGTCGACGACACGTCTAAGGCTTTAGCGCAGCTGAAGGCCACCCTGCAAGATCGAATCGCGCACCTCATGCGAAGGAAACATGTCGCGATTGCAGGCGCGAGCGGTGGTGGTGACGACTCCGACTCCGACTCCGACTTCGACGACGACGACGACGACGCAGAGAAGGATGAGCACAAGAAAGCAGCACCTGACCTGCAAGCCTCACAAGCTGAGTGGGGCGACTTCCTCGACGCGTCGTTTTGGCGCGAGGCTGTGGAGGGATCACTACAAGGTGTTGCGAACCTTGAAGACCACGAAGCTGCTTCCATCAGCACAGAAACCGTAGATGCCGCGCGTGCACACCTCGTTGACACCGGCTGGGCGAAGATATCCGCTAGCGCGTTTCCAAGCACACATGCTGGCGACACCGCCGCGGTGGCACTGGCGATGGACGCACTCTTTCACCGCGATCTGCCACCCGCATTCGTCTTCCTGTTTGACGAAGTTTGGCGTCTCGTGGACACCTTCTGGGACGTCGCGGAGAAGCTGCTTGGCGCGCCGTGTACGCTCGAGCCGACGTTCGCGGCATACAGGCTGCGGACACGCGCGGAGGAACCAAAGGCACAGGCGGCGGATACCACGAATGCCAAGGCTGGAGGCGGCCGCTACCTAGGCACCAACTTCGGCGGTGCGCACCGCGACTACTCATATACCGAGAGCTTCACAGCTGCAGGCCATCCGCGCCTGGTGACCGTCTGGGTACCGCTCGTGGACGTTGACGTGGACAGCGGATGCATGCACGTCGTGCCGCGCGAGTTTGACGCACACTACGAAGGGCGCCGTCTACTCGTGCCCGCGGGCGAAGCGTCGAAGCCTGGAAGTCTTGGCATGCACGAGCACCGCCACGTGTGCACCGTCGGCTCCTTCTCCGGCCTCAGCTTTCTGCACTTCCCGCTCTACGGCTCGCGGCCACTTGCCCCCGTTGAGGCGGGCGCTGCGCTGATGTGGACAGGCAACCTGATCCATTGGGGCGCTCCTTACCACAACAAGGGAACGAAGGCCACGCCACGGCGCTCCATTGGGCTCGTGTTCCGCAGAGCTGGAGCCTCGAAAGCCGCGGAGAAGGGCAACGACTGCGTGCCAATCACGCGCGGCGAGATGCGTGGCGTGACGGCCAGCGGCAACGTGTCCGAGGCGCTGGAATGGAGGCTGCGTCGCATTCGGCAGAGCTTAGGCGCCTTCACGCATTGGCACGACGTGCCGCATGAGCTTAAGCAGAGACTTGACGCCTTTGCGACGACGACCGCAGTGGAACCTCCTCAGGATGAGGATGCATCCTAACACCTTGTAATGACACCTTGAAGAAAACTTCCTTGAAGAAATCAGTACCGTACCGTACGATGAAAACAACTATAAAAAACTCCATGATTATCACCTTTTCAAACAATGCATTACAATCAGATACTTACCTATCGAAATGCTGTCAGACTGTACATGTGACAGGTACAGTATTGACTAAAAATAAAATCAAAAGAATAAAAACAAATAAAAACAAATATATAAACAAATATATGCTAGTGGTAAAAAGCTGTTACTGTATTTAAATATGAATATGAATTTGACAGATTTGTGAAAACATTTTAAAAAAGTGTACATATACATATACATATATAGTCTAAGTATATATAATCACCGTTCATCTCCGTCTCCGGCGAAACCTGAATCCGCGGCGCCTTCTCGTCGAGGGCGACGTCGCGAGTGCTTTCCTCCAGACCTCTTCCTGTGCTTCGCGAGCATCTTGCTCTCCTCTGGGAACAGTTCTCTGATGAGGCTTTCGCGCTCGTTGTACAAGCCTGAGGCGAGCGAGCTCTCGTCCGGCTTGTGATCACGCGTCGGCTGCACTTTCACCTTGTGCACCTTGTGCACCTTCACCTTCTCCTTCTTCTCCTCCTTCTCCTTCTCCTTCTGCTCCTTCTTCCAGTACGCGACCGACTTCTTCTTCCTCCGCTCGACGTCCATGCTCTCGTACTTCTTGAACGCCTCGCCGGTGATCTTCGCGCACTTCTGCTTCTCGAGGTCGCAGATGATCTTGCAGTTCGGGTCGTACCCGGTGGATTCCTGCAGCTGGTCGTTGGGGGGAATGGGCCCGAGGCGCTTGACGACGCCCTCCGCCATCATCGCGTTGATCACCTTCGCCTCGCCGCCCATGTTGTGGCACGTCTCGTCCTTGAGCTTCTTCTCCCAGTAGTGCTGGTGGTTCGCCGTCTCGAAGTCGAAGCCGACGATGTGCACCGCCGCGTGCTTCTCGAGGAAGTAGTTGATCACCTGCAGGCCGCTGCTAGGGAACTTCTCGACGAGTCCATACTTGTCGTACAGCCTGATGTTGCCCGGCATGGACGTGACTGAAACGCTCGTTCCAGGCGGCAGGACTGGCGACTTTTCGATTTTTTCCTTCATGTCCGCCATCTTTTCCTTCGCCGCCTCCCACTTGTGCTTGAGGAAGCCCGGGTCACCCTGCGCGCACGGTCGCATCTGATCTTTGCACGGCCTGCTTATGAATGGCGAGAGCACCGTGTTAATATTCTTCACCTCGTCTGGGTCCTGCTTGTCTGGTTCTCGTATCTGCGCAAGCACCCACACGGACGTCTTGGTACCGACGTCCTTTTCGAACCCTTTGGTTTTGAAGTGGTTGAAGCGCACCACCGTCTCGTAGCTGTCAATGACACTTCCCAGTCCGCTATCCCGTAGCGACTCGCCGTTTCCGACGACGATGATGCTGCGTTCGTTTCGAGGGGGCACAGGGTAAAAGCCTTCTCTAAAGCCTGAGGCGGTTGACGTCTCCTCAACCTCGGCCTCGCCTTCTCCGACGACGTATCCGAGCACACCACCACCTCCAGCAGTACCACTCCACGACGTGAGACATGTGAGAAATACAAGCCAGATCATAAGACACACGCTGCAGGGAGGAGCCAGCATCGTCATCCGAACGAACTTCCTTGGAGAACGAACTTGCAGCGAGCTTGTGCTTGCTTGTGAATGTGCTTGTGATGATGCCCACAAACAGGCCACAGCTTCCAAGGGAAGGGGTAACCGGAGCGCGTGTTGTTCACAAAACCAACTTGCACAAAGAAGGCTTAAGAAGGCCTCAAGAACCAAGGCGATGGTGGATCCATGCACGAGTGGATCCCTGGTGCCCAACTCCCTCTACAGTAAGGCTCTAAGCTGGCTTCGAAGGAGCAAGAGGCCACTCCCTTTTAGTGGTTTCTTCTCTCCCTCTTTTGAGCACTCACTGCAACGCAACGCAGGAACGCAACGCAACGCAACGCAACGCAACGCAGCGCTGTTTCTTCGTACCGAAGTACGACTCAAAACGTCATCAATAATGACGTCTTCCCACATCACTCCCGCCTTACACTCCCGCCTTCACTCCCGCCTTCCCAGTTCCCACTTTGTAGTAGACGTACGACAACTTAAGGGTCAGGGAGGTTGACCTTAAGGTACGTTCTTGAGGTAAAGAGTCTTAAGACGAGTTACAAGTCTTAAAGTGAAGAGTGACGAACTTGGCCAAGCGTGGCCGCGTGCTTGGAGCAGCGCGTGGCTCGTGGCCGCTGTACCGTGAGTCCAACGACGTGGCGGCCGTCTCTTAGAGAAGCCAAGAGACGGTCGAACGACGGTCGAATGAGTCGGGTTTGGTGCATCATCAGCGCTCTCCACGACGTTCACCGCGGCAGCGTCAACATGCATCGTCATGCTGCTCATGGGTGGCGCCTCGAGCCTTGGTGGTATCTGGTATGCGCTGCTCGGCTACTACGTCGTACTCACGCTTGGTACCTCCATGTGGTTTTGGAGAAGCATGACCTCATCCACAGCATCGCGCCATTGAAATTGAGATTTTCGTGTGTGTGTGTGATCTTGATATGTAAAGATATGTAAATGACTTTTGTTCAACATAGACAACGTGATATGATGGTACCCCCGTTCTTCTCACTGCGACCAGGTTGCATCGGAATGAGGCGCACAAGGCACGGCCGTCCTTGCCACTCGCTTACTGGCGGCCCACCACTTGCCATGAACTGCACATGCTCTGCATCTTTCATTCTGGGCGGCTTCTTTTCGTACACGGTATGGCAAAGTTTGGAGGCCAGCGGGGTGTTTCTTGGTATGCCCGTTCCACCGCCGTCGCCGTACAGCATGATCTTAGGCCACTCACGCTTGCCTCGATCGACACTCGCGAAGTTTGCGCAGAATCCGTCTCTTTGAAGCTTCAGCAGGAGAGCCATGGCTGCGAAGCCTGAGCTGTACGCAAATACGTACAGGTCTGTGTGAGAAAGGAGCAGAATGTCGATCGCGTCTTTCATCGCGCGGCCATTGAATTTGCCGATGGTTCGTTTCGGCGCAGCCTCGAACGGCAGACTTGTAGCCACCTTCAGGGTTGCCGCCTCCCTTTTGACCGCCGCGTCGTCAGATGCGATGAAGGTGCGCAGAGTGCGCTCGGGCGACGAGTCGTGCCAGCGCGGCGGATTTGCGCCGCGCGCAATGGCCTCTAGGTGGCGCTCGTAAAATGCGACAGGGTGCGCGTCAGACTCCTTCAGCTTGCCCGCAACTTTGTCTGTTCGCCGAACTTGCATGCCGTGCACCCTGTCCGAGTCGCTATTGCCATTTGTCCAGCCTAGCTTTCGCATCTTCTCCTTCAGCTCCTTCGCCGTCGCCGGCGTCGGCCGCAGCACGTACGCGATTTCCTGCGCTTTCCACCAGAAGTACCCTTTGTGTTCGTACTGCGGCGGAATGATCGCCCCTTTCACGCCATCTTTGGATGGCTGTGTACTGATGGAGTGGAACGTGATGGGTTGTTTGCTTTTTTTGGCGTCGCCGAGCGTGCAGTTCGTCCACGGCAGGAACGGGCTGGTCATGAGGTGCGTTCCTGACTGTTTCGGGTCGAGCACGGCGACGCGGTTCAAGCCGAAGGCTTTCCCTATGCATCGCGACAGGAAGTAGTACCTGCTTCCGGTTCCTTGGTCGCCCCCTCCTTTGGAGTCGCAAATGAGGAACTTCTGCGTCGCGCAGTTGGACGGGTTTTGGCGTGCAAATATGGCCGTTTGAACATCTTCCGACTGTCTGACATCGTCCGCCTTGGCCGTGAGGCACGCGGTGAAGTGCGCCGACTCCGAGACGTCGAGTCCTGATCCTGAGGCCGCAGACGCAGAGCCCACACGCAACGAGCAAAGCACAACGAGCACAAGCGCAAACCATACCCAAACCGAAACGAGCGCAAGGCCATGAAGGTTGTGCCTTGAGTGCCTTCTATAGGAGCAAGAGCTTCGAGAGGGAGACACTACAAAAAGGACATGGCCATCATCACCACGAGCACGAGCACGAGCAGGAGACGCCGCCATAGATAGATGTATGGGGAAAGAAATCGCGATGAAAGGAGGGAGGAGAGCCCGAACCCTAACCCTAACCCTATCCCTAACCCTAACCCTAACCCTAACCCTAACCCCCGAAGCAACACAACTTCTAAGAAGCCAGCCCTTGCTTGGTTAGACTAAGTACTAGGGCTGCCTTTCCTTGTTCTCGCCTTCCTTCTCGCCTTCCTTCTCGTGTTCCCACGCCAAAACAAACGTGCCGTATGTAGAGAACTACTGTACCGTAAATGTGTGATATCACAAATTTATGTTGGATGTAACACACCTAAAAAGTATGTAACACACCTATGTAACACTGTGTAACACCTTACTTACCTATCCCTTTTAGGCTTTTACTGTACTTTTTAGAAATAAGGGGAGAGGGAGGACGTGAAAAGGAGAATCCTCGAATCAATGGCCACACCTGATGACAGGTGACACCACAATTCGGCCATGCTAAACTATAGACTGATACCTCGTAGTTGGTACAACTTTACATACCAGCCTTCCTCGCGGTATGTATGTGCACTGTGCAGTGTGCACTTATTGTGCAGTACCCGTACCGGCCGTACGAAGGCGGCGCCGACTCGCCAAGCGCATTCGCAATCGCCAAGCGCAATCGCGGAGAGGCATTCGCCGATTCGCGGAGAGGCCTGCGCCCACCTGGGGACAGACCGAGAACAGCTTAAGCCGGCCGGCCGGTAGAGTGTACATATGTTTTACCTAGCTATCGTAGTGGTAGGCGACCAGTCGGCAAACAGGCCATAAGACTGGTCAGTGCACTGCGCTGCAGCACTGGTGTCGCAACAATAACTAGTATTACATACCGTAAGGCGTAAACTTGACCGCGGCGCTTGTTACCCTACCCGGGTAGTAGCTAGGGCTTTTTAGGCGTCTGTGAGGGAACGTCGAGTGGAGTCTCGAAGACGTTGGCCAAGTCTTGCACAGGGTAAACTTATCCCAGGAGGTGGCGCTCGCACTCGTCCTCCTCAGCAGGCATTAGCCGGCTCGTCTTCATTGTTCAGCTCATTAAAGGTCTCTTGCTTCGTCTCATTCCTCCTCTTGAGAGCTCAGCTCATTCCTTCCTTGCTGGTATAGTTTGGTAGCTCCTGATATCATCATGGACGCGTGCGGCAGCATAGGCGGCGTGAACTCGCACAAGGGTGACACGGACGACTACAAGCATGAAGTCACGTACAATAATACGCTCCACAAAGTTAGCAGCGAGATGCTCCTGGGCCTCATCTACGGGCTCGTGAACCCACACACACTCATCGTCATCATCATTTCGTGTACGTCCTTCTTAAACTTGTTTATGTTTCGCTATGACACACAAACACACACACGGAACGGAACGGAACGCAGCGCAGCGCAGCGCACGGCTTGGCTATTTTCAAACGTCGCTCGCGTCTTGCTTGCAGGCCAGACAAGCCAGAGCGCGACTCCACCCCACTCCACAAACTTTACCTGCCACACTCTTACGAAACTCGCTCACGTGCCTTGCAACCAAACCACACACAACATATGTACACACATAACAACAACAACAAATAAAACGCAAAACCATAGGCGTGTCAACGTTTCTGTGCAGCAAGGACATGTTCGCCTTCAAGCTTGAGACGAAGGGCATCATGAGCATATTGAGTCTGGGCACGATTTTTCCCATCGTGTTCACCATCGGCCAGAGCTACAAGCGGCGCGAGGAAGCGCTCCAGCGTATCGCGAGCATGCGTGGCAACGTCATGGGCCTGTACTGGATTCACCGCGACTGGGACCCACAAGGTCCGGTGGGAACGAGGGCAAACAAGATGGCCGGAGCGTGCAGTAATCTGTTCGACGCCCTTCGCGTCTTTCTGCTCACCAAAACGACAGATCGCCAAGAGGCGTTGAGGAGTGTGTACCAGTGCACGAGCTCCATCTCCTTGCTCAACTGGGAGCTAACGGCACAGCCTGCGGAAGGTTCGAGCGACTTTGGGCCACGAGGCCAGTGCCCGCCCACGCATGCCAGCCGCGCGAACCAGTACACGCGCTTCATCATCAACGACTTCGAGCGCCTTCGCGTGATCCGCGACTACCGCACGCCGCAGGGCCTTCGTCTCTTCAGCACGCTCATGCTTCACTTGATGCCCATCATCCTCGGCCCGACTTTCGCGGGCTACTGCTCCAAAAGTGTGGACCCGGACTTAGGCTACGGCTGCGCGAGTAGCTACTTCACTGCCGTTATCTACTTCATGGTGACGCTGACGCTCTTCCACGTGCAGCAAGACTTGGAGGATCCGTACGACGACGAAGGCTGGGACGACATCAACCTGAATCTCACGCCAGAGCTGCAACGCCATATGGCGCTCAAGCCGGACGCGTCCATGCTCAAGCACCCGGGCATCGCGGTGAAGTAGGGATCTCAGTAATGTTACACTGGCTGTGGTGGTCACCGAAGCCTATTACTCACATCACCTCTTAGAGCGAGCCACGCATCCGCCGTTTCCTTGGGCATGTTGCGTATGGCTGTGTAGTTGTTTGCTCGCGCGTACCTTATTTTCGTCGCAGGGTCCGTATATTTGGCTGGAAATCCCGTCACGTCGCAGTATCTCTTTGGCGGATACGTCGACGGCGGGCATGCGAGCTGTGTGTAGAGCGGCATGGTATCCTCCGTTTGGTCTGCTGAAGCTGAAGTTTGTGCCCCCTGAGCCTGTTCTTTTTCCTTCCAGCTCTGCGCCTCTTCGTTGGCGACCAGCTTCGCCATGCGTCTGATTTGCTTCGGCGGTGGTCGCGATGGGCGCCCAAACAGGTTTGCGGGTGTCGCGATGATCGGGGAACCGAGAGGGACGGAGCCAGGAGGATGAGGAACACCAGCAGCAGCAGCACGAGCAGCAGCAGCACCACCCCCAGCAGCAGCAGCACCAGCAGCAGCACCAGCAGCAGCACCACCAGCACCAGCACCAGCAGCAGCAGCAGCAGCAGCAGCACCAGCAGCAGCACTACCTGAGTTCTCACGCCGCGCCGCCGCCGCCGCCGCCGCACCCGCCAAAGGACGACCGCGCTTGCCCATGGTACACCCCGGTCGTAATTAGGACAGATGGGAAAAACAAAAACCAAAACCAAAATGGAAAAACAAAAGGGAGGGGGAGAACCAAAATCCGTAATCCAAACCCTAACCCCATAACCCTAACCCTAACCCCATAACCCTAACCCTAACCAGGTCCTCACACCGGCCGCTTTGAGAGTCTCGTGTTTCTTGCAAGAGTGTTTACATACCTTTAAAGGCAGGAGGCTTGTACTGTACTGTACATACGTGAGCAGTGAGCTCATTATTGGGCCGGCCTTATAAGACGCTGCTTAAGGTGGTCAAGAAGACTACTCTTACACGGCCGGCTTTCTAAGACGTTGCTTAAGGTGGTCAAGAAGACTACTCTTACACGGCCGGCTTTCTAAGACGTTGCTTAAGGTGGTCAAGAAGACTACCCTTACACGGCCGGCTTTCTAAGACGTTGCTTAAGGTGGTCAAGAAGACTACTCTTACACGGCCGGCTTTCTAAGACGTTGCTTAAGGTGGTCAAGAAGACTACCCTTACACGGCCGGCTTTCTAAGACGTTGCTTAAGGTGGTCAAGAAGACTCAAGAATACTACCCCCGCGGTGGATCCGCGGATCCTGAAAGCTCAGGGCCGGTGTGGTGTGTGCAAGAAAATGGCCCTTTTAGGGGTCTTGTTTTTTCTAACTCGCCGGGACGTGTTTTCCCCGCCATTTCATTTCCAACCAGCCAAGGCTTAATCATGGCGTCAAAGTCAAAGAGGAAACAACAACAAGTTCACGCCAGTGACAATAATGCCCATGACAATAATGCCAATAATGACTCGCATCTCACCCGTTTAAGAAAGTTTTATTCCCTTAAGGGCAAAGACGAGTGGTGGTGGATCTTTGACGACTCGCTAACAAGTATTGGCTCGTTGTTAACCTCGAGAGCTTATGCCATCTTAGACTCCTTCTTACCCTCCCCTCAGTCCTCCTCCTTAAGGGAAGAAGTCTCGGCTTTGAGACGCTCAGGGCTACTAAAGCAAGGGGCACTTTCAGGTGGTGGTGGTGGAGGTCAGGGGTTTGTATCAGGAGGGTACCGTCTGGCATCCGTGAGAGGTGACCACGTCGGATGGTTCGACGGCCGCGAAGAAGGACTCGCGATCCTACCTAAGGTTATGCAAAAAATTGACACGCTCGTCAACGAACTTAAGCCGCACTGTGAACACCTTAAGGGAATCGTGAGTCGTAGCCACGCCATGGTCACGTGCTATCCAGGTGGAGGGGCGAGGTACATACGGCACTGCGACAACGCAGGCAAGCGAAACGGTAGGAGACTCACCGCGATCGTCTACCTCAACGAACAGTGGAAAGACGGCGACGGCGGCGAGCTGCGAATATTCAGGTGCAGCCGCGCCGGCGACAGTGTCGTCGACTGCGACGGGAACTCGCTCAACGCGTTCGACGACAACGACCGAAACGACCGAAACGACCGAACTGCCTCGGAAACAGAAGAGAGAGGCGATGTGAGCGACGTCGTCAGGCGCGACGTTGCTCCGCTGGCAGGCCGGCTCGTGCTCTTCTTCAGCGACGAACGTGTGCCTCACGAGGTGCTCGCGTGCGCGACAGATAGATACGCGGTCACCGTCTGGTACTACGACAAGGACGAGCTCGTTGCTGCACGAGGCACGTACGGCGCGAGCGTGGACGACGGTGCCGCGGGCGAGCAGGGCAAGGGCTTATTCGCGAGCGATGGCAATGATCACAGCAACGGCAGCGAGGAACACAAGCAAAAAGTTCGACAGGAGGCGGCACGTATGGCAGCGCGCTACGGTGGAACGGCAGAGCTTTTCGCGGACAGCGCAAGAAGGCTTGCATGCGAAGTGGAAGAGACGGACGAAACTGTCGTCGCCACCGTGCAACTTCCCGATAATGCCACGGCGTCAGAGTGCTCAGCAGAGGCGGTGGCGGAGTCGCGAGAACTTACCATTCGATGCGGCAATGCGACATGCGAGCTTACACTTCCACCCACAGCTGATCCGAACGATATTGCCATAAAGTTCTTGAAGAAGGGCGGTCGCAGGCTCGTGGTCACTGTCGCCAAGCTTCAATCAAACACGATAATTGAGACATCGCCATCTGCATCAGCATCTTCTATCGAACCAGCACCAGCGCCGGCATCAATACCTCCCGAACTTTCAACAGCGACGTCTACTGCCACCACATCATCATCCACGACGCAAGAGCAGCCTTCGCATCCGTCGCGGCAGGAAAGGCGCAAAGCTCAAAAAGCGGCCAAAAAGGCGGCCAAGAAGGGAAAAGGTGCTCCTGACGGCGACAGCTTACCAGCTCTGCCTCCAGGTCTCGACTGCGTAGGCATCGGGCGAACCCTTAAGTGGTCCTCGGCGACCGATTTTCAACGTCTTCCGCCCCCATCGACATCAATCCGGCGCGTTCTTCCTGCCGCAATGTTACAGGCGGAAACAATGCTCGACTACATGTCTGCTCGACTGCACGACACCGAGGATTCGCCGGAAGGCGATTCGGAGCTGCGCCGCGGCGTCTTTCGCCCCGCGAGCATTGACGGCCTGTCGTACCCGCTCACTCTCGCCTGGGCTCTGCAGCAAACGACGACGCTCAAGTTGCTCGCGGCACTGCGCCCTGGCCTTCCCGCGCCGCAGGAGCTTCACGTCGTCTGCCTCGGATGTTCCGCAACAACCGAGCAGCTTCTGCTCACACACGGCGTGAACTACTGGCGTGAGCTTGGATTTGCTCTTGCCAAAAGTCAGGCGCTGTGCACGGATGGCATCGTCACCTTGTGGCTGACAGGACGCGACGCACGTCCGATCCCCCCGTTTGAGGCGAGCGGAGCGCCAGTTCCAATCGTGGCAACAGGCGAGGGCAACGTTACCGTGCGCGTCGCCGTGCGCGCCTGGGATGCCGCCGAGGCGGTGGCAAATGTATTTGATCACGTCGAGGCGTCGTCAACAACCGCGTCAGTGTGCGCATGCATCTTTAACTCAGGCATGGCGCAGTCCGCTTCTCTGCTAAGGCTCTGGCTCGCCGACTTGCTCCCACTCTTGGAGGCACGGCCACCTCGTGCCTGCCCAATCATCTTCACGTGTGCGAATGACTACGAGGATGCTGACGGCGAGCAGGTGCTTCTTAAGGCGATTGGAGCGCGCATTTGGCTGGAACCGCTTAAGAACCCGTTTGGCGCGCTCACACATACAACCGTGGGTCGCCACAGCGGCGATGCGGAGGGCGTCGTGCAGGTGACCGATACGGACACGTTCAACGCCGAGATTCATGCAGGCAAGCTTGCGAAGCGCTGGTGTCGCGCCAACTGCTTTGTGTACGTCGCGGCTGGTCGCGATCGTGCCGTTGGCAGCGGCATCGTTGGCGCGGCGTCGGCGTGGGAGAAGTGGCGCAAGGCCACCGGCCTTGACGCTGTCGACAACTAACTGTACCTTTGTATGCAGCGTGTGTTTGTGTACATTTTGTGTAAAGTACATGACTACTCTATCTACTCTAGGTTGGACGTCGTGAGTGTGACTCTTCACGTTCTTGCTTCGCAATCACCAGCACCTTGTACAGACGCGCTGCTGAGTGGCGCCATGGAATGGTCTGGTCGTGCGATGCGTATTTGGTGTGAATGGACGACACGTTGGACAAAGTAAAGTACATTCCATTACTGAATGAGTTTAGCTCACGCCCAGTCGTCGACGAGGTCGCTGGCGTTCCCGCGAGTCTTCATGGTGTGCACGTCCCATCCGTTGGGGTGTCTTGGAATCTCCCGTGCCTTGGTCCACGCGGCTGGCGTCCAGTCCTTGAGCGAGTTCAGCTTCGCCCTCGCCTCGTCGTGCCCCATGTCTGCCGCGTCTGCGAAGTGCTCCGCCGCCTTTGCGTAGTCCTTGGCGACACCGCCTCTTCCCATTTCATACCTCCTTCCCAGTTCGAAGCACGCCTCCGCGCTTTCTCTCGCTTCCACGCGTGCCTGGAGCTCCTCACACGAGATGGTCATATACCTCCTCCACAGCGGCAGAGACGCGGCGTGGTTCGTTTTTATGGCAGGAAAACGCGCCGTGTGCGTGCATAGCGGCACGGAGTCGTCGTAGCCTGCTGAGGCGGCGCCGTAGGTGGCCGTGAAGTCCCTGAGCGTCGAGCCGGCTATGGACGCCGTCTTTTTCGAAGTCAAGGCCGAGGCCGAGGTTGTCGTTTTTTTCGAGCTGAGCGACGCCGTCGACGTGCGAGACTGGGACTGGGACTGGGACGGTGCTGAACCTGTCGTCGCCATGGCACAGCCGAGAGATGCGAGCCTACGAGAGGAATAAGAAAGACGCGCGCGGTTCGAGAACGAGAGACACAGGCGAGGAACTGAGGAAGGAGGACAGAGAGGGGAGGGGGAACCCAACAACCTCACCTTAACCACGAAATTGGTCGTAAGGAAGAAGTAACCTCGCATTTTTATACGTACGAAATGGTCCAAGGAAAAGAAATTAAAAAAAGGGTAGGTACCATGGGCACCATGGGCAGGCACTCTTCACTCTTCCGGAATCAGGTGAATGACAGGAGGGGACGGACCTCCACGCAGTACATAATACCGTAGGAACTAGGAAGAACGTCGCACGCGCACGCGCACTCCTCCCTGTGGCAAGTGGCCTTTAAAGTGGTTGTTGTCGACGCCAGTCGCCAGAGTCCACCAGACGCGGGACCCAAGAACGTCCGGAATGGACTCTCCCACGTCGGTACAGGGAGCTACTTAGCGCCTCAGCGGAGCTGTTCAGAGCTGATGATCCACTTTGCCGTACGGTGCACTCTGGCGATTCAGTAGAGTAGAGTAACACACGATACAAAGGAGCAGTTAAGTTGAGCGGTCGGTCCTTACAGAGCTCTTGGGATCCGGAAAGGTAGTACTTACTATCGTGTGCGACCCTACTGTACAGTACTGTGATGAGACGTTCTCAAGTGGCAAGTGAGCCAAGCCCACCTGGAACCAGGGAGCCAACAAGCCTTATTATCATAAAGGTTTACAGGTAGCCATGCTGCCTGTTTGATAGTACCAGCCTAATGAGCCTATTGAAGCTGTGGCAAGCTGTGTCTCGAGGCTCAAAGAAACACTCCTTCTTCATCAAGAGGCTTTTCCAAACGGTGTCCAAACAACTGTGCTCTGCCATCTGCGTGCGTGCGTGCTTTGCGTGCGTGCGTGCGTGTCTCACACTGCAGTCCCCACCTTCATCTCCTCCTCCTCCTCCTCCTCCTCCTTCTTCTTCTTCTTCGAGTTCGCGAGTCTCCTACTCCCAGCTCGAGAGTGAGAGAGAGTGAGAGAGAGAGAGTGAGAGAGAGTGAGAGAGGCCCTTGGAAGAAGCCATCAGCTTTACGATAGTTGTTGGAGCTCTCTTGTTCCTGTTCCTGCGAGGCTCCTAAAACCTTAAACGAAAAGTGATTGGAGCTCCCGGAGGGGACATTTTCAGAAGAAGCCATCACAAGGCCCTTGTCGTGGTGTTTACTGGTTAAGCTTAGTGCACCTTAAGGTGGTTGTTTGGCCTGCGTTGCGTTGTCACAAAGTGCTGAAAGTGCTTGTTGTTTGGCTTCTTAGGTGGCGGTTTTGCTTATTTACACCGCTCTCTCTAAGTCTGAGAGTATAAGGCTTCTTGTGTTTCTTACGCTTCAGAGACGTTACTCCTGAAGGTGTTTCTTGCGCTTTCTATCCTGAATAAATAAATAAGCGTGCTGTAAGCTTTTACCAGTCTCGAGAGTGTAGCTTGCACCTTATTGGCCTGACCCTTAAGGCTCGTTCACTTCTGGAAACACAAAAGCAGCGCAACTTTCAGCCTGATATCATGTCGAACATATCGTTTGACATTCACTGGCGCGAGGCGATGATGGACCTGCTCGACCAGCTCGAGCTGGAGACGCCGGAGGACCCAAGCTCGGCGCCCAAGGACATCAGCGAGTGGGTGGTCGTGTACCTGAGGTATCTGGGCGTTTACAAGAGACTCGAGATGGTGTACGACCAGATGGTGCACCCGCAGAAGCACCTCGACCTGAAAAAGGCGCTCGAGGCGACCATGGGAAGGCTGCTGGAGGTGAAGAGCTGGATTGTCAAGCTCGACGACGGGTACGACCTCTCGAACATGGACAACAGCCTCGTCGACCTCAAGCTGCTGCCCGCGGACCTCGAGGTTGTCATCCCGAGGTACTACGTCGAAGATCGAGCACAGGAACTTGCAGACCGCGAAAAGTTCCTCGACGCGCTTCTGGAGAAGTACAACGTGGAAAAGCCCCAGGCGGAGGTGAGGATCACCGCCTTGCCGCCGCTGCCTGAGGAGGATGCACTCAAGTGTATTCAGGCAAACGAGAGAGGGAGGCAAGGACGCGTGCGCGCGCGCAACTCCAAGGCGATGAAGAGCCAGTTCGAGCTCGAGCAGCGACGCGAGCAGCTCGGCCTGAGCGTGATGACCCCCGAGGAGGCGGCGCTTCGCGTGCAGGCGGTGTGCCGAGGCTTCCTCGCACGTCGGAAAACGCACATGCTTGCCATGGAGGAGCTCGAGTTCATCGGCATGCGCTCGCCGAAAATTCCCACCTCGGATCCCACGGGGGCGATGCAGAAGACGTTCGCGCGCCGCAAGCTCGTGCAGGCTGAGAACGAGCAGGAGTTCCGCGACAGCCTGAAGCCCATCGAACAGAAGGTGGAGAAGAGCGAGGGGCAGGACATGCGCGAGACGATACAGGACAAGATCAACGCGTGGTTCGTCGAGAACCGCCACGCGGAGACGGGCGAGTACCCCGACCTGCCCGACGAGGAGGAGGGCGGGAGCACGACCATCCTCAACCCGCCGCCGGTGCTTGAGCCGGAGGAGGAGGCGGCGAAGGGCGGCAAGGGCGGCAAGGACGACAAGGCGAAGAAGGCGAAGGGCGACGCGGGTGCGGCAGATGCGGGCACCGCGGAGCAGACGTGCCCCAACTTCTTCGGCCCGCTGATTGAGCAGAGCGTGCAAGAGTACGTGGCGGTATGGCAGGACAAGGACGAGTCTTCCAACTTCTTCCAAAAGTTTGACGTCGAGCTCGTGAAAGAGTCCGTGCGCCCGCTCGTCTTCGAGAGGATGCGCTTGGAGGTGGACAGCGAGATGCGCGTGCTGCTCGACAACCTGAAGGAGATGGTGGAGGCTGAGCGCGCCGCCAAGACGGGGAAGAAGCCGAAGGGGAAGAAGAAGAAGGGCAAGGGCAAGAAGGGCAAGAAGGGCAAGGGCGGGAAGGAGAAGAAGAAGAAGAAGGATCCCACGGCGGATCGCAGCATCGAAAGCCTGTACGCGGAGCTCGCGTCGAACGGCATCATCCAGGCGATCCCGAAGCGGAAGTTGGAAGACTACGCGGGAGCTTTCAACTTCCTCGGGTCGGCGCAGCAGAAGGCTGGCATCGTACCGGATCCCTCGATGGCGCAGGTGCGCAACTTTGTCAGCGAGTACTGCGGGTTGGCGCTGGGCAGCCAGATTGTTCACGAGAAGGCACCTTTCGTGAAGTCGTGCCTGATGTACGGATGTCCCGGCACGGGTAAGACGCTGCTCGCGCACGCGCTGACAAACGAGACAGGCGCGATCTTCTTCAACCTGACGCCGAGCAACACTGATGGCAAGTACCAGGGCAAGGCTGTGGCGATGCTGATCCACATGGTGTTCAAGGTGGCGCGAATCATGGCGCCCTCCGTCGTGTACATCGGAGACGCTGAGAAGGTGTTTATCACAGATAAGAAGAAGATCAAGGAGTGGAAAGAGGCTGGTGCCCAGGAGCCTCCGAATCGCATCAAGAAGGAGCTCTTGAAAGAGATGAAGACGGTAATGGCGGGAGAGCGCGTGATTGTGCTTGGCAGCAGCTCGCAACCTCAGATGGCGGTAAAGAAGGACATGAAAGCTCTGATCCAGTTCTTCCAGAAGACGATTTACGTCCCATTGCCGGATTACGGCAGCGTGAGACTTCTTTGGAAGACGCTGATTGAGAGGTACGGCGGCAACTTGGTGCAGGACTTTGACATGACGACGCTTGCTCACTTGTCGCCGTCGTACGCGCCGGGAGACATGGTGCTGGTGGTTCGGCAGATGCTCACAGCAAGGCGATTGGAGACGATGAAGCGTCGTCCGATCAGGGTGGACGAGGTGATTAAGCACCTCGCCAGGGCGGAGCCCGTCACGAAGGAGGTGGAGGATGGCGTGCGTGAGTGGACGTACCAGCTGCCGTGGAGGCAGGCGAAGCCTGGCATTCCTCCCCCTCCCGAGAAGGGCAAGAAGAAGAAGTAAGGTCAGGTAAGGTCAGGTGAGGTGAGGTTGGCAAGTCAGCCGTACGTTAAGTACGTACGTACAGCCTCCTCCTCCTCCTCCTCCTCCTAAGGCAGATAGAGATGGTCTGACTGACGCATATACTGATGCATCATCATCATCATCATCATCATCATTGTAATTTTTTCAAATAACACGTCCCCTCGACTATTAAAAGTTACATTCAAGTGACACACTACTATCGTAAGGATAATAAAAGTAGTAAGGTAAAGATGAAGGAGCGAGGAGCGGCTTAAGCGCGATGAAGTACATAAGTTGTCGGAAACGCGAAACACGCAAGAAACACGCAAGAAACACGCAAGAAACACCAAAACGCTGAAACGAAACACGTGTCGCACTAAGCTTATTCGAAAGGTAATTGTATTACCCTACGATAGCCCAAACCGAAGAAATTTCAGTTTTGGATCATTTGGGCCTTTTTTGTTTCATTGTTGGATCATTGCGTTTCAGTTTTGGATCAATCCGAATTCTCGACTTGTGGCGTCGACCAGAAATTTCCAGGAATTTCTCGACTTGTGGCGTCGACCAGACCCATACCACCCACTATACGGTTGTGCAGGTCCCAAAGTCGTGTTCTTCCCAAACGTTAGGGCATCCGTTTCCGAAGGTTAGGTAGGGCTTATAAATAGCACGTGTTCCGGCCTCAGTTAGCACCATTTAACGCTGTCATATTTCTCGCCTCTTGTACTTAAGGTCCCCTTGAACTTGGCGGCCTTAAGGTGGTACAAGCTCGGCGGAGTGAGTACTGCGCCGTCTACCGAATAGCTTTGATAGTGGCGTTGGCTGTTATAAACCCTACCCTAAACCTTTGGGACGGATGCCCTAACGTTTGGGCAGTAACACGACTTTGGGAACCGTTTTACGGGGTGTATAATTTTGATCCAACTTGATCCAACTTGATCCAATTGATCCAATTTGGAAAAATTGATCCAACTTGGTCCAACTTTGATCCAATGATCCAACAATGAAACAAAAAAGGCCCAAATGATCCAAAACTGAAATTTCTTCAGCCCAAACCCGACCCGCCCGAAACCCGAATCTAAACCCGAAACCCGAACCCAAACCAAAAAACCCGAAACATAAAAACCAGCCTGTGGGGATCGGTGTGTGATTGTTGAAATCTTATCCCAAAGGCCAAGGAGTCGAGCTCCGGAGCACCGATCATTCCTTCCCCCACACGGATCCATCGGTGCGGTGCGGGGCCGGACCTCCCCTGTCGTACGTGGGGGGCCCCGGGTGACTCCCTCGCCGAGCTCGATCTTGCTTCCGACTTGCTTCACTCACAGGTGTGCGTGATCGTGATGATGGCGACGTCATCTGCTCTTCGTTCTGCTCATGGTGCTCGAACCCATCATGCTCCCCTAGGTGGTTCTCGTGTGAGGAAGATCACATCTAGGAACATTCCTAGGTTGGTGTCTTGCCCGGTGGGTTTCGTAGCGGCAGAAACAGTCGAGTACGGTGTCGCGGAGTACCCCGAACCCGGGTTCTGTGCTGACGTTCTCTCGCGGTTCCCTGAGGACCAAATTGCGACGACGTTCGAAGCGCGAGTACTGCTTGCCAACAACTGGAAGTGGCTCGACGTCAGGTCGACGTGCGAGTACGAAGAGGGATACGTGCCCGGAAGCGTGAACGTGCCGCTGATCAACGCCGTCAAGAGGTGGGATAGTGAGGTGAATGACAAGGTGTTCGTGCAAACCGTCAACCGAGACTTCGTCGCCGACGTGCTCAAGAAACTTCCTGACAAGGCTACACCCATCATGGTAGGCTGCTCGGATGGTATGATGCGAACCATCCCCGCACTCGAGGCGCTCGACGAGGCGGGATACACAAAGCTTGTCGCCGTCAAGGGAGGGTTCCTGAGGTGGACGTCCGTCTACGACAACAAGCTGCAACGCCGCCGCGAGGACAACTTTAAGGAGGTGTACAACGGAGACGGACGCGACTCTGCGGGCATCCACGGAACGGGAGCGTCGTTCGAGAACATCGGAGCCATTGAAAAGCTTCCGTTCCGCGATCACACCGAGTGGGTTGACTGGTGGGAGGAGATGGATGGGGTTGACATGAGCGCCGTCCAGCAGCAGCAGCCTGATTACAGTGCGCCGCCTGCTCAGCAGCAGCCTGGTTACAGTGCACCGCCTGCTCAGCCGGCTGCGCCTCCGGCACAGACCAGCTACGCCAACCTGCCCGACTTCAACGCTCCGGCAGCGCCGGTGCCTGACTTCAACGCTCCGGCTGCGCAGCCCGCTGCACAGCCGAGCTACGCCAACAACCTGCCCGACTTCAACGCTCCGGCAGCGCCGGTGCCTGACTTCAACGCTCCGGCTGCGCAGCCCGCTGCACAGCCGAGCTACGCCAACCTGCCCGACTTCAACGCTCCGGCAGCGCCGGTGCCTGACTTCAACGCTCCGGCCGCGCAGCCTGCCGCACAGCCGAGCTATCAGCCTGCTGCGGCTCCGGCACAGCCCAGCTACAACACCAGCATGCCTGAATTCAATGCTCCGGCCGCGCAGCCTGCCGCACAGCCGAGCTATCAGCCTGCTGCGGCTCCGGCACAGCCCAGCTACAACCACAGTCTGCCCGACTTCAATGCTCCGGCCGCGCAGCCTGCCGCACAGCCGAGCTATCAGCCTGCTGCGGCTCCGGCACAGCCCAACTACAACACCAGCATGCCAGAACTGGGTGGTTGGTAAAAGAAGAGATCTCTTTTATTTTACAGAAGTTACATGGGGGACGTTCCTACACTTTTCTTTATGTTTTTTTTTTTGGTTCTCCCGCGCCTCTCACCCGCCGATTTGGATCATGCTTCGATTGGGAAGGTGTGGTAGTGCGTCCAAGCCAGCGTGTCGCGCCTTTTTTCGACCAAGTGCCTCGGCAATCAACGACGCAATCTGCGCATCTGAGTCGCCACGACGCATGGCGTCGCGCAGGCTCACCTCGGCGTTGCCAAAAAGGCACACTTTCAGACTGCCATCCGCGAGAAGGCGCACGCGGTTGCAGTCGCCGCAGAAAGGCTGCGTCATCGACGTCACAAAGCTTACGGAGCCCGCGAAGCGTGAGTCGCTCCCCGGCGGCGGGGCGTAGCTCTTTCCCACCTCGCTCGGGTCGTCAGACGCACTTCGCACGAGCTCGGGAGCGTGCGCCAGCACGCGCCGTCTGGTGTCGTCGAACGACACGAGCTTTTCGCGGTCGAAGCGATTTCCCGTGAATGGCATGTACTCGATGAACCGAACGTCGACGCGATTGTCTCGCGCGAGGTCGACAAAGTCCTCAATCTCGTCGTCATTCGAACCTCCCATTAGCACGACATTCACCTTGACATTTGCCCTTGCGCCGACGCCTCCTGTCGCACCGAGGCGCGCCGAGGCGGCGTGTATCGCGTCGACGACGCGCGGGTGCCACTCCGCAGGTCGCCTGGCGAGCTTCTCAAACTTGTTGGCGTCGAGAGTGTCGAGAGAGATGTTCACGCGCTGCAGTCCGGCATCCGCGAGCTGGGCCACCTTACGTGGCGTGAGCTTCACGCCGTTCGTGGTCATCGCCAGGCTCTGCAATCCGTGCTTCTGAAGGTTTCCGAGTCCCTCGACAATCTGCACGATGTCGCGTCGCACGGTCGGCTCGCCGCCGGTGAGCCTAATTTTCGTCACGCCAAGGCGAACAAAGAGGCTTGCTAGTCTCATCGTCTCCTCGGCCGTCATGAGGTTTCCGTCGGGCGAGAGCGGAACGCCCTCGACGGGCATGCAGTACTCGCACCTCAGGTTGCACCTCTCCGTGAGAGATATGCGGAGGTAGTTGTGCACGCGCGCGAACGAGTCTGTGAGGTATGCATCCTTCGAGAACTCGGCGCTATTAACTTCTTGCTGTTGTTGGCTGTGACGACGCTGCTGGTGGATTTGCCGCCTTTGCCTTTGTTCGTTTCCCACGGTTGTGTCGACTTCGTATCCCATTTCCGCCCATCTCCTTCTCATCGCGCGCGCCTCGTCGTCGGAGTCGTCGTCCACTCCCTGGGAGGAGGATTTTGTGTCGTGCGTTGGTGATGGTGCAGACGCCTGCTCTTGGGTCGACGACGACGAGGATACCGCAGACGAAGCCAGTGAGGAAGAGAAGGACGTGGATGATGATGATGATGAGGAGGACGACATCATCAGAGAAGTGAGCCGAGAAAACACAGGAAGACACGACGGGTATGATCCCCTACAAGGGACTATGGAAGCCCCCAAGGTACCACCAGAGCAGCGAGACATTAAAGCAGAGAGCACATGGAGAGATGACCCTCTTGAGACCAATGAACCGGCCATGGATGCCATGGACATCTATCTGTATGTATGCAAATATCAAAGGCCACCAAGGTGACTGGAATGCAGAATTCTGAAGAATGAACACGAAGAATGACGGCTGGGCGGATGGGCGAGGCACAAATGCCGGCGGAGAGAACAGGGGCGTGAGGGGCCCGAGCGGCGTCGTGCGGGTGAGGTTGAGCGCGCGTGAGGTTGAGCGGTGTGGGGGAGGACCCTTTTCACCAACTCGCCCAACCCTCGGAAGGACACGGAAGGACCACGGAAGGACCTGAAGGAAGGACCAGTTCGGGGTTTGAGTTCGGGGTTTGAGTTCGGGTTTGCCTCATGACGATACCTGTCCGCAGACCCTATAAAATGGGCGACTGGGCGGTGCAAGGTGCGTGTTGGTCGGAGAGAAGAGTCCAACGCGGTACTGTACCATACGCGGCTGGGCAAGTATGGAAAGGTAGTTCTTAGTCTATGAAAAGCTGTAAAGGGCTAAAAGGCTGTTGGCGGCACACCCTGGGACTCTGGGAGAGCACTTGAGTGTGAGCGAAGAGGGAGGGAGCCACCTGAGGAACACACCTGAGGGAGCCCTCCTTCTTGCCTGATGATGACCACCAAAACCGGCACCCCAGTCCCCACGTCTCGTACAGTAGAACACACAACCGTTGGGTCAGGAGGAGACTTCTTAACCTCGAACTCACGCGAACTCCGAAAGAAGATGAAAAAAGCATACTTTTTTCGAGTCGCATAAAGTGCCCTCTCCTCGCCTCTCCAGGGTCCCGGCCGGCGGCCATCCATCCTTTCCAGACATCCGAGATTTCACGTCAGTCATGGCGGGCACTTCAGCAGCAGCAGCCTGCCTCCTAAAGGTAACCACCTTGGTTAGGAGGAGCACCACAGCTTCTCTCTGTGGTGTGCGTGTGCTCCAGCCTTGCCTTTGCCTTAGTACAGCGTCTTCTTCTTCTTACCACCTAACCTTAACGAGGTCAGCGGCCGCACTCACGACCAGTGGGCAGTTCAGAAGTCAAACACGTGTTTCTTTGCCGCCTTTGGAAACTGCTAAGCTTTCAAGCTTTCAAGCGTTCCAACAAGCAAGGCGCGCGTCGTCGGCGTCGGCGTCGTCTTCGGCGCCGCCACCACCACCACCACCACCACCACCAACCCCGCCGTCGTCGACGCCGACGCCGACGCCACAGACACAGACGCAGACGCAGACGCAGACGCAGACACAGACACCGCTGCTGCAGAACTACTCCACTTCCACTTCCTCCGATCCCACCGCAGGAGCAGCCAGCGCCTCAACAAACGCCACGCCCGACGGAGTGTACGATCCGCGCGCAAAGTTCGTCTTTGACCGCTGCTGGGAAGAACT
Organism: Pycnococcus provasolii; assembly: GCA_938743325.2. NCBI lineage: Eukaryota > Viridiplantae > Chlorophyta > Pseudoscourfieldiophyceae > Pseudoscourfieldiales > Pycnococcaceae > Pycnococcus > Pycnococcus provasolii. The sequence continues at coordinate 255,233 of OW568890.1, forward strand.
GGTCGCGCACTACGGAGGCGTGAGGATGATACAGGCGCCGCGCGAAATCGTGCTCCTGAACGGCGCTCCAGGCTCGGGCAAGGGTGCCACGACACCTTACGTTCTCAAGGCGCGAGGACTCGCGCGAGGAATCAACGTCAGCAGCCTGCTGCACGAGGACCCAGACGCGAGCATAGCGATGGCCAAGGGACAGCTCGTCGACGACGGCTTTGTACTCAGCCTGCTCCTCAAGGCGCTCTTCGACCCGAGCAACTTTGGCGGTGGGTGCCTCGTCGACGGCTTCCCACGCACCCCGCTGCAGGTGGACTGCACCAAGCTGCTCTTCGACAGGCTGCACGAGCTTCACTCCGAAAAACTAGAGGACGCAGGACAAAGCATGCGCTGGAATAGACCGGCTTTCAAGTGCGTCGTGCTGTTCGTAGACGAGGAGGAGTCCGTGAAGCGGCAGCTCAGCCGTGGGAGGAGGTCGATTGAGCTGGCCCGTCGCGCGGAACGCGCGGGGCTCGACGGCGTGCAGCGCGCGAGGCTCTTCCGCGAGAACGGCGAGGTGCGCGAAACGGACATGAGCGAGGACAAGGCGAAGCAGCGCTACGACGTGTTCAGGGAGCACTACGGCACTCTGCTACGTCTCAAGGAATACTTTCCGTTCCACATCATCGACGCCATGGGCAGCATCGCGGGTGTGGAGCAGCAGATCGAGAACGAACTTCGCTACCAGAGCAGCTTGGAACTGAGCCAGCGCACGTACGAGCACATTAAGCACATACCGCTGGCAAAGGACCTCACGCACCGCACGCGAGAGAGGCTTGTCTCACGTCTCGACAGATACTGCCAAATACACTTGGACAAATTTGAGAAAGTTCTCGGGCTCATTGATGACGAGGTGATCCCGCTTCTGCGGCGTAATTCACTTTCAGGCTACGCGCTGTACCAGACTACAAGCGAGTTATTCTGCGACGGCATGGGGGTTGACATGATGATTGACGTGCTCTCCGACCGTGGATTTAGCGTTTCGTACCGCAACGAGCTGCGTCCAGTATGGGTGGAGGAGGACTTGAAGAGCAGCGACCACGGGACGATACCGCCGCTGGGCAGCGATTTGCGCTCGGGCGGAGACGGAGAGGAGGAGGAGGAGGAGCCTACCACTGTCCACGATTTCACCACATCCGCCGCCTTCCGCATGCGCTTCGTACACCGCTTTCGTGTGACGTTCGATTCGGCACGCAAGATGCTTCGTGGAAACTCTCCAGTTGGATTTGGTGGTAACGAGGTGAGGAATCGCATGTCTGCCGTGGCGAAGATTGACGACTCGCTCGCTCGTCTCGACGAGATGCGTCGCACAGGTGGAGGTCCGCTGAACGGCCTTCCGCTGAACGGAAGTGCACCAAAGCGACGCACCGATTACAAGAATAAGGCTGCAACTGCGATGGACGATGAAGACGTCTTCCTCTCATCGGCAGCTGTCACGATGAAGATGTCTCGTTCGAAAACAGGAGCGGAACTGCTCACTTCTCTAGACGAGAGGATCTAGAAAGTAGAGCGCTGCAAAGCCTGTTTGCAAAAGAATAAGGCAGGAACGTGTTGATTAGATTTATTTTTTCGAATTTTTTAAAGTGTGTGTAGCTATTTTCTGATCAAAACATCTGGAGATGTGATTTCGTAACGTCGGGTTGATGCACGGTTGGTGGCGATGGCGACGACAACAAGCGCCAAGTGGAGCTCACACGCCAGACGAAAACCAAAAAGTGGCCTAATCGTAACTTTGTGAAATCATCATCGCCATGTACAAAAACGCGCTGCTTAATGTCAATGGCGCCGCTGAATGGGCAGAGTGGTGAAATGTGAATTGTGTGAATGGACGACCTTTGGACGAAATAACAACTGAATGAGCGATCTTAGTTGTTCCATGTTTACACATGTTTATTCTTCTAAAAACGTTTCGGGCAAAAAATCGGGCGAATTGTGATTTTCGTTGGCTATCCTGGTCCAGCTAAGACGCGGCATGGCCAGGCGATTTACGCCTTCTTGGTGGCCTCCACCGTCGCGGCGTGCTTGATCAGGTCCACGACGCGGTTGGAGTATCCCCACTCGTTGTCGTACCAGCTGACGAACTTCATGAACTTGTCCGTGAGAGCGATTCCGGCCTTGGCGTCGACGATAGAGCTGTTCTTGCAGTGCACGAAGTCCGTGGACACGACGGCGTCCTCCGTGAATCCGAGGACGCCCTCCATGGGGCCCTCCGACGCCTCCTTGAGCGCCTTCATCACCTCCTCGTACGACGTCGACTTCTCGAGCGTGACCGTGAGGTCAACGACGGACACATCAGGCGTCGGCACGCGGAACGCCATGCCGGTGAGCTTGCCGTTCAGCTCCGGGAGCACCTTGCCCACAGCCTTGGCCGCGCCCGTGGACGAGGGGATGATGTTGGCGCCCGCGCCACGTCCTCCACGCCAGTCCTTCTTCGAGGGTCCGTCCACCGTCTTCTGCGTGGCCGTCGTGGCGTGCACGGTGGTCATAAGTCCCTCCTTGATGCCGAACTTGTTGTGGATGACCTTGGCGAGCGGCGCAAGGCAGTTGGTCGTGCACGACGCGTTGGAGATGACGTCCATGGTGGCCGGGTCGTACTGCTCCTCGTTGACTCCCATGACGAACATAGGCGCGTCCGGCGAGGGGGCGGAGATGACCACCTTCTTCGCTCCTCCGGCAATGTGCTTGGAGGCAGCCTCGATGGTGGTGAAGACGCCCGTGGACTCGACGACGAAGTCAACGTCGAGCGATCCCCACGGGATGTCAGACGGCTCGCGGCACTCGAACGTCTCCACCTTCTTTCCGTCCACGAAGAAGCCGGCGTCACCGCCCTCAACGGGAAGCGTGATCGGTCCGTGCGTGGAGTCGTACTTGAACATGTACGCCTGTGTGTTTTCAGAAGGGTGTGTGCAAGGGTGTTTTGAGTTAGTGTTGTTCTTGCCTTTTGTTATTTATTTATTTTGGCTGATCTTGGTTGATCTGCACGTACCATGTACTCAGCATCAATGAAGGGGTCGTTGACGGCCACAACCTCGACGTCATCACGCTCAAGCGTCGCGCGCATGACGAGGCGTCCAATGCGGCCGAAGCCCTGGAGGTTTCGTAGAGAAAATAAAACAGAAAGTTGTTAGAAAAAAAGTCGAATTAAGACAAACATGCGAAACCCTCAAAGGGCGAAAAAGCAAGCAAAACAAGGCAAACTAAAAAAAAACGAACGTTGATTCCAATTTTGATCTTCTCACCCGTTGCCGGGAGAGTAAAGTCAGCGGCCACAGCACGCGTGCGCATGGTGCGGCGCGTGGCCGAGACGCGTGCAAGCGTGCGCGTGCGGGTGGAAAGCTTGGCGGACGAGGACATCATGGTTCTGAAATGTGAAAAGGGAAGTAAGTGTGGAATGAAGGGGGAATGATCACGACGAAAGTATCTCACGACGAGCAGTGCAGTGCTGGGAAGGCAAAGGGGGCCGGGCACGTGCTATTAATACAACGTGTTGTTGTTAGACCAGAGTGCTCCGGAGACGTGTCAAGACTTGCCAACGGGTCCTGTGAAGTGGCCAACCCCTTCAAGTGTGGTGAAGTGGCAACGTTATGGCAACAAAGTTGACACAATCAATTCAACAAGGCATTCCAATTCCATCTCAGCGCGTTCTGTTCCCTCGGAAAAAAGGCGTCCAAAAAGATCAATTGACACTTTTGCTTTTTGGGTCGTCAGTGCAAAAATGCCCACATGGAAAGTGTACTGTAATGTAATGGGCCCGATCGCTGAGGCTCATTGCTTCTTTTTCCATGTGCCTTTTTCCATGTGGGCATTTTGTACATGCTGTTTCTTTTGCTTTTTGTACGCTTTTTTTTTTTTCAAACCTCTTTTTCACGTCCCTCTTCTGGACTCTCACGTCCGTCGTCGATTCCAGGCCAATTGGAGATTTTCTCGCTTCGAGCAAAATATCTCGACGTCCATGAATCCATGGGTGGGGTGGGGTGCAATTGCACTGTCGAATCAGGTGTCGACGGGAATCGTCGGCCGTCGGGGAGGCTCGTCGGGGCAATGTGCTTGGATTCGTTGATTCCTGTCCCGACTCCCGAGTCCCGACACACGAGAGAGCAGAGAATCAAGCGAAGCAGGGAATCAACGACACAAAATCGAGGTTGACATCGGGGAAGAACGAACAACACGGTCTGCGACTTCGGAGTTTGCAACCAAGCTCAAGCAACGACGCGCAGACTTCGGAGCCGTGCCTGGCCTGCAGGCCTGTGTGTCCCGTCGTACGTAGGCGAGGCGCAAGGTGGGCATTGTGACGCCACGAAATACACCACAAAAACAAACGTACAAAGAATATGTAGGAAAGGTAAGGACTAGGAAACCCAACGGCAAGTCGGAAACACCCACGACGAAATCCCAACTCCCCAAAAGATGACCCGAACCCAATCCCCCCAAAAAGATGACCCGAACCCAACCCCCAAAAAGATGACCCGAACCCAAACCCTAAGCAAACCCTAACCGAACCTGCCACGTCAGATATTACTCACGCGTCATTTTTCGTTTTTGCTGTTTTTGTTTTTTTGTCGGCATGCTCGGTTCGGTGCACGTCAGCAGCAGCAGCAGCAGTGCGCGCGTTTCTCTTCTTTCTCGCGTTTCTTTTTTAGCTCACGGTCGTTTCGTACGTCCCTCTTTGGTACGTCCGTTGAATGCGTCTCTCGCGGGAGACGGCTCGACGGAGGAAAGTCAGCGAACTGAGCGAACGAGGTATGGACTGCCAGACTTCAACCCACTGCCACGCCGAATCCCCGCGCTCAGGCTCGGACGGAGAGATAAAACGCCCGCGGAAAAGGAAAGGGACGAGGTGGAAAAGCAGGCGGAGGCACAGGCGTACAAAAGCATACGCACGCACGACCCGGCGATCGACCACGTGCACCGAGGAGCAGCCGTCGTGCTTGCCATGCTCAGCGTTTGCCTCGTCTTCCAACCAACACGGGCAGCGACGCACATCATAGGAAGTGCCGCCGCCGCGGGTAACGTCGCCGCGGCAGCCGCGCCGCTCGCAAGGCTGCTTGGTGCCGTGCTCATCGTACCCGCTGTGACCATGGCAAGTATACCAGGCATGGCTCTGCACTACAAGTCAACGCGTAAGCTGCTCGGAGCCAGCTCTGTCGCTCACCTTCTGTGCCTAGGAGGACTCGCGATGGCTGGTGCTCCTACTTCGATGGCCGTGAGGTGCGTTGTCATTTACTGCGCTGCCGTCTCCGTATTTGACGGCAGCCTTTGGGCGCATTGCGCAGGGTTGCTGTAGCGGCGGCATGGATGATGGATGGCGAAGTTGCAACGACGCAAGTATGGGCGGCGAATCGTGAATTTTTAGGTTGTAAGCACAAAGACAAAAGAACTAAGATCGCTCATACAGTAAGGACTAATGAAGTGCACTTACTTCGTCCAACGGTCGGCCATTCACACCATTCACCACTCAGCCCTTTCAGCGGTGCCATTCAACAGCGCGTTTTTGTACATTGCTCAAAAGTCCGTTGTTGTCCTCTCGTAGGCCCGGAACACCCCGTCTGTCCATCACGCGGAATTATGCCCGCCGCTCGAAATCCCGGTCCGGTCAGACTCCCCGTTGGTGCAAACCTTCAATGGCGTCGGAAGGTGGCGCGCGCGCAACGCAATTGCTGATGCTTGTTAAACTTACTTTACACAATGTGATAATATGCGAATTGTAGTACTACATTACTGTAGCTAGTTAGCGTGGCATTGCCCGTGAAATAGTCGGTACAAAAGTGCGCGATTGATCGCATCCGGAGGGCCGGGGAGGCAGTAATGTGCACAATCCATGGTCTTCGAACGAGACGATTCACCCGTCAGGCGACCGCAGTGGGCATCTCCGCGCTCCTTGGTCATCGCCGTCCCATCAATCATCGAAACGCGCATGCCAGAGGCCGTAATACGAGTGTTGCCTCGCAGAGCATCAAGCACGGCCGACCGTCGTGTGAGTCGCGCGGCGAGGTCAACGGGCTCGTCCTCGTTCAGCGGGTGTCCCGCCGATGCCGCCGCAACAGCCTCGTAGACGTCAAGCATCATCGTCTTGAGCTCAGGTTGAACCGAGCTCGGCCACTGGTCACCCGCACTAACGGGCAACAACCCCATCTCGCCAATGCCGTCGTCAGCTATGCCGCCGTCATTAGAAGCCGCCGCAAGCTTTGTGCCATTCGAAAATGGCGCGGTGTCCATGCATACTCCGCCGCGATTCCACGGCTTGTCAAAGTGCTGGGCCAACGGCGAAATGAAAACAATGTGTGTGATCCCATATCTCTTCGCGAATATGCTGAGCGTATTCTCGTCGTCCACGGCAAGTCCCATAATTCGGCGGAAGTGCCGAAGTCTGGTTGACCACTTCGATGCGACATCTGCAAGTGCGCCGTTGATGAAATGGTTGCCAGCGAGCAGTACGAGCGCGCGGGTGGGTTTGGGGCGTCGCTTCGGCGGAGGTGGAGGTGGCGGAAAGGGAGGCTCTGGCGGCGGCGGCGTCGGCGGCGTCGGTGGCGGCGGCGGAAAAGGCGGCGGCGGAGATGGAGGTCTAAGCTCCTCCTCTGTGATTGTATTATTTTCCTCCGCGGAGAACTCGCCAACGGCACGGCGTCTTCGGCGCTTGTCAGCACGCGCCCGCTTTGTTCGTGGTTCTGCAAACCGCGTCGGAGGCGGTCGACCAGAGATCCTCGTGAGTGCGAGGAGCACGTGAGGGTCCCACTTACGTGCTGGAACGTGCTTCCTCGCATCAACGAGGTACTTTGCCCCAGCGTACACAAGGCGAACGTGCTGCGTTGTTGTGAGTGGAACGGTCACGTCAACGAACTGACTGCTGTCTCTGGTGTACGTGGGTTGTGCGCTGCTGGCCGGCATGTTGGCAGCGACGTGTAGCATGCACCAGAGAGAGTAGAACTGCGCGCGCGCAATGCTGTCGCCCGCTAACACGATCGTGGCGACATTAGGTGAAGACTGCGTGGCCGTTGCGTCCGCACACTGCATCTCTTGCTCGACTTGCTTGGGTCGCATCTGAGCAGTGGCATTAGTACGAGCTTGCCACGTGTAGCCCAAAATGCCCGCCGCTCGTGACAAGAGCGCGTTGTCGCGCGCATTCAAGGATCGTTCTCTCCTATCAGCTAGCGTGTTATTGTTTCTGAAGTGAGCCCACACGCGATTGTGCATAAACGGACACGCTGTTCTCGCATCAAGCGCGTAGCTTTCTTCGTCGACATCCGTTCGTCGCTTCCACGTTCCCAAGGATGACGTCAGTTGAGGTGGCATATGTCCATCATCTTGGCCTGGGACGTCAACGGCTTCTCGCATCCCCAAGCAGCACTGCTGTCGCGAAGACAACGTGACCAACAATGTGCCTCCTAACGAGAGAACCGTGAGGAGAGTTGGTGCGAGTCGCCGCTGACGTGCATGGACGCATCGCCGCCGACACCGCGACATCACGCCTTCTCCGTGCATCTTCTCCAGTGACGCCACGCCACGCCACGGCACGCTCCAACGCCAACGCCGATGATGAGGCGCACAACCTCGGCGGTGCCACTGCGACAGCCAAGCAGCAAGTCAGCAAGAGCTTGCAGATTTGTGTATCTCTTGACCACGTCTGGAACCTGTATTTACAGCTGGTGAGTGACTGAGTGAGTGCCATCGATGACTTGCGTGAACACCATCTGGAACGTTGCGCGTGTACGCATGGATACATGTATACCACCATCTTGAACGAAGTCACAAGTCGGACGATCGGCGACAACTTCACGACTTCGCTTGGCACCTCGCGCGCTCTCGGCCGCTTCGCCTCCGCGCCATCCTCCGCCGTCGCACACGCACGGTTACGGACGGCCGTTGCAACGCTCCGCCACCGCTCTGTAGCACTCTTAAAAAAGCACCGCACTCAGCAGGAATGGCGCACGCTTCGTTACATTCGTTCGACGCGGACGCGTGGGCGGATCGCCTGATGGCCTCGCGCAAGTACAAGCCGCCCTCGGTCATACTCGTACTCGCTGGTGGCGTGAGCGACGATGACGGAACGCCACACGAATCCGTTTTGAGACGACTTCAAGCGACGGCGGCGCTTGTTGCAAGGCGAGAAGAGTGCGTGGAAACATGCGTCGTTTGCGTGGGCGGAGGAACGTCGCACAAGCCAAAGTGGTGCGACGAGCACGGATTTGCCGTGCCGGAGGCACAACTTATGGCGAGACAGCTCGCAAAGATGGGCGTACCACTCTCTCGTTGCGTGCTGGAGTCGCTCTCCGACGACACCATCGGCAATCTGCTGTTCGCACGACTTCTGCATACCGACGCTCGGCCTTCCTGGCGCGACGTTCTCGTCATCACGTCGGCATTTCAGGCGCCGCGAGCAGCCGCCATCGCCGACTGGGTGTTTGCGCTAACGCCCGCACCCTCGTACACCGTCGCTTGCGCGGCTGTTCCAGACGAAGGTGCCGTCGACGCCTCCGCACTGGAGGGACGCGTTGCGCGAGAGGCGGGTTCTCTTGAAAGTTTTCAGAGAAATATTGCGAGCAGGATCAGCACGTTAGAGGACGCGCACGCCTTCATCTTTCAGCAGCACGACGCGTATCGCGCACGCGAGCCCGTTGCCAAGGACACACAGCAGGTGGACGCTGCCACCCTCGCCACTTACTAGTCTGCGACACCGTTGTAATATTAAAATTGGCGTTTGTTACCGCGCTGCTATGCTCGGCAGCAATCCTCTCCTTTGGCTCGCTCTCGGCATGTTCGGAATGGCGGGGGGCGCGTCGAGTGGCGCGCCGCCTCTCGGCTCGAAGCGTTTTCGTATCCTTTCCATGGCGTCTTGCATGTCGACGCGCTTCGAAGGCCGTCGATCCGTCACGGCACCGCGCACGGGGAGCGCTTGCACGGCACCCGCGCGTGGTGCGCGTTCCGTCACAAACCCATTCGCCGACCCGTGGAAGTACAGCGCCTTGCGCGCCTCCTGCAGTCTTCTTCGCGCTTCTTCTTTTGCGACTTTCCTCTTCATGTCGCCGCTCTCCCGGTTGCCTTTCACGTCCACCAAGCCAGGTAGCCTGGTTGTGTTTGCTACGCCGTGCAGGTCGATGCGCGGAAGCAGGGAGGTGGACTGTGCGTCGTGTTTGCCCTTAGACTTTGGCCTGCGCGTCGGCGACGGCGGGTCGTTGTCAATGACAAACGCGACGCACGTCATGAACGTGTAAATTTCCGTCGAGATCTGGTATGCGCCCGGTCTCTTCAGCTTCAGCTTCCACGGCGTTCCTGGCACGAGCGGCGGGCTTCTTGCGATGACGTCCCCAAACTCGTCGAGTACCTCGACTCTGTGTCTCTGGTCGCCGAGTGCTTGCATTTCTAACGTACCTCCTGCGGGTATGTCAACCTCGCGTGGTTGAAAGCGCGTGTCGTGCACCTTGATACGCACCGTCTCCATCTCCTCCTCAGACTCCCTCTGTTGCTGTGACTCTTGCTTCTGACGCTTCTTCGACGACGTTGACGAAGAAGGTTCGTCGAGTGGGGAAGCGACACCAGACGCCTTGAGGCTCAAGGCCGAGCTCCTCTGAGCCTTCTTCAGATGCAAATCAGCTAAAAACGACATGTACTGTATTTATGTTATGGACGAACAACTACTGCACAGCTTTATTTTTCTGCCAGAGAAAGCTGAGAGGATGGGAAGTTCACAAGCGCGAATTCACTCACAAGCGCGACACACAGCCGCGCGACTTTTCGGAAAAGTCTTCAGGAAAAAAGTACGTCGCGTTCGCGTTCGCGCGAAGCTTTGCAAACGTCGCAACGCGTGGGCCTTGGCTTGCCACCGTGTCGTGTGTGTGTGTTGTGGGAGGCTGGCACGGTGCAAGCTGACTGCGAGTCGGAACTCGGAAGCATGCTGTGCTCGAGTCCTGAGTGCTCTGTGCGAAATTTCTCTCACCTCAATAACCTCATCAGAGTTTTGCCACTCACTCAGAGGCTCCGACCAGACCACTGGTCACACCACTCGCACTGGTCACAGTTCACACCACTGGTCACTGGCAAGTGGCAAGTGGCAACTGACCAGTGACCAGTAAAGCCGTAAAGGTACTGGCACTTAGTTGGTGGGAGCTCGCACCTTCAGGAGGCAACCTGACCAGTCTGCCAAGGAGGGAGGGAGTGCCTGGTAAAGTTACCAGCGTGTGGCACTATACACTATCGCAGCTGTGCTTTGTTTCTCCTCACTCCTCACACACACTGCTGTGAAGTGTGAATGGGTGTGAAGTGTGAAGTGTGTGTGAGCTACTGAGCTGCAGGATAGTCCTCCTCCTTCCTCGGCTCGTCGGATTCCGACCAGCAAGACCACGCCGATGGTCAGTCAGCTCTGTGGCATACCTACCTTAAATTAGGAGAGGGAGCCACAAAGCTCAGCGAAAGCTCAGCGAAAGAAACACGCAGCTTACTTTTCCAGTAGTTCTGATCCTATAAAACCCTCGTGAAGGTGAGTGACATCATGTCATGCGACCTGTACCCTACCTGTAGAGTGTAGATGAAATGGGTCCCAACCGAACCGAACCAAGCTCCTTCCTCCCTTGACAGCTTGAGCCTCCTGGCCGTTGGAGGCTGGAGGGGTGCTGCGCCTGTGCGCCTTTCACTGCGCCGCGGGATCCTGGGGGGTGCGCCGCGGAGTGGGATCCCGCATGCATGTGTGCTTTTGCAAACTTTTGCGGGAATCCCCCCCGGGGGACCTTTTGCTCCGGCCTTTTGCTCCGGCGCCGCGACCAGTTCTCACCGGCGCCGCGACCCTCCGGCTGTCCGGCGCCGCGACCTCCCTCCCCCCCGGGCCCGGTGAGGTACATAGTTCGAACTCCGCCTGTGCCCCCCTGTGCGTCGGCCTGTGTGTGCCTGGCAGCGAATCACTTTGGGAGCTCTCTTCTCTTCTCTTCTCGCTCTGCCTCTGCCGGCTCTGCGCAAGCCAGCCAGCCAGCCAGTGGTAAGGTACCACTCGGCGTTCACCTCCGCGTGTAGAGGCGTGTATCTGTGGTGTGTGTGTGTGTGTCTTAAGGGCTCGATAGCGGCCGTATCTTGTGTATCTGTGGCTTCGTAGGGGACACCTGTGTGTGTGTGTGTGTGTGTGTGTGTGTGTGTGTGTGTGTGTGTGTGTGTGTGTGGCCACCCAGCGTCTTGTCTTGTCTTGTCTTGTCTGATATTAAAACAGTTATCTCTTGATAGACTATGAGGTCCATCAAGTCCACGCATAAGACGAAGTCTTTCAACTCGCAGAGAGAAAACCAAGAGTTGTCGAAAGAAGCTCTAGCAGAAGTGAATGCGCAGATCAAATCAGATAAAGAAGAGGCGGCCAGGAAAGAAAAGGCGAACCTAAGACCGAAGATCTCACTCAAGCAGCTTGGGGTACTCGCGTCATTGCAGAGCAACCAGCGTGATAAAGGAGATGTGCCACAGCTCATGCAATACGACGAGAGACGCGGGCTTTTCACGCTCACCTACCAAGGCGTCATCTGCGACGTCTGCGTTCACGAGGCGCTCAGACTCAGCACGTTTGAGGCGTTCACTCGACTGCGCTACGCCGCGTCCGAAAAGCCCATTGACCTGCTTCACGGGGAGGATGCCGCACCCATGTGGAGGCTTACGGCCTCAGCTCGCAGGCTCAGCGTGCAACTGCAGAACAGCATGTGCAACGGTCTAGGGCTAGAAGCTTGGGAAGAGGTGCGCGACGTTTGCAGGACCGCCTTGGTAATTCGCTCGCTCAAGGTTGACGAGAAGATGTTCCATTCGCTCTACGAAGTGTGCACAGCGTTGGAGACGCGCGCTGACAACTGGCTGGCGCTCTTCAAGTCGCGCACATCCCACCGCCTAGACTATCTGCGAGAGGGCATCTCTGGTATCGTGCGCGAGCGAGCCACGAAGGGCGTCTTCGAAACGACCCCGACCTTCCGTGACGGCGCAAGCTCGGTGAAAGACGGCGACGACACAACGTCATCGGAAGCGGCGGGCAGCGTCGCGCCGCCACCTCCCGTTCCACCTCCACCGCCTACGGCACAACTTGGCGGCACTTCAAACGGCATTCAAAGAAGACAGACGCCTATGCCAACGAATTTGCCGCCCATCAGCTCACCACCTAGAGCACCGCCAACGTTGGCCACATCTCAGTCTGCAAAGCACGCTCATCTGGACGACGTTCTTGACAAGGGCGTGGCAAAGCTCGGAACAGTACTCGTGAAGCTGCTTCACACCGTCGCGGACAAAATGGAGGAGTCGCACGTCCTCTTCGACCGCGCATTTGACCCCTACTACCCTCAGCCAATCCCCACCGACGAGTCACCCGAAGACGGATTCCAGCGCCCGTGGGTTGACGACGAGGGAGTTGCGATGGAGCACATACACATGCTGTATATGCGCCTTGTGATGCAATTCGAAATGACGAGAGATTACGTCCTGCGCGTCTTCACATCCGCAGGTATCTCCATGGCGGCGGTAGCAGTCCCGGATATCGAGCGTGCAAGCCGCAACTACAGTGTCCCTTCGTTTCGAAACAAACACATCCAATTCAATCGGCTAGAAACAAAAAAGTCGCTGAAAAGGACTTTAAGCGACGATCAAATCGCGAGCAGGGTGAATACATTTGACGAGCTCAGGTCGCACAGTCAACCAAGTTTCGCCAACGCTTTCCTCATCACAGAATGCGCAACCACGGCACAGCTGATGGAACAGTACGCGCTGAGGCGAGCTTTCGCCGTCGCGAATATGCTACGAACAAACCCTAGAGAACTCACCGCGAAGGGCATGCGCATGCTACGCTCGTGCCTGTTCGAGTATGACATATTGGACATTTCTTTTGGAGAAGGGGGCGACGCAGTTGCATCCACTCGCTCCGTGCGCACAGTGCTTCGTGAGTACTGCTACCGTGTCTTTCTGTTTGCTCTTGGAAGCGCGCTGACAAATGGATTGCGTAGAGATGACATAATCACGCCGACAAAATGGTCGCAAGAGCACACTGTGTTGGATGGCAGCCATAGTGCCCAGTTGTTTCAAGCTTCAATTGGTGGACATATCAGTCATGATAATGACGGCAGTCTGTCATCGAAGATCCCGAGTTACCTACGGAAAGATAGGCCGCCCGAGTCGATGTGCTTTCTTGTTGGAATCAATGACAACTTCCACATCCTACCGGTTGGCAATGAGACCGTGCCAGCTCGCTTACAACAACCAAAGAGCACGTTAGACATGGCTGGCATCGTCCCACCGAGTTCAAAAGGCATGTCAAGCTTGGAGCTGATCAAGCAGCGCTTCCATGTGCGAAGTCGTATGACTGGCTCTCGCAACCTGCCTTGCCTGGCTCCATTACAAGCTCGCTCGAATAAGCCACGCCCGTGGATAGAGAGAGCTCACGCGTGGGTATCACACGCGTTGTTTAAAATGCACGAAGCAAAACGGATTGAATCTTTCCATGCTATGTGTGCACCTGCCGAAGAGCTAACAAATTTGCGAGATTCCGTGTTGGGCAATTTTGGTTCATCAATCGGTGGTCCCCCGCTGAGCATTGCCGCGCTCGTGCAGTATCGCAAAAAACATTCCATTGGGCAGCTCCGTCTCGGCTTCATCACGTCTTTCAGCCTTCGTCGCCTCGTGGACGTGTACAGGGACATGCATACAAACGGTCAGCTCGGTGCGACTTCGGCAATCAACGGCATGGCGATGCGCATTCTCCACGAATACGCTGCGGCGACGGGCTACAAGACGAATGTCTTTCCCGAGTCGTTTACGATTGAGCAGCTGCTAAGCCTCTACAGCGACGGACTCAATGTTATGGATGCCGCTACTGCGCTCATCAGCGCTACCGATAGACCAGCTGTGAGGTTAGCAAAGAAAAATCAGGTTGCACATATGACGGATGCTGATTTGGACGAGAGTGCAGAGTCGGGGTCGATGAATGACATCATGAAGAATTTTCAGCAGGCGATGCAAGACATTGACCCGGATGCTGGCGACTCGCTTATTGGCGACGATGCGGGACTTGACGATAAGACCATAAGTGCCGCTACCAACAAAGGCAAGCTCGCGTACAACGCACTCATGTTCCTGTCTCTTCAGGAAAAGCTGTCCCTGCAGCTCGGCCTTGTGATGGAGAAAGTGATCCAGGAGCTAAGCTCGCAAGCCTATGCAATTTTCCTCAATCCGGAGCACATGGTGCCGCATGGCGGAGAAAAACAAGCAGCACCAGGCTCAAAGGGGAGAAATGCTGTCGCTCCGATGCCGGCCTCCGACAATGCATGGAATGGAGGGCCGAGTGACTCAGATGCCGCGACGGAGGCGACTCATCTTGTTGGCGTACACATCGCCGCGCCGGTGGTGAAGGTTTTGCACATGCTTGACACCCGCGTACGCGACAACATTCTGCCAAGCACGTTCTGCCGTTGGACGAATGGCGTTCTGCAGATGGCCGAGGCGATGCTTGCTGCCAAGCGAGGGTCAAAGCAACGGCAGCCCCCTGGCCGTGTCGCGAATATGATACGCACAGACTGCACTCATCTCTATAACATTGCAATGAATGCGTACGTGGCTGGCGAGGAGCGCCGGCGCTTTTACCTTGTGGAGGACGTCATGCGACGAATGAATGCGGTGGCTGACATCCTCGATCTTTCGAGCGGCTCAAGTCTTCCAAAGTCTGCGGATATCCTGCCCGACGCTTCTCATTGGGTTGCAGCGCGCGACGGGATGAAAACACCGAGGAACCAGGCTTGAGGAGTGCTACATATGTACATCGAGAACTCTGCCTGCGTCGAGAACTATTACAGTACAGTATTGTCTTGTACCACCCCCTAATAAGCTTACATACCCCCATTTTCTTTTTGGAAAAGAAAAGAAACCCGTGTTATTGTACTCGATTTACCCCTTTTACATATGTTTACCTATATACGTACAGAGGTGGAATGAAGTTGATTTCCCTCCCCTAAAGGTAAAGGTATGGGAACAGGGATATACAACTTTGTGATAATGATAACCGGTGAGAATTACTCGTAAAAAGTAGTGATCTTTGGTTAACATTGGTCGAACTGGGTATAAAACTATATAACTACTGTACCCTAGAGCTAACTCTACTGTAAAACGTTTTCGAGCCCAACGCTCGAGCACTATTACCCGACGGCGCCGACGCGCGAGGTGGCTGTGTCCGCGCTGGGCGCGTCAATCGAGGCGGCCAAGGTGGCCGAGGCGCTGGGCACCGAGCACCTGGTGGTGATCACCGGGCTCACGGACGGCTCGGAGCTGCCGGAAGTGACGGGGCTGGACAGCAAGGCGCAGGAGGCCAAGCTGGACACCCTGCGCGACTGCGAGGCGATGGACTGCACGCCCCCGCGAACTGCCGATTTCCCGCATCCGGGGCCCTGCCGCCGCCCGTGAGGCCCGCACGAGGAGCACGCCAAACGACCGCTGCGAATACGCGCGAGCTGAGATCCCTCATTCAGTAACGAAGTGTACTTTACTCTATCCAGCGGTTGTCCATTCACACCATGCGATGATCAACAACCCCATCTGTCCTTCAAATAATTTGTAGATTATGATTTCAATGATTTTGGGAACTATAGATGTGTCGTTCAAATTTTGTAACAAGATTTCTGGTACCTGTTTTCGGTGCAATCTTTGGAGTTTCTTCCGCCGATGATGTCGGAGTTTACAACGAGGGTTCCCGTCCTCTCAACCAAAGGCTGCATATCGAACGTGAATTCTAATGTCGCCACTGCGCACACCCCTGAGCTTAAATACCCCCTTGAATTCGTCTCCTGCGGCACTGATCACATCCGTGATTGGGAACTTGTACTCACCCAGAAGACACTGCTTACGATATGCGCTGTCTTCCACCTGGATTGTCACCTCCTCTTTGATGTCATAGACGATGAGCTCAAATCGCTCGTCGAAAAGTGGCGCATGAGTCTTCTTCTTCACCTCGCCTTTGAATATGTTGCGCGGAATGGGGGGCTGGCCAGGAACGTTGCAGAATGCCCTCAATCGCGGGCTGGGCTTCATCTGGAATGACTGCTTCGTAATGAGATTGTCGCAGCGCTCGACGTGAAGTGTCACCATCCCGCCGTAGAACTCTCCCGCTTCCGCTTCTCCTACTCGGATCGGGCGCATCATCACCTCCAACTTTACCGTTCCCGCGCCACCCTTCGTATTTCCTCTCACTTGTTCGGTGCCGTCATCCACTTGCGTGTATCTCTTTATGCCCTTCATCACAGAGCCGGCCAGCGACTTGTATTCCCCTTTCAACAAAACCTCGTGCGTCGTCGCCTTGTTAAACTCGATGGAGGAGAGCGGAATCGACGCGCTGCCAAGCAAACGCGCCTTGGCTCCATCATCGCTCAATTTGATCTTGAGGTGTTGTGCCTTGACGTCCTCGACGAACATGACGAAATTCTCGTTCCACACAGGGTTGAGGTTGTTGTTCTTCGTTGATGTCCGGTGCCAGCGCTTTCCTCGCACCGTCGTCTCGACGAATGGGTCCGTCTTGTCGAACGTGTCGACATTTGGAATATTGCTCGCGCTGATCACCTTCACCTGCAGAACCGCGGTCGGCTTGTTCTCGAGGCCGCGAAGTTCCTCCTCCGAGAGATCCAAGATTGGTATCACGAGACGCTCTGGCCATGTCATAAAGTCGAACGACAGGTTGGTGATGACGTTCATAAGTGTATCGCCAAGCCCGGGGAACTTCATGATGTCCGCTCCACCAATAGCTTTCAGCGCGGCATTCAGGCGCGGCTTCTCCACCATGGCGATGGTGATGGCTGAGAAGGTTGGCCACACGTTGCACAGTGGCTTGAGAATGATGCGCACAGTTGCCTCGAGCACAAGGTCGTCAACCGCGACGGCTAAGTTCGGCGAAACGGACGTTGCGACGTCGAGGTGCACGCTGGGAGTTCCAGCCCATCTTAAGCTGAGGTCCAGAATCACCTCGTCCATCGGACTTTTCACGTGCTGTTATGTTGAAAATGTGGGGCGCCATTGTTTGAGTTATTGTCTTTTTGGGGTGGATCGCCGTGAACAACATGACATACCTTAACGCCTGTGATATGAGGCGCTACAGGGCCGAGCGTGAATGTTTTGCGCAGTGCAAGCTTATTCAGGATGGGGATGTCTTTTACGATCGACTCCAAAATCGGGTTCACGGCTGACACCACGTCCGCCGATATCGCCTTGTCGAGAAACGGCCACATGCTCCTGACGCCGTTGGACAGCCAAGCAGCCTTCTCCACCTCTGAGCTGCGAACCCATGAGGGAACCTCAGCGAGCAGCAACCTAAGTTGTTTTTTGTTTTGTTTTGTTTTGTTTTGTTTTTTTTGGGGGGGGGGGGGGGGGGAAGAACGCACGTTTACAAAATCAAATAAAAAAAAAGTATATTGTGAGTGCCATGTTTTTTTGTTTTTTCTCAATCAAGGGAAGGAATACGAGAAGAAGAGGCTCGCGAGGCAACGAAACGAAACCAAACGAAACGAAAAACAACACGTACTTGAGTTCCTCCGGTGTCGCGTTGGATAGTTTTTCAATCGCTTTTATGCGCACAGTTTTCTCACGGTATTGCTTAAAAGCGTGTAAGGCGGCCAGGTATCCTAACATGCCACCTGTGACAAAGACAAAAACCACGAACTGCAACGAGGCTAAAAGGCCGAGCTGGATCTCGAAGACGGCCATGGCGAATAAGAGTACTTAGGGACTTAGTTCGGGAAAGCGCGCAAAGCAAACACACAACAAGTTGTTGTTGGGAGACTAAGAAGTACTGAGAAATCAGCCTCGCGTGTGTGGAAAACCGATTCCGTAGTCGTAAAGGTTTACGATAGGGAAGGCTTGTAGGAACACTGGCACCTACAAGGGGCGAGAACCATGGGCGCACAGGCACAGGCAGACAGGTGACTTGCTTGGAGTGGTAAAACTTTAATGGGATGCTGTTGGCTGTGCTAAAATCAATCAACTACCCTAGGTGCGAGGATCAGCTGCAGGTCGTCTTACACATGGTCCTGTTCGTTCTTTGGACTTTCCCATGCACATATGTAAACTATCGTAGCACAGCGTGATACTGTACTGTACACTGATCCAGCCGATCGAGGGCATTCGACGCCTCTTGAACATGACTCCCGACAGCCCGAGGAAGGTCCCGACTCCCGAGGAGGAAATATCCAGGGAAGGGCTTCCTCCATAGTTAAGAACTACTTTTTAAGCTAATAAGCCCCTCAGTGCCTTGCTTGACTTGCAGACCTTGCTTGCAGTCGACTGTCGAGGAGAGGAAACCCCGAGCCCGAGGGTAACCCCGAGGGTAACCCCGAGGACCCGGGACCCGGGGTGCGATCCAACGTTGCCGTGCATTGCCCGATAACGTTGCCCGTGCTTGTGGTTGTCCAAGCAAGGGGAGATGATATTATTTCCCCTTGGTCCAAGGGTCTCTTGTAGATCATAGTACTTATCTTCCCACAACTACAGGTGTAGTGCTCTACCCGTATCAGCATGTTCCAAATGTCCACGAAGGTCTCAAGCAAGACATCTCCTTCTTCGAAGGTCTCTTCCTCGGGGAAGGCGCGTCAAGCCTCGGCAAAGTCTCGGCAAAACACGAAGAAGGGAAGATCGGGTTTCGTCCCTCTCGCGGCGGCGGCATCAGCGTGCGTGGGAATCACCGCCGCAGCTCTGTGGAAGAAGTCGAAGCAAGCATCGCGGTCTGCTTCGACCTCGACCTCGGCAGCAGCGTCACGTAAAAGTGTTGTAGCAGCAGCAGCGTCGGAGTCGGATCGTACGATTCTCATTCTTTTTGGACCGCCGGGTGCGGGTAAGGGATCGCAGGCGCCGAGGATCGTTGAGACGCTTGACATACCGCAGCTGTCGACGGGTGACATGTTGCGCGCGGCGGTCGCGGCTGGAACGGAGGTGGGAAAGCAGGCCAAGGCTGTCATGGACAGCGGGGGCCTCGTCAGCGACGAGATCGTCGTCGGCATCATCAAGGACCGCATCCTCGAGAGCGACTGCTCGAAGGGGTTCATCCTCGACGGGTTCCCGCGAACCGTGGAGCAGGCGAATAAGCTCGATGACATGCTCTCGGCGTCGGGGGAGAAGGTGTCGTCCGTCGTCGAGCTCTCCGTGCCTGACGAAGTTCTTGAGGAGCGCATCTGCGGACGCTGGATCCACAAGAGCAGTGGGCGCAGCTACCACGTTTCGTTCGCGCCGCCGAAAAGCCTGCCGTCTGGTGCCAAGCCGGACGAGTCCAACATGCTCGACGACGAGACGGGGGAGCCGCTTATGCAGCGCGGCGACGATACCGCGGAGGCGCTCAAGAGTCGCTTGGACGCATATCACAAGCAGACGGTTCCTATCCTCACGCACTACGAGCCAACGGGCGTCGTGTCATCCGTTGACGCGAATCAGTCACAAGAGGAGGTGTGGACTGGCATCAAGACGGCGCTTGGCGCGTAAGCACATACTCTTGGGTTGGTGAATTAAAAAGGGGAAACTCACAAAATTGATTAGGTAAGAGGTATTTACACCGACGAGAGATTTTTCATTCACCTTTCAGTCGCACGCGCGCAGAACGAATACGTGGTCGCCTCTTGCCGTGGATGAGCTCACACTCTTGTCGGAGATCGCGCCCTTGCCACGCACACGCAGAGCTGCTCCGTCCTTCGTCTCTGACGGAACCTTCAGCGTGCCTTTCGTGCCGTCGACGAGCGTCACGGGAAGCGCGTCTGTGCCAGACGCAAGCACGGTGGATGGGAGCGAAACAGATGTAAACAAATTGCCTTCGGCGTCGCGTGTCGTCTCCGTTGGCTCGTCTTGATATAGTACACATAGGGTGACGAGAAGGTCTCCGTCGTTTGCCGGCGAAGGCACACCGGAGTCGCCTTGTCCCTTGAGACGGAGCATTTGATTGTGCCGTACTCCCCCGTCTGGTATTGTGACGGTGACAGCCTTCTCCTCAGCGGCGATGCCCGTGCCATCGCACGCCGGACACTTGATGACAGTTCTTGGCAGCCGACCTTCTCCTTTGCACTTCGCACACTTCACTTTTCTCTCGAAGGAGACGTCGACGCTCGCGTTGCCAAGGATACCATCGACGAATCCTACTGTTGCATTAGCACGCACGTCCGAACCACGCCGAGGCTCTTCTTCGCCATCTTGTTTTTTCCGTCCAAACCAGCCACCACCCGCCGCTTTGATTTCTTTCGCGAAGTCGAATCCTTCGTCAAGGGGTGACTTGCGTTTGACGTTGTTGTCGTCGCCGCGAAACACAAAGCAAGGGCCAACTGCTTGACGAGGACGTGAACTGCTTCTGAGTCCACCACCATAATGACGCGACGCGGAGTGGATTGGACGACGGTGACAAACGGACATGTTTGTTGTTTTTTGTGTTTTTGTGATGGCGCGATGCGAAAGGGTCCGACGAGCCCTCTAACCCTAACCCTGGGCTGGGTACCCATGAGTACGGGTACTGGGTTCCCGGCTTGCCCGACCGATCCCACCGACCGTTGTTGCTCGTTTGTTGCTGTCTTGTTTCCTGTTCCGATGCCTCTTCTTGACGACTTGCCCAGGGACGTTTTGCTAGGACCATCTGAACTGTTCCACACGGCCACACCGACGTGGACGGTGGATGTGCCCGTGATTTTCACCAGGGAGCTGGACTCGTGAGTTTGCGTTAGAACGAGAGGCCTTCCGACGTCGAGAGAGCGGTGCGAGCGGATTGATTTTTTTGGGTTCGCAGCAAGATCCCCCCGCAGCAAGATCATCATCCCCCTCTCTCTCCCCAACCTTGTGTTGACGACCAAAGAAGGCACGGAGGCGGGAGGCCAAGGGAATTCTTTCTTACCCCTTGACCAACAAGGACAACGAAGAACAACAAGAACACAACCACGACGACGAACCGCACAACACTAATAAAGACACCACTTGAGTGCTCTTGAGGTGGGAGGCCTGCCCCACCTAAACCTTTACCTCAACCTGCCCGCGGGGGGGAACAACAGCTCGAGAGATGGGGAACTCGGCACGTGGGCCGGGGCCCGGGGGGATAGATTTGTTGCTCAGGGTTGGATCCCCCACCCTGCACCGGGGTTCCTTCGGTTGACGGCTTTGAGGGAGAGGACCACCCAAGGCTTCTCGCCGAGATTCTCTTCCCCCCCGGCTGCCCGGTGCTCGGGCAATTCACGGGGCCGGAGAGCTGTGGTCCACGGCGACTTCTTCCCGGGGGAGCACTGTCAGCCCTTGCTTTTCCCTGCTCACTTCAGCTTCACCAGGGTACCCATGGCAGCCATGACGACAATTGTCGCCTCCTCCTCGTCTTTGTCGCGCTCTTGTCCGCCTTATAAGTGTGGGTCCCAGCGCGTAGGGGGTGGTCGTGGGCGTCGTCACGCAGGGACTCCAGCGATCTCACCCGCCGCTCGTTCCTCGACGCAGATTCAAAGCAGCGTACGAGCTGTGAGTCACAGCAGATATGGAGGGAAAAACAAGCACACACACCCTGCGCCTGCATTTGGACGAGCCGGGTTAGTGTGCTGCGCGACTCTTGGAGGTGCGTCAGGAGGTGCGTCAGCCTCGGAGGAGGATGACAACAACAACAATAAAAAAATAACGGAGGCCGACGTCAGCAAGCCGCCGACGTCATCAGCGGACGACCTCGTCAGCACCTCGTCAGTCAGCCCCGACGAGGAGGAGATGGTGTCGCCTGCCGTTGACGAAGTTGACAGCAGCACAAGCTGGGTCAGCGACGCCGAGGATGAGGACGAAGAAATAACACTTCCCGAGCTAGGAGACTGGCGGGAGTTCCGAGCGCGGCTCGTCGAGCAGCAGAAGCTTGTGGGCATGCCCGCGGCGGGTGACGTCGTGCGCGACACGAGCGCAGACGACGTGCCGCCGCCGCCGCCGCTAGCTGCCGCCGTGGAGGAGCTCGAGCTTCGTGAAAGGCATAGGCAGATTATCGCGACAGAGGCAAACCGCGACTTGATGGAATCGCAGACGCCTTGGCTGGCAAACGAGCCTGTGTGGGCGCACCCAATTGCGCGAGCCGAACGCGGGTGCCTGCTCGTCGCCGCCGCTGACCAGTTCTCCGATAAGCAGGAGTACTTCGCGCAGGCGGTCATTTTACTTCTCGATCACAGGCCGGAGGGAAGCGTGGGCGTGATTCTGAATCGTCCCACGCAGTGGGAGCTGAACGAGGTTAGCAGCGCAATCGACGAGTGCTTCGGAGAGCAGCGGCTTTACTTTGGAGGCGACGTGGGCGCCGGCACCGTGCTGGTGATTCACGGTGACGGCGACGTCGACGGCGCACGCGAGGTGACGACGGGAGTTTACCTCGGTGGCTACGACAGTGTGGTGGAACGCGTGAGTGACGGGTCGAGCAAGCCGCAGGACTATAAGTTCTTCTCGAAGTGCTGCGGCTGGGGTGCCGGTCAGCTCGACCGCGAGGTGGAAGCTGGAGTTTGGCATCCCGTCTCCGCCGCGCGCCCCTTGCTGCTCAAGCAATGTCTTCAGCTTCCCAAGCCGCTCTGGCGCGAGGTGATGGAGCTTTGCGGTGGTGACCTTGCTGACGAGGCGAAGGATGCGTACGCGCCACGCGACGCCTTCGATAAGCAACAAAGCAACGACGACGACGACGACGACGACACTTACCCGCAGTTTCCTTGATTTGTTATATGAGACAGTTTTTTTCATTCCATAATTGTTACACCTTACTCATCAGAATGGCCCAGCGACGCCCTCAGGAGGCGCCTGGCCGTCGTCGTTGTCGCCCCAGCACGCGACGCTGCCGTCGCGTTGTAGCGCCAACGAGTGACACCAACCTGCAGCGATTGCGACGAAGTCGCCGTGTATGCCGTCGGGAGGCGCCTGGCCGTCGTCGTTGTTGCCCCAGCACGCGACGTTGCCGTCACTTCGCAACGCCAACGAGTGATACCAACCTGCAGCGATTGCGACGAAGTCGCCGTCGACGCCGTCGGGAGGCGCCTGGCCGTCGTCGTTGTTGCCCCAGCACGCGATGTTGCCGTCGCGTCGCAATGCCAACGAGTGATAGTAACCCGCAGCGATTGCGACGAAGTCGCCGTTGACGCCGTCGGGAGGTGCCTGGTTGTTGTCGTTGTCGCCCCAGCACGCGATGTTGCCGTCACTTCGCAACGCCAACGTATGAAGACTACCCGCAGCAATCGCAATGAAGTCGCCGTCAACGCCGTCGGGAGGTGCCTGGCCGGACCAATTGCCTCCCCAGCACGCGATGTTGCCGTCACTTCGCAATGCCAACGAGTGATCACCACCCGCAGCAATCGCGACGAAGTCGCCGTCGACGCCGTCGGGAGGCGCCTGGCCGTCGTCGTTGTCGCCCCAACACGCGACGCTGCCGTCACTTTGCAGCGCGAGCGAGTGCCGTGCACCCGCTGCAATCGCGACGAAGTCGCCGTCGACGCCGTCGGTAGGTGCCCGGCCGTTGTCGTTGCTTCCCCAGCAATCGACACCTGCGTTTACTCGCAGCGCTAGCGAGTGGCGAAAACCCGCGGAAAGAATCCTTGTTGAGAGTCTTGCAGCAGCTTTCACACGCTCACGCTCCTTAGTGATTCTGCGTTCTCGCTGCCACGGTATGAACGCGAGACGAAGTGCGTCGTACGCGACTTCTCCGAGCGACCGCGTTTCAACGGACCGAGCTGACATGACAAAGCGTACTGCAATGCGGAAAATGAAAAAAAACATAAAAGGCGCCAAGAACTGAAGACCACCTACGGGGGGGAGTAGGGAGCGCTAACCCTAACCCTAACCCTAACCCCTGAGGGGTCTCACGGCCGCAAGATTGAGATTGGGGAACCCAGTTCGGATCAACTTGACCGGCCGGTCTTGCATCAATCACCATCATCATCATGCAGGTGATGGAGGCAACTTCACGGAGTCACTCTGTCACTTCCCCGGCGTTGTCTCCATTGTAAAGGTATCACAGGCGAGGGGAGGTGGTCAACTTGAACACGTGCCCTTCCCTGGCGCCGTGGTAAAGCGTTGACAGTTTGACACGTTGAGTGGTGTTGAGCCTCCCTATGGTAGCAAGCCTCCCTCCAGAACACCTCCCTCCCGCCCAGAGAGAGGTCAAGGTTAGGGGTTGGTTTAAAGTTTCCCACACCTATTTCAAATGTCATTTTCAAACGTCATTTGTCGAGTTCACGTGGACCAAACCAAACCACCTGCCCTTCGAAGGCTCTGCTACTCTCTTTTCAGGGTAGCTCATCATGGCCATGTCTGGCACACCAGTGGGCTCCTCTAGTCGACTTGACCGTGTGCTTGATTTAGTTACCGAGCACGAAACCACGTACAGAGACCACGAAACACGACTCGAAGAACTCTCGCGCAAAATCAACGACGCAGATAAAAAATTAGGGGACGGACTCGAGCCAATTGCAAACTTAAATGTCAAGTCCGAACTCGAAGGGGCACGTACGGCCGTTGACAGACTGCACCGCACGGTTAACCACATGCAGGCGGACACTGAGCCGGTGAAGAGGGACTTGACAGCTGTGAAGGTGGCCGTCGACACGCTCGAGGCAAAGGCGGCCAGCCAGTCGAAGGCTATCGAAGAGCTGGAGGCGAACTATGCGGAGCTAAGGCGCGCTCTTAGCGAGCAGAAGAAGGGGGTGCAGAACTTCATGCAGGAGGCGCTTGACCGCATCGCGGCAAAGTTTGAGGAGCTGTCCACGTCCACCAGGGAAGGGCTCAAGGCTTGCGGCGAGAGCACCGCCGCGGCGCTGAAGGCGACGGAGGTGAACGAACGCAAAATCGAGGCTCTCGACAGCAGATCTAAAAGCGCCGTCGACGACTTACGTGAGAGTGTGAACACAAGCCTCACTACCGCGAGGAAAGCGAAGGAAGCGGCCCGAAAGGCGGCTGGTGACGCAGAGACAGCACTGACGACGGCCAAGGGTGCTGAGGCGAGTGCCGAGAAGGTGGCCCGCAACGCGATATCGCCGGACGGCTCAGCGATTCAGCCGATAGTGAATCGCCTCGTGGACGAGACGTCACGGCTGAAGGAGACGGTGTCGGAGATTAGCAAGATGCACCGAGACACCGCCGCGACCGCTGCGGCGAACAAATTCAAACTTGCAGAAAGTCGCAAAGATATTCATCAGCTCAAACGCGACGTGGTTGAGCGTAGCCGCGACACCGCGAAGCTCGCAGATCGCGTCGCACGCGCGCTTCGCGGAAGAGGTGGGACGGACAGCACAAGCTCTTCCACCCACGGCATGCCTTCGTCGACGCGCGATGCGTACGTGCGCTCGATCGACCTGAACGACCATGCTCCGTGGCCGCCAAGCGCAACGTGGAACTCATACACTGGTCCGCCGACGTGGACACCACTCAGCACTGGCTCACCTAGCGACGCTGGAAGGACGGCGACTGGTGCATCATCGCACGGTCAAGGTGGTGCGTCGGAGGACCTGCGCCGGCTCGATGAATACGTCGAAAGACTGAAGAAGCGTGCGAAGGACTCAGCGTCAAAAAGTAGCGGCGGAACGACGAAACCGGACGACGACGAATGAAACAAAGAACAAATGTTTTGTGTTTTTTTTTCACACGTTCATCCTTTCAGGTCAGCGCAGTCTCGTGCGATACTCCCACTCTGGGGAATGTCACATACTCAGCCTGCTTAAGCCCATGGCTTCGGTGAGCACGTAGTGCGTCGGTAAACGCCTGGATTGTTCGCTCGCTCTCTTCGCGCTGGCAAAATGCAAGCACGGCGGCAAGTGTGCTGAGCGTGTCGCCGTGTGCGACAAGCACAACATTGGTGCCTATTGTCGTCGCGCCAATTCTATCGAGCAATTCAGTAAAACCGGACGCCGTGCGAAGCGCGACCTCGCCAACAGATTCTCGACCTATACCACCTTCTGGAGGTGGTGTGAAAGGATCCGCGGCGTCGTGACCTGGTTTTTTTTTCAAGTTGAGTGAGTGAGGGCAGTATTCGGTTGTGTATGCAACATGGCTAGGCATAAGTTGACATACGCCAGTACCGTTCGTAGGGCTCGTTCGAAGGCTTGAGCTCTGCATCTTCGCCGAAACAGCGTTCGCGGAGCCATTCCACGACGTGAGGTTGCTCAACCGCGCCCGACGCCGATGCCGACTCCGCGCAAGCACGCCCGAAGATCTCCGCGGTTGCCGTTGCCCGAGAAAACGGCGACGTATATATGAGCACATGGTGCGCCGCTGGTAAGGTTTTGGCGAAGACGACGCCGCTTTCGTGCGCCTGCTGTTTTCCCTTGGGAGACAGGCTGTATTCTGGCTTGATGCCGTTGTGCATGAGCGAGCAGACGACGTTGCTGACGTTGGCGAGCGACTCTCCGTGTCTGATCAGCACAACGGACGCCTCGGAGGAGTCTAAGGCGCGAGCGAGACGAACACAAGACGCGTACACGGCGTCGGCATCGCACGCCATGGACATGAATACCACGAATAAAAACTGAACCAAAAAAAAAGTGTGACGGGAACAAATCAAACCCCGAAATCTAAATCTAATCTAAAATCTATTCAAACCCAGATACGGTGCCCTCCCACGTATGTGAGAAATGCGAAGTGAGAAATTGACAGATATTCCAAAATGATTTGAGTTTGATTTTGATTTGATTTACTGCGTGTTTGTTTGTTTCATCAATGAATACAGTGTTTACATACATACAAGTGTATAATAAATGTTGTTTTCAGGTACGCCATTGTGTGTATTCCTACATATCTATATATCTCATGTTTTCGTATTCGTACCTATTTCAATTCACTTCTTTTTTTCTTTGCTCGATGGTTCTTGATGCGTTTTTCACATCTCAATATGCAGGCACATCTGACGCGTTGACGGCGATCGAAATCTCCTTCGCAGCGGCGCTGATCGCACGAGACAGAAGTGCCTTGTCCATCGTGCGCGTCCGGCCGATGCTCCTCTGCTTGCGAATGCCACCGCTCTTCTGCCTGTCGAGAGTGCGCACTTCCTCGTTGAAGGACACCTTCCCTTCTCTGACGGAGACGTTGCTGAGCATCAACCTCGTTGCCTCGATGCGCTTACGCCTTGCCACTCGCCTTCGCATGAATGTGGTCCACCTGCCTGCAGCTTTAGCGGCAAGCGCAGTGCGCGTTGCCGAGGACGCGACATCCGCGCCGTTCTTAACGAGCAAACTGCCGATGCTATCGTATCCCTTCTTGCGCGCTAAGGCCAGAGCGGAATATCCGGTACAGTCGACGCAGTTTACCGCACGCACGAGGTCGAGTGGGCTTTTTGCCAACGAGTCTATCATCGCAATGACGCAGTCTTCCTTGCCCTCGTTGACGGCGACCATGAGAGCGTTGCGTCCCATGCTATCCACCTTGAGTGAGCTCGCTCCATACTCGAGAAGCAGCGTGACGGCGCTAACGGAACCTCGCTCAGCTGCCCAGTGCAAGCTCGTTCGTCCGCTCGCGTCCGGTATGTTTGTGAACATCTTCGCGATGTACGCCTTGCCGAACGACTTAAGCGTTTGCCTGAGTGCGTTGACGTCGTTCGACGACGCGGCGTCGTGGTAGTCTGTGTATTATTATTATTATTTGTTTCAGTTTAAGAAGGTTGTTAGTGAACCACGTTGTTGATGAAAGCACAAAGATTGTGGCAGAGAAGAAAAACTGAAAATCTTACCGAACGAGTTGCATCCCACGAGGTGCGCCCTCGTGAACGAGTTGAACGCGTACTTCGGCGAGCCGGCCGTGCCCGAGCTGAGCGAAGTGAACGATGACGAAGACGTGGAGTTGTCAAGGTAGGGAGCCTGCATAGTGCTACTGCAACGACTGACTGTGGTAATAAGGAGTGGTTAAGAAAATGACAGTGAAGTGGAGAATGACACGGTTGCCAAGGAGGGAGGGAGGGCCTGAGGTTGCGGCCGGGACCTGGGGAGGGGACGACAGGTGACAGGTGACAGGAGGAGGACACGTGGAGGACGGCGAGACCGACGGCGAAGGAGGAGAGAGAGAGAGAGAAGAAGAAGCCGACTGACTAGTGACTGACTGGCTGGCCGCAAGAACGACTCCACAAGACCAGACCAGAAGGTTCGTTCGCGCGAAGAATGCAGTAGACCAACAGAGGCCTTAGACAAGGGAGCTTGCACTTACTGTACATGTATGTCGTTCAAGCAGGTGGTCAAGAATTACAGGAAGAAACACGTGCTCAATCAGGTGCTGGAATACTGTCGGTGGCCGGAATCCGACCTTGCACATAAAGGTAAAGCCCCCCGCGGCTCAAAGGAGGACCACCCCCCCCCCGGAACCATATTTTTACGACCGAGCCCCTCTCGGGCAACTGCTGGGAGTTTGGTCGAAGCATACCCAACGGAACAAGTAGATATCACAATATAAAATACATACTTATTGTCGAGCGTTGATTCTTTTACATACCTTCTCCAGGACTTCGCGCCGGATCGGAGCCCAGTGGGTTTACTTACACGGTCCTCCAATATTCCACAGACAACGAAGGAGAGGAGTGATTTTTATTGTACATACTAGAATTTTACATTCAGTCCAACGCGGAACCACTCTCGGCTGGCCAGCAAGAACGCTCCGGCGCGCCCTCGTGTGCGGGAGGGCGGAGGTTCGCCAGTTGCAGAAGCTCGTTGGACGCGTACGTCGCGCAGCGACCGCTCGGCACGCAATCGACGCAGAAATCTGCGCCGATGACTGCGTGGCCAGCAATATCTAATCCCTGTGCAATGGCCTTGCGTCCCCATACGCGGAAATCGTCGGCAGATGAGAGAACGACGAGCGAGCCTGCGCGGATGTGCGCCGTTGCTTGACGAACAATTTCGGAGGCGACAACGGATTTGAGAGACAGGTTTATTGATGTGGCGTTGCGCCAAGCCGACCTGGGCACGAGCGCGAGCGGCGTTGACGGCACCATCTCAAGGTAATGGGCCACGTCGTTGATGATGTGATCCAGGGGGCATCGCATCGGCAGAGGAAACTGCGACGCTGATTCAGGCGCGCCGGGGTAGCGGCACGCGTGCGCGAGCACGTTGTCCGACCCAGCCCACGTTCGGTCGCAGTAGCAGCGCCACGCGTTTGGTACCGCGACGCGCCAGCGCAAATGCCCAACGTCATTCGCGAGCGAGGCAAAGCGAGAGAGAGAGCGCAGCGTTCGAACGTGTGCCGCGAGATGGCGAAGGTGCATGTCGAGCGCGCGCGATGTCGACCATGAGGACTCGTGTCCCTTGTCTTCTCCAGCGTGTTCGCGAGCTGTAAAGTCAAGAGGCGTTGCCGTCACGTACACGGTATCGCCGCTATCACCGCCACCAATGTCGTCCGCGTTGGGGACGAGCATGCGTCGTTCTTGCATTCGCCATCTCTTTGCCACCGCGCTATGTCCACCAAGTGTGTACGTTGCATGCACCGCAAGCACCGGAAATGGGTCCGCTGCACGGGACCGACGGCTTGCAAGGCGCACCACGCACGCCTCCACGCCTGATGTGCGGTGCATCGCTGCCCTTCGCCGACGTAGGCGTTCGTGCATTCGCTGCACGAAGAAGACGTGGCCGTTGGGGAAGGCGTAGAGAGGGAGCACGCCAACGATCGGTGTTTTCGACGACGACACTCGCAATGCTGATGATTCGGTGGCTCCTGCTGCGGCGAGAGCGTCAATCCACCCCTCAGGCTTGAGCAGTCGACCTGGCACACCCGCTTCCGCGGCTGTGTCGTCTGCGCGATGTTGCTCAACTCCTGGCCACGAGCGACTGCGCCGCAGCATGGCGTTGAACGCTTGCTGATCGCTTGTGAGAGCAGCAAAGCGCGAGTCACCGATGTCGTCATCGAGAAGCCTTGACCACACGCGAACCCACGCGGCACCCTCGCCGTCGCCACCTCCTTGAATTGCGACGATGCCGGTGTTACAAATGCCTCCGGCGGAGTACATGCTTCCAGCGTTTAACTCGGTGAACGCATTGAGGTTATCCGACGCGATGAGCACATGCGCGCCGACAAGTGAGGCGCAGATGCCAGCAAGGCGCCTTTCAGGGCCTGTGGTGCCAACGTTGCTCTCACCGCCGTCGCTGCACACGTCGCGCGCAGCGGCGGCGACGTCGTCGCCTCCGCACGCCTTGCCATACTCGCGTCTGAAAATACACCCGACGAGCGCGTCGGCGTCGTCGATCCAAGCGACGTCCGAGTCACTCATGACGACGTCAAAACCAGCCTGCACGAGCGTTTCAAGTGTGGCGACGCGCACTTTGGCGAATCGCTTCCAGCCGCCGGATGCGTGAGCTGCGCTCCCGTCGAAGCCTTGAACTCTCGCGTCGAACACGTCGCGCACGCGTTTCTGCACGAGCAGCTGGCACGCGTTGTCGTCGACGCACCCCACGAGTGTCTGCGCTGTCTTGTTTGCTTTGTTGTGCCTCGATACGCCTTGGATGCGCCGGTACCACTCCGCGGCCGCGAAAACGGCGTCCGCGGACCCGCCGGCGAAGGTGACGTGCACCGGCTGGCTGAGGGAGAGGGTTCGCGTCAGGGTGCGCAGGGGCGGGGCGGCCGCGGCCACGGCGAGCCAGGCCAGGGCAAGCGCCGTGCGCATGCTCATGCGCATGCTCGTGCTCATGAGGCCGGGTGGGATCCTCGTTTGCGGCCCGCCTGCAGGGGCGGGCGCGAACCGCCCCGGTGAAACCCGCCGTCCAGCGAGGAATCCCGAAGTGTCGAGTTTAGCCGGAGCAACCTGCCCTCCCCGACCTATCTTCAAGGTTAACATTGTAAGGCAGAAACGTTCAGCTCAAACCGCCCGGTGACGGAAGACAGACGTCTGGGCGAGGGGGAAACGAAACATGGCGAACGCGTCGTCGTTCTACGGCACGGGCGCGGGCACGGGTGCAGGCGCGGGCGCCCTCGGCGTGAACCTGCGCTTGAAGTCCTACGACGAAGTCACAAATGATACATGAATAAATACATTTTTAAAACTTACATTAATATTTTTCTGATGAACACCAAGGAAGTTTGCGAAGCGTTAAAACCTCCTTGATCAATGGCTCTAATTTTGCTGGTCCCCTTTTTATATTTCATTGTGTATGTATGTATGTGTGTGTGTGTGTGTGTGTGTTGTGTGTTGAATTGACGTGAGTGTAAATTTGTGGATTGAGCTGTGGGAAGTGATGAAAAGAAAAGCGAACCATGCCACATCAAAGCGCTTTAAGGCGTCTGGCTCTTCCATCATGGTGGGCTTCTTTCCACGTTCAAGCCAAAGTTCGTCGTATATGAAGGGATGTCGGTATCTGAGCATTTCTTCCACAATGCTGTCAAAATCTACATCTTCACCACCATCAAATCCGCAAAAGAAACCTCCTCCCTGATGCGTTGGATCAAGTTGAGTCTCAAATGCTTCCACAAGCAGCGATGGATCTGCAGTCGTCGCTCCATTTTGTTCCGCATTCGCGCTCTCATGTGGCCATTCATAGCGCTCTTCCCAGGGAGCCGGTACATCTTCGAGAGTTAGCTGTACTACTGTTGCGTGTTCGAATTTCGAGAGCAGTTTACGAAACCCGCTCGAGGTCAAACCGCCGCAGATTTTCGCGTCATAAACACGGCCATCCTTAGGAACATCGGGCGCGCAAGGCCCTATTCCATTCTTCGCAAGTGGCCGTTGCACCAGGATGTGCACAATGCCGCGACCAGTAGCAGCCTCCACTTCTTTCGAAGGAGCAAATCCAAGTCCTGATGCGCCTGGGCGCAGGTTTAGCCGTCGGATGTTTCTGTGGAAACGAGGAAGGTCGGTGAGATGATCCATTGGGCAAGCGTACGGTAGAGGCATTGACGGTACCACACGACCAGAGTGTAGCTCTTTCCAGATATTCTCCACGAAGCAATGGAGCGGCGGAAGTCCGAGCGTGCGATTAACACTAAATGCAAGAGCCAAGGTGTCTCTAAGAGCAGAGCGCATGCGCCGATCCTCCGCGAAATGCATACGTAGCGCGACACGGCTATCGATATCAGTAGGCAGTACTGGCGGCGGAGAAGGGGGCGTAAGCGTAATATACCGTTGATCTGATATGTTGAGCACACCGTCTTCCTTCTCCACCCCATCGGTAAATTGCTCCCAAAGACCACTTTCGATCAGACGCTGGCGCTTACCAAATGCAAACTCAGGATCGTCGCCATATTGGTACGTGCAGTGCACGTTAACCGGCGGCTCGAGCGACGGATCAGATCTTCGCACGTCATCGAGGTGCTGCACGAAGAGTGTATGACCGTTCAAGAACACGTCGATGGGAAGCGTAGACATCGTCAGGCTACAATTTGCTGCATGGAAGAGCGGGCGGCTGCGTGCGAGACGCATATCACCGTGATGCGAGTTGGCAATAAAGGCTGACTCATCAGGCGATCTTGCATCGTTAGCTCGACGCTCGAGCAGAAATGGGAGATCCTCTTCAATAACGGGTGGAAACCATGTATGCTCGCCCGAGCGCACACAACCTGGTAATGCGGCATTCTTGCTGAATTTTTGCTGACGGACGAGAAGATTGAAAGTGGGCTGGTCGCGCATCTGCGCATCCTGCGAATGAGCCACGAAATGATGCCAGACCGCCGCGAAGCGTGCGGCACTCGGCCGGAGAAGCAGGGTGCCGGTATTATGGTTCGTATTTTGGCATCCTGTCGGATACCGTCGATCCTCTTCTATGTCGATGCAATCGGAAGACACAAGCACATCAGCAAATTGCAAATTGCCGGAATCAAAAAGATTTCGTGGGTCACTGAACCAAACAGTGTCAGAATCAGACACTATGACCGCATGGCCATCTGTCAGTAGCGCTGCCAATGCCGCGGTTTTTACCGCGCTGTATCGTTTGAAAACCGGCGTTCCTGTCGAAAAGTAGCTGCCATCGTGCGACGAACTGTGAGCCTCTAGCGCGGAATGAAAATCAGACCAGCTATTGTCCTCTTCACCTCCGGCTTGAGCTTGATTGCGTAGGTGTATTGCCGCCAAGTCACTGGCACGGCGTGCACGGCACCGCAATGGGCCAGCACATAGCGAGAGCGTCTTGTCGTCAAGAGCAAGGACAAGCACTGCATCCTCAATACCAGCACGCCGAACAGACGCTAGCCAGTTTCGGAGGAATGGCTCCATGGAGGACGTTGCGAACGTGACCATGAGATATCCGCTATTTCTTGGTAGTCCACTGAGCACACCCTCGGATCCTACCACTGATTTCTTCACGCTAGATTTAGTGGAGCCTAACTCTGTATCAAATCCTACTGGCCATGCCTCTGCAGGGCGGCCATATAAGGTCGAACGCGATCTATGGCGTGCTCCATTGTGCAGCCGTCTTGCGACTTCTTGCCCTTTCTCATTATCGGCGCACGTCTCAAGATCATGAGGGCCAAGATTGAAAATATTGCGCTCCTTCGGGTAACCTGAGCAGTTGAATTGGCGCACAATTTCGAGGTATGCATCGTCGCCTTTCTCCCTAGCCATTGACGCTATTTCCTCCATCCACCGATTGCGCTCAGCGCTGCAGAATTGAAGGCGCACTTGAAATGCTTTAGCAAGACGAGCCTTCATACTTGCACCGGCATCGCCGAGCCGCGCGCGATCATTGTTCGGAATTGTGGCTAGGAATCGACCCTCGTCCGCGCGACCACTCCAAGGCGATCGGAACGACTTCCTGTACCAGCACGGCGCCAGTCTAAGCAGATGTGATGCTGGCACGCGAAGAATGCGCTCGTTCGTCTCACGTGCGAGTGCCTCAGCGGCATCCTCGAACCGCGTCCCAAAGCGTATAACGTGCCGATGACCGGGAGTGGACTGCGCAATCGGCCCGTCGTCACCTTCTTGGGCGTCTGATGCATCGTCATCTTCAACCTCGAGACGCGCAACGGAATCACGTATCTCTTTCGATACGTACGGATGCGATAGAAAGGCGTGACTGCGGTACTCAAATCCTGCCTTCTCAAATAATGATGGTTCATAGGCATGGTCAAGCGGGCATCGGAAAGGCAATGCAATGTGATCGGATCCGACAATGTGGCAATCGGAGACAACCCACCAGTGGCGAAAACAAAAGCACCACATGGGTGGAAGCACAACCGCGGCGTCCATCGCGGCGGCGAGCGCTAGAGCATTTCGAAGCACGGCGCGCGTCGCCTCCAACGCGGCCATGTGAGCCTCGGCTGGATCGCGGCTAGTGGCGCCTTCCCGGTCTCTAGCGCCCACGACGTGCGAAGGGTGCATGCACCGAGGCATGCCCAGGCGTGCCACCTCGAGCGCATCGACGGTACCGTAAGCATCTTCGAGCGTTCTGGTCGCGTCGTATGGTGGACCGATGGCGCCTCCTGGTGCCTCAGCTATCGCAGCATCGCGCGCGGCTGCCCAGAATGCACTCGGCACCTCGCCAGGCGAGCAGCCTGTGAGATTCCCTTTATCCGCCCACTTTCCTCCGCCTGCAAAAAGCGCAAGTACGGCGCGTCCGATCTCTGCCTCGAGGCCATGCACCTGCAGGAATCTCCGCGGCCTCGTGCCGTAGTACTCGCTGTGCTCGATGTCCCACAGCGCCTTCTCACGGAAGCGCTCGCGTTTGCCAAATGCGTATTCCGGCGTGTCTCCGAAAGTGAAAGTTGCGTGTATAGCAACAGGCTCAACCCCAGTGGTGTTCGGTGTGTTTTCCACCCAGATTGAATGTCCACCAGGGAAGGAGAGGTACGGAAGCACGCCAACTGTGATACGACCGTGCCACATCCAGAATGTCGGATAAATGCCATGCCGCATATGCGTCTCAATGGCTCGTTTCGTACTCTGCGGATATGCCACGCCTTGGACGAATGCATCGATGTCAACGCGAGGCTGACTGGTGGGATCACCGTGTACCAATCGCAGTGAACACCCGTTCGCATCCCCGCAGTCCGTGGGCACGTATGGCCATCTCGGAACTTGCGGCTCGACGCAGTTAGGCTGCTTGGAGCATGGAACTCCCACGGAGCTTCGATACATGCCCTTCACGATGCGATTGAACTCTTCCTGGTCCGTTCCACCTCCAACGTGCTGCTCGCCAAGGCGCAGCTCCCACTCGCTCAAAAATGCAACACTGCGCGGCGTAGCGCGAAAAAAGACCATGCCAACGTTGTGCTCGTGATCGACGAGGCCTGGATCGTTCGCAAGCCGAACGTTGGTCAGGTCGACGGACACGAGCATATCCGCGTCGTGAAGTTGCACAAATCTTGCACTTCGTTCCTTTTCAGCGTTATCGCGGCTCGGGGACGTGAGCACAAATGGCCACGGGTTGCCAATCCACGCTATGTCCACGTCACTGAGCAGGACGTCGTAACCTGCTAGCAACAGCGCTCGCAGCATCATGGCACGCCAAGCGCCCATGCGACGCAACGGTTCAAGTTTTTGTCTGAAATACGTCACACCGGCGAGCGACTTGTTGACGATCTCCTCGCGGGTGCCAAAGTCCGACGCGCGGAGCACGCTGCCTTCCAGCTCTCTTTCGCGCATCGCGTCCGCCAGCTCGTCGTCGAGCGCAATGAGCACATGCCGCGACGCCAACGCGTTGTTCTTGCGCACATGCAAGGCCCAGTTGACACCGAAGTCCTTCATGCCCTTGTTGCAAAACGCCACTAGGATCGCCGCTGGCGCGCACGGAAGTCGCGCGGACCACGACGATGGCAGAGGCGGCGTGGCCGAGGCGGCGTCGAACGCGCCGCCGTCTTTAGGCAAGGCGTCTCGAATTGCCGCTGCTCGATCGAGCGTGGAGGCGCACGAGCTGTTCGCACCTTGACTTTGCGTTTGTTCGTGCCCTGTGTGTCTTGCGTGCGCCGTCTGTGTGTGTGAGATTGGTGTGTATTGTTTGTGTCCGTGCGTGGGTCCATAGTTGAAGTTCTTTTCTGTTCGTGTATTGTGGTTATAGCTCGCAAGTCCCGCCTGTTTGGTGACAACGAGGTACACGCGAGGCGAGTACGCAATCACTACCAGCAACGCAAGCCAGCACAGTCGGCGGAACACCAAGGCGCGAGGACGCGACGACATACTCTTTACTGGAACATGTAAAGGGGAGGAGGATGTGAGGACCACTGGCCCAGCAAGTGGTGGGGAGAAGGCAAACAAACACGCAGTAACCCTAAACTTTAGGGGAGCCCTGTAAACCCTAACCCGAGATCCGATGGGGGAAGAAATCCGAAAAGGATAAAGTCAGATCTTTGGATTTTTTTCCTCCCAGGGTTCGGTTGGGAAATCACCGCCCCACTACCCCCACCCCCTTGATTTCTTGATCCCCCCTCCGTCCCATCAGCTGCATAATATAGCATGCCTGTCGTGATGATGTCTTCCTCCAAGCTTGGTATTCGTCCCGTTCAAGTTGGTTTGCGGGCTCGGGCTCCTGCTGCTCGTTCGTCTCGTGTGTTCTCCCCTTTGGCGTCGGCGAACTCCTCCTCCTCGTCTTCGCAGCAGTCTTGTGACGTTCAGGAGGTTGGGAAGGTTGGGAAGGGTTTCAGGAGGAATCATTCTGGTAATGGCAATGGTGCGGCACTCTCCATGGCGGCGGCCACGGTTCTCACGAGCCTCGCCATGCCTGAGGCGGCGCACGCGGGATGGGACGCGCTGCTCACGACAGACTACTGGGCGGCGTTCCTGCAGTGGCGCGTGAGTAGTCCGCTGCTCTTCATTGGAACGTTCATTGTTCCGAACGGCGGGCTCTTCCTGCTCTTTCAGTACATCCTCAACAAGAAGCGTGATAACTTCAAGGCGCAGCTCAGGGAAGCTGGCTGGGACACATTCCTGAAAGAGCGTGGAGTGGACATCGAAACACTAAATGACGTGAAGCAGCTTCGGTACTTCTGCCGTCTGCAGGAACGCAACCTGCTTGACGAGCAGAAGGTGAACGAGTTCGTCGAGTACCAGCGCAAGAAGATGGAATATTACAGCCCAGTCGTGGTGAACCAGTACAATAAGGCGAAGGCGGCGGAAGAGGAGAAAGAGGCGGAAGCGGAGAAAGAGGAGTCAGCGAACTAAACGTGGGAGGAACGCTCGAGGTTTCTCGTATCTCGTAATGGCAAAAACAAATTCCACGAAAAGAAACAAAAAATATTTACAACAGTGATATCACCTCCGGCTGGTCGCGAGGAGGTGGAAGGTCATCTGGTGGAGGTGGAGGTCCACGCAACTCGTCCATAAAGTCCTGCATCCCCTCGTACTGATCGAGCCCGTCCGGCACGTCCTCCTCTTCAGCGTTGTGGTCGAGAAAGTAATGGCGCACAGCCCGTGGGACGTCGATGCGCACGGTATCAGGCCGACACGAGCAAACCGACGCGTTGAGGGCATGGCGAAAGAGCCAATGACGAGTGGCAAAGTTCACAGCCTCCGCGGCATTGAAGCCGTGGTTGAATCCGCAGTGATATGCCGCGGCGTTGATCACCATGAGTTCGCCCTTCCGTTGCACAGCCGTTGCGAAGGGGATGTTCGCATCGTGAAGGCGTTCGTGAGGCTTGAACAGCAGTTCCTTGTGGCGGTAGAAGCTACCGCAGTTCCTTTGCTCGTGGGGATACAGGCTCGCCAGCAGCCGCTCGAATTTCGCCCGGTGCTTTGGCGCAACAATGTACCAAGTCTTTGGTGCGCCGTCGTGAATGTAGTTGCACGAGAGTAGGTCGTAATCCTCCACGTGCCAAGCGAAGGCACTTTTATATGCTCCGTAGTACAGCATCGGCGTGGTGACGCCAGGAATCGCGCAATTCTCAGGGAGATAGCGACGGAGAAGGCAGCCTGGCATGAAATTCATGTTCCAGCCAAGCGGAACCGCGCAGTCGGAGGCTCGCGCGTCATCGTCACTGTCGAACAAGCTGAATGCAACGTCGGAGCCGTACAGAGGCAGTTGGTTGCTAGCCGCTTCCGCGGTTGTGGCAATGCTCTGCCAAAAGACGCGCTCGGCACGCTCAGCTTCACCCTTCAACTTCGCCGCTGCACTGTCTCCAGCACTTCCGTTGCCTCGAGTGCAGCGTGAATGCTGCTTTGGCATCGCCGCCTCATTCGCTAGAACTTTGAACTGCTTGAGAGACAACGCGCGCGATTCCTCGTTGATGAGT
Organism: Pycnococcus provasolii; assembly: GCA_938743325.2. Taxonomy (NCBI): domain Eukaryota; kingdom Viridiplantae; phylum Chlorophyta; class Pseudoscourfieldiophyceae; order Pseudoscourfieldiales; family Pycnococcaceae; genus Pycnococcus; species Pycnococcus provasolii. The sequence goes on from OW568890.1 coordinate 293,291, forward strand.
CTGTACAGCCCCTGGGAGCCAAGCACCCTCTGCGCGTTCGGCGACGGCAGACGAGCCGCGTCGATGATGTTGTCGAATCCGTGCTTGGCGATGCGTTTTCTTGCAGGGTGAAAAGACTCTGGCAGAACAATTTTCAGCGCCGCCCAATTGCTCTCCGCGTCGTCGCCTTCGTCGTCAGCCCCACGGAGGGAGCGAGCGCACCACTCGGCATACTCGACGAGCGACTTTTCTCGCAAATCGCGCTCGCTTGGTCGGAATATCGGCACGTCCTCGTCGAGGCTGCATGGCCGTTCTTCCATGTTTGCAGCGTGTAACGCCTCGACATTCAAGGTTCGCTTGAGAGCTTTTAGTTCGCGAGGTACTGCGGGTGCTGGTGCTGGTGCTGCTAAAGATGATGACGACGCACCAGCAGCATCCACCACCACCGCTGACCGTGTTTCCTCAGCAGCGGCTGAGCGTTTCGTAGCTTTGTGCGCACGAATCATCGGTGGCACTCCTGAGGGTGGTGCTAGTGATGCCCCTTCCGCCGCGAAGGATGCGCGTGTTTCCCCAGGTGCTGCTGACCTGATTTTCGAAGACGCGGCTTTCTGCGCACGAATCATCGGTGGCACAACTGAGGAGGGGGCAGTGGAGGAGGCACCCCTATTGCTGCTGCGCACCCTACGAGCTCCCCCCCCTCGGGTCACCCCCAGCAGGTTATTGAGTTCCGCCCTCGAGCGTCCTCCATACTTCTCCTCTAATCGAAGTAAGTCTTCGAACAAACCGCCAGGACGAGGCACAATAGGCACAGGCGCAGACCCACCTAACCCAGGCGCAGGCATCGAGCAAGAAAAAAATACAAAAAAATAAAAGAAATGGACGGGCGTTGTCAGGATTCCGATTCCCCTCTGCCCTGACGTGGAGGCCTGCTTTGTCTCCGCTTGGTCGGGGAAGGACGACGGGACGGGACGGGACGGCAGCGCGTGTGCCCTCTTATTACATAACTCGACGAACTCTGCATTAGGGTTAGGGTTAGGGGGACTCTGTTAGGGTTAGGGCTAGGGTTAGGGTTACCTCGGTTAGGGCTAGGGTTAGGGTTACGAGGGGGTTCTCTTCCCACCTGGAGCAAGGGGAAATGCCCCCCTTGCCTGGAGGCTGTTCTCTGTTCGTGTTCTCAGAAAGCGCGCTCTTCTCGTCCTTCCTACTGTAGTATCTTACAGTACTACAGACAGGCGTTGTTCTGACCTGTGTTCCTTGTGTTGGTGTGAAATGGTGGTGAGGCCGAGACCAACCCTCTACATAGAGCCTCGACAACGTTAAACTAGTACTGTGGTTACCCTTGTTGTCTGTCGGCGCCTTCTGTCGGGTAGGCCAACAAAGGCGTCTATTCCATCATAGAACTAGCAAACAGCCGATGGTCGTTGTTTCTCTCCTCCTGCCGACTGCCTGGCCGATCACGCCGATCGATGGTCCCTTGGTCCCATGCTCGTCTTTGTTGTGGGGAAGGCGATCACCAAGGGCTTGGGCTTCGACGAGTTCGATTCCTCGCACGAGCCACGAGGTACAAATGCGACTTGCTCACCTCCAGGTGGTGCTGTGAAAAAGACCAGGCACGAACCCAGCTAGACTCGTTGCGCCCTTTGCGCCGTCCTGTTCCGTCCTTTCGTGTGTCTCTCGCGCGACTACCCGGTAGACAACAATACAATACGGCAACAACAACAAACGCGCTGTGCGGCTGTGTGCTGTGCGCGCTCTTGACGGATAAATACGTATACACATACACACGCATAAGGTATTATGGGTCGGTCTGCGTCGGGCTCGCGTCCGTCGACGGCGCTACTCGCGCAGCAGCTGCAGCTTGAGTCCGTGCGCTCGACGTTACCAGCGCTTGTGAGAACCGCGGATGGGAAACTGAGCAGAGGAAACAGCAGAAGTGGGCCGCTGTCGCTGTCTTCGACCGCGCCGCCGCAAGGGGCAAAAGACGGACTCGCGACTTGGAGGCCGACAGGACTCTCGACCATCCTGAAAGGGACGGGAGACAGGAACGAAGATGCGTACCTCACGTCGACGATGCCACAACCGCCACCATCCGCTAAGGTACACCTACCAACGCTCTCGGCGGGAACGTCGGAACTGCCGAAGGATGGACCAGAAGCACTTCCGGAGCGTCACGTCGCGTTCACGCCAAAGCCGCCGCTGCCACACCAAGCGACAAGCTTCAACGCGACCGCAAACACGCAGAACGTTCTCACGCTTGACAGCGTACCTGAGGACGAGGAAGTCGTGGACACGGCGGCCGGCGTGTCTGGTGATGCTGACGCTGCCGCGGCCGCCGAGCCGGTGAACTCCAGCGCCGACCAGCCGCCTGACGCTGATCTGCATTCAGATGCTGCGCCACAGCCAGAGCTAGACGCCGCCGCCGCCGCCGCCGATGCTTACACAGCAGCGGCGGCGGAAGTCGAGCGTGACGTCCTGCTTGACCGCTCCATGGACAAGCTTGGGCAAGCGCTTGCAACGGGTGCGACGTCGTTGGGCGAGTGGCTTAGCCCAAGAAATCCGCACTTCCCCAAGTTAACGAACCAGGACGTGACCAGACCGATGCTTGGGCACATCGAGCCGCCGAGCCGAGACGGGGCACCCATATCCGAGTGGGTCAAACGCACGCAGTACATGTACGACGTCGTGCAAGGCAGGGCATCAGATGACCACGTGCTCGGTGCCACGTCAGCTCCTTTCGATGCCGTGTACAACCCGTCACTGTCCCCCAACGGTCGCACGCTTCCGGCGATGCCCGAAAGCATCAACGCGCTGTACGGTGCCGATGCCAAGGCGAATGCGATGGAGGGCGACGGTACAGCCGCTGTTACGGTACCATCGGCTGATCAGGCACTCACGAAGGAGGACATTGCCATGCTGCACACGCTTCGAGCGCACGAGGCGGGTGCCACCTCGCTTGCGGAGTATCGGACGCTGTGCGAGGAGGCTGGACAGCGGCTACGGCACGTGCTGGTACCACCGCTGCCACATGGTGCGCAGCGGTGGGCACACGAATCTAACTTCTCGCCGTGGAATCTCCCCGACTACGACTTTGGCAAGAGGGCGCTGATCCGCGGCGATGCGCTCGCGATGATGCGAGAGGCGAAAGATCGCGCGGACGCCGCACTGTACCTGCAGCGGCGCAACCGCGACCTCCAGCATCAGACGGTGCTGACGCACATGGTTGACCGCGTGGAGGACACGCTTGCACGATCGATGGACATCACGAATCGAACTCTGCGCCCACCGCTGAATGACCCTGTCGCGCGACTGATGCGCGACCGCAATGATGCCGTGGACGCTCTCAAGCAGCTCATCGAGCGAAAGGGTGGAACGAAGTACCTTGCGCGTCGCCTCGAGCTCGAGGGTGGTCTCGGGCAGACGGTAGGACCGGAGGCTCTGAGCAAGCTTCTCACTGAGGTTGGTGCGCCAAACTCTGAGCAGCTCGCGTCGATCCTGCTTGAGGATGCGAGCCGCGTGTATCTCGAGACACCAAAGGCACGGCGCGAGGTCAAAGATGGCATCACGCCTGGCATTGGACTGAGTTCCGTGGCGCCGGGCGACTTTGCTCGGCTCGTGCACACGGAGGCGCTCAAATACCAAAAGCCGGCGAGGCTGGACCCGCTCGCGCCGGACACGCGCGTCGCGCGCAATTGCCTGAACGCGCCCGACCAGCCTCTCGGCGAGACAAGTCGATTCTACCCCGCTACAGAGGCGGAAGCAAACGCCAAGTTAAACGCTCCCACTCGAAACTTGCACATCGAGAATCGGCTAGGCGCGTACGACATCGTGCGAGGCTCGTACCACGCGCATCCCGTTCGCGGTCTCGGCTCGATTCGCCAGGCGAGCAACTCGGTTCCGTACGGCGTTGAGACGGATGTGGACGTTGGTCGAGCCAATCTGGCCGAGACGACTTCGAAGCCGATGCAGTCATTCGTCGCCGCTCTGGGCGATGCCGCGGGCGACGGCGGGACTATCACACGCGAGGCTTACGGCGAGCTTGTGAAATCGTGCGCGACGGGCGTGAAACCAAATCCACGTGAGGTTTTACTGGCAACGAACCGCGCGGATCCCGCGGCGAGCGGCGGCGTTTCTGTGAACGGACTTATTTCAAAAGCACATTCTGGCCGTGCGCCTGAATTTCTCAAGCCGAAGAGCCAGCGTCGCAGCGAGGACGGGCGTCCTTGGGACTGGGATCCGTCGCTCGATCGGAATGTTCGTGAGGAGGCTTCGGCAACGCTTCGCGCCCACTTCGCGAACTGTGCGCCCGGCGAGCGTCCACCGATACCCGAAAGTATCATACCCGCTGGGCACCAGAAGCGCGACCTGGATGCGGCGCTTCCCGTGTTCGCGATGTGCACGGCAAAGGGCAATCGCGGCTACTCGAGCATTCCACTGGGTGAAATGTACGGCTCGGTGGGTTACCCTCGTCCCATTCAGGGCGACGGTCTTGGTTGGCCGACGAAGGCATTCACGAAGTACGGCCCCAACTCGTTCAGCGCGCACCTGCAGTCCGTTCCTGGAGAGAACAAGGTTTTGGAGATGGCCCTGTCCGATCCAACGTTCGTAAAGACGTAAGTCTAGATGCGCTTAGAATACTACTATATAAGTAAGTAACGAGACAAATGTGTGACATGCATAAATTCAACCTTAAGTTGAGACGAAGAATGAGCCTGAACAAAAATAGTATGTACTACGATAAGGAAGAATCCCCTGTTCATTCCTCACACCTCACCTTTTTAGGATAAGTACGGACGGTCACTCACCAGTACCCGGGAACCCACGAAACTTGCGAAACGCACTTGCTGAGTGAGACGCCCCCGAGGCGCCATTGTTTCAAGTCTATAAGGGTGTGTATTTGGCACAGTACTTCTCTCTGGGGATCCCGTCCATGGAGATGTAGTCTAGAATGTATCCCCAAGTCCAGTGGGACTGGTCGTGAATCCCATTTCCCAGGGGTTCTCGGCGTGCCCTGCTGAGCGTAGGCTTTGAGGACGGAGGAACGGAATGGTCGTCCTAGGAATGAATGCGCGTATTGTATTTTTCCCCCTCCCCTTCTCCCCCTTCTCCCTCCCGGGTTTCCCTTCCCCCTCCCCTCCCCTCCCCTCACCGCACTCGCGTCATGGCGGACCCGTGGCACGACAACCCCAGACCGGGCTCGGGGGGAACCATGGCAGCGCATGACGACCCAACCTCCTTCGCTTCAATACAACCGGACTGGAGCTTGGCGTTGGCGAATGCGGCAATTGGTGCAAGTGTTTCGGGGGGGATACCTTTAGTAGTAGGCAATACAACAGGGGCGTCAATGTCTCCGCTGCTGATGCCGGCTCTAGCTGCATATGAGCCTGGGGGTGCCACAACCCCCCTCGCGGGTGGTGGTGTGATGCCAGGAGGAGTATCCGGACCCGCCTCAATGATGATGAGTGCAATAATGAGACAGACTCTATCGACAAACGCGCTCGCGTCGCAGGCGGCTGCAACCTCCGCGCTGGGTGGCTTGCTTGGACATGACACGACTGGAGCGGCGGAGTCTCCCATGGTCGAGTCGTCGAGCTCAGGGGCGTCGTCGTCGTCGCCGCAGGACGGATCACCGAGCAGCGACAACCCTGTGTGGACTGCGCCGCCCGGCGAGCCACGAATCCCAGACGGAACGCGCGGATTCAAGCAAGGATATGCATGCGGGCGAGGACGCGGGCTCGTGCCTCCTCCTCCGAAGGCGCTCGAAAGGAGAAGTTCCGCTGTTGGGATACCCACGTTCGACAACAATATGGGAAGCACTCAGCCATCCGTCCCAAGGTCAGCCTCGTGGACGACACGGGCGCAGGACGACGGCGCCAACTCACCGCCGATGCCGCAGACAAACATTCTTTCACAACCACCACCGCCTCCTTCGGGCAACATCGCCTCGTTGCCTGACAGACTGTACGACGACGTCACCCCTACCGCACTCTCCACTCCCACACCCGTCCCCGCCACCCAGCCACCAGCACCGCCAATGCCTAACTGGATTGACCCATCGACCGCCGCCGCCGCATCCGCCGCCGCCGCCGTACATGCTGCCGCCACGTCAGGCGAAGCGTTTACACCGACCATGGACAACATCATCACCGCTGCGTACCACCACCAGCTTGCGACGGCTGCCGCCGCCGCTGCCGCCGCTGCAGCAGCAGCCTCGCCGAGCAACGCTTATCTGCACGGCAATGTTAGCCCAGCCGCGGCAGCCGTGGCTGCGGCGGCGGCACACATGAGCCAGGCGAGGTCTTACACGGACCTTGCGAATACAGGGGCCGACTACGACACGCCCACTCCATCGACCGATCACGTCACCGCCGCGAATATCGCCGCCGCCACAGCTGCCGCCGCGGCGATGGGCGGCTTCGCACCATATCCGTCCGAGGTTGCGATGACTAGCACCATGCCGGTGTCTGTTCCAGTGCCAGCGCCAGCGCTGCCACCTCAGTCATCTTCGGCACAGCCGTCCATGTCCCCGTCCCAGCATCACATGCACCATATGACGCCTACTTCACAGCCTTCGCAGGAGGACGACGAGGTGAGGTCGCTGAAGGAGGAGGTGGATCGCCTGCGCCGTGACCATGCGAGACTCTCGGCAGAGGTGGACCGCCTGGGTGGAGAGGTGGCACGGCAGAAGAGCCTGAGAGAGGCGGAGCGCGTGGAATTCAGCGAGGCAAAGGAGAAACTCAAAGCTGGCTGGGCGGTGGACCGCGCCGACTTTGCGCGTGTCAAAGACACGCTGAAGCGCAAGAATGCCGAGCACCACCTTCAGAATGGCCGGCTGTCCGCCTCGCTGCGTGAGGCTGAGTCGAACCTACGTGAGCTGCGTGAGGTTTGCGTGCGTGCAGGCATGCAGCTTCCGGAGGGCATGGAAGACGCCATCACAAGACGGGAGCAGGGCGACCTGCAGGTGCCTCACGCGTGGCCACCGGAGGATGGTGGCGGCGGTTCGTCTCATCGCGACCGCAGCGCGGCTCGTATGGGAACCACCACGAGCCATCATCGTGCTGCCAGCACGGGGATTGTCCAAAATCAGCGGCACAATGCGGATGCCGAAGTTTGGCCTCGGATGGTGAAACCTGGGTCGAGCGAGGGCGCCGCACCGTCTGACCCACGCAAGGTTCGCCCACGTGAACCACGTACCGCACGTGCAAGGATCGCGTCGGATATGGCATCTCAGATTGGCGCCGCAGCCGCAGCTAGAGCTGCCGCCGCAACTGCGCCTGCAGCCCATGACGAGGCGGCGGCATTGGCGGCGGCGGTGGCAGTCGTGGCTCATCCGCCCTCGCTGGATCCTGCCGCCTCCCTCTCGGCCGCCGCGCATGCCGCTGCGGTAGTGGCTAGGGGCACAAAGTCGCCGGAGGAGCGCAGGAGGGCCGCTGCCGCGGCTGCAGCCGCCGTCGCTTCTGCCGCGGCGCGCGGCGGCGTGGCGGTATCGCAGCGCCTTCAGCTTCTGTCGCTTTCGCCTGAGCTCATGCGCGAAGGGCCATTCGGCGAGGTGAGCGACATTGAGGAAAGCGAGCGTGACGGCACGCGCGTCAACGTGACAGACACTGGTGACGACCGCTACGACGACGATGGCGATGATGACGACGACGGCGATGACGACGACGGCGACGTGCACGCGCAGAGGCTTACTCGCGCTGCTATGGCTGCCGCGGCGCTGCTACCACCCGGGCGTTCGGTCGTGCCGCCATCTCCCGCCCCCCGACCTCACCACCATCACCACCAGCACCGCATGTCTACTCAGCAGCCCGACGATTTGGCCGCTGCCACCGCCGCCTATGCCGCTGCCGCTGCAGCCCGCGCCGCAGGCTCGAGCTCGATGTGGGAGGACCGGCGTGCTCCAGCAACGTTAGCAGAGCGCCGCGAGGCTCGCCGTCGGCTGATGGACTTGGAGCTTCGTGCCGAGCGTAACGTGCAGCGCGTCGCAGCGCGTTCCGCGCAACGTGCGCGCATCGCAGCTGGCCGTGATGCTCGCAGGTTCGCCGTTGACGGCACGTCTGACGGTGGGCGGCGCACCTATGGCGGCGACGGCGGCGACTCGTCTGACACGTCTCGTCGCGGTGCCCCCATGAAGCGTGTGTGGAGTGGTTTCAACTCCACAGGTGGCACAGGTGGATGGTACGAGCCACCCACTCCGAACGACGAAAATGCGGAAACATACGACCACCCGACCACTGCGCACGATGACGCGTTCGAGGAAACACTGCCGCTGCCATCAGATGCGAGTGCGGACGAAGTGCAGGTGATGAGCGAGCACTTGGAGGCTGCGAAGGAAGCTGCTGCCGCGGCGCTTGCGGGATCGGACGTGGACCAACCGGTGGTTGCGAGCGAAGATTTGGAGGCTGCGAAGGAAGCTGCTGCCGCTGCGCTGGCAGGAGTCGCGCGAGCGGTGGCTGAGGCATCCAAGGCGGCAGACGACTACGTGAAGTGAAGTGACCATAATCGAATATGAACTTTCAAATTTTAATATGTAATATGTCAAAATTAAGCGACTTCAAGAAGATGACGACTGGCTGATTCGCTCGAAGAAGTCTTCGTTGATGGCGCGACACGAAGCCTCCTCCTCGCCACCCACCAGGAGCACGCTTATGCCCGCTTCCCGTAGTATCGCAAGACCCTTGTTCTCGACGAGAGGGTTGTTGTCTACGCACCCAACGACGACACGACGCACGCCCGCTTCCACGAACGCAATCGCGCAAGGGGGCGTGCGTCCGTAGTGCGCGCACGGCTCGAGCGTCACGTATGCCGTCGCACCCTTTGCTTGATCACCAGCCGCGCGAAGCGCGAACACCTCTGCGTGCGGCTGCCCCGCCTTGGGGTGGTATCCTTCTCCGACGACATTTTGTGTTTTTTCATTCACGAGCACACATCCAACCACGGGGTTAGGAAACGTGAATTGTTTATCTCCCATGGATGCCAACTGAAGCGCACGGCGCATGTGATGACGGTCACGAGAGGTGACGTCATCAGCGACTGCATCCAACTCCTCATCATCATCACCGACCAAAGGTGATGACGATGATGACGGAGAGGAGGATGACGCAGATGACGACGCAGAGGAGGAGGAGGACGACGACGGAGAGGAGGCATGACCTAACCCCGACCCATTTCGAGCACGACGAGCATGAAAAGAAGGACAAGCAAGCCAAGGACGAGCACAAGTAAGCCGAGCACGAGAAGAAGCGCCACAAGAAGAAGAGATGCCACCACGAGACGAGCACGCAGCAAGAGGAAGATGACGAGGGAGAGGACGAGGACACCGAGGAGGAGAGACACAGAAGAAGGCCATGGATGGAGGGAGGGATGGGAGGCGACAAAGAATGGTTATATTGTTGACCCCGTCACCCGTCCCGTCGGGGATGCCGGTTACTAAAATGTGGTGGCGTGCTTTCTTTTTTTGGTGTGGCGTGGCGTGGCGTGGCGTTGGAGAGGGAAATGAACATGAACATGAACACGACCACGTGTGAGGGCGTTACATCATATCGTATCGTGTCATATCATCATGTATGCGTGTGATTGAGGGGTATATGCGCAACACAAAGAGAACGACGAACAAGCAGAATCTATCAAAGACAGAATCTACAGCACGTGTACGCTAAGCAAGTACGCATTATTTCCTTTTATTTCCTTTCGTTTTGTTTTCGTCAAATCTTCTTGTTTCGTTTCGTTTGGTTTTTAGTCTTCTGTTCTGTTCTGTTCTGCTAGGGCAAGGCTGTGTAGTATAGTGCGTAAGGAAAACTGCTGCAAGTCCACTTCTCTCGCTGTTTTGTTTATTCAGAGGTAAGCAGTCAAATTGTCCAAGCCGTGAAGTCTGCTCCAAGTTGTGTGTAGAGGTTGAAGGTGAATGAAGGCGGTGTCGAAGATGATGAAGGTGAAGATGGCCGCGAGTGAAAAGAATGATGGAGCGTTGAGCGTGTTGAGCGTTGAGCGTGTTGAGCGTGTCAGGATGAAGGATGAGGAAGGCGAGGAGAGGAAATGAAATGGCGATGAAGAACGGGAGCGAACCAACTTATCACACAACAGAAAGCAGAGCAACGCGGTAATAGACTTTTTGAAACACCACCAAAGAAAGTTTTTGTTTTTGAGAGAGAGAAGACATCCAGCAGCCATCTTTACGCGCACCCACAAGCCAAACCTTTTGCAGAAAGAAGAAGAGAGAAACCAGCTTAGACGAAACGCATGGTTGAGAGGATGCCCACCCAGTGCGCTTTGCAGTTCGCAGAGTTGCCACACGACTCAGGGTTCAGGGCTGGCGGTGCGAGCAGCGGTCGTTTCGTGAGCGCAAACGCCGTCAGCGACGCCATGGGTCCGACGACGACGTTTTGCTTCTTCACGTGACACGTTGAAGCCGCCATTGCTGGTGCTGCCACAGGGTTTTGTTTATTTTTTGAAAAAAGAAACGGCATTTTTTTTATTTTTTTTTTTTTGTTAAAAGAGAGAGACGGAAAAAAGGGAAAAAACAGCGAAGAGAGAGCGAGATGTGAGAGAGCTTACGCAACACAAAGAGAACGACGAACCAGCAGAATCTATCCAGGATAGAATCTACAAGCACGACTTTCTCTGAGCAAGTACGCACGCTACTACAAGCGAGAATGACGAGGAGCGAGGAGCGAGAGGGGCGAGGAGGGAGGGGCGAGGAGGAGGGGCGAGAAAGGAAAGGCGGACGCGTCTTCCTCAGGCTCCGCCTTGGAGTTCCCCCTTTGTCGGGTCGTCGCCTGGTGTTTCGTTTCCCCTCTTTTCTGGGCCGGCTTCGAAGGGCACAGGAAATACAGGGATGGTGCCGCCCGACTCGATGTTGATTGGGCAGAGCTTTGTCGGAAGATTCGCCCCCTGTCCACGGGGAGTGAACGTGGCCCTCATGGGTTAGGGTTTCGTTTCCTGCTTGCTTTCTAGGGTTACGAGAGCACACTTTTACGCCTCACGTTCTAACGGCCCGACGTCCCGTTGCCTCTTTGAACATTCACATGAAGACGTCCCAAACGGCTGTTCCCTTGTATTCGACTCCCCACGTACACGTGTGTGTCTCGTGTTTGTTACTCGTGTGGAAGCAGGTTCAGGAGGCTCACATACACGCGTTTCCTTGTTGCACGTTTGACATATCAATCGACTTATTTCGCAACATAGCTGTATTGAGTCTCAGGCCGATAACGACAGTGACGACGAAAGTGACAACAGCAACACAGTGACAGTCTTACGAACCTATTTATTCATCGTAGTTTGTCTTAACGGTTCTTAGAGACAAATTGAAAGATGACGTCAGCAGCTGCTCGTAAAAAATCAATATCATCATCGTCGCATTTCCCTACGTTGGCGTTTGGCAATCCTGCTCGGCAAGAGGACTGCCTACGTGCTCTCAATTTGGGATTTCGACTCATTGACACTGCCACCATGTACGAGCGTGCAACCGGGTTAGGTTCCGCCATCTCAGCCTCCTCACTAACTCGTTCCGACGTTGTCGTGGTAACCAAAATCTGGCCGAGGGAAATATACCCGACGGGACAAATCGAACCCGCACTGCGGGAGTCACTATCACGCATGCAAATCGAATACGTCGACTATCTGCTCATACACTGGCCGTTTGCAGCCTTGCCTGACGTGCACGCCCCATCCTCCCAGGAAGGCATACGAGACCTGTTTGCGGACGGAAATCTGAGAAGAACGTGGCGTGAACTCGAACGGCTCGTCGAGGAAGGTCTCGTCAGACAACTGGGTGTCAGCAACTTTGGAATCGTGCAGCTGCAGGAACTCCTCGCGTTGAACACAACCGTCAAGCCAAGCGTACTCCAGACGGAAATGCACCCGCTCTTTCACACGCCGGACCTCGTCGCGCTGTGCCGCTCCGCGGGAATACGTGTCATGGCATACAGCCCCATGGCGTGGATTGGAGAGTCGATCAAACTCGTCGAGGCGTCGTCGTCGTCGTCGTCCGTGCCGGAGGCGGAACCACAGAAACAACTGTACCGATGCGGAAAGGCGATGCGAGAGCTTGCCGCGCAAATCAAGAAAAATGCCGCGCTGAAAGACGCCGACGATGCGACCGTTGCCGGCCTCGCGGTCGTTGCGTGGCTGTCAAGGCACGTGGGCGTCACGCCGATTGTCAGGAGCTCGCGCGACAATGTGCTCAACTGGCACCAGGGCGCATGCAAGTATGGGACGGGCGCGATCGTACCGGACACCGTTGTCGTGGATGCCGCTAGGCTGTTCGGTAACTTGCGTGACGACAAAAGCACGTGGCAGATGGAAGCGAGCAAGTGGAACTTCATTCGCGCTTCAATGGGGCAGAAACCGGACTACATGTACAATGCCACCGCACTGAGAAGCTGCCGTGGCGCGCCGAACGCGAGGCCAATCGGCGTCGGCGACGACGACGAGCCCGTCAGCAATCCATCAGCGTACCCGGAGACGATGCTGCGTGCCAGCACAGCGAATGTCGGATGCCTATCTTCGGCAGAGGAAGCTCTCCTGCACACAAGACGCGTCATGTACGCGCCCACCTTCGTTCCGAGCAGAAAGTCTGTGCCGCGCGGCGCCGCGAAAAAGCGTGTCGCTCTCGGGGTTGTCAAGGAAAAGAGCAATGAGTGGATACGTGCCGCCTCGGACGGGCTGACTCTCGCCATTGCAAGGTACGCTCTCAAGGACGACGTCGTTCTCGTTCGCGCGGAGGCTTTGATCGTGCAGGACGGCGCATCCGCCGGTGCCGATGGTGCTGACGTCGATGAACGCCTGCCAGTCGTGCTGCGTGCGATCTACAACCTTGGTCCAGGGCGTACAAGCACGGTCAAGCCGCAGATGGTTGTGCTCGAGCTCGCAAGGCGCGGGTCGCCGTGGCACGAGGGGTGGACTGCGGAGGGTGGCAATGCTGTGCTTGTTTGCTTCGAGTACGCGCGGCGTGTGAACGTGCCAAGGGCGCCGACGAAGTTCGCAGCCGATACTCCCGCGGCATTCGCCCGCCTCACCGCGACGGAGCGCGCGATTACCGACAATCGATATCTCGACGAGGTGTCCGGCGTCGTCGTGCACCCATCGCGCGCCGCTATCAGCAATCTTGTCATCAACGGGTTGAAAGATCAGCCACTGACGATGAAGCCGCTAAACAAGACGGCGAAGAGCAAACACGTGCCGTGGCTTTTGCGGCTATGCGCGCGCCATGCCGCATTCCGACCTGGCGATCGCATCGCGATGCAGCGGGATGTGCCGACACTTGCCGTCGAGTGTGCTAAGCCGCGCCTCAAAACAGTGGTATCCGCGCTCATGCGAAAATGCATGGATCTTCTGCGATTGCTCTGGTTTGCCTTTGGTCTTTACATGCTGCGCCAAGCAGAGGAGAGAAGAATGAAGGCAAAACGAGGCAGGAGGAAAAAGTGATGAAACATATATAGATCGCTCATTCAGCAATGTAATAGAAATGTACTTCGTTTTGGCTACACGGATGACAGAAAATATTGTTTTTCTTAAAGAGCTCGTTCCGCTCCGTTACATAAGGGCTACTGCGCACCGCCACCACGGCCGCGACCTCGACCTCGACCTCGACCGCGACCGCGGCCGCCGCCACGACCACCCGCACGGTCAGGTTTTTGGGATGCGCCGGAGTCTTCCGCACCCTTCTTCTCGGAAGGTTCGGGGTCGTCCGCAGCGCGCTCCGCGGCAGCGACTCCGCCGCCGCCGCCGCCGCCGCGCCCGCGGCCTCGTCCACGTCCACGCCCACCTCCACGGCCACGACGTCGGCCGCCATCCTCTGCGCCGTCAGCGTCGGTTTCTGCAGAAGACGCGTTCGACGTGGCGGTGCGCAACCGCTCGGGCGGCACAGGCGCCATGTACCCTGGGTGCTTCTTGTCAAGCGGTTCGGTTGAGAGCGTGAAGGTGATGACGCTAACGTGCCGTGTTGTCTCGACGGTCTTCAGTCCCTCCTCTGTTGGCTCCCACGTGTCCGTGACGTCGACCGAGGATATGTCCACCGTCGCGTGCAGGTTTGACACCCTGTGCCGCAGCATGTCAGCGACTAGCACACACTTCTGGATCGCCTGTCCCATAGCCTGCAGCACGATCTTGCTGTGCTTTCCCTGAGTTTGTGCTGCTGCGCCTTCCGCCAGTGGTGTCGTCGCCGCCGCCGACGCCGCCGGCCCCTCGAGAAGCGTAACCGCATACGTCACGTAGTTGGTAAGTTTTCCCACGGTAGTGATTCGCACTTCACTCGGCGCAATCTCTTCTCCTGAGGCACCTGCTCCTGCCCGCGTTTTCTTCACTGGAGTCACACGCACGTACTTGTCCATGGTACTATTGTATTGCAAACGTACAGTAGAGAAAAGAACGGTGACAGGCACACACACGTGGTTAATAAGCGAGGTCTTTTAAAAAAGGAAAACACACGGTCCTTGTAAGAGTAGAGAGGGTGTAACCTAACCCTCTTGTAACTTGTAAGACACGTGTGTCACTGTGTCGTGTCCCCTCCCCCTCCTTCGAGAAGAACACTGCTCACAGGAAAGAACAAGGGCCCGGGCGTAACCCTAACCCTAACCCTTGGCTCGTCTCTACCCTAACGTTTGTTGTGTCCTTTACAAGTGGACTTATTGTTTCGGAAAAACCCTAAAAAGCAGCCCCCTCGCGACGTTTTCGTTGTTTCTGGAGAGCGTTGTTTTTGTTCCACCTCCGCCACAAACAAACTATTCGCCATGGCGTCCACGTTCCCTCTCACCATCAACGTCTCGAGTGGTGGTAAGTCTGTATTGACTGTCTCTTCTTCATTCACAGTGCTTGAATTAAAATCCAAAATTGCCTTACCTCTTGATAAGGAGGGATTGGATATTCCCCTCGTAGAACAACGTTTGATTTATCGTGGTCGTGTTTTAAAGGATGATGCCGCCTCATTGGAGTCACTTGGCATTGCCGCAGGAGGTCAAACGGTTCACCTCGTTCGGTCGCGAGGGGCTTCTGCGGCGAATGCGGCCGCAACGCCGACCCTTGCGACTCCTTCTCCTCCTGCTAACAACAGTAGTAGAACGAATCCGACGACCACCGGGGGCGGGGGCGGAGGAACCATGCCTGGCATGCCCACGTTGCCGTTTGGAGGAGGGGCGGACATGCCAGACATGTCCGCGCTCATGGGAAGCCTCGGGAACGACCCGGCGGCGATGCAGCGCATGACGCGAGAAATGATGGCAAGCCCCTTAATGCAAAACCTTTTCTCCAACCCGGAGATGATGCGCGCTGTCGTCGATAGCAACCCCATGCTGCGACAGATGATGGAACAGCACCCGGAACTCGCACACGTTCTTCGCGACCCGAACGTTCTACGGGAGTCACTGAATGTTGCAAGCAACCCAGAACTCATGCGAGAGCAGATGCGTACGACGGACCGCGCGATGAGTAACATTGAGAGCCACCCAGAAGGTTTCAACATGCTCCGGCGAATGTACGAAACGGTTCAGGAGCCTCTCATGAATGCCGCGGTGTCGGGAGGACAGACGCCTCAGCCTCCGACTTCGTCTGCGCCGGCGGCTAACGCAACCCAGAGCGAGTCACCCAATACTGCGCCTCTGCCAAACCCGTGGGCAAGCGGCGGCGGCGGCACTGGTGGAGGAGGCTTGGGCGCGGGCGCGGGCGCGGGCGCGGGAGGGGGGAACGCACCTGACCTTGCCGAGATGCTGGCAGCCATGCAGGGTCTTGGAGGAGCGGCGGGTGGTGGCGCCGCGAATCCACCCAACGCCACGGATCTCGCGAGCATGCTGAGTGGCGCTATGGGCGGCGGCGGCGGCGGCGGTAGTGGTGGTATGCCACCGCCGGGAACTTTGTTCCCGGGCATGGGCGGTGCAGGCGGTGGTGGCATGCCCACACCGGAGCAGATGAACGCAATGCTGTCGAATCCGATGATGCAGCGCATGATGGAGCAGATGACTTCCAATCCGGAGACGATGCGCACGATGATGGAGTCCAACCCGATGATGCGGCAGGCGATGGATGCAAATCCACAGCTGCGCGAGATGATGAGTAATCCTGAGGTTCTGCGGCGTGCGATGGATCCACAAAACATGCGAGCGATGATGCAGATGCAGCAGGCGATGCAGCAGTTGCAGGGCTCCGGCTTGGTTCCGGACGTCGGTGGCATGGGCAGTCTCGGCGGAATGGGTGGATTCGGCGGATTGGGCGGTGGCTTCGGCTCACCCGCAAACAATGCGAGCAGCGAACCGCCTGAGGTTCGGTTCGCCTCGCAGCTTCAGCAGCTACGCGATATGGGATTTGATGGTCCGCAGGCGTTGAGAGCTCTAGAGGCGACGGGAGGGAATGTCAATGCGGCAGTCGATAGACTACTGAGTGGTTTCATGTAATTGGGATCTTAAGATCGCTCATTCAGTAATGGAATCTCTCCTCTTTCTTTCCGTACTCGAATAGCCGGGTCTCTGCACTCAAATGAGGCTCTCTCATGAGAATAGCAGACACTCAGCACTCAGCAGCGAACCGTGCAGTACTTCCTACAGTAAGAAGTAGACTACGATAGACTAGTCTAGGTAAGCCGGGAACACGCACCGTCCAGCACAGCAGTACTTACACGTAGCCCACCTACGGTAGGAAGGGTGGGCTTCCTTAGGCCCACCCCCCTGGCAGCCTGGGGTAGACATGGAGCGATGGATGGGAGACAACTGTCGTCTTTCCCCTTGTTTCCCCTTCCTACTCGGGTTAGAACTCGGAGACTGTTCGGCAGAGACTTTCGGGGTTCCGCCGGGTTGGGTCGACTTTGTGCGCCTTCTCGACGCGGCGCCATACTCTTAACACGTTGGTTAAGTTCGCTTTACCGGGTCAGCTGTGCCCTTTTCCATGCCCTCTGTCGACTGTCTGTCTGAATCCATAACGTTCACGCACCCGCTGTTAAAGCGCACGCTCGTACTCCCGCAAAACCCACGTCAACGTGCCGTAGACTGCTTCGATGCCACGTCACGATTCGTTTGGCAGGCGTGTATGCCGCTGTGCACATACCTGTGCGAACACGCGGACATCGTCAACGCACGTGTGCTCGTCGAACTCGGCGCGGGCGCAACGGCACTCCCGTCTCACGTCGCAGCGGCGTTAGGCGCATCCCTCGTCGTCGCCACGGACGGCGACTCCTCCGCTGTGCAAGCCATGCAAGAGAGACTTCGTGACGGTGGCGACGAAGAACCGTGGACGAAGAACATCAACGCATGTTCTCTACGGTGGGGTGACGATGCGCACGCGCGCGAACTGATGCTAACATACAACGACGGAAAACCGGTGGACGTCGTCCTATGCTCAGACCTTCTGTACGGGCACGACGCCGCGACGAGCGGCGCGCTGCTCGAAACCATTCGAACTCTGCTCGGTGACAACCCGAACGGCGTGTGTCTCATGAGCTACCAGTTCAGAGATAATCTTCTCGGTGAACTCGACTTCTTTGAGCGCGTCTCCGACACATTCGAAAGTGAGGCGGTGAGTTTGCCACGACACGACGGATCCGACGACGGCGACGACGACCTCTGGCTCTTCACGCTCACACAGAAAAAACCGCCTGCATATGTCACGGTGTCATCAACGCGATTGTGCGCTTTTGACCAGTGGGCACCACGATGTGATGTTTCGATACTATTAGCACCGTTCAAAATTGTGCCGCTCCCTCCGTGGTACATCCGTTCGCTTCGCGCGGGCGGAACGATTGTTGCCCCCGAAGGACATACATCTTTCGCGTCACCTCACGACATCGACGACTACGCGGCGGCGGTTGACGACAATGACAAGCACTACGATGAGGATGACGACGAGGAAGAAAAGGATGACAATAACGACGATGACGTCGAGAGAGAGCAACTCAAGCATGCCGTGGAATCGGCGATGCGCGAACTGGACGACAGTGCTTGTGCACCGAAGCTGAGATGGAGTGCACCAAAGGATGCGACATTCATGAGCTGTGATGGAACACTCAGATGCACTTCGTTTGATGAAGTTGACCTACTGATGCGTTCCAGCGATTCAATTGCTTACGATGTGAACACTCCATTCGAAGGGTGTGCTGATGTCACGAATGCAGATCACATGGACGATGAGGGATGGACGCTCGCGCTGCGATCTTGGCGTGCGGTGAATCCCATGCTCGAATTTCGATGCTTCGTTCGGAAAGGCAAGCTCATTGCGGCAAGCCAGCGTGATCCAAGTACTCACTTTGACACTCTACACGAGATGCTTTCGCGTGACAACGGCTCGGCACTCGTGGAAGCACTGGACACTTTCTGGGAACGCAAGCTAAAACCCAACCTTCCCAAAAGCCTTGTGCACTGCGCCTTCGACGCATACACGACGCCAAAGGGCGACGCAGGGTATGCAGTACGCGTGATGGATGTGAACGTATTCGGCCCACCAACGCTGCCCCTCATGTTCGACTGGAGCGAGCTGCACGCAGATGAATTACCGTGGAGTAGCAATACCGAGATTCGCTGGGTACGCGAGGCGACACATATTCGCCCTGGCCTCAAGTCGGCACTCCCTATCGATCTGATCACCTCTGCGAGCGACGGTGACGGCGACAGCGACGACGCTGGGGAGCGTGCAAAGCGCCTGCTCGAGGCAATGGCGAGTTGAACATTTGTACTCATAAGTGTGTAAAAGAAGAAACCGTGTGCTTTTCTTTAACTGTTTTTGTCTCACCCACCAGGAAACGTCCTCAGCCTCCCCCCCCCCCCCCCCCCCCCCCCCCCCCCCCCCCCCCCGCCTTAGACCCAATCAGCCTAACGTCGCTTGTCGGCGTAGTCCACGTAATCATCAGGTGTTGAGCCTGGCTTAGAACTTGGAACGGCTGTTGTGAAATCACTTCCGCCAGGTGACATCGGTGCTGCCACCGGCGTTACCACCTCCGATTCGCCAACACAGTGGATAGGAATGGTAAGCGTACTTGTTGGCGCGTCTTCGTCTTTGTCAGTATTCGTCTTCACGGTTGCCGTGACGGTGGCGGACGACGGCGCGCACACTTTTCCTGCATCCAACGCTAATGTGCACCCAATCCACATCTCACGAGATGTGCCGTCGATGTTTTCACTTCGTGTAATGTTCGCAACGAAAGGGGCGGGAGCCGCGCACACGAAAGTGGATGGGTCCAGGGTGAGCGGATTGCCATCGCAATCTTGAACATCTGGGGGTGCCACCGCGACGACGAGTGATGCCGTGCACGTCGCCCCGGTGCTAGCACACACACGAGCGAACGAAAGAACAGTGGTGTTAGAGAAAGATGACGCCTGGCTGAATGTGCTCAACTTCTCGAAGTGTGGTGGCAAATTCGAATATATTCCCGCCGGCGAGGCGCCGGGGTAGATGTACGTCAGGTTGGCGGACGCCGCGAGCTCCGGAGCGTCACCATCCGTCACTGTCACATTGAAAACGCACGCCGTGTACCGGTCGAGTCCCGGTGAAAGGCGAAAGTGTGCGCGCACGCTCGGGAATGTGGAATTCGCGCGCATCACACTGCCAGACAGGCGCGTGGTACCCACGGGGATAGCCTTGCATTCCTCGCCATCGCCGTCGGGAATATGCCACGTGTAGACAAGATGCTTCGTGTTGACGTCAGCGTCAGCAAATGTCGCCTCCAGCTCAACATCTTCCGGATTGCATCCTTCGGGTTGATTAGTGCTCGGCGTCTCCGCGATCACGCGTCGAAGGCTTGCCACCTCCGGTGCGGTGTGGAATGCCATGTCAATGCTCGCGCGCGAACCGAGCTTTCTCATTTCTACTCCAACCGAGGCGGTATCTACAGGCTGCTGCGTGTTGTTTCCTTGCGCCCACAGCACAAGCTCGACCATCGCTGTGCACTCCGTGGCACTCGCTGCACCGCAGCTCAAGGCGATGATCGGCGTCTCGATCCAGGCTGCAGGCAACGCTGAATCCGCAAAGTGCACCGAGTGTACACCCTCACGTTCCACCTGCAGGCTCGTACCCGCGTCGCCCTTCATGGAGCCCATGCGCCACGAGTAATTGACGGTTGTAATGCCTGGCGGCACAACAATGGTCGCGCCTACCGTACCTCTTGCATCTCGAATGCACGAAGCTTCGTCGTCTGGCACGTCCAGCTCACGCGGCGTGCAGAAGCTGAGCGACGCGGGATTCACGACCATGGATGCGATCTGCGCCAGCCCCCCGCTGCCACTCGTCGCGCCCTGGCGATGACTTTCCACGTCGAGCAGGCGCATGGAAATGCGCGTCGCCACTCCCTGTCGGATCGTCACACTCGGGCTTCGGCCTGAGTACAACACATCGTCCGCGGCGTCCTTCGCCAGCGCCTCGAAGTGCGTTTCGGAGCCGGGCACGTCCGCCGGAATGCCGCTCAGGTCGAGTCGCCAGTCGCTCTTGCTGCTTCCTGCCGTTTTCTGGTCTGGCACGCGAACCATCGCCAAGGCTGCCGATCTTCGCGCCGACTGTGCGGTGTCGTTCTTGAAGGTGCGCACGGCAACCACCGCGACACCGGCGACGCGTTCCTGTGCTAGAAGCTTGCGCGCATTGAAGAAGGAGTCGGTGTTGTCGGGCACGTGTGCGACGATGTGTGCTTTTCCCCCGCTTCCGTCGTCACTTCCCGTGAGCACGAGCGACGGTGTAGCCGGCGTCGACGACTCCTCGCTTGACACGTTGTTGAACGCCCCAAGGAAGTATGCGCACCCGAGTGCAACTGCGGCGCACACCAGCAGAGTCACGACGTGGCGCACACTCGGATGTCGTTGGCTGGTCGCGATTTGCTTGAGTGCCTGCGCGTGGCTATTGAGCAGGTCCATGAGCTGCGACGTGCGTCGTCGACTGCTGCTGCTGCTGCTCTTCTTTTCCTTCTCCTCGAAGACTGCGTTGTCGTATACGCTTTTGGTTTTTGAGGAGTGGTTGTGCTGCTGGTACTCATCCTCTAGCGCGAACTCTTCTTGTTCTTCCGCAGTTTCCTCATCTTCGTTTTGTTCTTCACTTCGTTTGTATTTTATGTTTTTGTTGTTGCTTGTTTTGTCTGTGGTGAAAGATTTTGCGCCGTCGAATAGCAAGTTGTTTACGGAGTCGTTCTCTCCTTGAAGCTGAAGGTTTGAAGCTTTGTGCGTGGACGCGTCCATATCCACGTCTAGCGGCGGTGGTGGCAGCCTCATCATCTTCGAGCCAGGACAGCACGGAAGATTGCCAATGAAGAATGACTTAAGAGGCTGCAGAATGAGTGCAGGAGGTGTGGCAAGCAAGTCTCAGTTTCCAAACTACCCATACTCTTGCCAGCGCCTCTTGCATATGATAATACACACTGTACAAGGAAAAGTGAAGGGTGCATTACCGCTTCACGCGTTCACGTATGAGTGCATGGCCCAAAACGCAAGTCTCGCCAACGAGCACTACTCGTTACAGTCTGTGTCTCTTGAAGAAAGAGACGAAAGTCGGCCTGGTTTCTGCACATCGATCCGACTGAGGTGTTACGACAGGAGGTAGCGTGATGCGGCCGCATATGGTGTGAAAGGTAAGTTACGCCTAAAGGGAGTGCGATGCTGCTGCCTGCTGCGCGAAGGGAGGGAGGGGAGGGGAGGGCATCCCAATACCGGTTCGAAGACGAAGGGGCACGCCAGACAGCAGACGTGAAGCTTCACCCCAGGCAGGAGGGGAATAATAACGCTTGCCCAAACATTGAGACTAGGGGTTTGGGCATCACCGTCTATGCTCGGTTTAGGCAGGACCTTATAGGGTCCTCGTGAGCTCCTCAAACGCAAGGTTTACGCTCCATCAGGCTAGAGCTCAAACCCCGCTACCGCTCGTATATTTGAGTAGCCCCCAAGGATAGGGATTGCCTAAACGCTGATGTGATTGCCAAAACCTCAAATTCCCGCCTCCGCAGTCAACGGCTGGCATCCGGAGAGCCGAGCCGAAGCCCTTTCGGGCACCTCACAAGGAGGCGACCACCAACCGCCAAACGGTAAAGGGAGGGAGGGAGGGCCAAAGAGGAACGGGCAATCAGAAATCAGCGACGCGAGGAGAACCCAGAGCCCTCGCCCAAGTGCCGGAGCGCAAAGAGAATGCGCTCCCTAGATGTGGCAAAGTAGAGATCCACCGCATCGCTTTTGCAGAACCAAGCACCCACATCAGCTACAAAACGTCGGCAGTAACCGTCGTTCCAGAGCAAAGTCGCAAGCGTTTTGCGGCCGCTGTGGGAGGCAATTTTTCGATCAAGCGCAGTCGGGAACAATTTGCGAAAAGTGTCCCTCCATACACGCGCGAACCCGGTGTACATTCCAGAGTTGAAGGTCATCAACTTGACCGACTTCGGAGCAGACAGGAAGAAACCAGCAGCAGGCCCATTTGGTGGCCGCGCTTCCAGAATATAAGACAGCACATCATCGACCGGGCGAATGCCAAGCGCAGGTATGTCGCACGGCACTACCGCAATGCGACCTCCACCGGCTTTGATATTTTTGTCCGTATCAACATTGATGCACAGATATGGGCGGCCATCCGGCTCATATTCGATCCAGATATCAGACCCGGGTAGAAAGTGCACCTGACGTGCGTGCCCTGCCCCCTCATCAACGATCTTGTATCTCACGATCAATCTCTTGGTCGCGCCTTGACGGAGCATTGCCACCAATGGCAGCATTATACATAAGCGCCGATGTTGATCAGGGACTGACGTCGAAAAGGATGCGAGCATTTTGCGAGCCTCCCCGAGTTCCAATGCCTGCGTGGCTTTGCTAGCCTTCTTGTACACCGCGCGAGCCACCGCGAGCAAATCCCGAATCAGCTCATGTTTGCATGGATTAGGCATCCGGTAATCCTGGTCAGGGAACGCAAGTTTCACTGAGTCCGAGACATATGCATGCCATGCAGATACACCTGCCACGTGCGCAGAAACCGTGCTCGAGTCTAGCTTGAGTGTAGCGAGCTCGTGCATGATAAACTCCCGCATCGTGACTGCGGTGCAGGGGAGCACCCGTCTGTTGATGAGATCGCCGAAGCGTTGGAGTGCGCGCACACCAGCCAGGTGTTGGCCGTGTGTAGCCTTGCGATTCCGATTATGCATCGCGATCAGATACAGCTTCGCTAAGCCCACGCGCATACGGCGACGCAATCGTGTACCGCGTTCGTCCAGCGGTAGATCATTTGGTTCGTGTGTGCCGGCGAGGCAGATCGCACACACGCACACTGGTGCCGGCGGCATCGCCGGCAAGCCATGGCATTTAAAGCACAAAACCCGGCGGCATCGTATACAGAATACCGCGGTCTCGGCGCATGTCTCCCGACAAGCGGGGCAATGTGAGCATGCCTCCGCTCTCCTTGCCATCAGAGTTGTCGCGTGCGAGAGTGCCTGATCTCCTGCATGTTCGGGTTGCGGGTAGATAGGTGAGTATGACATCAAAGGAGGCTGGGCCTCGGTCCACTCGCGCGCGCGGCATTGTAGCATGCTCCTCCCTCCACTCTGGTGATGTGAACACGCCTGAC
Organism: Pycnococcus provasolii; assembly: GCA_938743325.2. Lineage (NCBI taxonomy): Eukaryota > Viridiplantae > Chlorophyta > Pseudoscourfieldiophyceae > Pseudoscourfieldiales > Pycnococcaceae > Pycnococcus > Pycnococcus provasolii. The sequence continues at coordinate 316,754 of OW568890.1, forward strand.
GAGCCAGCCGGAAAGCGTGCGAGAACTCTCATGCCTTTGGTGTAACGCCACCAGCTAAGCGCTCCTGTGGACCAAACGGGAAGAACGCATATTAGCTCCGTGGAGTCCGGTGCCCGTGCATACTGAAGACGGGCATGCTCCATCACGCGTAGCAGCATCGTGTATGCTGGATTGATGTAAACGCGTAACCCTTGCCACTGCTGATCGAAGCAATCTTCAACCACAGACCAGTAGCGCGGTACTTGAGCGTTGAGACCAAGTGGGTCTGCGTTGGCGTCCACATCCGGAGTCCCAACGAGTTGGCATATGCGTTGGAAGTGCTTCGGGTTTAACATCCAGTTGTCTCCGTCGCGGCTGACCTTCCATCGGGATATGCCATCTGCTAACCAGTTCAGTTTGCCCGAGAGGTGCCGCGCTGACACTCTCAGGTGGAACTTTTGTTCGATTTCGTGCAATCTTTCCAGGCAACTCCGTAGCCGCGGCGCCCGGCAAGACCTTTTATTGATTACCGCAACGAAAACGGAGTTATCCAATCGCCCCAGAACACGGAGTGGCTTGCCAGGTTGACCTTCCAGCCCCATTTTTCCGAAATGTTCGACGGCATTACAGAAGGTATTAGCCTCTCTGAAGTTCGATGTCGTCTTAATTAGCCGTGGTGCGTGGTAATCGTGTTGATACCGATGCGGTCCCCACCACGCGCCGCCACCAAAACCTGACGCATCCGTAGTCACCACAGCGATGTCTGTGCCCGGCACATTAGCAGGCTGTCGACGGTCGAAGTCATCATCCAGTTCGACGCGCCGAGCATCCCATAGGCCAGGACAGATATCTCCCGGGTGCAGATCCAAAGGGCGTGTGGTCTCCTGCAAGATTCGACCTTGCAACTTGCGCAGTGTGGACTCATCTTGCTGACTAAGACGCACGCGGACTCGTGGAAGCCATGGCGCTTTGCCGTGCATCTCAGCCAAGCGCGGATTCTCAAAGGAATCTCGCGCCGGATACAAGTCTGCTAGCAGCTGTCGGAGAGGGGGGTCCACGACCGACACCCATTGAATTTGTCCAATCACGCTAGCTAGTTCGATCCTTGGTACGCGTATCCCGCCATCCGTCGCTGCGTGCACATGCTTAAACGCTGCTTCGTATAGACGAGGATACGAACATCGAGCCGCCAGCTCGCTCGCCCATTCGGAGGGAGCGTGACGCATCACACCTTGAGGGAGACCTTTTGCGGCTTCGATCTCCGTTGGCCTGAGGACGTCCCCTCTCATCCAGTTCGAGTCCCACACGCTGAGCTGACGTATAGTGCGGTTATCTAGAAATGGCAGCCGGTCGGTGTTCACCATTCGCCCTCTCAACGCCACGTGGCGCGCAGAGGGTACCACCTTGCTCGGGTGTGAATCCGGCGCCCAGCCCCAAAGGAGCACCATTCCTAGCTCAGCTGACCAAAGGTCTCTGGGGCGAACCGTGGCTGCGCCGAGCACCATCTCGAGGCGTTCAAACGACTTCCACCACCGTGCGTCAGGTTGAAGAGGGGCCGGTGCCTCCACGTACAGCTGAGCGGAGGGGTAGAGTCCACGCCAATAGAGACACTGTCTCCTCAGGGTTTCAAGTTGGCCTGGATTGTTGCCTGCAGATGCCAGCAATATCGCTGAGGGTGCATTCTCTCGTGACGCCATGTCATTTTCGTTGGCAAACCGGGAGAACTGCATCATCCCTCTACCTTGCCTGTGTGACGCCATGGACTCCCACAAACTCTCTTCCTTTTCTGTCACCACGAGCACGCCATACTCTTCTATGCGATGGGTTATCTCATCTAGTCCCATTGAAGCGGAGCCGCCTCTGCGCTGTAAGTCTAGTACCCAATTCTTTGCCGCCGGCACTCGCTCTCGGTCCAGGATTGCTTGAATGTTACGCGCATACCGCTCTCGTCGCTCGCTCGAGACCATCAAGCACTGTTTCACAGTATTTATGGTAACTCCAAGATAATCTTGTTCTGTAGCTGCCCACTCAATCTTGTTCGGGTGCACAGCCACTCCTAGGTCCGTCAAATATCGAATTACCGATCTCAGCTGAGCATTTGCTTGCTCTTGCGTGAGGCGGCTAGCGTGACGCATTTTGAAATCGTCGATGTAGGCTCCAACGCATTTGAATGTGGAATAGTCACTCTCCGGTGTCCCGGGCTCGCAGTATCTCAGCCCGTTCTCGTTGATAAGAGCCTTGAGCTTGACCGACCAGCGCTGGGCAACGGCTGGCGCTTGTTGTCCTCCGAACAAGTAGAACCGCGGTCTCCAATCTTGAGCGGCGGTGTCCGGGTCACGCAGACTAAAGAGGTCCGCGTCCAATGCGGACTGAGCGAAAAGTAAGAAGTAGTCCGATCCGTCGATACCCGTCATCCAGTCATTCTGTTCTATCGATTGCACTACATCCTCCACTGCATCCAGCCGGCAATTGAGCAACTGATGCGCCGCATTCACGCCGATGGCCGTGCCGTCAGTAACGATCCGGTACTTATCTTTGACCACCTTGTAGATACCTCCCATAGGCGCGCGATAATCGGGCTCGTATAGAAGAGGTCCTTCTAGCCAGCTTTGCTTCCACTTAGCAAGCTCTTCCATGTGTCGACCCTCTGGGCACGAACCGGGCGGATCCAGAATGCGCGGTTCCCGACAGGTAGGGTAGTTGTCCTTCTGACACGGTGGCGGGTCGTGGAGCAGCTTCGCCCTAGTTCCCCAGAGAATATCTTCGCTTTCCTCACGCGTGAGGTCCTCGCCGAGGATCGCTCGACGGTTGATGCGAACTCCCTTGCAGTACGTGTCGAATCTGTCGTCTTGGAACGTCGCTTGCCGATCCGCGAACTGTGAACACCACTCCCCGGCTTTGGGGAGGCACAGCGTTAACAAGCACCGGCTGCTCCGCACTCCTCTCACTTGCAGATAGACTCGCGCTTCGCCACGATACAATTTCTTGACTACTCGGATGCGAGTAGCCAGTTCAAGCCAAGGCCAATCAATAGCCCCCTTGGGACTTCGCGGTCGACGCTCGTGAGCAAGTAGCATAAGAAGCTGCTTGATTCTCGCGGCTCGATCCGAGTTTCCGCTTCCAGGCGGCGGCATTCCACTGGGAAGGCCTTGGGGGTCGTGGAAATCCGCAATCATACGTCCTACCGTCCTGATTGCTCTCAAGGTTTCCATCGTCAGCGTTGCCCATGCACCCCTTGGTGCACTCGGCGCGCTGTCATCAATATCATACGGGCACGGAACGGCTATCTCAAGCTCTCCGTCTGTGAGCCTCTCGAAAGGGTTCCCGTGTGTGCTTACTCCTCGAGCCGATAGCAAGCGTTCTGCTCTTTCTCGTCCAGCGGTCCACCGCGACCGGCTTGGGACAGGGTCCACCTGCATGGCGGTGTAGCTGTCAAGATCCTTTAGCCGTATCTGCTGTTGTGCGCCTCCCTCCGGTGAGGAAGACTCCCTCCCGTTTGGTACTGGCATAGGGTCGGGATCTGTCAATCGCATCAGCACAGGCTCGGGCACATGCTCGTCCTCTACCGAAGGATTTGGGGCACGGCCGTCACAGCCATGCCTTCCCCTATGCAGGCGACGTTTTAGTCTCCGTTGCTTTGCGCGGCGTCGCTTCCGCGCCGGAGTTTGACTGCGTGCTCACTTCCCGGGGCCGCCTGCGGCAGCCTTCTCGCTGGTGGCATCTTTGTCAGCGTCATCTTTGTCCCCCCCGTCATTAGCCTTCTTGTTCAGGAATGTCAGACGGTTGTGGAGCTTTTTCGCGAACGTCAATTGAGCTTCCAGGTGCGTTCGTCCAGGGTGCAAGTTGATGAGCGAACGCGAATAACGATAGCAGTGCTGGCAATGGATGGTCGCATCAAACTGAGCAACCTCTCCCTCAGGTGGTGGCGGCTTTCCCGCCACCGCTGAAGCCGAAGCCACATCGGAAACAGCCATTGGACGGTAGACAGAGAACGGGGCGCTGACTTGCTGCATCGTCTCCCCAGACGCCAGGCGCGCCTGCAGAACATGATAGGCGCTAGTATGCTGAAGCACAAAGACCCCGTTCGCCCCGCTGACATCGCTAGGCAGGGTGGGCTTGTCCGCGAGACGCAAATGTTCCCACCACGCTTGATCCTCCTCGCCAAACTGGCGAGAGCTGGAGGTCCAATCAGCAGCTCGTTTGCTAAGCATTATCAGTAGCACGCCGGCCGACCAGCGTTCTTCCAACGATACTTCACGCGTCCAGTAGAGCGCAGTGAGCTTGAGGATCGCCATGCGTGACATAAGCATTCTCAACATCTGAAGATTGCGCTCCCGATGCGCGCAATTGCGCGCGTAAATACCCTCGCCTGTGCCCGTGGTGGCGTCGATCCATATGTCATACACATGGCGGTAAACATTATCGCACCAGAGGTTGAACAGATCAGCATCTACATGTCCTTGAGCATGGCGGAAAGAGGTCCAATTTTCCACCGGGTCCTGTAGCGACTTGTGCTTGCGCTTCAGAGGGACCTGCCCATTCCTCCAGAGCCTGAGGTCTGCATCTGTGAACGGCGCCTTGAGAATGCTGAGAATGAATGAGAAGTAGTCTCAGCAAGAACAAGATGCCAAGATTTCTACGCGTTCGCGTGATAAGGGGGGCGGGAGGGAGAGTGTGGGAGGGAGAGTATAACGAAAATAATCATGAACAATCATTAACGTCCATACGCCACATCACGCCACAGGTGAAGAACGATGCCTTCCTTCATCACCAAATACACACACGTCATAAATAAACGAAAAACAAATACATAATACACACACAAACAAATAAAACAATACAAAGAACAGGTAGCTAAACAGTACTAGTACTACACAGCTCTGTATCACACACTCTGTAAAAACAACTTTTTTTTTTCGGGTTAGGGTTAGGGTTAGGGTTAGGGTTAGGGTTAGGGTTAGGGTTACTGCAGCGGGGACCCCGCTAAAGGTTAGCGGGGACCCCGCTAACCCCGCTAAAGCTGAGCGGGGTCCCCGCTAACCCCGCTCACCCCGCTCCAGCGGGGTCCAAGACACCCCACTCCACTTAGCGGGGTCGAGTGCCAAAAAAAGCGGGGTTTAGTGCTCCCACCCTCCTCCGTGTAACTCAACCACTCTTAACTTTTACTTAAGGTGTGTCTACCGTAGGCTTGGCGGTCTTACGTGTAGTGAAAGAGGACGGCTTGAGCTCGCCGCCACACTAGCTAGTGTTGGAAGTCCGCACACATAATACTTAAGTTTTAAAAGAGTAACTAAAGAAATCGCTTAAGAATTACTATTTGAATCAACCTTCTTCGAATCAACAATGGAGTTAGAAGAGGAAGAACTTGTCGCTCCCGTCCGGCCGCAAAGAATCACTCGTAACATGAGGTCAGGTGAACTGCTTAAGTTACAGCGCGAGACGTCTAAGGCCATACTTTCACACCTGATATACGACATGGACGAGAAAGAATCGGAGAGCACCGTACGCTACGAAGGTGACAGTGCTGCCTACAGACTGTGGGAACGCGCTGTTATCTCAGCTACCGAGGGAATCGACTACGACAACCTCGAGCGAATCATCAAGTACGACGAAATCGACGAGTACGGAGACGACGACTGGAACTTGTGGTACACTCCGAAAGACCGACGTTTTCTCTACCGAATTCTTATGGATACACTGAGCCCAGCGGCCAAGGATATCGTCGAAAGGCATGGTAGTGGCGGCAAGTCAAGACGTGATGAACGTCTTGAAAGTCGGTTTAAAAGATTATTCGGATGATTTAGGGGTTAGAAACCAAAGATGGGGGTTCGCAACCAATGACCAACGGTCATATTTGCGGATGCAACTTTGCCCCAATAAGGTTCGGCCTTAATACGACGACGTTATTTTCCATACGTCATGAGCCTTGCCTTTTCTGTGATAACCTTTGGACAGCTACAACGTTACACACGAGTACGCCGGCGTACATAAAACACAGCAACTTACAGCGCTAACAACGAGCCTCGCCAGCAGACGACAGACGTACATACACTAGCACACCACAGTCAACTTACGCGTACGACGTGCACGACTGCCGTGAGCGACGTTATTTGAGCCACTCGCGGATTTCGTGTTGTGCAGATAATAAACAAAAAATACAAATACTAAAAGCCGGTGATCTAGGCGTATGGACATCACGGTCTGGCTACGGTGCGTCGCGGTTTGTCTGTTGATGCGCGTTGGATATTCAAAAGCTCCGGACGAATGTTCCACCGTGCTGCACGTGTACGATCCGTTGCCGGGTGTTGGCCTTGGTCAGGTCGCGGCTTCTCACGCGGCTGTCATGGAGACGTTCTCGCGCAGGAACATTGGAGTCAGTATTCATGATTGCGCGCTTAAGAAAGAGTACGAACTGAGGGCGTCGTGTACGGAACGCGTGTCGTCGTCGCTGTTAGAGCTGTACACCCCGGCGTCGGAGTTCTCGTGTGGCGTCGCGCCACCCCCGGGACTCACGCTTTTGGATGGACAAGAAAATTGGACGAACGCGAGAGCGAACCGAGGGTTTCTTCTTATCAATCCACTACCAAAGTACGCTTTCGGATGGATGAATCGAAATTGCGATTCGGTGAGAAAATGGTTGCGTCGGCCTTCGAAACTGGGAGAAACTTTGTTTCGTGACGTCGAAGCAGTCGCGGTCGCTTTTCATGTCAGGTTTTTCGATGGAAACGATGCCTTGGTATCCGTCTCGGACGACCTCACCGTGACCGTGAACGAAGACAATGGCGACACGAGAGTCGCGTTCATAACCGACCGAGTGGTGCGAGACACGGTTCATCACATCGTCAAATTTGCCGGCGCGGAATGGGAGAAGAAAAAAACTTTCACGTACGTGGCCACCGACAGTCCCACTGTCCGGAGAAAATTATCGAATTTCACGTTCATCAAAACAAACCCACACGCGGAGTCCAAGATACCACCCGAGCATCGCCTCTACGACACCGCGTCGCTGTACGACTTTCACGCGCTCAGCATGGCGAGCACGATCATCTCGATGCCGACTTCCTCGTCATTTTCTCAGTACGCAGGCTGTCGCGGCGAAGCGCGCGTTTTGACCGCGAAAACGTTCAAAGAAATAGAAAGTTTATTGCAGCACGCAGGAGTCCGTTAAGTCAGATCTCATGTCACTAATAATATACATTAGAGCTCATCGTCTAAGAATGCTATTTATACGCGGACCACTCCGGAACCCCCTCCGACACCTCAGACTTGACCGAGGGGGCGAGGAGATTCTTTTTTCCGTTCGTCTGGCATCTGAAGCACGTCGTGTTGTGCGCGAGGTTCAGCATGATGATCCGGTGCATGCGTGAGTTGTCGTTCCGGAGCACGGCGTTGAGGGAATCCCCGGATAGATCTAGATTTGATTTTGGATTTTACAGGTTATTTGGGCGCTTAGGTGGCCATGCTTTGCGCCCTCTGGGGCCTCTGGGCATGCTTTGCCCCCCCCCTTAAGCGGCCACGCATTGTAACCAAGACCACCACTTCTCGTGCCAACTTCCCACTCGCGTTCACACACGCGTACGCGCTTAGTGGTTACGCTCACAATCGTTGTAAGGGTACCTTCCTTATCGTGTCGTGACTGTCGTCACACATACTTACCTACCGTACCTGTTGGTTGCCTTGCCTACCTTGCCTGCAGGTGACGTCAAAGAGTGGCCCTCCAAAGCTCCTGGACCTAAAAAGGCGAACCTACTAAGGTCAACTTCACAAAAGGCCGGGAGTCGGGAGTTGCCCCCTCCAGTCAGCCAGGGGAGGAGGGGAGCAAGCGACGGGAGCAAAACCGGTGGTGGTGCAGTTAGGGTTCGGGTTAGGGTTCGTGCTCGGGTAAAGGAGTACTTAGGGTTCGCCCCCCCCCCCCTCCGGCCCCCCCCCCCAGTTCTCCGCAGCCACAAGAAGTTCCCTCAGCCAACATGGCGTCCCCCGGAGGTCCCGCAGCGCAGGCGGCGGCGGCGGCGCTCGCCAACGCGCTCGGTGTCGTCGCGCGGTGGTCCGTCGGACTCGGCATCGCAGGATCTGTCGCACAAGCCTCTTTGTTCGACGTCGACGGTGGCGAACGTGCCGTTATGTTCAACCGACTCTCAGGGGTCTCGCAGAAAGTGGTCGGAGAAGGAACGGTACGTTCATGGAAGAAGGTTCTTGGCGTGATCTTTGCTTTGTTCTTCTTGCTCTGTGTGATCTTAGAATTGGTTTAGGCTTGGGGTTGACTGTGACTGTGTGTGTGTGTGTGTGTGTGTGGTTGTGTGTTGTGCACATATGCATTGCTTCATTCATTCACAAGTGGGTTCACCTTTTGACTGACATCTATCCCTTTTTGATTTTTGGCCACTCAAAAACGTATTATATACAGCACATCATGATCCCGTGGTTCCAGACGCCGCACAAGTTCGACATACGCACGAGACCCAGGCTGATCAACACAGTCACAGGAACGAAAGACCTGCAGAACGTCAACCTCACACTACGTGTGCTATGCAGACCGGAGGTGGACAAACTCCCGAACATTTATCAGACGCTTGGTAAGGACTACGACGAGCGCGTCCTACCATCCATTGGAAACGAGGTGTTGAAGAGCGTCATCGCAAGGTTCAACGCGGACGAACTGCTCACGAAGCGCGCCGAAGTCAGCCTGCAGGTTTCACAGGAACTTCTCAAGCGCTCCGAAGGTTTCAACCTCGTCCTCGAGGATGTTGCCATCACGCACCTCACGTTCGGTCAGGAGTTTGCTAAGGCAATTGAGGCGAAACAGGTGGCAGAGCAGGACGCGCTGAGGAGCAACTACATCGTAGCAAAGGCGGAGCAGGAAAAACTTGCCGCAGTCATTCGCGCGGAAGGCGAGGCTGAGGCGGCGAATCTAATCTCGAACGCGACGCGACGTGCGGGAACAGCCCTCGTCGAGCTGCGCAAAATCGAGGCTGCGCGAGACATTGCCGAAACGATGGCGCGAAGCGGGAACGTCGCATACTTGCCCAGTGGTGGGAATGTGCTGCTGAATCTCGCAGGAGGGGGTGGAGCGCGCTAGTCATTGAGTTTTACCAAGATCGCTCATTCAGTAAAGTAATAGAGTTTACTTCGTCCAACAAGTCGTCCATTCACACCATTCACTTTTTTACCACTCAGCCCGACCGGTGAATACATTCAGCAACGCGATTTTATACACGGCGCTGGTGATGTCGAAGCTACTATAGGCTTTGAATAATCAATAATCAATTGAGAAAAACTTTCTACAAATCACATATAAAAAAGGTACTATACGAGTCCTTGTTTATCTAAGTTCTACGTTGTTTTTAACGCAATGCGCTCCAGCTCCTTCTGAACGAACGTGCCCGCGAGCATGGCAGGATACCGTTCGTTCGACTCAGGCTCGTCGAATTTCCCCAACGGCCGAAGCGTCTGGTCGCTGTTGACATGTGAGAATACCGTGCTGCTTACGCGCCACGGCGATTCGCCGCGCTGCTTACGCGCCTTCAACACCTCGACGGTCGCCTCCGTGCACACCACCTCGTGCATTCCAGCCTTCACGTAGCCTCCCGTTAGTCTCTCGAGCTGCATTCCTGCCTGCACGAGCAGGCACCCATCGGGCACTTTGACGGCGATCTTGCGCCCGTCGCGCAGCCAAACGAACAGGCCTGGATACCGGCTCTTGCCGTGTATCGTAAACAGGTTGAGGTCGCTGTGGTATCCGGCGAGCACGGTTCCGATTTCGTTGTGAACGCTAAGGTCGCTACCCGTCGGTGCAAGTAGGTGTGGCCCTTGATGCATCAGCTTGGCAAGTGTGTCCGCCTCCCAACCGAACCCGACACTCGCGAGTTCTGCGACAGCCTGCACAGCCTCGAGCATGCGCGTGCCCCACTTGTTCATCGTCGTCGGCCATGTGTCCTGGAAAGCGGCGGGCACGACGGGCTCTGCATTCAACTCGGCGAACTTCGTTTCTGCAGGTCTTTCTCCTAGTCGCCAGAAGAACCTCCACTTCGGGTCCGCGCCCTTGGGAAGGTGTGCACGGTGTTTCTGAGGCTGGTTCGACATTTCCTCCAGGCACGTGGAGTCGTGTGCGCAAAACGGCACTTCGACGCCGTCAGGCGTGACCCCCACTTGGTAGTGTAGGGCAGGTCTTGCGTCAACAGGCACTTTCGCGTCGTACGCTTGTCCGAAGTACTCCTCCATGAGGTTCATGAACTCGTCGTTATCCGCGGGTGAGACGCGTGGGTCTCGCACGACGAGCACGCCTGTTTCGTGGAGACACGAGGCGACGGCACGTGCTTGGTCGGTATCCTTTGTCTTAAGGAACGCGTCGAGGTCAATGACGGGCAGCATGCCGTCGTCGTACTGCGTCGAGCTGTCGGCACGCTCCGAGCGAGTCGACGAAAACGGAGGGGCGGCCATGGGTGGGGAGTGTAACGTCTGGAGGGAAAAAAAAGGATGGGGGGATCCCCCCTAGAACTACTTTTCATAGTACGCTAGACTTCCGCCGCCGCCGCAGTCCGGTGCCAGCTTACCCTTTCCCCTCCCGGCACTCTGATGAGCAGCCATGTCCCTCTCGTCGTCTATGCCTCATTCACGCACGCACACTCTTCCTCTTCTTCATCCTCGCGCAATACTTCAGCTTCCAAGAAAACCATGTCAGCCATAGTCTTCTCCATAGGTGGTAACGCACTCGCGCACTTCAAACCCGTCAACGCCATCACATCAGCAACTTCCATCACGGCGACGCAAACACAACTTATCGCCATCGAACAAACGACGAAAGGGAACGCGCAGAGTGGTGCGACTTTGCACCATTTCAGCCACTCAAAACCTTCACTGGTAACGCGATCGTTCACGCCCGAACGCGTGACTTCTCTCGCATCAGCGGCGCCGTTCGTCATAGCTGGGGGAGTATCAGGCGTGTGCTTTGTCTGGGACGAAGACGACGGCGTGCTCGCGGCGGCGCCAAGGTGTCACCACAGGAAAGTTAACACCGTCGCGTTCAGCCCAGACGGCGCGCTCTTCGCTACGGGCGGGGACGACGCGGTCGTTCACGTGTGGAGCCTCGCACACGTGCTGGCGTGTGGTGCCGAGGCGACACCCACGGAAGCGGCGCCGCTCGTCACGTTCGCGCACCACGCGCTGCCAGTCACGGGTGCCGCATTCGGGGAGACATTTCCCAGCCCCGACGGCGTGCTTGCGAGCGTGTCCGCGGACAGATGCATTAACATACACTCCGTGCATGCAGGGCAGCTTTTGCGCTCCGTGCGAACCCCCGCCCCACTTACATGTGTTTGCGTGTGCGCGTGCGATGCTGTCGTCGCCGCGGGAGCGGAGGACGGCGCCGTGTACGTGGTGACGCTCGTTGGAAGTCCAAGCGATCAGTCAGGAGCCGTGCGTCTCGTCGGACACCCTGGTGCGATACGCTCGCTGGCGGCTGTGCCATACCGAGGGTGCATTGTCAGCGCATGTGCGGGAGGCACGGTGCGCGTTTGGGACGTTACCGACGCAGCGCGCGGTGAGCATGACCCTGACACAGTATCCGCCACATCGTGCGTCTCTACATGGACCCATGCTGCGAACGCCGCAGCTACCGGTGGTTCCGGTGGCGGTGGAGCGGTTGCGGCTGAGGGAGTTGAGTGCTCGTCCGTGCTTTGCATGCCATGTCCCGCAGATCTACGTGGGCGACTCTCCGCCTCGCGCGTTGGCACAACCACCGACGACGTTACAACTTTCGCCGCTGCTATTGGCGGCGACGGTGGTGGAGGCATTAATTCGAATTTGCAGCCATTCGAAAAGTACTCGAGCGTGCAGGCAAGACAAAACGCCGATCGCATTCTGTTGAGAATCGGCGCATGCGATGACAGCGACTAAGATTGCTTATTCAGTAATGGAGTGTACTTTACTTTGTCCAACGGTCATCCATTGTAGTTTTGCTGATCTCAAAGGCGATTTCGTCCGTCGGAGGTCCTTGGATGGAGTCGGCAACGACGGAGAGGCTCTGGAACGCATCGGACATGTCGTACAGGTAAGGAAGGTCTTTCAGGATGAATCGCCCTCCGATGCACTGCATTTTGGAGAATCCTGCAATTTTGCGTAGGTTGGTGTTGTTGACGAGCTTCAGGTTGCCGGTGATGATCGCGAGTTCGTCGAATTCGACGAGATTCTAGAACAGAGAGTTGTGATGCGACACTGATGGGGAGCCGTTGCAGAAACCATTTTCTGAGTGGCATCGTGGAGGGGATTTCTGGGATCCCGCTCGAACCAAGATTCAATGGCGGCGCACAACGTTCCCGGCGTTTACTTCGTGTAGGAACCTCCCGGAGGTCCCTTTTCTTAATATTTTTCACGCCTTGCCGCCGCCGCCGCCGGACAGCTGGAGTTGAAGCTCAAGCTCCTGATTTATTATTGTAAAAAAAAGAAAGAATTCACATTACAGTAGTACTATGAATTCACATTCACGTGAATCAATCGGAGCATTTCAGTGCTGGGTGGCGAATCAAAAACGAATCAATTTAAAATGATGTATTGGTTTCATGGACATATGTCGATCGCACCCGCCAACGCGAGCAAGCGCAACACGACAGTGTCCGCAGACCAGTCATGAAACCTGCTCAAGCGCGGCGACACCGCATCTAATCGTGCCGCGATCATCGACGTCGTGTACGAGAATCCGAATAGCGAAACGCGGTCGCATATCGATGTGGCCACAAACAGTCCGTGCAACCCGCTGTTAAGGTTGGACGGGCACCCAAACGGCGGCATCCCGAGTCGTCTCAGGTCTTTGCGAAGCGCAAAGTACGTCGTGATGAGGTGCTTGATCATCTCCGGCGAGAAGATGTACGAGTCGCGGTGCGCCGAGCGAATGCGATTCATGAATTTGAGGCTGCCGTAGTTCCAGAATAAAAAGCTCTCGCCCTCCGTGGGATTTACCTTCGGGCCACTTATGATCTCCGCACGCTTCTTGTTGAAGACGCGGAACGACGTCTTTGTGCCGCTGAGAGAGGATTTCGCGTAGAAGTTGAAGCGAAACACCGCGTCATGCGCGTCGATCGCCGCACCCTTTTGTCCAAACGTCAGCCCAGGACCATTACCGACGAGGGCGCACGTACGAAAGCCACGCTGGATGTCCTCCTTTGGCTTAGATGACGCACTCAACGTGCCCTGGCTAGCCGTTTCCACATTACCAGATGTGCTCCCGCACCCCTTCGCATTCACCATAAGGCACTTGATCGACTTTTTCAACATCTTCACGCTCGCGAGGTTCGAAGCGGCGGCGCTTGCCATCTCCTCATCTGCAGCGCTGCACGCCCGTCGTTCCTGCGTAGACTTCAGACATCTCGCCAGCGCCTCCTCGGCGGGGCCACGTATGCTTTTTCTCACGCTTCTCTCGCTTGCGCATCGGCCCATGAGTGGCTTAGAACCCACCGCTAAACCTGACGATCGCCGCGACCGCGATTGAAGAAGAGAACGGCCGCGGCGGAGCGTGAGATTGCCGCTCAAGTCGTCCTCCATGACATTGAGCAGTCCCCGTGCGAGTCGTGCACGATAGTCATTGCTCTGCGGCGTTGGCCGCGCCGCCATATTGCGTTCGAGAAGCTCCTTCGCCTGCTGGGCGTCGAACGGATTCCACGATGGAACATCTTCAGCAACGCATGCAGACTTGCGTCGCTCAGCGAGTTGCTCGCCAGTCGCCATCTTCAAGTTTGCCATGCCTCGCGGCTTGCGACGACGGGGAGCAGGGGCAGGTGGGCCGCCAGAGTCATCCACATCCTCATCTTCCGCCGCCTCCTGCTGACGCGCCGGCGGCGTCTGCGCCGCCTGCCGTCTCGTACGATCAAACATGGACGTGCGCAGCATCTCGTGCATCCTTTCAACAGCAGACGGCGTCTTTGGCTTATCCTCTTCGTTTTCGCGGAAGTTGAACGTCTCAGATTCCTCTTCCTGCACCGGCGCCGGCTCTGGCTCCGGCTCTGGCTCTGGCGCTGGCTCCGGCTCTGGCGCTGGCGCTGGCTCCGGCTCTGGCTCCGGCGCTGGCTCCGGCTCCGGCTGCTCGCTTTGCTCGACGCGCTTTTCAGAGAGCTCCTCCTGTTTCTTCTGCTGCTGTACGTCAGGGAGCACATCCTCCTCTTCGTCGCGTTCGTCCGCTTTGTCGTCCTGAAGTGCGGGGTTCTCCGTAACCGCAGCCACACGCCCAGTTATTGTTCCGGTGGCGTCAAGGTTCCGAATCATTTCTTCGATGCCAAGTGTCTGGACGTAGCTTCTACTTCTTGTGAATGCCAAGATTTGTCCCTGAAAGAATATGGCAACGAGAAGGAAAGCGAACACGCACACGACGCAAGAGAGCGCCCGAGACATCGTCGGACTCATACCCCCCCTAGTCGATCGTCTCTCCCTGCCTCTCGACGTAGTCATGGCGTCGAACGAAAGCACTCCGCGCACGTCCGAGTCAGACGGGCTATGCAGTCCTCCGTCTCCAGACAAGGCTGCGTCACGGAGCACGCCATACTGCGTACCTGCGGAAGCGGCCGGCCCTGGCGACAAGCCTCCGCTTGGCGTGCTGCTGTTCCACGTCCACGACGGCATCGCGCGCGAGCCGGCGGAGGGTGGTATCGTGTGCGTGCAAGGGCGATGCGAGGGAGCGGGAGGTGTGCGCGGGAGGGAAGGCGAGATCGTTCCAGGGGGGATCCCGATCCGGGGGGCAGGGGAGGTGGGCAGGGGGAGAAGACCACCGGACGCACGTCCGCCGTCGAGCTCCACGAGGCCGGCTGCTGATGCCGGATGCCTGACGACGAGATGAGGGCCACCTGGAGCACATACCAAAGATCTATGGAAAGCTTTAGCGTTACCGTCTTGAGCGATTTTATGCTGCGCTGATGTGCGCGGCGCCGCGCTGACACTGAATGGCCTGGAATGGGATGAAGTGTGAATCATGGTGTGAATCATGGTGATGTGAATTTTTTTGAGAATCGGTTTTACAACAAAGGGTGGTTCCAGCAACTTACGCTCCCTGATCCGTGCTCGCACCCTCTCGCGGTCCCTCGTCGATAGGCGCCTCAAGGTAGTACAACCAGATGGCTTCGTGACTATCCTTGAAGTAACGCGAGCTTGCGTGGAGCGCCTCGAGATCCTCCTCACCCTCGAGCACCGTCAGGTCCGTCTTCGCCTTCCCATCATCTCGCGTCTGGCTGTCCACCGTGAGAGCGTTCGCGATGTACAGCGTAAGGTTCAAGGTCGTGTTGTTCCCCTCCGTGGAGTTCTTGAGCATGTTTTTGAGTGCCGCCGCGGCGTGCCTCACCTTGCACTCCTTCCCACGCGGCACGTTCACGTATGGTTTGTTTGCAGTAGGCAGACGTGACCGCGGGTGCGGATTGACTCTCATCTGCAATCCCAACGGCGTGTGATTTGTGGCAGGCACCCTCGCCCTGGTTGGTGGTACCTTCGCGCGCGTGCCTCCACCTCCACCTTTCGGCTTTTGCTTCGTCACGCCACCGGACACGGCGTGGTGTGTTTTAGCGCCTGCTCGTCCACCTGCTCGTTCAGCAGCAACGCGCTGATGTTGTGATTGTGGTTTGTACTGTGGCAGTGTCGCTTTTGGTTCCTTGTTTGCCCTATCCTTTTGGTTTTTTGCCTCCACCTCGAGGTGTTTGTACTGCGGCGCGAACGCCTGCGCGATTTGCTCGATGCGCTTGGACTCCGCCTCTTCGTACGCTTGCACGTCTCCATATAGGAACTCAATGAGGCTATCCATCGCTGGGTCGTTTCTCAGCCATCGCCGGCTCGGAAGACTTTCTCTGCACAGTGGACACTCGTTCGTGTCGTTCGTTCTGAGCGTGTGCTCTATGCACTCTGAGCAGAAGCGGTGCATGCAGGTGACAGCGATTTTCGTCTGCGAGAGTATGTCGTGGCATATGGCGCACTTGGTGATGTCGTCGTAGTCCTCGAGCGCGAGTGCCAGCGCGGGCGCCTGCTCCTCCTTCTTCGGCGTTTCCGCCATGGCCTGCTTCTCCTGCAGTCGGGGGAGGGAGGGCCGGAAAAAAAAGAGGGAGGGACCTCGGCAAGGGGAGAGCAGAAGGCGAGACAGAACTCCCGCTGTTAGGGTTAGGGTTAGGGCTAGGGATCGGGCTGACGGGCTCGAGATCGTCCTTGTTTTCCGTGGTGTTGTCAGCGTGAGGCCGTACGTAGTGGCGGTGCACATGTCCACTTAACAGGCCTGAGAGGAAGAATAGCCGTGGGCCGCCTGCGCCACGGCCACAGTCACTTTATTATTGAAGTACTGTTGTAGTCTGTAGTAGAGTGATATATATATGATTGATAATTTGATATGATGTTCTTTACAGAGGCAGACAGGCAGTGGGTGGTGGTTGGGTGCCAGTGTGTGACTGTGTCATGTGTGTGCCTGTGTGGACAGTGTGGTATGATCGACAGATGGTTTAGACTTTAGGGGTTTCTGGGGTATCATCTGGTTTAAAGGTGACAACTGACAAGCAGACAAGGTGTTAAATATTAATAAATGTCCGTTCTTAGCATGTTGCAGTAAACTTTCAGATCCTCAACAAAAGTGTTTATTGTCGCTTCGCGTTGTTAGTTTTAGGGGTTCCCCCTTGGATGGGTGAGGAGCACAACCCCTTTGACTAGCCGTTGGGCTCCTGGTTGGGTCGAGACCATTCTGTGTTTTCCTGCCCTGCGTTTGTCAACGCAGTTCAGCATACAACACTCGCACGTCTGCGTGCCGAGGATCCCTAGTTTTCAAGTGGACCAGGTTAAGCCAACGCAGGATTTTGTGGGGTTTGGTAAACTTGTTGTAACCGAGGAAATCCTTTCTTGGCAACTGACTTCTCCCCACATCAATGTATCATTAATCGTTGATTCGTTGTACTTTAATAAATGATGAGGTGGTTAATTGACTGATGGACATAATATTCTAAATTCTAATGGTCAAAAATTACAAATTAACAATATATTATTAAGACATGGCGGGGATTAGTAGGGTTATAAACTTAGTTAGAATACTAGTTATTGTGCTATTTTGATTTGGTTATCAATAAATATTATCAAACTGGCCAGCGACGACAACAATGACAACAAGCGATCGCAAGAAGTTTGGACAAAGAAAATCTAGTTTCCATTACTGAATGAATGAGCGTTCTTAGCTGGGTCAAACATTCCCGGCAACTGCGGTACGCGCGAGATGCTCGACGAACACGGAGAACGAAACGTCGTCCGTGAAGATCACCTCGCCTGCGTTGTTTGCGGCTGTGTTATGAGTTGCTGACGGATTCAATCTCGCAAGCACGAATCGTGCTTGGCTACCATTCTGGTCGCAGTCCACGAAACGTGGCGTGGGCATACGGGAGTTGATCAGCGCCGATGCGTCGTTCTGAGGAACCTCCAGAAGCGCCTTAAATGCCGCGTGCTCCGGCTTTTCGTGGTAACCTGCGTCGCGCCACTGCGCCACGGTCTGGCCGTGGAACACGACGACGTGGAAAAAAGTGTCAAGCAGAAGGATCACGTCAGGCGCGAGGCTAGACACGTCGAGAACCGCCGGCATTCCCACTGGCGCTCCGCCGTTCGGGTTCAGGGCGTAGCGCAGCAGCGTCGGCTGAATCATCACAGCCGCGGTCGACACGCCCTCGCGATTCAGCACGGATCTGAAGTATGCCGTCTCGTCTGGCGAAGAGTTGAACACCTGCAGGAATGGGCTACGTCTCAGGTGGAAGATGAACTGTGGATAGAGGCTCATGTACGGACTTAGGCGGAATGTATTCGGGTCATCCTTTTGATACTCACCGTATTTCGAGCAGAGGCGAATGAGCGTTCGGTCGAGCCATCGAAGCACGTCGAAAGCATCCTCTGTCTCGCCTCGCCACACGCTGATGCGCGCCATGAGCACGCCAGCCGCCTCCTGATCGAAGCCGGCGACAAGCTCGTCGAGGCGTGCTGGATCGCACCAGCGCCGTGCAAGCGTGGTTACCTTTACCCTCGTCTCTCCTGTGGCTGCTGCGACGTATCTTGTTTGGAACTGCAGATAGAACGGGTCGCCTGGCCTGATGGCGTTGTTGTGGCTCTGCACGATGTCAAAGTAGTACGCGTAGCTGCTTCGCTCGTCCACGCATCCTAATCGCCAGCTCGTCGTTCCTCCGCATCCCACATCCGTCTCTGAAACGCGTCCCGACGCGGCGCCCGACGAGGACGCGCCCGTGGCGGCAGCGGTGACTGCGCCGATGCACCCGCTGACGCGTACTTCGCGCGTGCAGAACACGTCGGACGTCGCCTGGAAGCCCATTTTGCACTGCCCTGTTGCCGGGTCACGCTCGAACATGCTCTTTATCGTGTTCCGATACACAGGGTGATCGAACCCGTCGGCGAGAACAATCACGCCACCTGTGCGCTCCGCCGTGGGTGCCATTTCCGCGACTCCCACCTGGTCCATGGCACATGCGAACAGGTCTACCGCCACGCCGCTCGCGACTGCGCGGCTGGCGACACCCGTGAAGAATGCGTGCGACTTTTTGAAGTGCTTGGCGACGCCTGTTCCCTTGTCGAAGTCCTTGTGGCATCGAAGCGGCACGGCCATGTCAATGTCCACCATGAGTCCTGGTCCATGCGTGATGGGACCGCTGAGGAACATCATGACGCGTCCCGACGACACACCTCCCGCCGCCTCGAAGAGGCTGACTGCGACGTCCATAGCCGCGCCTGTACACCTCCTGGGTCGAAATCCGACGGCGACGTCCTGCGCATCAGGCTGCAGTTCGTCGAGTGCCGCCTCGAGAGCAAACTCGCACTCGCTGAGCGGCACCAAAAATCGTCCTTCGCACCCACCACTTCCGTCGTTCATCTGGTGATTTTGCTTTTGCTGCGGTGCAGTTTGGTTGGAGAGCAGCAGCATACTCGCGAGTTTGTCCTTGGGTATGGACGCGTCGCCTCGCAGCACCCATAGCTTGCTGCAGTTTCCGTACCCGAGCTCGTAGAGGTGCACGCGTTCTCCGAACGTAACGAGTCCGACTAAGCTTCGTTCAGGCAGCGATCCGATTGTCTGTTTGATGGAGTCGACGCACGCCGCCAGGTCTTCTCTGGGTTGGCACAGGTCGACAGTGAACACGAACGCGGGCGGCGGCGCGGGTGCCGTTCTGAGCGTGTACGTGAGAGAGACGTACTGCGGGAAGAGTTCTGCGGGCAGGTTCGATTCCGAGATTCCAGCGTAGTGTGCAGGGAATCCGTTGCGTGTGTGGCAGAACGGGCAGACCCACATTTTGGACGCGTAGTCGACTTGGCAGTAGCAGTTGAGGATGGATGCGCATCCTTTGCACGGCAGAGGTTCGTACGGCAGAGTTGGCGATCCTTCGACAGCTCTGAGGGGTGAAATCATGACGCCGAAGGGTACGATTGTGCGCGATGCTTCTATTCTTGAGGATGGCCAAGCGTTCCACGACAGTCTGCACCCTTCGCTTTGCTCGAGCTGCAGGAGTGCGCTTTGCGTGTCCATCATCGTGCCACCAGACTCCGGGGTGTGCGCCATACCAAACCAAACCAAAGCAAGAAGCAACAACAACAGAGCACGCCGCGAAAGGAACAAGAACAGCAGCAGCAGCAAAAAACGCAACAAAAACAGCAACAGCGCGCGTGCGATCCAAACGGAACAAAAAACCGACCCCCGGGGGAGAAAGAAGCGGGGGGAGGAAACGCCGGCGGAGGGAGGGGACGAACCCTGATACCAGACCAGGGGCAGGGCACGCCAATAATGCCTAACCCTAGCGGGCATAACCCTAATGGGCATAACCCTAACCGTCTCACCCTAACCCTCTACCCTAACCGTCTCACCCTAACCCTAACCCTCTACCCTAACCGTCTCACCCTAGCCCTAACCCTAACCCTAACCGTCTCACCCTAACCCTAACCCTCTACCCTAACCGTCTCACCCTCACCCTAACCCTCTACCCTAACCGTCTCACCCTCACCCTAACCCTCTACCCTAATTGTCTCACCCTAGCCCTAACCCTAACCCTCTACCCTAACCCTGATCGTCCCTCCAAGCTCTGTAGGAATCCTATCGAGAAATAGGGGGTTCGGAGGTGCCCTATGTCTAGCACTATGTAGCCGTTGGAGTTGGACATGCCCCTCCTATTTAACTGGGGGTTCCCCTTACCCTTGTTGTCCCCCCCCTTTTCAGCTTTTTGCCATTTTCCGCCTTGTTGATGAGTCCTTTCCTTGTTGTCCCGGGAGCTGTTGCTTGCTGTTGTTCTTTGTACAGTATCCCCCGAGACCCGACGGGTTTGCTGTTCTAAATAACTAATACAACCCTCCCCCAGTCCCCCGCCCCCTCACAGCCTCAGCGGGTGTTCCCTCTCCCTTTCAGCCTTTCTTCCTTGCTTCTCTCCTCTCGAACGGCACTCCCAACAACATAGGGTGGACCCATGCCGCGCGATGCCTCGACGAGCAGCTCCGGCGCGCGGGCGGACTACCAGTACCTCATCAAACTACTGCTCATTGGAGACAGCGGCGTGGGCAAGTCGTGCCTGCTACTGCGATTCTCAGACGACTCCTTCACAACCTCGTTCATCACAACCATTGGCATCGAGTACGTTGACCTTGCCTTTGGAGCTGGCTTAGCGGCCGGCCGGCGGTGGCTTCTTCGGAGTGGGGGGGATGAGGGTAACTCTGGGGTCGATCGACGCGCGGTCACACGTCTTGCACGCACAAGGTGTATCGAGAAGGGACCTTTACAGCTTGACGCTGACTCTTCTTCGTTGGAAGACGTGGCCTGTCGTACAGCTGTCAAAGTCACACGCTCACGAAGCCACACACACGCACACAAACCCCCAAAATACGAAACAGCTTTAAGATCAAAAAGGTTCAGTTTGACGACGGCGTCAAGGTGAAGCTGCAGCTATGGGATACCGCAGGTCAGGAGCGGTTTCGTACCATCACGTCTGCGTACTACCGCGGCGCCATGGGCATCGTGCTGACGTACGACATAACAGACGAGGCGTCGTTCACGGCGATTCGCAACTGGGTCAAAAACGTCGAGAGCAACGCCGCGGCGGACGTGAATCGAATCCTCGTCGGGAATAAAAGCGACATGGAGAAGCAACGCGTCGTGTCCACCGAAAGAGGTCAGGCACTCGCAGACGAGTTTGGGCTCAAGTTCTTCGAGACGTCCGCGAAGAGTGGCGCGGGTGTGGAGGAGAGCTTCCGCGAACTTGCTTGGCAGGTGAAGGAGCGCCTATCTGCGAATAGTGAAACTGCTGGCGCTGGCAAGGCGTCGACAACGGGTGGCAAAGCGTCGAGCAGCCGCGTCAAGGCTGAGGGAAGCACAGGCAGGAAGTTGAGTTTCTGGGGAAGTGCTCGCAAGTACTCAAGCGGCGACGGCTCGTCTCGACGACGTGGCACGAAGTGCAGTGGCTCGCGAGGGTCGTGCAGTGGCGCATCAGCGTCGTCATGACTATAAAAATTGTTACCTAAATTTTATTTTCTTTCATTCTGAGAGAGAGAAAGTGTTTGTGTGCTCTGTGACGTTCCGTTCTGACGTATCGTGTGAGAACGAGCGCTCGAACGTGCATATGTGGACTACTATCCTCAGACTACGCAAGCCAAGGGCTTATAAGTATTGACCCCTTGGGTTACTACCGTATGGCCCTTGCGCAAGTCGAAGACGTGCATGGCTGATTTTGCGGTTCAGCGCTCTATTCCACTCTATGGGTATGGGGGGGCTATGGGGGGGAAATGGTAAAAACGTAGTCGGGGTTTGGTTCCTTCTTTCTTCGAAATCTCCGGCCAAGGCCAAATATTGCGCAATCTCCCGCGTTTCCAAATCACGAATCAGGTGTGGTGGTTGGCAGCCGCCAAGCAAGCCGGGATGGTTTGCAAGCCTGTGATGGGGAAAAACGACGAAAGGATTCACGTACCGGATACACGATACGCCCGCAGCAAAAACCCTCCCTTTGATACGTCTGGGGGGCAGGTGTGCGTTGACCTTTTTTTCTAAAAAAAGCCATTGTTGACCCCCAAAATTTGGGCAAGCAATTTTTCCGTGAAAACCAAGGTGAAACATAAACATCGCGCCACTTGGAACCAAAAAGTAGGGCGATGGCGACAGCAAACGAAAAAGTAGACTAAGTAAGGGAACTACGTGGTACACTGAAGTACCGGGTACCCTAGGTGGAAAAAAAAGCGAAAACAATGCCTCCCCCCTCGTTCAACCGAATATCCACAAGGAGTTGTAACCCAGAAACACCAGAAAGCCCGCGTATTCCGCGTATTCCCTACCGGGTAGATTCTGGGGCCCACATCGCTTTCGTTGTTTGATTTTCTCCAAAAGATTAGATTCACTCCCCGGGGGGATAGATCAGCACTGCCCATATCTCCATATTGTCTCTCGGACGACAAACAACTAGGGGAGGGGGCCTCCACCGTGGCACACCACACCCTCTGTCCCTTTTTGGTTTGTCCCTCCCCTCCTCCTCCCCTTTTCCTCCCCTTTGCGCGGCTCATTCCACCTCACACCGCTTACCTTACGTACACATCAACATCAACTCGCACGCGCGTATCTCTCGTGATAACCTTGTGTTGTGAGAGGAGAACGAACTACTTCTTCAACTACGTATAGAGCTTGCTGTTGCTTGTAGCAGTTTGCTTTCATTTCGGACGTTTCATCGCTTCATTTTCCTTGTTTGCGTTTTTTTTAGCTTTGAGTTTGACATTTTCACCGTTTCTACGCATCAGCTCACTTTTACCGTGGGTGCTCACAACAAAAGAAAAGAAGATAAAAACAAACTGCTCACCTCAGCTCATAAAGCTCATAGACCTTCTCTCGCTCGCTCTCTCCTCTTTTTCTATTCCGTTCATACCACAAAATGAAGGTTTCATCAGCCACCAAGACCACGCAGCAGCGAACTTCGCCTGCACACAATAGGCGACACGCCATGAAACAACAACTACGCAGCAACCTGAAACAGCAAACAGTCCTTCAGGCGGTGTCAGGAAAGGAAAGGACGACGACAGCAATACACCAAAACCAAAAGCAAAAGCAGCCATCGGAAGAGGCGGTGCACAACCTTCTACAGAATCTTCCCATGGCGGATAACAAGTACGTGTCGTTGCCTATCCACACCCCACCTGTTCGCAAAGAAAAAAAAGCTAACACCACCACCACCAACAACAACAACAACAAAAACTCGCTCAGCTGTGTCACTCACGTGAAAGACGACCCTTGTGAGGAGTGCCTGCTTACGTGCGATACGTACCCGCTTCCAGATTTCGCGGAGTGCGGAGGGTGCGTGACCATCGAGCCTGAAGTCGAAAACAACGAGTGCCTTCTGACGTGCGACCTGTCACCCATGCCCGACTTCGAGGAGTTTCAGTCGCCAACCATGACATTCGACCAGCCCGTTCCACGACGCGCGACGAAGCAGAAGAACATCGTCATCACGTTTACCGAAAATGTATCCACGCAAGGAAAGGACAAGGTGTTTGTGCACTCCAAGCCGACGTCTGACGGCGCATCTTGGGGTGGGTGGGTTCTCCTGCCCTCTGTGAGCGCGGAATACGGCCGTGTGCGGCAGATCACGCTGCCAACAAGCACGCAGGAGCCGTTCGTCTTCTCAGTGCGGCATTCGGCGAAACCGTGCAGTGGATCTGCTTTCTACACCGTGGATCCTACCAGCACGAAGCGTGATACGATCGACGTTATTTGCACACCAGATGGGTGCGCTTGGTGATTCAGTACTTTGGTTTCCTCAACGCTGCGGTGCACGGAGCACCAACGTGACGCCCCCACTTTCTCTTGATAATACGCAATACGTAAGATCGCTCAGTAATTCAGTAATTGAACGCGCTTTACTTCGTCCAACGGTCTTACCATTCCCACCATTCCCATTCACCTTTCAGCCCATATTCCTCGACGACATTCAGCAACTCGTTTGTTTGTATATGGCGCTGGTGATTTCGAAGCTACTATCAGGCCACTTTTTGGTTTTCGTCCGGTTCCACTTGCGCTCAATTTGTTGTCAAGGTTGTTGCGTGCGGTGGCGCCAACTACCGCGCCTAACGCGCCTAACCACGCCGAACTAACGCGCCGAAGCACTACCCGTCGCCGAACTTAACCCTTGGAGTGTGACAGCTTATATAAGGCATAATGCAAAGGGCAAAACCCAAAATTCCTGCCCGGAAATTCCGGGGATCCACCATTGGATTGCTTCCCTCCCCTTCGAAGGGGCACCCCTCGCAGCCAATCAGTCCCCTCAGGGCCTGTCCCCTGTTTCGGATAGCCCCTCCCCCCATCCAGATAATACTACTAATCATCTCTGTCTCGCGTGAATCTACTTCTCGTCGCACATTCGCGTCAACTTACATACGAGACGATACGATACGATACGATGTCCGCAACACACACTTGTGGTGTCAACCTGGGGTTCAACCTGCGCACTTGCGGAATCATACCACGCAACCGGGTTCACAACACAAATGCAACGTGGTTCACTCGCCCCCGGCCCCTTCAACCCGCTCGCACGAATCACGCCGCCGTTTTCGCCCTGTCACGCGCAACCTCGTCCTCGACGACAGCCTTATCGTCAACGTCCGTCGGTGCATCCGTCGGTGCGGCTGTTGATGTCAACGACCTGGACGCACCGTCGTCGTCATCGACGTCGTCACAGTCAAAATCGCAGCAAAGCACTCAGCCGGCGAGTCCGGTATCGTTCCAGAGTGCGATACAGCGTCTTCAAAACTTCTGGTCCAAAAACCATAACTGCATAATCTCCATGCCAACAAACTCGGAAGTGGGAGCAGGCACCATGAACCCGAACACGTTCTTACGATCACTAGGACCAGAGCCGTGGTCCGTCTGCTACCCCGAGCCGTCCGTGCGTCCTGACGACAGCAGATACGGAGAAAACCCAAACCGCATACAGCAGCACACGCAGTTCCAAGTTCTCCTAAAGCCCGACCCAGGTAACGCGCAGCAGCTCTATTTACAGAGCCTTGAGGCGCTCGGGTGCGACGTCAGGAGACACGACGTGCGTTTCGTCGAGGACAACTGGGAAAGCCCAGCGCTCGGTGCGTGGGGGCTTGGGTGGGAGGTGTGGTACGACGGCATGGAGGTGACGCAGTTCACGTACTTCCAGCAGGTGGGAGGGCTGCCGTGCGACCCGCCTGCGGTGGAGATCACGTACGGACTCGAGCGTCTGCTCATGGCGCTTCAGGGAGTGGACCACTTCAAGGACATCGTGTACTCGGACACCACGGGAACGACGTACGGGGAGGTGTACCTTCAGAACGAAATGGAGTTCTCAAGCTACCAGCTCGACGAGGGGAATGTCGAAAATCACAGACGAAGGTACGACACGTACGTCGGCGAGGCGGCTGCGCTCATCGAAGCGCGCCTGCCGCTGCCGGCGTACGCGCACGTGCTCAAGGCTAGCCACGCATTCAACGTGCTCGACGCGCGTGGTGCCGTCGGACCCACGGAGCGCGCGCAGCTGTTTGCGGACATGCGCAACCTTGCAAGGGGATGCGCTGGCCTTTTCTTGGAAAGGCGCGAGGAGCTGGGACACCCACTAGGCAATGCCAGCGCTGACACAGCGCCCGCGCCTCCTGAGCCGCCTGTGACCGCGACGACGGACGCAGTGGATCCACGCGCGTTCGTGATCGAGATTGGTACGGAGGAGCTGCCACCGCGCGAGGCATCCCTCGCCGCTGACGCACTCGCAGCCTCGGTGAAGGGTGTGGTCGACGAGCTAAACCTCGATCACGGAGACGTTACTTCGGTGCACACGCCGAGGCGTGCAGCCTGCCTCGTGGACAGGCTAGCGACGCAGACGAAAGCTTTCACGGAGACGATTCGAGGCCCTCCCGCGGCAAAGTGCTACGACGACGACGGCGCGCCAACCAAGGCTGTACAGGGATTCCTGAAAAAGAATGGCGCCTCGGTGGATGACCTTACGATCGCCGTTGACCCGAGCGCGGGCAAGAAGGACGCTGGAGTTGAATATGTCTGGCTGAAGCGAGATGTCCCGGCAACAGCAGCTGGACCATCGCTCGCCGCAGCTCTTCAGGAGAGCGTGCCGAAGGCACTTGCAAATGTCAGCTGGAAGACAATGCGCTGGGACCAGGGCGAGAAGCACAAGTCATATCCCCGACCCGTGCGATGGGTACTCAGCATGCACGGCGAGACACCGCTAGGCTTGTCCCTCTTCGGCGTGACGAGCGGCAAGACGACCGTGGGAGCTCGCATCGGTTCCGAGGAGCCCAAGCTTGAGGTTTCGTCCGCAGAGTCGTACGCCGACGTGCTGTCAAGCAAAGGACACGTCTCCTTTCTCGTGCCCACCGAGCGTCGTGCTGAGATTCGCCGCATTGCTGAACATGTCGCGTCTACGGTTGGTGGACGTGTGCCCCCCACTGCGGACACCGAATCGCTCCTTGACGAGGTGACTGGCCTCGTCGAGAGCCCGGAGGGTGTGTCGGGCGAGTTTGACGCGTCGTTCCTCGCTCTTCCCAGGCCCGTTCTCGAGATTGTGATGAAGAAGCACCAGCGATATTTCGCCGTGGAAAAGGAGGATGGAAGCGCACTTCTGCCATCCTTTGTCGCCATCGCCAATCAGCCTTGCGATCCAAGCGCATGCCGCACAGGGTATGAGAAAGTTCTCCAGGCACGCCTCGAGGATGCTCTGTTCTACTACGAAGCGGACCGATCCACGCCTATCGAGGAGCACCACGCGCGGCTGGACGGGACGGTTTTCCACCCAAGACTTGGAACGCTCCTCGACAAGTGCAAGAGGGTGCAGGCGCTTGTGCAGCCCGTTGGTAAGCTCGTGGGATGCAGCGACGAGGCAATCGCTCAGGCAGAGGACGCTTCCGCATACATGAGCTTCGATCTCGCGAGCCAAGTTGTGATGGAATTTCCCACACTCGCAGGCACGATGGCATCTCACTACGCATCCGCAGCGGGCCAGTCGGATGCCGTTGCTACCGCGCTAGGTGACGCCTACCTGCCGAAAGATTCGGGTGTGTCGAGCGTCGTAGATGTGCCGTCGAGCGAGTCGGGTCACCTTCTTGCTCTATGTGACAAGCTGGATGCGTTTGTCGGATTGTACCGAGTTGGATGTGCCCCGCAGGCGAATGCGGATCCGTTTGGTATGCGCAGGTTGGCCTATGGCGTTCTCGCTCTCCTGATGGGCCCGACTAACCATGCATTGTCAGGCACCACCACAAGCGTTCCCTGCAACAGTGCCGACGTCACATCGCTCGTTGCTCACGTGCTCAAGAATCTTGAGTCGAGCGGCGATCTGCGCGAGGCTGAAAAAGCATCGTCCGAGGAAGAGGGCAAGGGGAAGAAGAAGAAGAAGAAGGTGCAGGCTGATGGCACGGCTGATGATATGGTCGATTTTCTAAATCGCCGTCTCTATCAGCTTCTTGCAGATGCCAAGGCAGCGCCCGTAGAGGCGATTCGCGCCGTGCAAGGTGTTCGCGGCGATCCACGCCTTGTTGCCAGCACGCTGCAGTTTTTGGCACCGAAGCTTGCAGACGGCAGTCTGGCAGACCTCCTCGGCTCATACGTGCGATGCGTACGCATTCGGTCGAAGAACGCGGAAGCTGTCGAGGCGGCTGGGTGCGGCGCAAGCGGTGCGGATGCCCTTGGTGCCATTGACACATCGCTTTTCGAAAATGACAGCGAGAAGGAGTTGTACGAGGCTCTGAGCGTTGCTTATGAAAAATACGACAAGGACATGGATCTTAAATCTTGGATTGCCATGTCCTCTCCCCTCGTGGATCCTGCCTCCAATTTCTTCGATGGGACTCTTGTGATTGCAGACGACGAAAGTCTACGTGCTAACAGATTGAAACTTGTCAGCGCCCTAGTTGGCCTTGCCGATGGTGTCGTGGACGTGACGGAGCTCACAGGGCTCTTTTAATTTTTGATCTTTTCAACAGTTCCTCATCCTGGGGTTGGGACTCGGTGACGCGACATGTGGCTCGTCAGTTCTGTTGGCACGTCGTCGACGGCGTGCAGCAGCAGCAGCGGCGGCAGTAGCAGCCTAAGGTGAGGTGGCAACCATGATTTGAATTGGATCAAAAGGGTGAAGAAAATGTTTTCGTTCTCCGAATTTTATGTCTTCTGTTACCTTTTTTGAAGAACCCTGCAAACACGATTTCCGATCTTCAACTTCACCCCTCCCTTTCGGCCTCACGGGCAATTTATTGAATTAAATTATTTCCCATCCCCAGCGCGTGTTTTCTCTTATTAGTTGGACTTAGTCCACCACGACTTGGCCATGCACAGCTTCTTGCAGTTGGACATCTTTCCTTCCTTTTGCATGAAGCACTGCGGCGTGTGGCAGTACCCCGACGCACAGTTGGAGTGCATCTCACATTCGATGCCGTCAGCAAGGTTGCGGCGGACTCGGCGAGCATCAGTTCCCGTCAGGTCGGGGGTATCAGTTCCCGTCTTCTCGGGGTCGGGGGGAACATCAGTTCCCGTCAGGTCGGGGGTATCAGTTCCCGTCAGGTCGGGGGTATCAGTTCCCGTCTTCTCGGGGTCGGGGGGAACATCAGTTCCCGTCAGGTCGGGGGTATCAGTTCCCGTCTTCTCGGGGTCGGGGGGAACATCAGTTCCCGTCAGGTCGGGGGTATCAGTTCCCGTCTTCTCGGGGTCGGGGGTAGCATCAGTTCCCGTCAGGTCGGGGGTATCAGTTCCCGTCTTCTCGGGGTCGGGGGGAACATCAGTTCCCGTCAGGTCGGGGGTATCAGTTCCCGTCTTCTCGGGGTCGGGGGTAGCATCAGTTCCCGTCAGGTCGGGGGTATCAGTTCCCGTCTTCTCGGGGTCGGGGGGAACATCAGTTCCCGTCAGGTCGGGGGTATCAGTTCCCGTCTTCTCGGGGTCGGGGGGAACATCAGTTCCCGTCAGGTCGGGGGTATCAGTTCCCGTCTTCTCGGGGTCGGGGGGAACATCAGTTCCCGTCAGGTCGGGGGTATCAGTTCCCGTCTTCTCGGGGTCGGGGGGAACATCAGTTCCCGTCAGGTCGGGGGTATCAGTTCCCGTCTTCTCGGGGTCGGGGGGAACATCAGTTCCCGTCTTCTCGTCCTCGTGCTTGTGCTCGTCCGTTTTCTCTGAGCACAAATCCAATTCCTTATGCCAATCGCATGGGTGCTCTTCGCATGTGTTTACCGTGGTGTAGGTTGCGCACGGCGTCTTCTCGTCCTCGTGCTTGTGCTCGTCCGTTTTCTCTGAGCACAAATCCAATTCCTTATGCCAATCGCATGGGTGCTCTTCGCATGTGTTTACCGTGGTGTAGGTTGCGCACGGCGTCTTCTCGTCCTCGTGCTTGTGCTCGTCCGTTTTCTCTGAGCACAAATCCAATTCCTTATGCCAATCGCATGGGTGCTCTTCGCATGTGTTTACCGTGGTGTAGGTTGCGCACGGCGTCTTCTCGTCCTCGTGCTTGTGCTCGTCCGTTTTCTCTGAGCACAAATCCAATTCCTTATGCCAATCGCATGGGTGCTCTTCGCATGTGTTTACCGTGGTGTAGGTTGCGCACGGCGTCTTCTCGTCCTCGTTCTTGGCACCATCAGCAACCGGTTCCGTCGCCGTTTTGATATCGCACGTACCACCGGTGGCCGTTTTTGTCCACTCGCAGTCATCATCAGTGCCCAGAGTCTCGCAAATAGTCTTTGTGACGTATTCAGCGCACACCAGCTCTGGTGGAGTTTCGGTGACGTTGCCCGGGACCGGCGGGCATTCCAACATAGTAAGTTGGCACGTTCCGTCATGGCACATGATAGGCGTTTTGTCATCACACGTTTTAGACGCGCCAACCAAGTTGGTTTGGCCGGCTATGAACGTGTCCGCGTTTCCTCCGCCAACTTGAAGCAGGTTACGGCGACGCGCGCTAGCCGTCTTCGTCACAGTCGCAACCACCAGATCAGCTCCGATGTTGATTATCTTGTAATCCTTTGGGGACACCATCACGGCATATCCACTCGCAGTGTTGAAAGTCACAAGGCCGGGCTTCGCCGTGAAGCCAGTCACCGTGAAGCTGCGCGTCGTCGTTCCCGTGGCGAGCATAAGGCTTTTCACGCCTCCAAGGCTTGCCGGTGTCATACCGACAACATCGAAGATGGAGCTGGACTTGACAGCCTCGCCAACGGCGATGGGCGTCGAGGTTCCCTTCTTGGTAAGTGTTCCGTCGCCGCTCGCCTTCGACTCCTTGCTCTCCTCCACGACGACGGCGGTGAGTCCCACGATGACACCCACGAGGGCACACAGGATGACCATGAGAACACCGGCGAATATCATGAGGCGTTTCGCCGTCTTCTTGCTCTGCTTGTAAAGCTCCGCGGCACGCGCAAGCTCGAGCGGCGCAACGGTGCCGTCACCGTCAACATCGAACGCCTTGAGCGTAGGCTGGATCTCCTTGGGCAGCGTCTTGATGGAGATGGAGCCCTCCTTGTTGGCCTTCTTCATTTCCGCGTACACGGTGAAGACCTCCGTGAGTTCGTCCATCTCGAGCCTGCCGTTTTTCTCGTCGTCAATATCGCGAAGGATCGGCTGCAGGGTCTTGGGGAACGCGCCGACGCTGATGTACGGCGCCGCTGTGGTCAACGGATCAGGCAGCTCGCTCGGGTCGATGATGCCGTTACCGTTGGTGTCGTACTGCTGGAGCTTCTCCCGCAGTTCCGGCGGGCAGTCGGCGATCTTCACTCCGTGCAGCACCTTGCGCACTTCTCCCATAGCTTGCGTCGTCATGTTGTCTTGTTCTGGGTCCGTCTCCAAGGTTGACGCGATGTCTGCAACGTTTAGCTGGAACGACTGAAGTCTTTCCACAGGCATACAACGGCAGGCAAGGCGGCCTTTGAGTTGTGATGGGAGGGGAGGGGCGAGGAGGAGGCGAGGGGCGAGGCGAGCACGGGGCACGGGGCACGGGGCCCGGTGAAGTTTGTGCGGGGGCGTTTTCCGAACACGCCTGCTGCGAGAGATTGGCACGGCTTCTAGGCGGCGGCAAGGCGGCAAGGCGGCAACTCTCCTAACAAACAGCCAACGCGTTTTCCCGGTCCTTGCATTCCGTTGGTTCGCCAGTTGCCAGGGCAAGGCACGTGCTCCTACCGCAGGACGCGTTTTGTGCAAGGCTCCCTCTCCCTCTCCCTGGCATTCTCGGCCTGGTCCACCGGCCTGGACTAGCGGCCGTCTCGCTAGCGCCTAGCGGTGGGGACGAATCGACAATCCATGGGGGCAACTAAACAAGGGGCCACCGAGTCTCTCTCGTCGGCTCATTATTTTGGGGAATATGAGCTCATTATGAGCGTGTGCGATCCCACAGTGAACTCCACCGAGGGCAGCGAGGGTCTTCCCCTTGTCGAACTCGACGCCTTTGGGATGCCGTTTCTTTGGCCGTTCATCGGATTCCAAGGTCCAAACCAGCCAGCAGCTTTGCACTTTGCAGCATGGGGGCATGAACCAAGGGAACCAGGGAGGCCACTGGTCACTGGCTCTCGCTCGATCAATCACGTGACCCCCCCCCCCCCCCCCCCCCCCCCCCCCCCCCCCCCCCCTTGAAGATGCAAAACCGGTATCCCCAAAAGACTTGCTCCAGACATGGCAGAACTTTTGCCAATCGATGCAAGACAACAATGGTCCGGACAGCCTGGAGTGACTGCCCAACAAAGTCGAGTGACTGCCATAAAGGTTACGGGCAACCCGTCCCGAAGCTAAGTTAGTTGGTTAGGTTAATAACAGCCAATGCCTCTCGACCTGGGATACCGACCAAAGCAAATGCCTCTCGACCTGAAATACCGACCAAAAAAGGGTTTTTCGGGGTCCCTTACGCGGTGGTTTGCCAATTCCTTATGCGTCACGACAGCGTCAGGGGCACTTCGGGTCCGGATAATCGCGACCATTTTCTTCAATTCATACCACCCGAGTCGCGTTTGAGAGGTCTCCGTTGGTCGCGCGGAAACGCTGAAACCGTCACGCAAATCCGGCAATTATTCCAGTACGATAGGACCAAAGATCACTCAATTACGACCGGTTATCGCAAAGTTATTGCTTGAAATACCGTCACCATTAATTTAGCGGACCTCTGTAAGGTTAACCCAAGGGGAGTTATACTCTAAAAAATATGGGTGACTTGTTACAAAATATCGTCGTCGAGCATCGCAAGCGCGATTGCTTCCTCTGCCGCCGCGTCTGCGAGAGCTTCACGGGCGAGCATGTCAGCCGCGTCATCGACGCGCTCCATAGAATGCGTCGACCCTTCCACAAAATCGCCGTCTTCCGCGAATGCCACTTCGGTATTGTCTGCCTCGGCGTCGGCAGATGATGCCGCATGCGCGACTTCCAGATCCTCGTCTGGAGGGTGACGAAGCTCATCCTCCACCACCTCGAGCAAAATTTCTGTGGCAGCCTCCGCAAGTACATCTGAACACAGATCATTTGCCTCCTTATCCGCAATAGGACCATTTCGAAGTTCGCTCACCAAGCCTGTAGCCTGATCATGCAATTCACGTGCTGTGGTAAGCGCTGTGGACGCGTCTCTAACGTGCTGAATGCGAGCCGCCCGTGCTTCCTGCACCTCTGCAATCGCTGGATCCACCGGAGGCGGCTTGACTTTACCTATTTCCGTGTCCTCGAACATGTAGATGTCCTCTTCCAGACGACGTTCCCTGCCTTCGCGTATGTCGAGAATCGACTGGTACTGCTCCCGCCTTTTCCTGTTGTCTTCTTCGATAGCACGGTGTATGTGATATTCGTAGCCAGCTTGCATTGCATCATCCACCGCCTTCTCAGAAGCCGCAATCTCAGCTTGTGCTTCTGCCAAAGCCTCCTCTGCGAGCTTCTCGGCGGCAGCCAGGGCAGCAGCCTCGCGCGCTCTGCGCTTCGCCTCAGCAGCCTTGGCTGCCTCTGCAGCACGCTGGTCCCTTAGCAGCTCTCCGGTCGCGCGAAGGCTGTCGACGCGAGCGCTGAGTGGCGCATCAGAATGCAGCAAGTCTCGTATCGATTCGGGCGACTCCGAGGGGAAGAGACGATAAAGCGTAGGAAACGTCTCGTCGAAGAATGTGATGCGCTCAACAGCGTCCGCGTGCAGCATCTCCGCAGCCTCAACGACACGATGGACTGCGTCGACGCGTTCGCGCCGAGCGAGCACGTCGATGCGATGGAAGCGCTTGGCAAGTGTTCGCGAGGCGCGCACGCACGCCCAAGCAAGGCCGACGCGTCGGCTGTCAACCGCAGCTGCAACAGCCTCATCCGGATGGCGCGGCGTAACGAGTCGCAAGGCACGGCGCTCGACGTTCTCCGGAAGGCCGATGGCGTGGGAGATTTTGTCCAGCCTTTGCTCCGCACTCCGGAGAATCGCGGTGATTGTGGCGGAATTGTTCGCCACTTCGCCGCTGTTGGCAGGGTGCGCGATGTGTTCGAACCAGTCCCGAGGCGAGAGCGAGACCTGCACACTTGCAACGCCGCGCGTCGTTGCGACGACTGGCTGTGCCAGCGACCGTGGCGGGTGGTTCAGTCCTTTCGTCCAGTTGAGTTGCGTCGTAAAATTGTGTTCGCGCTGACGTGGCGTGCTCGCGGCTGTTCGCGGCGTTGTGAGTCGTACGGCGACTTGTGGATTGGCAGTCTGCGTGCTGTGCACTCGAAGGTTGTCTTTGTGGTCTGCCCTGCCATGGCGTGTAAGCCACGCTTGTACGCACTCTGAGACGTGCGCTTCCGCGGCGTGCAGCGCTTTTGAGTTTGCGCCCAGGCTCGCCTCCGCTTCCAAGAGCACGGCTGCGACGAGCGCACGCGCGGGTCCTGTGCTTGCGGCTGCCTTGGCACGCCGCGGCGACAACACTGGATGCGGCACAACATTTCGTTTTCCTTCCCCGTGTTTTCTTTTGAAAGAGCCGTCGCCTTTGTTTCCCATCGAGTTCATTTTCGCCGCGACGAGCACCGTGGACGACACGCCGCGTGGCGACGCGGTGATCTGGTAGTCTCCGAGGTCCACCTTAAGGGGCGTGGCTTGCAGCGGAACAGAGCCCGCGGCCGTGGAGAAGGTGTGTCCGCGCGACATGGCGACGCGGACTGCGGGTCAACGGCGCGTGCGTTCCCCTTGTTGGAGGCCTTGGAGAGGGGGAGGGAGGGGGACCATAAGGGGGTCGGTCAACACTGGCAACGAAGCTTGGGCAGGATGGGCAAGCACGTTTAGCACGTGACGTTAAATTACCACCTCATTCTTCGACTTCTTTCGACGAGAACAGGCCAACATGGATGGGGATGGCCCACCGCAGGATGCATGCATTGCACTATTGCAGTTGTCCTCTTCCGCATTGACCACCTTCCTCGATTAGCGTGAGGCAACAACCTCCTGGGTGAGTGGGTGATTCATTCCGGTGAAGGGGTGAACCAGTGTCCGGTGATGCCGGGAGGTGTATTCCGGGTACTACATTGTACATCAGCTTACAATTTAATCAACCGCTGGACGAGCAGTCACAGGTATTATGTATGATACGGTAAAACTTACCTCCTCTCTACGTCGACTCGAATAGGCGTATGATGCGGTCCATCACGTCGTCCTCGTTGACGGTCCGTGGGTCATAAAACTCGCACTCGCTCCCACTCACGCCTGACGCGAAGTTCCTGATTGCTTCCGCCGTGTGCATGCCGTCGAAGCCACCAAACGTGTGAATCCCAAGAGAAGGCGCGCGAATACGGGCGAGTGTGTCACTTCTGATGGCGACGAGCGGGTAGCCATCGACGGCGTGCGTTCTGACGAAGGTCGCCTCAGCATCGCTCCAAGCAATGAACTTCTCAGCACCGACGGATTCGAGCTCCTCAACGAGTTCGGGGTCGTCCATGCGTGCCGCACTATCTTGATTTCCGTCGCGTAGTGCGTCGAGGCCGCCGGCACGCACGTCGTCCGCGTTCTCGCCGTGGTATGCGTGAGCGATGACCTCAGCCGCTTTGGGTCCTGCGGTGAGGTTCATGCACACGAGACTTCTCACACATTCCGGTCTAAGTGCAGCCGCATAGATGGACATTCTCGCGCCACTGGACTCACCCAACCAGTGCGGCGGCTTATCGCCTTCCACCTGAAATTCCTCTAGAGAGTCAACGAGCGCGCATGTATCGAGTGCGTGCGTGAGCGGCTCGGCCAAGAACGAGCCTGAGGAGTCGTCGCGGTACCTCTGTGAGTCTCGGATGCCCCACGACGAGCCCTGGTTACCACGTCGGTCGTGCGTGAGTACAAGGTATCCGCGCGACGCGAACTCACGCGCGTGCCCTCGCGACGCCAGGATCCCCCCCTTGCCCCCGAGCGTGATGACGAGGCGTCCCTGCACGTGCGTATTTTCCGCGAGCACAGGTTTGTGTACTTCGTACTTGATTTTCACAGCAGGGTAAAAACCGCACGAGCGCAACAACTCGTGTGAACCACGTGAACCACGCACGGAAGTCACGGATGGAAGGCCCGCCATGGGATGATAATCCTAAAAGTACCCAGGAGTGGGATTCGGATTCGGGGAATAGGGTTAGGGTTTAAGGCACACCCCAGGGCCCAGGGCCCAGGGCAAGGGGGAGGTATCCGTTGGGTCCCCCAGAAAACTTCCCCTCCCAACATCCCTCAAACAACTCTCCTCTCTTCGCGTTGTTGTTGTTGGGAAAGCTTATTAGAACCAACCATGTTCCACTTGAACCAACCTGAACTTTCCAGGTTCCGACCACACCTTAAATTTTAGTCTATGGACGTCCGGTCAGCCTTAACTATT
The DNA here is from genome assembly GCA_938743325.2 of Pycnococcus provasolii. Classification (NCBI taxonomy): domain Eukaryota; kingdom Viridiplantae; phylum Chlorophyta; class Pseudoscourfieldiophyceae; order Pseudoscourfieldiales; family Pycnococcaceae; genus Pycnococcus; species Pycnococcus provasolii. The sequence goes on from OW568890.1 coordinate 352,487, forward strand.
TATGGCCCCACTAGACTAGTGACCCAGCCAAACCACTTTGCCAGTCAAAACTTTTGCCTCCCCTTTGCACAACTTGCCAGGCCCTTATTCTCCTCTCCTACGATAGTCTCCTGCCCTTGCAACAAACATGCCTTGAAAACCCCCCTTGCCATGTTCTTTTCTTGCACCGGCTGACCGGGGCCCACCCTCTTCTCTTCTCCAAACCAAACAGGTCTCGCGTTCCAGTCGTCCCGGTCCCGGCCCCCGCCTTGTCCCCTCTCTCTCGCCTTAAGCTTAGGCAACCCTCCGAGTGTCTCGAACTCAGCCTTCCCTCGGCCACCTCACCTCGGCCGCTTTCTAGCTGTCTTTCCAGCATTCCGTGCTTGAACTCAACATTCTGTCAACGCGTGTACTCAACTAGCTCGTGTTCTCCTGTTGCCGTCCTCCCTGGGCCGCAACTACTTACGCGCGCGTCTTTTAACAAACTTACCTGCTTGATAAGGATTCACTCAACGTTGGCTTCAGTACAGTAAGTGAAGCAGCAGGCAGTATGGGCAAGTACCGCGTGCCCGTGCACATGCTCGAGGAGGACAACTACAGCCTGCGCGTGCAGGTGTCCAAACTCCAAACTGCTCTACACAAGGTGACGGAAGAACTCGAGACGTCGCGAGAACGAGGGGCAGAGACCGTGCGAGCAGGAATGGCGCCGTCGTCGAGGACAGCCGTGACCGTCCTGCGAACAGCAGCACCCCCCGCTCACAGCCCTCGAGGACTCGCCGCGGCAGCAAGGTCGCCGGAGAAGGCGAGGGCGGTCATGGCCGCTGCGAGGAGCCTCGACAGATGGGCGGACGTCAGCGAGGAATACGCGCACCAACCGCCTGCACCGCCGCAACACGCAAGCGTGCCGCGCCGAGGCGTGCTCCAAGCAGCTCCGACGATTGCGCCACGGAGCCCGAAGTCGGAACGGTACGGCACGCACAAAAAGGGAAGCCCAGAGCGAAGGCTCGCCACCTTGGCGCGGAGCATCGACCGGTGGGCAGACGTATCGAACGGCCCGTTCGAGCTTGCGCCCGACGATGAAGTGGGCGTGGCGTGGAACCGCATCAATCACCACCACGAAGACGACGACGACGACGACGACGACGACGACGACGACGAACCACCGCCGAGCCCCTATATAAAGCCAGGGCAGCACCGCGCTGAGGGTGCAGTGGAGGACCGTATCGCACGCGCACGGCGCCGAGGCGCGGCACTGGCGCGTGCCGTCGCGCAAGGCCAGAGCGTACGCGAGGTGATGGCAAAAGAGCGCGCGACGAGCAGCGCCAGCAAGAGCAAGGTGAGGCGAAGGACAACCACGCCTTCAAAACCACCACCGCGCAACTTCGCGGCGACGCCGGTGCAAGGTGCATTCGACCGATGGGCTGAGCCGCCTCGAGCACCTCTCAGCGGCGAAGCGATGGCGGCAGCCGCGAAGGAGGTAAGCGAGCTGAGTAACCGGCTTGCGCGCGCGGAGGCGAAGCTGAGGCGAATGGAGGATACGGCATTGACGCCACCGCCAAAGGTGCGCGACCATGCCCCGGCACCGAGCCTGGAGATGATTGGACGCGAGGCGGAGGCTGCCGTTGACAGCGCGAAATATGACCGCCCAGGTCGTGGGCGCGCGGTGGCGCGTCAGCTGCGCGAGAAGATTGATCGACAGCGTGATGAACTCGAGATGCTCCAACACGACGTTGTCGGACGTACCGCCGGTGGCAGCGGTGGAAAGGAAGCTGGGGGACGCACGCCGTGGCGTCCGGGTGGCAAATTACAACATCCGCCGCGCGCGGCGTCCAGTCCGCCTCGCACCGAGCTGACTATTCGAGACGGCGGCGCGCCTCTGCGTGCGAGCTACTCGGCAATGAACATACACGGAGCGCGCGACGCGGCGAAGGCTGCTGATCAGATCATGATGACGCACCGCCCGCTGTCGGCGAGACGCCAGCGCCAGCGTGAGTCCGCACGTCTGCTGAGCATGGGACTGAGTGCTGCCAGCCTGGACGAGAAGATGGTTGGCGCATCGAGCGTGCGTCGCCTTGCTCGATCTCGCCGAAGTCCGAGCGAACCCGGGCGGCGCATGCCTGGCCACGGCCGCGCGGAGAGGAAGGCGAAGAATGCGCTGTTCGCGCTCGAGCGCGGCACGAGTCACGGCGCGGCGGTTCGCGGTTCGCCGTTCATATAGGACAACACCGAGTAAGTAAGGGGCCCGCCCGCCCGTCCGTCTTTCTTCAGGTGTTGGTTTGGTAAGGTGGTTCAAGGGAGGGGTCCCAGTCTCCCACCCCCCCCAGATAGATATCCTCGGGTACAGTGTTGTTTTTCTCCCCCGCTGTTCTCTCCTCCGAGGTCCGGGCCACTTCCACTTGGATGATGATGAGGTGTTATTTTCTAGCTTGCCTCCCTCCCCTACCCTATCTCGAAAAATCCCGAATATCCCCGGGGCCGGAAAACCTTCCCTTCCCGTTGGTTTGGTTGGTTGGTGTGTTGGCCGTCTTGGCATGCCGCTCGTTCGTGCTCGTGCTCGTGCTGGTAGTGCTCGTGCTCGTGCCTTCGCCTTGTCTGGTGCTGTCTTTGATAGTCATGATGTGGTCGCGGTGGATAGGGGTATTAGTGTATTTGCTGGTGTAGGTGCGGTGGATTGTGGGGATGCACTGGGGATTCACACGCACTCGCAGCGATGCGCGTGCGCGTCTTGTGCGCGCAAGCGTATGAGTAGGGCAGAGTGCGCGTGCGGAGGTGTGCGCGGGTCACACACAAGCACGTGTGTGAGAGGTCGCCGTGTGTCGTCGTATGAGTGCGCGTGCGGAGGTGTGCGCGGGTCACACACATGCACGTGTGTGAGAGGCGCAACCCTTGAATCTACCTCGGCCGCCGGAGCTGGGTTTGCAGCGTCCGCGCGTGGAGCAGCGCGCTTAATGTCGTCTCAAGCAGCAGGTGCTGCCGTCGTCGACGCGGCTCCAACGACGATGCACGAGCTTCCGAACCAACAGGTGAAAGTTCTCGTGCACCAGCTTCTTGAACAGCTCACACTAGACAGCGTGAAGCGCAAGAGAAAGAGGAAGATGAACAAGCATAAGTACCGAAAGAGGCGAAAGGCGACGAATCGGTAGGGCAACGCGCGTGTGTTGCTTTTTCGATTGTGTTAAAACGAACGAATACAATTACACGAACGAATAAATAGCCAGTCAGTTTATGTTTATCCACCAACACGTTCGCCACCTTTCGTGCTCGTGTTATCGAGCTCGACGACAATGCCGTCGTACGTCCACTCGACAGTGTCAACGCTGTCCCCGTCGAAAGCGACTGTAAGCGAGTACACGCCGCAGTTTTTGATGTGCGGCACGGTTTTGGACGACGACGACGACGACGACGAGTTCATGTTCGCATACTCGAGGAGCGTTCCCATGGCGCCTCCGTGGCTCACGACGAGTATGTGCGGTGGCGAAATATCGTCGTTATCGGTGACAGCCGCGTGTTTGTGTGCAATTTCAGCGACTGCTTGTACCATTCTCTCCAGCATTTGCTGCGAGCTTTCCCCTCCTTCCGGCGTTCCTGTTCTCAGCGCATGTTTCTGCTCGTGTGTCAAAGATGCCCACGTTTTCCCTTCGACGTGTGAGCCCATGGCGCGTTCTCGCAGTCTGGCATCTGCCTGAACTTTGTGCTTTGTGTTTGCGATATCCACGATGACTTTCGCGGTGTTCGACGCGCGTGCGAGGTCGCTGGAGAAGACGGCGGCGTACTTGCACGCGATAGAGTGCTGTACGAGTAGGCGGGCAATGGCTTGCGCTTGTGTGAGTCCGTTTTCGTTGAGCGGTATGTCCGTTTGTCCTTGCAGTTTTTTCTTGGAGTTCCACGCCGTCTCGCCGTGGCGCAGCAGGTGAACGACGCACTTGCACTTGCCTCCATGGGGGGACAGACCCGACTCCATCAAAAAAGATGACCCACCCTCAAGGATGACAAACCCATTAATCCAAGAATCCAACCATCGGGCTAACCCCTAACCCCTAACCCTGGAGACAACCCTAACCCCTAAAACCCGCTAACCCTAAACCCCGCTAACCCTAACCCTAATTGAGATCCCGGGCCCGGGGGCGGAGAAGATGCAGAAGGAGACGCAGAAAGCAACAGAACCGCACAAAAGTTACTGTACGGCCGCCCCTCTGAATTCTTCTCTTCTTTTCCTCCTCCTCCTGTCACCTGTGCCAGTTCTCCCTTTCCTTTCCGCGCCCCCTTTCTGATCCTGTTCCCGCGAGACATCTACATCCCGGGAGGCGGCTGCATCAGATCACTCCTCATAGAGAAGTATATGCTCTCCGCCCTTTCCCGTATAAGCTCGCGCTCTCGTCCACTCTCTTCGGCAACTTCTTCTTCCGGGTTTGGATTCCGGGTTAGGTTCGGCAACTCATCTGCCTCGCGCTTCTCTTCTTCTAGTGTGACGATGGCGTCTTCCGATGGTTCTGGGCGACAAGGACCACCCAGGCCTCAGTCAGGAGGACGAGGTGGGGCGCGCATAAACTTCTCCACCACGACGAACGGGGCGGGGAACGGCAACGGCAACGGAAACGCCAACCAAGGGGGCGGCAACGGCGGCAACGCGTCGAACAACCGCAACAACAGTCGATCGGGACGACGTGGCAAGAAAAGACCCGCGTCCGCAGCGCCATCGCCCGGACCCGCGCCACACGCACAACCACAACCTCAAGTTGCGGCAGCGCCGGCGCCACATCAAGCCAAGAAGTCAGCGATCGACACGGACCCAGATGCGCCTCTCGTCGCCACGCTCGCGTCTTCAGGTGTCTCGCCGACGACGCTCACTGCACTCAACCAGATGGGAATCGTCAGGCTCTCGCCCGTGCAAGTGGAGTCCATCCCGGTCGCCATGGCGGGAAATGACGTGCTCGCGAAAGCACGCACGGGAACGGGAAAGACGCTCGCTTTTCTTGTGCCCACGCTCGAACGTCTCTCGCGTAATCCAACCGCGCCTACGAAGGTGCCGTCCGGCCACGTGCTCCCCATACGTTCGCTCGTTCTCTCGTCGACGCGCGAGCTCGCGAACCAAATCAGCACCGAGTGCCGACGCCTGACATCGGGACGCAGCTTCCGGTCAGAGTGCATCGTCGGCGGAACGAACATCAAGGGCGACCAGCGCGCGCTCACGGCACACGGCGGAACCAATATGACGGACCTGCTCGTCGCGACACCAGGACGACTGTGGGACCACATCGAGAACACGCCAGGGTTCCGCGAGGCACTGCGGTCCGTGCAGGTGCTCATCCTCGACGAGTGCGATCAGCTGCTCGACCAGGGATTTCAGCAGGCGATCGAACGCATCATCCAGCAGCTGCCTCGCGAACGGCAGACGCTGCTCTTCTCGGCAACCGTGCCCCCGAGGATGCAGAAGGTGCTTCACCTTGCGCTGAAGCCGAAGCACGAAACGGTGGACGTCGTCGGCGCCGATGCGCAGGCAACGCACGAGACGATCCCGCAGAGCTATGCCGTGCACCGTGGGGAGGACACAATGCCCGCACTCGCCGTTGCGCTGCTCTCGGAGCTCGGGACGCGCCCGACGGACTACAAAATCATGGTGTTCCTTCCCACCGCTCGCCAGACGCAATTCGCGGCAGAGGTGATGCGCAACGCGCTTCCCTCGCTCCTCGGCGCGCTTGGTGGCATCTGCTCGGCGGACGATATCTACGAGATTCACAGCCGCAAGAGCCAGACGTACCGCACGCGCGTGTCCGATCAATTTCGCAAGGCGCGTCGTGGTGTATTGCTCAGCAGCGACGTTTCCGCGCGTGGCATGGATTATCCTGACATCACGCTGGTGATTCAAGCTGGAACGCCGAGCAATCGTGAGCAGTACGTGCACCGCATTGGCCGAACGGGACGTGCAGGCAAGGTGGGTGGCCACGGCCTTCTTCTGCTCGCGGACTACGAGCGCAAATTCGTGAACAACCTCTCCGACCTCCCGATCACGGAGGTGGCGCAGCCGCTCGCTTACCGCGTAGCCTCAGGTGCCTCGCCTCCTCTTCCTGATGTCGCGTCTCTATCGCGCGTTATTCACGGCGCGGCGAGCAATGTGGATGCCGAACTGGGCGGGCAGGCTTACCAGGCATGGCTTGGGTACTACAACGGCTTGGGCAAGATTACTGGATGGAGCAAACCTCAGCTCGTGTCAACCGCGAATGAACTGAGCCGCAGCGTATTTGGTCGTACGGCTGTTCCAGCGCTGATGAAGAAGACGGTTGGCATGATGGGCTTGAAGGGCGTTCCTGGCCTTGTGGTCAAGTAGAAGAAGAACGTGTGCGTGTGTGGTCGAGAGCTTTGTGGTATCGTAGTCCAACAAACAATCGAAAAAAAACACAATTTTTTATGATCTGTATTAGTCAATCAATTGTTGTGTAATGATGGAATAAAAATAAATCTTCAAAAGCGTGTTTCTTCAAATCCTACTGTATTTACATAATAATAAATCCAACTATTTGAGATTTTAAAAATGGGTTGGCCATACCTTAACTTAGCTGTCCATCTGTATCTTGCGGAGGAATCGAATCCTAAAAATGGCGTGGGATCCAATCCAATCCAGGCAAGGCTGGCTGCCCCTAGCTGGGGTACCCAAACCCCCAATCCATCCGCCGCCCATCCTTCCTTTCCCTTAAAAACCCCTAACCCCTAACCCCTAACCTAAAATCCCCCCCCCCTCCCCCCCCCCCCCAGATCTACGGGGACAAACCTGGGCTCGCTATCCACTTCGGGTCGTGAAGTTCTTCCGCCACAAACCTCTCCCTCATTCCCACGTTCCACCATGCCGGCGTTCGCGCTTCGTTCTGCGTGCTCAAGTGTGCGTGCCTGCCGCCCCTCCGCACGCGCTGCCACCCCTCTCAGACTGGGGCGTGCGTCCTGCGCGCTAGCACCCTCATGCTCATCCTCTCTCTCTGCACGCTCCGCCATCGCGTCGCGCTCACTCCTCACTGTGCAGGCTCCCATCGTTGCACCCACCATGGCGCCTTTCCGACGAGCCATGCCCGCGGTCGAGTGCAACCGCAAAAAGGGACTGGGAGGAACGCTGTCCGGAACACGTCGAGCATCCGCGCGAACGAGCGGGTGGAGAACGCGCAACAAGAGCGTGTCAGGGAAAAAGGTGATTGCCGCGCGACGCAAGAAGGGGCGACACACCATCGCGCCGGCTTCTATCCGCAAGGCGAACGGAAAGAAGTAAATACACGGGAAAGTTTGAGCTCGAGGAGCTGCTCGATTCAGTAATAGAATGGAGTTTGCTTCGTTCACATAGTCGGTCCATCTATTCACACCACTCACATTCTCACCAACCAGTGCTACCCCTCCACCGGCAGAGGTGGTGGTTTCCTCAGGTTGTTTACAAAAGCACTTTCACGAATTTACAACTTAAGGGAGCTTCTACAAACTTTTGGCTTCCAAAGATTGTAGAGCTCCAAGAGATCTACCAAGCGAAGCAACAATGCCTCCCAACGCTCTCGCATTGTCCTGCGCACCTCCCGACGCGGCGTTCACCTCGAAACAGTCTTCGAGGTGGTCGGCGTTCGGATAGTTGGTGGGACAACGTCCGAACAAAAGTGAAATTGGCGCGACGGATAAGCCACGTGCAACAGCCAGTCGCGCGGCAAAGTCGCGCGCGGATGGAAGGTGCGGATTCCGCTCAACGCTGCTCGCACGAAGCCAGTCGCAGCTCACCAAAAGCCGACATCCGACAAATGGATGACACGCGACGCGCGTAAGCGCGCCATCCGTGCAATCTGAAAGATCGCACTCAACATCCGCCAACGAAGATGCCAGCGAAGCGCGAGCACGCGTTGCCAGCGCGGAGTGCGACCGCTCCACGGCGGAAGCAAGCAAGTGCTCAATTGCCGAATGGCGGGGTGCATGGCGTGCCGCATTCGCGAGCGCGCCAGATCGTGCACCCATGACGCGCGTTCCCGCGATGCCAGGTGCACCGAACACAAGGCCGTGATCCGTCAGCATTGCCGCCGGCGCGTAGGGAAAGTCGCCGCCAACTCCGATGGGTGGTGCGCTCGCCGCATTCGCGTACAGCTCGATAGCCGTGGCGTCGACGAGAAGGTGCGTGGCATCGGCATCGACGTGAGACATTCCCTTCTTCTGCTGCTTCTCGCGCTGATCCATTAATATGCCGTGAAGCTGGCGCATCGTCGGCGCGTCAAAGGCGTGCCCCGCGACGGCAGACCCTTGAAACAGCACGAGCAGGCGCACGCGCCCCGTTGTTGCGAGCGCGCCCATAAGTGTCTTCACGAGCTCAACATCGTACCGCACCTTTCGTGTGCCTCTGCCCGACGAGCCGTTGGCATCGGCGTCGTCGCGCGACGGCGGCCAAAAGTACACGCGAACACCTCGCGATGCGGACATCTGCGACGCAAACTCCGCGCAGCCTTCGGGGAATGCATCCTGCGGTGGAGGCCACTGAATGATGATCGCGTCGCCGTGGCGCATAGGCACGGCAGCGAAGCATGCCGCCAGTGCGGCGGCACGCCCGCGAAAGAGGCACGTATTGCCTGTCGATAGATGGGCCGGTGCATCGAGCGTCGTACTAAGAAGGTTCGCGACGCTACTGTTCGCATCCAAAATGGCACCAAGAGGAACGGCATCGGCACCCGCGGTTGTGTCAGCCCAAGCTGAAGCTCTTGGGTCAGGCGTCACGCCTCCCGACGCACAGCACGTCGTGAGCGCGTCGAGCATATCTCTCGTCGCACCAGCGGGCACGGCGTGCACCGCCGCGTGCCTGCGCTTTGTGCTGAGCGCGTCCGAACCCTCTGCAACAACGAGCATTTCGTCCGGCGGTCGTTCATCGTCCGAGTCTATTTCACACTCCAGGTCGTCTTCGCCAAGCTCATCTTCGTCGCCCGCGTCGTCTCCGTTTTCACCGTCCGCTCGCATCGCCTTGAGTTTTCTCGCCGCCCTATGCGCCTCCTCGTCAGTGACATGTTCGGTATTGTGTTCGTCTGCAACCGCTTCCGCCCTGTTTCGCAGCTTGCGCTTGAGCCTCTGGTGTCTGTTAGCGTGGTAGGTAGCACGCGCTTGGGCAGCCTGCGCGATTGCGGGTGCGCGCTCGTTGATCAAGTTCGCAAATGCGTCGGTCGCATCGGCAGGAAGGCGGAACGGCGCTGCGTCTTGTTCAGAAGCAGAAGGTTCAGAAGGCACGCGTGCATGTTTGAAGGACGGCGCCAAGATGTGACCGCCAGAGGGGGGCATGGATGAGGCGCCTTGAACGCCTAACTAATGCTTAATGTTAGCCCTAACCCACACTGCCCTTAAAAACCCCGAACGAGCAACGAGAAGAGAAGTTTGCCCAGGGGAATAACCCCGAGAGAATCCATTGCTTGATCAATCACTGGGCCCCATTCCGACCTGTCAGCTTTTGGGGTGATTAAGTCGTGATTTCCCTGATTTGGGATCGATCGCCCTTGCCCTTCCCAATCGGAATTCTGCCTCCTTGGATTCGATCGCCTTACAGTAACCTTCCCCATCAAAAGCAAACAAAGTGGTTTCCTAGCCTTGCAACTTGCCCTTTAGGTGTCGGCTTGCCCTTACCTTAAGGCTTGCTTGTGCTCCGCGATCTCAACAATGGGCGCGGCGCCGTCCCTCCTGCTGTCCCAAGGGATGTCTTCTTCAGGGCAGCAGCGTGAGTCTTCTAGGTCTTCTCACGCTGCTCTCGGGTCTGCTCTCGTCTATGACACCTCACAGGCCTCACAGGCCTTGGCTGGGAACTCGAGAACTCCTCGAAGTTCGCCCTCGAGTTCGCCCTCCTCGGTGGTGGCTTCTTCGCGGCAACATAATAACACCTTAAGGACAACTCCTCCAACTACGGGTAGATATTCGCCGCTCATCGTCGAACAGCTCGGAGACAGAAGGAGAACCACGCTGCCCAAGAGCTCGCCGCGCGTGGGGGCAACAGAACGCGCGCCGTCGCCGTTCTGGGCAACGAGGAACGTCTCGCCGTCGCCATCAAAGTCAACCAATTCCCCAACCAAGGAGAGGCACGTGAGCTTTGGGCCGGAGCAGAGGTGGGAACCTATGCTCGCTAAGGAAGAGTCGTTCGAAAACAGACGCAGGGCGCAAAAACTCGCGGCTGAACGACTCGCGACGACCGACACAGCCGCCACTAAGGCGAGAAAGCAGGCAAGCGCGAGCTCAACTCTGGATGCGACGACGACGACGACGGCGGCGGCGACGGCGATGCTGCTGCCAACGAGCAACAGCGTACCCAGTATTCGCTCGGTGTCGCCCATCCGACAGCGCGTCAAGAATGCCGCAGCCGTCTCCCCGTGGAGTCGGCAAAGCCTACGCGAGGTTGCGGAGGCGAACGCAAGCGTTCGCGCTCGCTCGCCTGCTCGACAACGGCCGGGCACGGGCAGCTCGCCAAACGCCGCCGCTTCCACCAACAGGCGAAGTCCCCAGCGCGGATCTGCGACGGGTACGAGTCCCGTACGCGGAAGGCCGAGAACGTCCGCCAGTCAGCAGCTTGCGTACGCGCTCGCTCCCGACGACCTGCTGCCGGCGCAGAACTCAGCGCCGACGCTGAGTTACACGTCGTCACCGTCGAGCCGACGCGCGAGAAGCCCTGTACGCAGGACAGCGCAGAACTCACCTGGCCAGAAAGGTTGGTCACCAGCCAAGACTGCCATCCCTTCGTTCAAGCAGCACACTTCGCTTCAGGATTCCGCGCAACTTTACAGCGCCGCCGCCATTGCCGGGTCGTCGAGAAAACAGTACACTATGGCGGCGGAAGCCCCAGCTAAGCTGTCAACAAATGAAAACATCCCAGCGAGAAGGGCGCGAAGTACATCAAAACCGTCAAGTCCGTCCGTTTACGTGCCGACGCTCATTGCCCGCGAGCGCGAAACTTGGATGAAGCACGTCACGCTCTTCGACGCGATGCGCGCACGACCTCTCGCATCGCTGGGGGCGCTTTCAGCCACAGTCCTGGTGGCGGCGGCGGCAGGTTGGCTGGCGGCGACGTCGTCTTCACCGCCACCGCCGCCACGGACAGATAGATGGCAGCTCTTTTACCAACCCCCCGCCTCGACGGCAAGTAGGCGAGGTGTAGATATTCTCGCGGACGCGGTGCTATACCTATTTTTGGCGATCGCCACTATCGTTCTTGCAGAATTTTCCATGCGAAGACTGTCTGAACCCGCCAGAAGAGTGCACGAGTGAACAACGTAGTAACAGGTAAACTAGACTTTCAGTAAAAAAAAGTCAGGTGTATAATCTATTGGATTTATTATGTTGTTACCTTTATGGATAGTATATCTTGCTACGCTTGACGAGCACGGAACAGACGGCTAAAGAACCCGCCACCGGCGGCGTTGCTACCGTCACCTGCAGTCTTTGAAGTGGGAGCGCCACCCGCGGCCGACGTGGAACGCCCATCATTTGCACTAACAGGACGACGATTGGTGGAACTCCATGCTGGCCCACGCGGGTCGGCGGGACGCGACGGCGGTGGTGCGGCTGATGGGCGAGACCCACCTGCACTTGGAGTCTTCGGTCGTGCCGAAGGCTGTGCGCCACCATATCCGAAAGGCTGGCTAGGGCCGCGCGCTGCTGACGTCGACGCCGCACTCGGACGGCTTGCCGTCGAATGCGCCGATGCAGTTGGTGCCGCAGGAGAAGGTCGCCGAATTGTTGTGTAATGCGGGAATCCAGACACGCCACGCCGCTGAAGAAATGTGTCGTGATCTCGTCGCTTGCTCGCATCCGTCAGCACATCGCGTGCCTCGCGAAGACGGCGGAAGAGGTCCGCAACCTGTTTCTCTTTCACCTTCTGCACGAGGCTAACAGTCTCCTCTCCGCTTGCCGCCGACGCAGCGGCAACCTTGTCTGGGTGGCACAGAAGAGCTCGCTTGCGAAACGCCGACTTGATTTCGTCCGTTGTCGCCGTTTTCTCGACGCCGAGTACAACGTAGTGATCAATTTCTGTGGCAAGCTTCAGGGGCAGCCCGCCCCCATTCGGCGCAGAGGTTGGAGTGCTGTGGCTTCGCGTAAACTTCTTCGAAGAGGGGGGGCTACTGCCCTGCTGGGATCGTGTCGACGATCCACCCGTGGCATATGGCCGCGAACTCGAAGTCGAGCTCGGTCGCGAAGAGCTGTACGAAGACTCGGCACGCGGCGGCGGGGCGTGAGCCTCAGCCTCAGCACGAGCTTGCGCCTCAGCCTCAGCTTGGGCACGTGCCGCATTCGCGTAAGCAGAGCGCGCCGAGGTTGGTCGTGCCGACGTTGGCCGAGTCGATGCAGACGCAGTGGAGGGGCGTGACGACGCTGGGGTGTACTCCGAGCGCTCGGTCGAACCGCCCACGTCTGGGTCCGACGCTTCCGCTCCAAGCGGCTGCAGGGGCGGCAAGCCGCGATGCAGCGCGATCTTACTAGCCTCTTCTCGAAGGCTTGAGTCAGCGCGCACGGCGGCGTCGAGAGCGCGCTGGGCTTCGGCGCGCATCCGTTGTGCACTTTGACTTGGAAGTTTGCTGCCATGGTTGGACGCCCCCCTTCGACCAGGCGGGCTTCGTGGCGACTGCATGCCACCCAATCCTGCCATGATGTGGCACGCACATGCATGTCTCAACTGTGCCTTTGCATTCGATCCATCAGCGGCTATTGCAGCGGTTGAGTCTTCGTAAGCACCTTTCGCGAGCTTTGCAGCGGCATCCCGCTGCATGTCGTAGTCACTTCCAACGTGAGACATGAGCTGCTGTGCACACCTCGCCCCTGCAGCGCTTCTGTTTGCGTAAACGCGGCTCGCCCATCGACCCGGTGGCATCGTGCGCACCACCTGAACGCCAACCCTGAGCGACTTCTCATACGCATCGAGGGCGGCCTGCCACATGCGGCGCCGGAAGCATTCGTTGCCCTCAGCGTGATATTCCGCCGCTGCGGCAGTGCGCTTGGCCACCTTTGCGGCGCGGCGCGCAGCAGTCCACGGCTCTGGAGATGTCCACTCAAAAGCCTGCCGCGACGTGAGCGATGCGATTGCGGAAATAGCAGCAGCCGAATGCGAAGCGGCGAGTCGTGCACCGTCCGAATTTGCAAAAAGTGCGATTTCAGCACTAAGAAGAGAGAATTCCTCCTCGGGAAATGCGAAGAAGCGCATCAAAAACGACTTTGACTCACTGCTGCTTCCAACGGAGACGTTCTGTTCGTTGACGGGTGTGGGCATGCGAAGAACTACTTGGCATCGTTCCGCGCGTCCGACCGCGAGAAGTGACCGGCAGTACGCGACGGTTGTAGAGTGATAATTCTCACGCAGCTTGCGCATCGCCGGCGTGCCATTCCTCGGTACAAGCGAGATGCCTGAGTTGCTAAAATGTGCCGCACATTCCGTCACGTAACCACGGGAAGTTTCGTGAGCCTTTTCAAGGTCGCGCACCGCCAGCGCAAGAGAAGCGCGCGCGTCCTCTGCCGCTGGCCCCGCCATTTCTGAAGAGGCTGGGGTGTTGTCAAGTTCCTCGAGCTCGGTAAGGTACGTAAGAGCATGCGTGACCGCCTGTGGCAGGAGAAGGCATGCCGAGTTCGACGGCCAAAGCGCGACTTTCGTTTGGTCAGACGGGGTAGGAATTTCGGCGGCGGTTGCGGTTGACGATACACGTCGACGTCCCTCAGGGGACGACGACATTGGCTTTGATTCAGGTGCGGGTGCTGGCTGCGGCGTTGGTTTTGGTGGCGAGGCGGAGGAGGGGATTGGTTTTGGCGGTGAGGTTGGTTTGTTGACGCGAGGTGGAGACGACGATGCTGCATGTGCCATCACAGTAGTGGTAGCGGTAGTGGTGGCGGCAGCAGTAGCAGCAGCAGCAGAAGCAGTGCTTGTGGTTGCCGCTTCTGTTCTGCGAGGTGGCGCAGAGACGCTTGGTGGCGGCATGGCAGGCGGCACAACACCAGGTGGAGGTAGTGGGGCGGTGGGCAAGCTGTCCTGTGAGGTTGGTGCGGATTGTGTCGGATTCAGTGTGGCTGGCGTGGTGGAAGCTGCAAGTATCGGCGGCGAGGATGACGTCTGCTGCTCCTGAGCAATGCGTTCGTCTCTCTCCACCTCGTTGACTGCGCGCTCGAGATTTGCCAGCTCAGCCTCCTCTTCCTCTGATTCAGAGTTGCTGTCTTCAACTTCATTGTCCTCGTCTTCATCAGCCTCTTCTTCTTCGTCGTCGTATTCCTCCTCCTCGTACTCCTCTTCGTATTCCTCCTCCTCCTCGTCTTCGTATGTGTATTCACTTTCGTCGTCGTCGTCGTCGTCGTAATCCTCTTCCTCGTCGACGCTTGAGTCGAGCGGTTGATCTGTCTTGGATACGGAGCGTTGAGGTTGAGCTGGTGAGACTGCCGCTGGCGTCACAGTTGTCGGCGGAACGCCGTACGGGAACGCCGCTGAAGCGTCCGCCGGAGCAGGCGCTTGCGGCACAGCCGGATGTGCGTTCTTTGCAGTTGCGGCGGCAGTGGAGTTGGCGTTGTCGTCCTGAGTTCCCAGAGCGGCGTCGAAGAGTCGTTTGCGCAGCCTTTCGAGAGCGCCGCCGACGGCGTCGCCACCCGCGACGGGTTCGTATGCCTCTGCGGAGACGTTTTCGCCCGCCGCGCGCGCGAGCGCGGTGCGCTTGATATCCGCCCACCCAAGCACGCCTGCGACCCGCGCGACGAGTTGCATACCCTCTTCTCCGTCCGGCTCAATGTTTGCAATCTTGATGGCATCTTCCGCTGCTAGCACGTGTCTCTTGACAGCGAGCGCCGCCTCGCACCTCCTTTTGAGCGCGTACACGTCGTCAGGTTTCCGCGCTAGTCTGGTTGCCCATATGCCAACGGCTGACTGCGCGTCCCCTGCGATGGACGCGGCGTGCGCCATGGCTGCGGCCTGTTTTCCCGCGGGGCTGTACTGGTCGGGCATCGTGCTTGTTTGGTGCTGGTGTGCTGACGGCGGCTTGTGCGTCGCTGTTGACCCGTTGTTGTAGCCGTTGACGTTAACGCGCATTCCCGGGTGGTTCTGATAGGCCAAAGGTGCGTACGATCCCCCAGACGACGAGATACTTGCGTGCGCGTTAGATACTCCAAGGGTACTACTCTTACTACCCCCAGCAGGTGTCCCAGACGTTGTATGCGCGCCCGACATCGGCCTACCTGTCCCCGACGGTGGGAAGGCGGGTAAATAGGTACCAGTGTGACGAGTACTCATACTACTGTGATAAATGAATACGGAATAACGAGGCTAGGCATGCATGCACGCACGCACGCACGCACGGCACTGGAGACACGTAATGCGGAATGCGAAGAGGGCGAGTCAGGGGCGCGGAGTTTGCGAAGTCCCCCTGTTGGCCGCGGCTTGTTTCCTTTGGCCTGCTTTGGCCTGGATGGATCCCACCCGCAGGTACCTGGAACAATATACCCCCCCTCGAACATGTCATGGGGGAACACTGCACAGTCCATGCGTTGTGGTGTGCCTGCCGCATTCGCTTATACATGTAAGAACTATATTTCACGCCATACATATGTATATTCACACCATATACGGTTCACGCCATCCGATGGTTAATCCGGATGGTCAAAGCGGAACAAAAACAATATTGGGGCCCATTCCAAAAGGGGTGAATGAGCTTGCAAACCTATTGGCCTAGAAGAAGCACATGGTCAAATTACTCAAAAACACTTTGAGCAAACTACCTTAAGGATGTCAGGATGTCAGGGCAACGGTCGCCTGTTCCTTGTAAGTTTATTTTACTCTTAACCCTAACCTTAGCTAGCCCTATGGAGCCCGGGATTCCGGTTAGGGTTAGGGTTAGGGCTAGGGTTAGGGTTACGGGTTAGGGTTAGGGTTAGGGTTAGGGTTAGGGTTAGGGTTCGGGTTCGGGTTCCTTTTCGCCCCTTTACCTTTTCCGTTTCATTCTCATTCGCATTCTCATTTGCCCAAACCACAACATGCGCGTGAGACGAATAGGAGTGGCGCAATCTTGTCATCCTCTCGCCCTGGTTTTATCTCGGCGGTTTCCTCCTCAACGGGTCCATCATGCGTCTGGTTTCTTGCGCTCTCGGCTAGCCTTGCGCTCTCGTTTGTCGCGTGTGGTATCCTCCTCATCCCAGGGAGGAGCAGACTCGGGTTCCCAAGGAGGAGGAGGTCCTGGGGGATACGGATCGTCGCCGCTCCAGTACCTCTGCCCGCTCCTCGAATGGGCCGCCACGTCGACAAATCCCGCGATACCCAGGAACCGGGCACTGGAAGTACTCACAAGCGGACTCGCGTCTGTCGCACGCCTGCCCTTCGGGACGTCCGTGAACCCCGCACTCGCACAAAGTACGTGGAAACGACCGACGAAACCAATTACCGTCTACGAATTCGAAGCGTGTCCCTTCTGCCGACGCGTGCGCGAAGCCGCGGCGGACTTGGACCTCGACCTCAGAATCCTGCCGTGCCCTAAAAATGGACGCGTGTTCAGAACGCGGGCGGTGGAAGTCGGTGGAAGGGAACAGTTCCCGCTCATGGTTGACGAGAATAACAGTGACTCCGTCATCATTTACGAAAGCGACGCTATTGTGAAATACCTATACGAAACGTACGGAGGAGGATATGAGGAATCCTCACCTCCAAGACTGCTCAGCTCGACTCTGCTCACAGGCTGGATGCCCACAGTCCTGAGACTCGGGCGAGGACTGAGAAGGTACGACGGCGCGAAACCCGAGGCGGCTGGCGCGCGCATCACATTCTGGTCGTACGAAAACAACCAGTTCGCGCGTCTCGTTCGCGAGGCACTATGCGAGCTCGAGATACCGTACACGCTCAAGGCGTGCGCGAAAGGTAGCACGAAGCGCGAGGAGTTAAAGGAATTGCAAGGAGGAAGCACGAAGGTTCCTTTTCTCGTCGACGCGGGCACGGGAGAGAATGTGCAGGACAGTGAGCAAGCTGTTGCGTACCTGTTCAAAGAGTACAGCTCTCCTCCTCCAGAAGAGGAGATCGAGTAGTCAGTAAAACCATTGTTTGTTTATTCGCGCTGCCCCTCCCTCATCGTCACCGTGATGGCATATTTGGGTGAGCCTCCCTATGTAGCAGCACGGCCGGGATCCCCAACAAAACCACAGGGTTCCCAAACCCCAATCATGTAGCAGGGGATGCCATCACGCCACTAAATCGTGACGTTGGTGCAAAGTTGTTGGTGGCTAAGACAACGACGACAGCAATGCTTTGGCTTCAAGTGAGTCGTGTGCGTGGACGACCTGTGGAAAAAGGAAAACTCAAGTCCATTACTGAACGAGCAATCACAGTTATCAAGTTTCGTTTCGTAGATTCGTATTTGCCTTGCACCGCTTACCAACCACCAACGGCATTCGGATCGTCAAGGAGCGGGTCCCAGGCAGCGCTGTCGTCGCTTGTTGTGTTAACCTCGATGTCCAGCCTCGGGCTCGAGAAGGAATGCATGTCATCGAAACCAGTCAAGCTGAACGCCGCCTCTGCATCCTTGGCGTTGTTTCTTCCCTGGCGCCTCCTGGGCCTGTTGTCGAACGGCGAGCCGTACTTGCGCGCGAGCTGCTGGTGGTTGCGTCGCTTGCGTCCCACCTCCTGCTGCTTGCGTTTGATGACGTCCTGTTTATCTTGGAACGTCTTTCGGCGTCGGAGTTCCCCGACGACGTTACGGTCCATGCACTCTCTGCGGAATCGCAACAGCGCTCGTTCGGTCGGTTCGCGTTCTCCTGGGATGACTTCAGAGTTGACGGTCTTTCCTCGTTTCTTCGACGAGCAGACGACCATGGACGAGCCACGAGGAGCTGACTGAGGAGACGACATAGGCGCAGAGATGCGCAGGCGAGCCATGGAGAGCATCATCGTCACCAAGGAGCGACGTACTGAGCTCACAGTATTTTGCGACGGGGGGGACCCCTGGGGCGGCTGAGAACGAAACGGGTGGCGAGGGGAGAAAGGGGAGAAGACTTATCCACCCCACCCCCTCCAAGCCAAGGCCCCTCCAGGAAAAATCGACGTCGAAACAGGTATCCCCTCACAAACAATGTCCCTCAAATGTCCATCAAATCAATGTCCATGGGTGGGAGCCACCTAGGTGGGAGTGCTTTCTTTCCAATTGGGGGTTAGGGAAACACCAACCAGCTCATTCCAACCTGAGCCTGCCCTTCCCCCGAACAGAACCCCCAATTGAATCGCCTGCCCTCTCCCCGAACAGAACCCCCAATCTTCTCACGCAATAAAATCTTGCTCGAATTCTATCCTTCCGGGGATTTCGTTCTCCCCTGTTTGGGTTTTCGTTTGGGTTTCGTCTCTCCCTCTCCCCCCGGCACAACACAACACGCGCAGGCTCCTTCACCATGTCCGCCGGGCTCCTGCCACGCCATTCGGCTCGTCCCTCGCTACCAGCACGCTCTAGCCATGTTCCTTGTGTAAGGAAAACACAACTTCCAGGCGTCATTAGTCGGGCCTCTTCATGCGCGTTCAAACTCGTGTGCCACGCCGTCTCGCAGGAGACGTCGTCGTCGTCGGCGTCGTCAGCGGCGGCGTCATCGTCGTCGGCGTCACTTGAAAAAGATAACACACCTGCTGCAAACAACGTCGAGAAGGAGGACGTTTCCATGCCTAATCCTGATGCGTCCTCCTCCTCTCCCTCCTCATCTCCATCTCCATCTCCATCCTCTCCATCTCCATCCTCCACCTCCACCTCCTCTGACGACGACGACGGTGAAGGTGACGGCCTGGGAATCGACTGGGACAGCTCAGACACGTACGAGCACGCACCGGGCATCGGACTCAACGGCTGGCTTGTCGAAGGACAGGAGGAGTTCAGCAACATCGAGGGTGTGCGTGGAGTGCGCGTCGTTCCCCTTGACGACGGAACCGACAGGATCAACCTGCAGTACCACGTCGAGTGGAGCGACGACTACCCAGACAGCTGGGAACACCACCAGTCGCTCGCGGAGGATGTGCCGCGCGACTACGAGGAGTCGTGGTTCGAGGTGCTACGCGAAAGCAACGCCAAAGTCGTCAGGGAACGACTCGAAGGGACGGGGTGCCCTCGTATCGTCCTGCCACGCCTCATCGACAAAGATGGACGTGTCGCACTTCACTACGCCGCGGGAAAAGGCGACGTCGAAATCGTTGACATGCTCCTGTCTTGTCCAGGCCAAACAATGCACGGGGAAGACGACGAGGAGGAAAATAACACCGCCACCGCGCCGTCTGACGCGTACCTCAACCTACGCGACAATCTCGGATACACGCCACTTCACATGGCGGCTGGATACGGGCACGTCGAAATCTTGCGCAAGCTCCTCGAGGCTGGTGGCAACCCGGAAATCGAGGACAACAAGGGAAATACCGTCCTGACGCTCGTCGAGGACCTGCGACGTTCCATGCCAACAGACAGCCCACAGGCGTACACACGACGCGTCGCGCTGGACGGCGTGCTGAAGGTTGCGCTTGAGTCCATCTACGACGAGGTGGAACCTATCGCCATACTCGACAAGCGCCTGCCAGAGCTCGAGGCGGTGGAGCTTGGTGCTCCGAACCAGCCCGAGTACCTCGTGACAATGCCCAAGGGTATCGACGGTGAGACGGAGGATGTTTGGATTCGGGCGGACGATATCAGCCCAGACCTGAGAATTGCGTACGACAGTGGGCTCGAGGTGGCGTATGCCAATCGCGCAACGGGCAAGCGCACAAGGCCTGCACCCGGCGGCAAGGGTACAATCACGGAGTACCTCGTGGAGTGGGAGGATGGCACGCCAGACAGCTGGGAACCTGAGGATCGCGTTGCGAGCCCGTTGGCGGACGCTTTCGAGAGGGACGTGCGCTCACTCAGAAAGGCGGCGAAGGCTGGGGCGGAGGCTGGCAACGGCAAGTGGGTGCTCGCGGACACGAAGCTTGGAACGTTTTTGTTGCCAAAAGAACAGTAAAAACAAAAAAATAGATGAAAACACATAATGAACTGATTTTGGTTCACGTTCTTCACGGCGATGTCGCGAGGTCGACGGCGAGACGAACGTACTCCTCCTCCTTCTCCAGCATGACGAAGTGTCCGCAGTCAAGCTCGCGGTGCTTGCAGCCCCTGAAGTGTGTCGTGTTAAGCTCGCGTAGACTGTCGATGGGACATGTCGCGTCGTTCACACCGGACACTTGCACAATCTCCAGCTTGCCACCTTCACTCATCGCTCCCACTTTCTGAAACACGCTAGTCATCGCGTCGCACGGAACGATGGTATGGCGATGGATTCCATCAATATTCGTCAAGGTTACATGTGTAATTTGTTCACTGCTCAAGCGCCCACCTCCATCGCATCCGCGCCCTCCTCGACGACGACGTCCTTCAGCGTGAGCATGGTCGAGCGCAAAACGGGCGTCGTTCCCTTGGCGAAGCTGAACGACTGGCTCGCGTACGGGCGAGGGTTCGGACACTCGTAGTTGCGCAGGTACTCCTTGCCCTCCTTCGTGATGATGCACAGGTCAACGTTGCTTCCCGACCCCAGGTCGTTGAACACGCCACTCTTGATGGCGTCCGCGACGAGCTTCATAGCCTCCTCCTTCGTCATGTTCTCCTTGTATCCCGCCTCGAAAATTGACATAGCTGCCAGACTTCCCGATCCCATGGTGGCGTATGGCAGGCTGTCCGAGCTTCCGTGCGGGTACACGGTGAACAGGTGCGGCCCGTTGATGTCGAACCCGCCGAGCACGAGCGCCGCGGAGACGTTTCCTTGGTACTTGAAGAGGTGGCTCTTGAGCATGGTGAGCGCGGTGATGACGCGGCTGGTTCGTCCGTTGGTGCCGTACCGGTGCATGTTGAGCGCGGAGGCGACCATGTTCGTGGTCGCCTCTGTGTCCGCGGCCGTTCCCGCACCGCAGCAGTAGATGTTCGGTGCGATGTAGTGAATCTTCTCGCAGTTTTTGTCGGCGACGGTATCCCCGTTGGTGGATCGCGTGTCAGCGCCAAGGACCACCCCGTTGGCGTATACGACACCGCAGATGGTGGTTCCCGTCTTCAGGTAGCGCGGCAGCTTCATCCCTTGGCGCTCTATCATGGAGTTGCGGCGTGCGAGTTCGAGGTTGAAAGGAGCAGATTCGGAATCCAAACCAATACCACCACTGACATTGACGTCCCCATAGGACGACGACATTATTGCCACTGTAGTACTACGGTAGCTAAGGTTAGTACGAGGCTTCGAAGGTGTTCGAAGAGCCTCGAGGGATAGAAATGACGATGAAACCGACAAATGAAAAATGTCGGTCGCCAACCAAAGGGGAAACCCATAATAGGGAGGGGGGCAAAAACCTAAAACCCCGAACCCAAAACCTAAGGGTAGATGTTTTTCGGGGTTTGCCTAACCCCGAATCCATATTCAGTTAGGGGTTTCACCTCGCATACCAGTGCGCAGAGCCGCAGAATAGTTCTTACTTTACCGGGTAGATAGGAGGGATGGTGTGTAACCTTCTGTCCAGATTCCTGATTTCAGGACTCTTTAGTCTTTTTCCTTCACGATGGGGGAGGACGTTGAAGTTTTGCATTTGGTGTTTTCGCGCCGCCGCCGTTCGCCTTTTCCTTTCCGCCTCTCCCCTCTCCCCTCTCCCCTCCCCTCTTCTCCGCATTCATCACGTACAACTTCCTCATTCTCCTTCCCTGTTCACTGTGTGTGGCATTTGTCTCTTCCCTCTTTCTGAATCTTTCTACTCTCTTGGTAGGTACCTCTAAGTATCTCTGTCCCGTCTTGTCTTTTCCGGCTGTGAACTTTTTTAGGCAAGTTTTTCAAAATACCTTCTCTACCTTCTGGCGAGCTCTCTGCTCTTTGTCGGAGCAGCTTGCTTCCCGTTCGCCTTCGTCGTCTTAGACACAGTTCCGCTTCACCAACTCGCACTCCTCATCACTTCCGGGTTTCCGGAGCACGCAAGCAAACGAACACCACCATCACCATGGCAGCAGGAAGCGGAAGCAGCAACAACTTCGACGAACAGCTTGTTCTCGACCTCTTCGACGTGGAGGCTGTCAAATTTGGCACGTTCACGCTCAAGTCTGGTCTCACGTCGCCCATCTACCTCGACCTGCGTGTTATCGTGAGCTATCCCAAGCTGCTTGACCGCGTCGCAAAAGCAATGTGGGACGCGTCCACAAAAGAAGACGCAGACGGTACGCCGCCCGCGACTGACTTTCAGCACATGTGCGGCGTGCCGTACACCGCCCTACCCATCGCAACCGTCATGAGCATGCACCACGAAACATCCATGGTGATGCGACGCAAGGAAGTCAAAGACTACGGGACCAAGAAGGCAATCGAGGGGGCGTACAAGCCTGACGACGTCGTTCTCGTCGTCGAAGACCTTGTCACATCCGGCATGTCCGTCTGGGAAACCGTTGAGCCGCTGCAGCACCACAAACTTGCCGTCAAGGATGTCGTCGTGCTCATCGACAGGCAGCAGGGTGGACGCGCGTTCCTGAAAAGCCGAGGACTCGTGCTTCACGCCGCGCTCACCATCACGGGCATCCTCGACGTGCTCGTCGCGCACAAAAAGGTGACGCCTGAGGTGCAGCAGAGCGTGCTGGATTTCATCGCGGCCAATCAGAACACCACGGGCAATAAGGTTGCGGAGGCACCACCGAAGTGGCTCGCGCAGAGCTACGGGACGCGCGCCAAGTCTGCGAAGTGCCCCGCCGCTGCCAACCTGCTTGAGCTGATGGAGCGCAAGAAGACGAATCTGTGCGCAAGCTTGGACGTGACGACGTCCGCGGAGCTGCTCAAGCTTGCCGAGGAGGTGGGACCGCAGGTGTGCTGCGTGAAGACACACTGCGACGTCGTCTCAGACTGGACCGAGGCGACTGGCGCGGAGCTGCAGCGTCTTGCCAAGGCGCACGACTTCGTCGTCTTCGAGGACCGCAAGTTTGCGGATATCGGAAACACCGCCGCATTGCAGTACGAGTGCGGCCTTCACAAAATCTCGAGCTGGAGTGACTTCGTGAATGCTCACATCACGCCTGGACCTTTCGTGATTGACGCGCTGAAGGGTGTGAAGGGTGCTGGCGCATGTCTCTTGCTTGCGGAGATGAGCTCCAAGGGAACGGTTGCGACAGGCGATGCGTACGTGAAGTCCGCTCTGGACATGGCGGACGCCCACCCTGATTTTGTCATGGGCTTCATCGACCAGACGCCCAAAAACTGGAAGTGCGCGAAGGACGTGGATCCTGGATACGTGCACATGACGCCTGGCATTAGCCTGGCGTCGAAGGGCGACAAGGTGGGTCAGCAGTACACGACACCGCACATGGCGATTGTGGACAATGGCGCGGACGTCGTGATTGTTGGTCGCGGTATCTACGGCGCGTCGGACGCCAAGTCTGCATCGGCGGAGTACCGCGAGGCTGGCTGGAAGGCGTACGAGGCTCGGCTGCAGATGTAACTAAGTTCCGTGTAAGCTGTGGTTATGGATGTTGTGGTATGTATCGTACTGTAGTTCCCGATGTTGACATCACATCCCGCCGTTGTTACTTACGCCCTGCTGTTCTACCTATATGATATAGATCCATACTTTCTAATATATATCACGACGTATATTTCTTTACAAACGGATAGGAGCGCGTCCTGCTAAGACGTCGTCGCACTGAAGTTTGGCGCGGCGCGGCGCGGTGTGACTGTTGACGTCGCTGCGTCCTCATATGCGCCATACTCGAAGGTTCCCGTCCCAGACGTTCGTTTTGTCCGCGTGATTTATGGAGATTGCGGGTTGCATGGCCCGTGTAAATTTTAGAGGGTTTTGAGTCTTTCTGGTCGTAATCTGTGGTTGGGAACTTGCAAAAGCCTCCCCTCATCCCGAGGGTTCGCTTCGCTTCGCTCAGGCTGTCAGGGGAGGGGGCCCCTGCCTGCGTGGTGGAGGTCGAACACGGTCTACGCACGCTACAGTATTGTAAGAATACCGGCTCTTGCGGAGACTGCCGTGTGCACTTTTAGGCAAAAAGAGCCGTTTGACCGTGGCAAGTCCGCTCCCTCCAACGCATGTCTGTCCAGACGTTTAGGCGGTGCGTTGAGCCATTCTTGATTCTTCCTTCCTTCCCGTGTTGGCCCAAGTCCCAAGAGTCAGAAATAAATCAAAAGCCCTTCCCTTCCCTCCCTCCCTCCTAAATTCAAACGCCTGGTGGCGTGATTGGACTTCCCCGAAACTTGCGAAAATTCAAGAAAAGTAGGGTACGGGTACAGTACCCTCACACACATGTCAAAGGAGCACACCACACGGCAAGGAGCACGATACTCAGTACTACGATTTCCTGGTTTCCGAATTCGAATTTCAAGCCTCCACACAACAAGAAACGCTGAAAACTGAAAAGGGTTGCGAAGAAGAGCACGCTGATCATCATCATGAAGCATGAGCACGACCAAGAAACAGCGACAAGGAAGGGGAGCAACGCCTTCGAACTCGAAATCGAATATAAAACCCAGAGGCCATGAGGGATCCATGCATGAGGGACAGAGGCAGGAAACCACCCGCCGCGGGATCCCGGGGAGATATTCCGAGCAACTAACCGTACGAGTTAGGTTTTTGACACGAGGGGACCCGGTGGAGCGGGGGGCGGGGGGGCAACAAACCAAACCAGCACTTCTGCCGCGGGACGGCTCCTTCCCAATTAGCCATTCCGTATTCCCGGAGGTTCAAGAGCTCTGACTCGGTTTTAGTTCAAGGGCTGGCAGGGAATCCGCGCCTCCTCCCCGGTCCGGTTCCACCTCCCTTCCCTCCCTCCCCCCTGCCCCTTCCCCTTCCCCCAGTCGTCAGTGCTTGTGAATTTGTTTGCCATGGCGAACCCTCGCGAGGAGCAGACCTACATAGCCAAGCTCGCAGAGCAGGCGGAGCGCTACGACGAAATGGTGGAGGCGATGGACAAGGTGGTCGAGCAAAACTACACCACGGAGCTCTCCGTCGAGGAACGCAACCTGCTGTCCGTGGCATACAAAAACGTCATCGGAGCGCGCCGCGCCTCGTGGCGTATTGTCTCGTCCATAGAACAAAAGGAAGAGTCCAAGGGAAACTCCGAAAACAAGGAACGGATCGAGGCGTACCGCCGGAAGGTACGTACACGTAGACTGCTTGGATGAAGTGGGAGCTTTCGGGGCGAGGTTGTGCACGTGATTGCTGACTGTCTTTGCATGGGAGGGGAGGAGGGAGCGGGACACTTTTTTTTATGTTTTGCGCATGTGCAGGGGAAAAAAAAATAAAACATGGCCGTGAAAGACTGCTGGCTGTGCGATCGCCTCTCTGAGCTGCTCGGAGAAGTCGCACGTGCAGCACGACGCATCCAACGGCCTAAAAGAGCTTGCGGAGCCAGCGTCACAAGCCAATCCTCGGGGCGGCGGAGATTTTTTCCTCCCCCAAACTTTTGGTTGGTGGTCATGGCAGCGCACGGGGGAGACCGGGGGGAGCTTTGGGAAAAGACTCGAGTGCATGTTGCGGGCACGCGGCGTGAGTACGCAACGTGCTCTCAGCCTTGGTGGTGTGCACACGCGGGCGCGCACACACAGCGGCATGCTGCACCACTCCAAACGGCGCGATCACGGTCAAAACCCTTCTCTGCCATGGATCGTTCAAACTGTCCCCACTCACAAACCTCTCCATACATCTTGATAACCAACACAGATCGAGCAAGAGCTCGAGGATATATGCAGCCGCATCCTCAAGCTGCTGGACAACAACCTCATCGGCGGCGCGCGCAGCGGCGAGAGCAAGGTGTTCTACCTGAAGATGAAGGGTGATTACCACCGCTACTTGGCGGAGTTCAAGACAGGCCCGGATCGCAAGGAAGCTGCCGAGGCAACGCTGCTCGCGTACAAGGCTGCGCAGGACATTGCGCTCGTGGACCTCGCGCCCACGCACCCGATTCGCCTCGGCCTTGCGCTCAACTTCAGCGTCTTCTACTACGAGATTTTGAACAGTCCCGAGCGCGCGTGCCACCTGGCGAAGCAGGCGTTCGACGAGGCGATTGCGGAGCTGGACACGCTGGGCGAGGAGTCGTACAAAGACTCGACGCTCATCATGCAGCTGCTCCGGGACAACCTCACCCTCTGGACGAGCGACATGCAGGACACGGAGGATGCGAAGGGTGGAGCCGATGGAGAAATGAAGGTGGAGGAGGCGGACGATTGAGTTGGCGTGACGCATTAACCGGTGGGGTGGACGTGGCGTCGCGCGAGCGTCAGTCAGCATGGCGTGGAGCACCGTTGTCACGTTGGGTTTGTGAATACGGGTACGTCCGGGGACGGTGATGCGTTGGGCACGTGCGAGTAGACGACACGCCGGTTGCTTTCATGAAAAAATATCGTTTCTTTTCACTTTTTATGTTGTTCTTCTTAGTTCCAGGCGAGCTGAGACCGCTCGTCCCAGTAGGACTTTGGGTCCATGCGGCACTGCTCGAGTAGCTTTTCGCGCGCTCCAGGATGAGACATCAGCACATCCAAAGCACTCACGGCATCCACGTTCGAGGAGACGTGCTCGCCCGTCGCGGCGCCACTGAGAACGACGGGATTGCACGGCAGAGCGAGTGCACAGGCTAGGGCAAGCGCATCTGGCGTCACACCTAGCTCGTCAGCCATTTGCGTGACCGCCGGAGAACGCAGCACGCGTCCGTTTGCCATCGCTTCCTTGATGATTACGTCCAGCCCCTTCTGCGAAGCTTCTAGCAGCGCGTCGCCCACCGACTGCTCGTATACATTCCAGGTGGCCTGTACGCATGAAAAGAGATCACTTGGAGCTCTTTCGAGCGCAGTGCGCAGCGTGTCAGCCTGTCCAGTTCCTGAGAGTGTCAGGCCCAGTCTCCAACCTCGCTCTTCCTTGACCTTTGCTAAAGCCTCGAGAACGTCGTCGTTTAGAAATCCCGAGTCAATCGTCGCACTGTGAATCTGGTAGACATCAATGTACTCGCCGAGAAGCTCTGCCGTCTCAAGCACCTGTTTCGCGAGATTAGCTGCGGAGTGCTCCTTCACCTCGTGTGGCTCACCGCCTGTGTCAACCCGAAAGCCCGCCGTGTAGCTATACCCCCACTTTGACGTCACCAACACATCCTCTTTCGGCTTGATATTTCTCTTAGAAAGCCACGAGGACAGGAACGCCTCTGACGACCCGTAAGAACGCGCGGCATCGAAATGGCGGATGCCACGTGCGTAAGCAGCATCAAGCACCGAGTGACTGTGCGCTTCCAGTGCGTCGACCGACTTGTCCGCACCCAGGTGTGCGTCGTGGTTCAGGTTGATGTACCCCGGCCTGCCCAGCGCCGCCAGCCCTAGGCCGACGCGCACGTGCAGCGGCCGACCCGCGAACGACGACAATGACGCGTTCGGCGCCATCACATGCGAAAGGGGAAAGAAAAAAGTGGGAAACAAGCGAACCCCGAACTCATTCCAAGACTAGACAAAACCCGATTAATCAGTGCTCCGTGACACGACAAGTACACACGTGTAAGTCCACATGTCAAATGTGTGAAATGTTGAAAATGTAAAACAAGGCAAAATGCAACAGTTACACACAGCAGGCAGAAACTTTACTTTGTATGTACACAGCAACTAGTACTTGGGATGGTGAGTTTTGGGTTCTTGTCAAGATCTGCTGTCATCATCATCACCATCATCATCGGCCAAACCAAAAACACGCACAAAAAAGAAAAAAATGAGGCTTCTATTGAAGAAAATTTTGAGTATGAAGCGCAGTCATCATATCGCATCAGATAGCGCCTGAGCCCATCTTCGCCATCAGAGTCTCCAATTTGTGAGTGTGAAGCTGGTATTGTGAGATGCCAGCAGTGAGCATCTCCGACGCCATCTCATCCGCATGGTGCGCCATCCAGAACTGCTTCTCGTCCAAGAAACGAAGACGGCTCACCGGGATATGCGTGTCATCCAAGCACTTGCTGAGAATAAACTCTTCGTCATAGGAGTCTATGGGAACGTTGTCGTCCAAATCCACATCAGCCGGAAGTTCGATGGATGCAGGACTGAGATGACGAACCACTGTCTGCGATGCCGCCTTGTCGGTAGTCGTCGCAGCTAGCTCCTCGAGAACAGACGGTGGGCAAGAAATTATGTCCACTCCAGCGAGCTGAAGAGCCTGAGCCGGTGTTCGGATGCTCGCCGCAAGCACGCGCGTGGGGATGTTCGCCGACTTGTAGTACGCGTACACGCGTTTCACAAAGCGTACGCCCGCGTCCCCTCCCGCTCCACTTAAAACGGGGGCGTCGCCGTTGTGCGCGGCATGCCAGTCGCAGATTCGTCCCACATAGGGACTGATGACGGAGGCGCCCGCGTCCGCGCAGGCGATTGCCTGCGCCATCGAGAATGCCAGAGTCATGTTGCAGGCGATGCCATCGCGCTCCAGCTTTTGGCACGCCTCTATTCCCGTGTACGTTGCGGGCAGCATGATCATAACACGCTGCGGTGAGACGCGTCGCTGCACGTACAGATCCATCAGTCGCTTCGCGCGATCGATAATCACGCGAGGGGGTGCATATGCCAAGCCCGTGTCGAGCTCTGTGCTCACTACTCCAGCATTCTTTGCGAGCAATTTGGTAATCTCACACCCCACGTCTACCGTTAGCCCCTCGGCGGATTCGCTCATGCCCGACAGCTCGACATCAGCGCCTTCGGCGTCAATGCGATTATCGAACGTGGCAGATCCGCCCACGCGTCCGGACGATGCATGCCTAACGATATGTTCCATCAGGTTGGATCCATCCGTCTTTGTCGTTGCCGCCATGAGAATCAAGCTAGGATTGGTTATTGCACCCGTGAGATCATTTGCATGGCGCTCGATCATCTCCAGATGCGCCGTGTCCGCCTGTACGGAGCTGACCATTGCGAGCGCCGAGAGAGTTGTCGGTGCAGTCACGGAGCACGGTGCATGCGGCGATTTCGGGTCGCACACCTCCGTTCCAGCTGCGAGCACCACCGACGCACCGCGATGAGAACGGCGACTCGTGAACGAACCAAGAGAAGAACGATGAGGAGAACGAGGAAGAGCAGACGTAGTGGATGCACGGGTCGCCATCATAGACGCCATATTCACGGGAGTATGGCGAGTGAGTTGGCAGGTGAGTGATAGAATCCAAGTCGGGCCAAAACCGATCGGTTCGAACGAATTGGATGGATATTTTGCGGGGCCGGGGCCGTTCCCCTCTTTGGGGTTCGTCCACATCAGTGTCTCGCGTGTCGGTATACGTGAAGCACACGCGGAATTCCATCGCGGATGTGCTGAACCATCCTATGAAGAACGCACGGCACGGCACTCCTTGCAGTCCATCTCCATGGAGTCTGTCAGACATCAGAACTGACCTTAGAACTCAGGCTTGTATTTCAGCACGGCGAAGTTGGTCTCCTTGATGATCTTCTCTATATAAGCCTTCCACTTCCTCGTAGGCTCCTCGTTCACGCGGAAATCTCTGTCGCGCAGCGCCTGCGTGCAAACCCATGTCGGGTGCAGCACATCGTACGGATCGTCCGTGTCCTCGTCGCCGTACCCGTCCGTGCCTAAAAACCAGACAGGCCAGCTGCCATCCTTCTTCTGGTACTTCAGCAGCCAGTTGGTTCCCGAACATACCTGCGGGTCGCTAGCCTCCGTGAGCCCCAGGCCCCTCAGGCAGTCCACGCACTCGCCAATGCCGTCACAGTCCACATACACGCTCGGATTCTTCGCCTTCTCCCGTGACATTTTGAGCATGAATTTTAGGCTCTTGCGAAGATATCGATACAACCAAGGTGCGTCGGAAACGTTTGTTTTGATGCCACTGTAGGCGCTATGGGCAAAGACGATGTGCGTGGCGAGGTAAAAGCTGTGCCGCCATTCCTCGCTTCGCGTTCTCTGCTCCGCATCGGACGCCGGAACGCGGCAAAGCTTCGACATGCCGCCACATCGGAGCACCTCGAAGGACTCGCGCAGGCCGTAGTTGCGAACCACGTAGCGATTCGAAAGGAGGAGGTTCACGTACTCGACAATCAGGATGCGCATGAGAAGCATGAGCCAGTCGTCCGTATTCACGGTGTGCAAATTGCTCTTCTTTATGCCGTACAGGCGGAAGCCGTAATCCGTCCCGCCTGGCTCGTCGGGCTCGCCGAGGCGGCCGTACTGCCAGCACAGGTCTGCGCGGCGAAGCAGGATCGTGTGGTCGAGTCCCATCTCGTACTTGCACCGCAGCATGAACAGACACTCAAAGAACGACTCGCGGTGGTCCTCATAGCTGTCACTCGGACTTGGCTCCTTCGATGACAGACGAGCGCTCGCCTGAATGCGCTTGCGGTGCTTGCCGCTGCCCGTGTGCTCCTCCTTCGCCTCGAGGCTCGCCGCGGTTGCACCGCATACGCGTGCCTCAAGCTTCTCGAACATGACCTTCGCAATCTCCTTCGCACGCGTGCGAATTGTGCTCTCCGCCGTGCTGTACCACATCTCGAAAAAAATACTTGGTGCGTCATCGCCAATCGTGTATAGGTTTTTGTTGTTGTTCTTCGTCAAGAACTTGTGCATAAACGACATCGCCTTGTGCATCGCTTTGTGACGTTTTGCGCGCAAAACGCTTGCGTCGTGCAGCTTACCAGACACATCACGGCACCGGTTCATAGCGCTAATGGTGGATGCTGCATTCACCGCGGCACGAAGCTTCGCCACCGCGCCGCTCGGTGCAGCCTCGTCTTCCCCTGCGTTCTCTTCACCATTCTCACCCTGTGCCACCGTGGTGTCTGTCGTCGCCGCCGGTGTGCCTGCGCCGCCTTTATTTGTGGCGGCAAGTTTGGCTGTTGCGGCCATTCGGGCGACGAGCGCGCTCGCCTTCTCCCTTCCAGCCGCCGCGGCAGTTCTCGACGCCGCCGTTGGTTGGGACAGTCGTTTGAGCGGCCCGCCACTGACGGATTTGCGTCTAGGCCAGCTTGGTGTTGGGCTTGGCGTCGCTCGTCTGCTCTTCCTGTTCTTTACTGCCGAATTTGGCCGAGATGAAGAGGCGGAGACAGCCTCCACGGCGGCCGCAACCGCGCGCGTTGCCGCTGCAGCGGCCGAAGTCGTTATCCCGCCTGCAGTTGCGAGAAGCGGTCGCGGAAACGGTACCGACACGTTCACACGTGCCTGCACAGCGCGCGCGTTCGTCTCTGTGGTTGTCGAAGAGGCAGTCGTCACGATTCCACCCAGCGGAGGAAGTGCGCCCCCTTTGCAAGCCTCCCGTCCACGTCGCGCCGAGCCACTCGACCGAGCGTGTACGACGGAGGTTGCGTATGTGTCGGACGTGACCGCTGACGCGGTTGACCCTTGACCCAGACCCTTAAGGAAAGAAACATGTTCGCGCGAGGACTCTTGACTGGGACCCTCAACAAGGTGATGGATGCCGAGGTTGAGAATACTACCAGTGTTACTGTTACTGGGTCCCAGCACCTTGAGACTATCCTTGAGAGCACCGCGAGACGCGAGAGAAGTGGCACCACCAGACGCGACGCAAGGAGACTCAAAAGGCACCGCTGCGACCGCCATCACGCGAGTGTGTCTCGGAGGCCACAAGGCCGAGTGTTGTGGAAAGTTGAAGGGGAAGGTTATGTCCCCCCTAGAGTACCTTTAAGGCCTTGCAGTTGCAGACCCTGCGTTGATGGCAGATGTTCGGACGGGTCAACAACAACCGGTCCGGTTAGGGTTTAGGTTAGGGTTAGGGTTAGGGTTAGGGTTAGGGTTAGGGTTAATCCTTAGGCTCCGGTCGACCCGTCTTTTCTTTTCTTTTCTGGGTTAGGTAGGGTCTTGTCCCGCACGCTTTATTGCTTTAGACTATGTATCGCTTTAGGAATCAACCTCTATGTACCCTGTGTATCCTATAGGATGCCTATGTAAGTACCTTTATGGTGCCTTTATGGGACCCGTAGTTTATTTTCGTACGTAGTTATGTTACAGGGGGATGTTACGGGGAACTTACTGTGCAGTACATAATAAATGATTTCATGACGTGATGGGCGTCGCCAAGTTGTACACCTTCGCGCCCTCGCTGTAGTCGACGCCAGCGACGCGCTCGCAGCTCTGAGGGAAACGCGCGCGCTTCTCCGCGTAGTACTGCGAGCGGAAGTCGCCGTCGCTCGCGCCGTTGTATGTGATGTACAGAGCTCTTCGAGCATGCGAGCTGACGTTCGGGCCACTGCGGTGCGGGAGCATGCTGTGGAACAAAAGAACGTCGCCTGGCCTCATCGTGACGTGCTCAAAGTCCAAGGTGGCGGCGACGTCATCTGCAACGCCGCGGTGAACTGGGTGCTGCGCAAGCACGCCACGCGTGTGCTCGCCGCGCGCTATCTCGAGGCAGCCGTTGGAGACGGTCATGTCGTCCACAGCGATTAGCGCCGTCAGGTGCCTTCTCTGGCCGAATGCCGCGTACGCCGGAGCGTCCTGATGCGCGGGAAAGCCGCCGCCACCCACAAGCTTATAGTTCACCTTCTCCTTGAACACGACACACCGCTCACCTAGCAACTGCTCAACCGCGTTAGCAAGGCGGCCGCGTCGAGTTTCCGACAACTCGTCAACGCCTTGAAGTACAGCCTCCACCTCGTCAGACGCGTCGCCTTTGACGTCGCTTCCTGTAAGTAGCTTCCTGAGACCGACGTGGAACGGCAAGAAGTTCTCCGTGCGGCATATCATGCGTGCGTCCGCCGAGGTGTCACCTTCGTAGTACACCATGTGCCGGCCGGCCGCCGGCGTCGTGCGCTCCAAGTCCGAGATCCACCGTCGAAGCTGCGCTGTCTCGCTCTCGTCGAAAAAGCCTCGCTTGAGCACGAAGCCGTCCTTCTCGAAGGCCTGCACATCATCCTCGCAGAGCGGCGCGGACTCAGCGCCGCCGCTTGTGCCGGCACCCTTCGCACGAGCAACGGCGTCGTCGATCATCGCAACGTACGCCTCGAAGCCGTCACGCTCCGCTCGGTCGTGCGCTTCGCCCTGCGTGTCCTTGGCAAGCTCGTCGATGCGGCGTAGTCGCAGCGCGTCGCGGAAGCACTCGCTTGCCTCGAAAAGCCGCCGTTCCTCTTGGTTCGTCATTGCGCCGCCCTGGTGCCTGAGCGTCGTCTTGCTCGCGTCCGTGAGACGGCTCAAGTATACCTCGTCGCGCCCGACGAGCCATCGCTTGGCATCGACGTGCCTTTCGACGAGCTCGCACGTCTTCTTCGAGAGTCCCAGGGAGGCGAGGAACTGCGCACCCACAGCTTCGTGGTTCCACGTTCCCACATTCTCCATCTGCGCGAGGTTATCTCTGAGCCCTACGACGTGTCCGACGTCGTGCAGGAGCGCTGCGAGCACAACGTCGTCGTCGAGTCCCACGCGTCTGGCGTGGAAGGCGCTTTGGAGTGCGTGCTGCGTGAGCGAGACGGGCTCGCCGACGTAGTCGTTGTCGCCGAGCAAGTCGTAAAGCTTCGCGAGCACGAGCGACGACGACGCCATGCCCGCCATGCCCGACGCCATCGCCCTAATCGGGCTTAAGGGCACCGCCCCCTCCGGGATGCGCATCAGATCCGGCGGGCGGAATCCTTCCCTCCGCATCCTCCCGACGAGCTTTCCGAAAAAGCTTTGTCAAAGTACACAGCTGTGCTGTGCTGTGCCATGAGCTTGTGCGGACGTCGGAGCTTGTGCAGGAGGAGCTTGTGCTGGTGGTTGGCCTCTTGTGTGTGGTTAAGTGTTGTCTATAATGTGTGTCAGCCAAACTTATGTGTGTCAGCCAAACCGTTGGTTGGCCAGTGCCACCGCTTTATGACGTTCGGGTATCCCGCGTGCAAAAACTCTTTGGAAGACGCACTCACGTACATGCCCGACGAACTGGCACTCGCGAGCCAGACGTCTAGTGAAGCGCACGCGCGAAAGCCCGTGCCGGCGAAGAAAAAGTGTACGGCCGCGACGTTCCGTGCGTCGAAATACCCGCTGGGCAAGAACGTTATGAGACTCGCAGCGGCTGTTCAGCAGTGCGCGCAGAAGGGGACGCCGTGGACGCCAGCTCCCGCTGCGTGGGCGTGGGCGAGGAACACGAAGTGCGCCAGCGAAGGGTGGTGGTGCTTCTTCGATAAGAAGAAGGTTGCCGCAAGTGTCGCGCTCATCGGAAAGGTCGGAAACGGAGGTGGGGACGCGTACATGGTGCAGTATGCCAAGTCGCTCGCGGCCACCTTCCAGCCGCACGAGGGCATGGTCCTGCCTATGCCCGCGGGTATCAGCGAGGAAACGGATGCCAAGGCTATTGGCATACACGTGCGCCGCGGAGATGCGTGCCAGAAGATGCTCACCAAGCCGGAGACTCTCAGACGATGTGCACGCCGCCCGCCAGGGTGGAAGCGACCTTGCTACGCTCTCGCTGCTTACCTCGACGTCGCAAAGCCGCTCATTGAGAAGTACGGCATGACGCACGTGTACCTTGCGACCGACTCTCAGCAGGTTGTGCAAGAGGCGCAGGCGATGAGCAGCGAAACGCTGCGCTTTCACTACCTCGACATAGACCGGTCGTCGTACGAGACGGATGGCTCGCCGAAAAACTTCATCGAGGAGCGCGTGAGCCGGTCACGTGGAAGTGCGCAGGCTGCTTCTGGCGTGAATGCGAGTCAAATGGTGGTGGAGGCGCTGAGCGAGCTGAGCCTTCTGTCTCGCGCCTCTGCGTTCGTCGGAACGAGCCGCAGTCAGTACACGCGCGCCGCCTTCCTGCTTCAGTACGCGCGTTCGTCGCGCCCCCCCGCTTTCGCGAATTTGGACGAGCCGTGGTGCTGCCGGCAAGGTGCTGGCAAGGGCGGCGGCCACAGGGCTTTTCTTGCGTTCACGAGCGCGTGCGTGCTCGCATGAATCACGTGACACGCGGCCAGTAACATACTGTAGGAACGGAGACACAACGGAGAGTGTACAATAAACTTACCTACGATAGTGGTATGACAAGGTGATTAGGCCATTAGGGTACATATTAGAAGTAGTAGGATTAGGGTAGTACAGTAGGTGATTAGGGTTAGGGTTAGGGTTAGGGTTAGGGTTAGGGTTAGGGTTCGGGTTAGGGCTAAACTCCGGGCCCCCTCCCCTGGCAGCCTGGGTGGGATCCCACCCGTGTGACTTTTCCCTTCCCCTTCCCTTAAAATAAACCAGAATTCTGCTTGTTGACTTTTGCCCTTCCTCCTCCTCCTAAGGCCCCCTTTTTTCCCTACCCGGTAAGGTTTTCGTTGACTTTTCCCCAGACTCCCCTTGGCCCTTCCCTTCCCGCACGTGATTTGCCATATCCCCCTCCCGGCCGGGCACGTGCAGGTTACCCTACGTCGGCCTTGTAACCTTGCCTGTTTCTTGCACTCTCCTCCTCTTACAGTGATGGTGGCGTCTGGCTCCATGTCGGCAACACCTTACGCACCTTACCACCTGCCGCCGCACGCGCCCGCGTGGGGAGTCACGCAGTCCTTTGACGCCGTCGCCGATGCGCGCAAGTACGCGCCGCCAAAGCAAAGGCCGCCGCCCCACCCGCTCTTGCCCGCACCGCCACTGACGCCCGCGCGAGAAACGTTCCTCAGCAGCCTATCCGCCGCAGAACGCGCGAGGCTCGTGCACGTCGAAGTGTGCGTCACGCACGCGCTCTTTCCCATGGACATATTCACGAAAATTGGAAGCGCGGACACGCACATGGGAGGAGGCACGTTCGCCGTCGTGGAGGTGGGCGGAAAGGCGAACAGAGACAGGCCCGTGCCGCTGTCGCTCGTGCCGCACCACGACGAAGTCGCGACGAACGTCAAAGACCTGCACGGCGAGACGCGTGAACACGCACTCAGCTACCTTGACTCGATGTTCAAGGTCGACTCACTTCCCGACGACATGTCGCACTCCCACCTCGGGTTCGCGACGAGCGTCCTGAACGACGAAGTGTTCGAGACGGAGGCTGCACAAGACGTCCGCGAAAAGCTTAGAGCAAGGCCGGATGATCCGCACGCTATTCGAAGGTACCGCACGCGAGTCGCGCAGAGGGCGCACGTCACTGTCACCGAGCGCGGCGACACGACCGTGTGGTCGAACACAGTTCACAAGCGCGACGACGCCGCCAAGAACTTTCGCAAGGCTACCTTCGAAGAGCGATATCTCTTCGACGACGTCTTCAGCAGTTCGGAAGAGGTGCGCCTTTGCTTCTACGAGCAGTATGGACTCAGCACCGCGACGTATCCGAAGTTCCTCGGCAGCTGCGCCGTCACCGTGCCCGACTTCCCCAAGAGCAGTGGAAACGTCAAGCCCACCGCACGCACCGCACCCCTCAAACTAGCTCTTCCCATCATCGCAGGGGATCAGGCGACGGGAAAGCCTGTTGGCGAAGTGCAGATCGAGTTGGTGCTCACGCCGGAGCCGGAATACGGCGCGGCATCGTATCAGCAGCAGCAGCAGCAGCAGCAGCGAGCAAAACTAGCAGCGCCAGTGCCGGCATCACGGACGCAGCAGCAGACAGGGTCGACAGTGGCGCGTACTGCCAACGCACCAGCACCGGCACCGGTCACGTCGACGGCACCGGCACCGGCTCAACAGTATGTTGAGCCGCGATTCTCCATCAAACGTGGCGGCGGATCGACGTACTCGGAGGCGTACAATACGTCCATATACCGCGCTCCCTTGCACAAGGATAAGGATGCGAATCATGCGCGTGCTTCTGTGGTGAAAGAAGCCATGACAAGGCTGGAAGATGCACAGATTCGTCGACGGGAAGCGGATGCGCATGCGCGTGCTTGTGCCGCTGCGGCGCCGCTCGCCGCGGCTGCACCCGCCGCGACGCGGTACGCGGCGCGCCTAAGGGCGGAGGAACTCGTTGCACAGAAGGCGCTGCACGAAATTCACGCGCAGGTTGCACGCGGCGAGCCCATTCACACTGTATCCGTTGGTCAGGATCGGCGCGTGGGTGCTGATCACCTCGCTCAATACAGCGAGGCGAGTCGTTCCGTGCCAGCGGGCACGGTCGCCAACCAGGGTGTGCCGCACGGCGTCGCCGCATATGGCGAAGTTCACGGCGTTTCTGAACCACGATTGACCGAGCCTCGCATCGCGCGTGCACCTGTCCAGGACAAAGCTGCCGTTCTGCCCGGCACCTCGGGCGCGCATGGCGCTATCCCAAATGCGCAGGGTGCTAGCGCTACGGCGTCCATTCCTCATAGCAAGGGAAGGCAGACGGGAAATGTGCCACACCCGAATTATCGAGCTGCACCTGCACCATCGCATGGGCCACACAGTCATAGTCAACTAAGCGAGCAGCGTGCCGTGCACCAAGCAGCTCACACGACAGCTCCTGCCGGTCCAGGACCTGCGGGAGCACAAGGTCGGGCGATGATGATGCCTCCTCCTCACGGTGAACAGCCGCCGCAAGGTTTGTCGTACGGCGCGGTGCATGCTGCCCAGCAGGCGGCGCATGTGGCTAATCGGTCGGCAAGCAGTTTGCCAGACCGTGGCGTGCAAGCTGGCGTGCACCTTTCAACGGGCGCGGCTCGCGTCGCCGCGCCAGGCGATCAACGGTACGTTTACGCGCCCGCCCCCGCATCAGCAAAGTCCACGATGATGGCGTCTCGCAGGAAATAAGTCGCACGTGGTAAAAATGGTGGCTTTGGTTTTTTTAATTATCGTTCCCATCTTGAACTGGTTGAACCCCCACATGCATGACTTAAGTTTTTCATCCGTCCGTCGGACCCGCTCGAGATCGACGTCAATAAAGTACTGCCGAAGTGCGCGCGCGCTAATAACTTCTTATAATATTAAGGAAAGACCTGTTCAACACAATTAGTCTCAGGTTAGCTTGTGTACACACACACTATTATAGGTACTGTGCAGTAGTTCATATAACTCGAATATAAGGTACATATAAGTGGTGAATGTCACGCAAGTACCTATGCAACGCACGAGCGCGCCTACCTTTATATGTGCGAGGAAATATTGAGGAACAAAATCTTACCATCACAAGCTCGTCTAAAGGTATGTATCCTATACATACCAGGTATTTGTTCTTAGGATTAAGGTGGGATTTGTTCTTAGGATCAAGCCGTCGACGGTGGGAGGCCTTGGCAGTCTCGTCAAGTCGATGAGCATGAAGAAGCCTGACGGCGAGGACGACGAAGGTGAGGAGGAGGCGGCGGCGCCGGGCGGCTTCGCTGGGCTCTTGAAGACGATGAAGAACCCTGTGGATGACAACAACGTTTAAGCCGGCGGCGGCGACAACGACGACGACAACGACCTGGGGTTGGTTGGTGGTACGAGTATAATCAGCTCCTCTTTGTTACTGAGTGAGCAATCTAACGCCTATTCATTCAGCTTCCACTTCTTTGGCGTGTACGGCTCGCCAATCGCCTTGTTTCCGAAGTAGTCGTACCTGTTGACGGTATTTGTGAGTGTTGTTGTGAGTTACGCGCACGTTTGTTGCACCACGCAGGCGTTCGAGTTTTCCCGTAACGACGACGTACCAGAGCTGCGACGGAATCCAGTGTGTGGGTGGGAGCGGCCTGCTTTCGTTTTTTGCACTCCACACGAAGATGGGCACCATGGTGAGGCAGATGCCTCCGACGGCCATCAACGAGCGACCCCTCCACCCCACTGGGTTCGGGTTGTACCCGCCTGGGTAGAACACCTGCAACAAAGGAACAGCACAGGAACGCGACGACACGTGAGGTGAGGTGAGGCGAGAGAATTGAGAGAGTTAGTTTGTGTTTGTTTGTGTAGAAATCCAGCCCAATCTTGGCGTGTTCACACACACGCGCGCGCGCGCAGAGATGAGCGCGCCACCACAATGAGTGACTCACTAGAAGAAGTCGCTTTACCTACCAAGAGCCCTCGTGAAAAAGAAGGAAAAAACAAACAAAACACAAAACATCAAAGACAACAAGGAAAGACAAGAAACAAGACAGCTTACCTCCTTGAGCGATCCTTCTCCTCCGCCCATGCTTACAAACCTTGTGTGTGGAGAAAAAACAGAATGAGGGCGAATGGCGGAGGTTCACCGCGCCCCCGAAGAAGAAGAGGCGTAACCCTAGCCCTAGCCCAAACCAAACCCTAACCCACCCTAAAGGCTAAACCCAAACCCGCATACAATTCCAATAATTTCTGAATTACAGAGTACCTCTACCAAGAGAGAATTTAGGGATCCGTCGTAGGTTTACAGTATATGCGAATTGTTTGTTTCCCCCGCGCCCTCTGTCAATCTTTCAAACCTCTTCGAATTTCGGATTTCGGGATTTCATTTCCGGAAAGCTCTTCAATCATGGCGCTCCACCACCTCTCGCGGTCGTCGTCTTCACGAATGTACACGCCGGACGAGATGACGTTCTGCGCAGAAGACGCCTTGGTGGATATCGTACCGCGCATTGCCATGCCCGCATGTGCGTTCCTATCTACCACAATCCCACCTCTCAGACCTAACATACCCTGCACCGTCCCGCTCTGGATGGCACTCGCGCTCAAAAAGAGACACGCGGCACGCATTGTCATACCCGCTTGGCTCGCATCCACCGAAGAACTCGAGGCTCTGCTCGAACGAGAACGAAACGACAACAAGGTCTTCCAGCACCTAACAGAACACTACCTCGAAGTCGCACACCTCCTTCTCGCTGGAACAAAGGGGGCGCGAGACGACTTCGCTTCCATGACGGTCATGCACAAAAACAGAGACTTGCTGGAAAAACTTAGACTGGTCAGAGAAAGTAAACTCAACCAGGGACTCGAGGGACTCGCCACGGCGTGGAACAGTGTGAAGGACGAAGGGGAGGAATTCACTGTGCCTCTCAACAACATCTCGCGCATGGAACTCAACGCCCTCAGACCGCTCTTCCAAGGGGCGCTCGACAAATTCTGGAAACTCGAACACGCAAACAACACAGCAGCCACAACGAACATGCCATCTGCCACGCCAACGCCGCACCAGACAGAAGTCGAAGAGGCGCCTGTACGACGACTCCGCGGACGGTGACGGTGACGGTGATGTTACCTTCCTGTTGATCAGTGTTACGCACTTCACCAAAATGTATGTCCTTTTTTGTGTTGTTGCACAAGAACCACCTTTTACTTTACGTGTTGTCGTTGTTGTATACGCAAAAACGGCCCTCCCCCCTCCTCACCTCTTCTTAAAGAATCTTTCCCTCTCCAAGCTTCACTTTTTGCACACAGAATGACGACGACTCTCCTACTCCATAAACTCGCCGCCATGCTCGAGCAAGTAGTTGGCTGCAAGAGCCTCGTCCTTGTCACACGCAAAGAATGCCTGCGCGACGAGAGCGCGGTCCCAAGCACCTCCGCCCATCGCAACCAGACGGTCTACCGCTTCCGCCTCCTCGGGTGTAAGCTGGATCGTTCCGGGAGGTGCACCGCCCTCGCCGTCGTCGCCCATTGCACCATCCATCATGCCCATCTGGGCCGCAGCTGCCGCCGCCTCATTCTGGTCAATCGGCTCGTTAAGCAGGCGCAGGAACTCAGCCTGATTCGCGTTAATCTGCTGCAGAAGTGCCGGATTCTGCTTGCCAAGCTCCTGGAGCATAGGCTGCAGAATCGCGGGATTCGCCTGCACCATAGCCCGCAGCGCCTGGAACTGAGCGCTCTGGCGAAGGTGGTCCAGGCCACCTCCACCGCCGCCTTGTGCGGCGCCGCTTCCCGCGAACATGTCAAAGGCTGCGTTCGGCGCACCGCCACCTCCTCGCGACTGAGCAGCCTGCTGCTGTCCCGCCGCGGGTGCCGCGCCTCCGGTTGTTGGCGGCGCCGCGCCAGAGGCTGGCGCGGCGGGAGGGGCCTGCGGTTGAGCCGACTCAGGAATACCCGTCATGAGGTACTCGACCGCCCTGTCCGGGTTGTTGAACGCCGCTCGCAATGCCGCCACCACCTGTTCGCGCTCGAAACCCATCTCCATGATGTTCGCGATGGTTGACTCGAGCTCTGAACCCGCGACGAGCGCGCTCGCTCCGGATGCGATTGGCGAGGTGCTCGTTTCCATCGGCGAAGCGTCCGTCGCCGGCGTCGGCGGCTGTGTTTGCTGCGGCGCATCAGGCGTCTGCACGGGCGGCTGTGGGGGTTGCGCGGGCGTCGACTCCTCAGGTTTTGGTGTTGGTGCCGCCCCTGACGCCGCCGATGTTCCCGTGGCCGCTGCCGGCGTCGCCGCGGGCGTTGGTGCCGTCGCCGCCTTCTTCTTCTGCACCATGACGACGAGGAATCCTTTTTCAGACACGCCTGAGGCTTCTAGCGTCGCTTCGTCCTTGAGTACTTTCCCGGAGTGGATGAGCGTTTGGCATGACGACGGGAACGCGTCGGCACCCTTATGGTTTTCCACGAGCGTCTTGGCGTGAGCGACGGTATCATGACCTTCAAGCGTGAGGGAGAACGACTCACCTTTCACCGTCTTGAACGTCACCTGCATAATAATCCTAGTTGTCACTACTACCTAGTTAACTAAGAGCCTCAGGAGCAGGCAAAACGAAAATGAAAGTGGTTTTGCGAATGATTCGATTCGGAGACCTGCTTTGTGGCCGCGGGAAAAGGAAACCCACAAAACAAACACCACGTTTGTAGGGGGGGGGGGGGGGGAGGTCAAAAACCTAAAAGCACCTCTTCAAACCTCAAGCAAGAAGTCCAAACCCTAAAAAGAACTTCGAAGAAGAAGAAAGGGGGTCCCTGAGTTTAGGGGTTTCTTTTGGTAAGGTGGTTGATTAGGGGTTTGAGAAAATCGGTTGGTTAGGGGTCGAGGATTTTTACTTTTTTGTTACGCCTTCCTATCGTCGTACCCTACGATAGAGGGGTTCGGTTCGGTTCCGATTCTTTGTGTGACAGACGGACCTTCAGAGAACGAACTTTAGCTTTCATGATGGAGAAATACCTGTCACTTTTATGTTTACTTCTCAACGTTCACCAGGCATGAAGGTCTGCCTGAATCATCATGATCATGGGACGTCTGTTTCTCCTGGTCTGTTTCTTCACCATGTAGAGTAGTACGCCTACTTTAAGCCGACATCGCAGCAGCCGCAATCGCGGCAACGCCAACCATGAAAGAACGCACGAATGCACCTGAAGTTTTCGCGGGAGCCGTCGTCACCGCCTTCACCGGCGCCTTAGTCGTCGTCGTCGCAGGCGCCTTGGTTGTCGTCGGCGTCGGCGCCTTGGTTGTTGTCGTCGTCGGCGTCTTGGTCGTCGTCGGCGTCGGCGCTGCTGGCATTGGTGTTGCCTCCGCCGGCGCTTGA
Organism: Pycnococcus provasolii; assembly: GCA_938743325.2. Lineage (NCBI taxonomy): Eukaryota > Viridiplantae > Chlorophyta > Pseudoscourfieldiophyceae > Pseudoscourfieldiales > Pycnococcaceae > Pycnococcus > Pycnococcus provasolii. The sequence goes on from OW568890.1 coordinate 394,637, forward strand.
TCAATAGCCACCGTGGGCTCCTCGATGCCCGTGAAGCCGGTAATGCCGGTCGCCTCCAAGTTCGCCTTAAACGTGCCATCCTTGGCAGCCTCAGTCAACTTCTCGCTAACCTCCTTCGCCTCCATCGTATCCTTCACAGCCACCTTGAAGGTAACCTTAAGGTTAGTCGCCGTAAGAGAACGACGCTTCGACGACGCGGCAACCTCCTCAACCTTCACATCCGTGATATCCTCCGTGTTGATAACCATCGTGCGCGCCGTCGCAATGGCGAACTTACCCGCGTCAAACTGGTCCTTGGTCATGCCCGCAAGCACCACCGACGCGTCAATCGGAGTCAGCTTGTCGTCAGGTCCGTCGTCGGGAATCGGCGCGCCGGTGGCGCAGGCGCTAAGCACAGGGAGAATTTGGTCAACATCATCCTGTTTCATCATGCTTTCGCCCTCAACAGACTTAAAGTCGAGCTTCGACTCCACCAAGAGCGCCACGCACTCTTTCGAGACGCCAGCCTCCTCGACGTTTTCGCATGATGGCCTGGCATCGCTCGATGTCTGCTGCAAAGACTCGCTGTACTGCATGAACTTCGTCACGCAAAACGTTCCAGCAGAGTCCTTCACTTCACACGTCGCGGGATAAGCCATGCAAAGCGTATCTATGTCGCCACTGCACAGCCCCGCAATTTGCAAAGAGTATGCCTTGCCTGATGCGTCAAGAAGTTCTCCCCCCGTAGCCAGCGGGAACGTGAAGTTCGCCTTGACGAGTCCGTCGATGCATTCACGACGGCCAAAGTCCGTGCAAAACTTCGTTGGGTTCATGTCGTCACCGGCCAGATTAATCATCTCCGTCCATTTAACGTAGCACACTTCGCCTGCACTGCTCTTGATCTCGCACATGGCTGGAGAAGCAATGCACATTTGATCGGCGGTGGGGACCGCCTCCGTCGTCGTGTTCGTCGTGTTCGTCGTGGGGGCCTCCGTCGTCGTGGTCGTGGGAGCCGCTGTCGTCGTGGTCGTGGGAGCCGCCGTCGTCGTCGTGGTCGTGGGAGCATCCGTCGTCGTGGTCGTGGGAGCCGTCGTCGTCGTCGTGGTCGTGGGAGCCGCCGTCGTCGTCGTGGTCGTGGGAGCATCCGTCGTCGTGGTCGTGGGAGCCGTCGTCGTCGTCGTGGTCGTGGGAGCCGCCGTCGTCGTCGCGGGGGCCGCCGTCGTCGTGGTCGCGGGGGATGCATACGTGTAACCGCACGTCTTCGCCACGTTGGGAAATGCCGTCTGCGATGACGGGGGAACGTACGCGGTAGTAGCCTTGGCGTCGATCTCATCATCCGTCTCCGTGACGAGGGCGAGAATCGATGCCTCTGTCGCCGTCTTCATCCACGTGTCAAACTGCTCCAAAAATGCATCAGAGGTCGCCACGCCTGTGAAGTCCACGAGCGCCTTGCGCCAGCCGGAACCCTCGGGAACGTCGCTAGCCTTGCCCGTCTGGTAGTTGAGGCCAGTCCAAGGAGTCACCGTGTTGTAGAAGCCAGTCTCGCTGCGGAACCAGTCGTCGAAGGAGCGCTTCGCGAGGCTGCACGCGTACATGACGGCAACAGCACTGAGATCGTAGTATAGCTTGCGTTCCGTGTCAACGTACGGGGCGCCAGTCTGCGTGGCTGGCGGCGAGCCGGCTGCAGGGCAGCCTTCACTTCCGCAGCAACGTTCAAGTCCGTAATCTTTCATCCATTTTGTGTTGGGCATTTCGCTGTAGAGTGAAAGCGCGTTCGGTATGACGCCGCTACTTCCACCGCCGAACTTAAGGCAGTCGCGGAAGGATTGCCCGTTGCTAAGTTGTTTCGACATCATGCACTGAAAGAGCACAGCGCCGCCCTCGTTGGTGAATTCTGCGCGGAGCGTAGCAGCGGCGCCCTGGTAGTGGTGAAGGTACTCATGCGCTGCGATGGAGGCAATGTCTTGCTCCGGGTTTTTCGTCAAGCTGAAGACGGCGTTTTGTGTGCCCTCTTCGTATTGGTTGCAAGAATTGCACCTCCAGGGCCCGTGAGGTAGAAGTTGGGCACTTCTCCCGCTTTCGCCTTTGCGACTTCCGAGTTGCCACACTCCGGCCAATCTTGTCCCTCACAGAGCTTAGCCTTGACCTCGGCGTAGGCGGAGTCCGCCTCTCCAGCTCCGAAGACGAGCGAATGGAAACCCGTGTAGGTTCCGAGGTACTTCTCGGCGGCTGCGATTCCTTTCTTGATATTCGCGACATCTGACGCGTCAGCTCCTGGCGTCGCGAGGAATCCTAACGAGCCACCAAGCTTGGAGTTGGAGAACGCCGCTGGCGAGTTGCACCCCCGTCGAGACGGGCACTGCGCAACGGCGACACAGAGGCACAAGGACAAAGAGAGTGCCACCAAAAGAGCACGAGAGCGAGGCACGGCCATCATGAACGAATCAGTAGAGCTCTCTAAGGTCTCTAGAGCCCTGGATCACGTGGATCACGGAAAACGGGGAAGATGGAGGCCAACAGGCCGAAAAAGATCTTAAGGAGAAAAGAAAAGGGGGTTTGTACCGCGCACGCCAGGTTGGTTTGTAAAACGTACCCTAGTCCGAACACGCGTGCGCCGTCGATGGATGGATTCCAAGGATGGCCATGCAGGCAGGAATCCTGTAGACTTGCGAAGACTTGATTGACGTGAAGAAGAGCGACTTGACTTGAAGTTCGGACTTGCTTGCAACTTTGAAAAATCAACAAGAACAGTGGTACTTTACATTTTTACAAGCATGCCGTGATTGATCATGCCGTGATGCCGGGACGTGAACAATACATATGTATGTACTGTAAAGTGATTGATGAGTGAGAGGCTCGTGAATGCATGGATCAATGAGGCTCATGAGGATCAATGATCAATTTTTAATGAGGCTCGTGGCGTGGATCTCATTGAAGCGATCACCCTTGTCCCTTCGACCTTACATACTGTACATAGTTGTCCTCCCAGTAAAACTACCAGACTCCCAGTCCCTGGTGCCAGGTGCCAGGTGCCAGGCCAAGGGGAATAACAACAACATCAAGTCAACTATCGCAGTCTCGTTCTGGAGTTGCTCTTCCTTCTCTTTTCTGTCGGCGACGGAACTGGGCGACACTTTGGTGGTAAGTCTTTTTGCTTTCGTGAAAAAAAAAAATCAATTTGTAACTGTAAAAAGTAACTCTTGCAAACTAAGCTAAGCAAGGTTAGGCGACTAACCCACTGACGAGAGCACAAATGAGCGCAGCCGCAACAGGTGTAGCCCGGGAAGATTTGCCGCTCGAATTTAGAACCGTCGCTGCCGTCGTCGTCGTCGTCGATGTCGTCGATGTCGTCGTTGGCTGAACGATCACAGCTTCTTGCTTGGTGATGTTCGATACCTCGAGGGACAAGTTAGGAGTTTCCGCCGTGATCGCCTTCACGAGCTCTCCACTCTGAACCTGCTGCGATAGGCTTTCAGCCAGTGCATCGCCAGCCATGTCAGATTTCGCAATATCCACCGAACCATCTTCCTTCACAGCCTCAGGCGTTTCCACCACGATCACAACCTTGATAGCCTTCGCGGGTTCACCCTGTGGCTCCGACGCCACCTCAACCCCAGTTTCAGCGGACACTTCCTGATTGAGAGTGCCATCCGTAGCAACAGAGTTGGTTTGATCGGCAATATCATCCAGCTCACCACCATCCTCGAGATCTCCAACCACGTACTCGACGTCCAAATCCTCACCATCGCCCGTAGTCTGCAAAAGCTTCATGCGGCGATCCTTGTTCAGCTTCATACTCTTACGAAGCACCCTCTTGATGAAACGCTCCGCTTTCCTTAGAGCTCGGGCAATGGCGCGGCGAAGCTTAGCAATGAACTTCTCAATTTTCGATTCTGTCATCCCCTTCTTCATGCGAAACCTCACATTGGCCTTCACCTCGAACTCAGCCGTGACAGTCTGGTTGGATCCAGGCGGAAGTGTGGAAATAACCGCCTTCGTCACGCCTTCCGCAGTCAAGCCGCGCGCCTTTTCACCAGGCTTGATTTGCATGTCTACCTCCACGGCAACTTTCACGGTCGGTTTGTTAGCCTCCAACAATGGCGGCAGAGTCGTTGAGCCCACATCAATGGGCGGCATAGTCATTGGCGGAGCCGCAGGCGGTACCGTGGTCGTAGTCGTGGGCACTTTCGAAGCCACCGTCGTTGTCGATGTCGATGTTGTCGGCTGAGGGGGCGGGCTCGGCGACGGCGGCGGCGGCGGCGGCGGGCATGCGGGCCTGTGACCCTTGAACGTGAAGGTGTACTCGGATTTCTGTGTACCAGCGCACAGGACATTCTCGCACACCTTGAGACGCACGGTCGTTGAACCACACTTCGGATGTGTGATTGTTGTGTAAGACAAGCTCTGCGAAGGGCCCTCGTTCGAAACCGCGCATCCCGGCTCGAGGCACTCCACCAACATAGACGTAGCGTCCGACTTAGGAATTGCATAGAATGTGATCGAGGGCCAATCATCAGCAATTGCGGAAAGAGACTCGGGAACATCAATCGTGTACTCGAAAACGTTCGGTTTGAAGTCGGGGAAAATTATACCATACCCAATGGATGCTTGCTGAACACCTTGCAAGATGTCCGGGAAATATCTAGCCCCTACCTCGCACGCCTGGTAGTCAGTGGCTTCGCACATCATTTGAGCCATCTCGACAGCTCCAAAGGCAATCGGCTCATCCGGCGGTGGAGGTGGCGGACTAGGCGGTGGTGCATCCGGTGGTGCGTCCGGTGGTGCGTTCGGCGGCGCGTTCGGCGGCGCATCCGGCGGTGGTGGACTCGGCGGAGGCGGCGGTGGGCTTGGCGAAGGCGGCGGCGGGCAGGCTGGCTTATGACCCGTGAACGAAAATGTGTAGATGTTCTGATCACCGGAGCAGTATTCATCACAGCACACGGTGAGTTGCACCGTTGTCGGTCCGCACGCGGGATACCTGATGGTTGTGTAGGATAGCTCGTACTCTGGTCCTGGATTAGAGTTCTCGCAACCCTCCTCGAGGCACTCCACGAACAAGTAAGACGAGTTCGACTTCGGGATTGCGTAGAAAGTGATTGCAGGCCAATCGCTTGCAAGCGAAGTGAGAGCCTCAGGAATGCTTATACTGTGATTGAAGACATTCGGGTCGAAATTGGGGAATTGCACACCCTCGCCAATGGATGCCTGCGGCGCCATTCCTGCCATCACATCAGGATAGTGACGAGCGCCCACCTCGCATGCCTGTGAGCACGAAGCTGAACAAGCCGACTGCACCGTCTCGATTGCTCCAACGGCAATCGGCGAATCTGGCGGCGGCGGCGGTGGAGCAGGCGACGGTGGGCTCGGTGGCGGAGATGCGATCGGAGTGGGCGGAGGCGGCGGCAGAGGGGGCGGGCTTGGCGGTGGCAGCTGCGGGCTTGGCGGCGGCGGAGGAGCACATGTCGGCTTATGACCCGTGAACGAGAAGCTGTATGTGCTGTGCTCGCCAGCACATTCCGCATCGCAGCACACCTTGAGTTTCACCGTCGTTGGTCCGCACGGGGGATACGTGATGGTCGTGTAAGACAGCTCCTGCGCCGGACCTGAACTGGAATTCTCACAATTCTTCTCGAGGCACTCCACGAACATGAAGGATGCATTGGTTTTTGGAATCGCGTACAGCGTGATGGCTGGCCAGTCAGCGGACATAGCTGCAAGCTCTTCGGGAACGTCCATCGAGTAATCCAGAACACCGGGCGAAAAGAACGAATATTTGATTCCATCGCCAATCGATGCGTTTGGTGAAAATGATAGATATGGAGGATAGTGACGTGCACCCACCTCGCAGACTTGCGAGCATGTAGCCGTGCACGCCTCCTGTACTGCAGAAATTCCAGTCGCAGCGATCGGTGCATCCGGCGGTGGTGGCAGATTCGGCGGGCTCGGCGGTGGCGGGCTCGGCGGGCTTGGCGGCGGCGGGGAAGGTGCCAAGGTTGTGGTTGTGGTTGTCGTCGTCGTCGTCGTCGTCGTCGTCGTCGTCGTTGTGGTGGTGGTGGTGGTGGTGGTGGTGGTCGTCGTCGTCGTCGTCGTCGTCGTTGCAATTGCCTTGGTTGTCGTGCTTGTCGTCGTAATGAATCCGCCCGACGCGCTTACAGCTTGCGGAGGCACGAACGTGACATTCTTGTCTGCAATGCTCCATCCTTTCACTCCTGGAATCCAAGGATCCGCACCATACTCGTAGGCACCAATATCGGGTGCACTTCCCACATACGGAGTCGTGATGAAGGTGGTTCCGTCGCTGACTTGGCCAGCATCGATGAGCGCCGAGCCTGGCTTTGGACGGAAGTCGCGGTTCGCAGGATCCATGAGCTGGTCCTTCACATCAGTACCTGTCTGGTAGCCATTCCAGTTATTCTCGTAGATACCAGGTACAGGGTATTCTGCGTAGGATTTACTTCGGTGGCCCGCAATCTTGTTCGCAGCGTTGTTCTTCGTCTTGGTACCCGCATTACCACCCTGTGCGATCATGATGAGCAAGTCGTTGCCTCCCGCACCACCGTCATCATCCTCATCATAGTAGCTCTTCACGTTGTTGTCAAAGGCCGTGTTGTGGTAAGCGTTGTGCTTGAATCCCTTCAACATCAGTCCCTTGTGGGCATTCCAGATGACGTTGTGGTGCATGGCACCATTATTACCATCGCCATTGCCGTCAAATCGCGCACCATACTTCACGGTATCGTGAAACCAGTTGTATCGCACCTCCGAGAAAGGCTGCTGCCCAACCATCATCTGCGAAAGGGCGCCATCTCCCTGCACGTATCCAGAGTCGTAGATGTCGTTCAGCTCGAGGATGGCTCGATTTCCTGGATTTACCGTCGCGCTCGCACCCAGCTTGTGCATCGTGCAACGCCTGATCACGTTGTTGAAGCCCGACAAGTGCAGCGTGGTCATCAGTCCGATGTTGTCTGCCGCCGTCCAGTCGATGTGATAAAAGTAGCAGTTGTCGATCGTCTCGTTGCCGCCCCACATCTCCACCGCGGTGCCGTCGGTGTACCGGAAGCTCGAGTTGCGCACGATGCCATTCTTGCTGTTGGACGCAAATTTGCTATTGTCTGGGAGGGTATCGACGACGCCAAGCATGCGCTTGTGGCAGCTCGGGTACGTCGCGTGCACTCCGTCGACAATGCATCCGTCGCACTTCGTGAAGAGAAACGCCGCGCCGAAGAGGTCGAAGTTCTTCAGGTGCACGTGGTTAGAGTTCTCGACGTTGAACGCGTACGTCCTCACCTTGCCGCGTATGTGCAGCGTGTTCGGGTCGGCGTTCTTGGGCGCCCACAGGTAAAGCGTCTTCGTCGTTTTGTCGAAGAACCACTCGTGCGCCGAGTCGAGGAAGTCGAGCTTTCCCTCGAAGAAGTACTGGTGGTGCTTGTGCTTCCACATCGCATTCTTAAGCTTGTCGTACGTGAAAAATCCGGTTCCCGGCGTGTGCGACTTGATTTTGCGGGTGACTGTCTTGAAGGATCCGAAGTTAAGGATGCCAATGGCCCCCGTCGCGTCGATGCCACTTGCGGCAAGGTCTATGCCGTTGTGCGGCGCGTCCTTGAGCTCGCCGTTCTGGTACGCGTTCTTGTTAGATTTGGTGATGGAACCGTGCGCCCATTTGAGCTGCGCGTCGAAGACGGTGCCGTCGTGGAAGTACGCGTTCGGCCATCGTGCTGGAACGAGCTCGCTTTCGTATCCGATAAAGAGCTGCCACACGTCATAGTCGAGCGTTGTTTTCCAGATGTTTCCCGAGTGCACGGTCCACTTCGTCTCAACTTTCCGCGTACCGTCGAACGCGACGCGTTCTTTGTTGTACGCGGCGAACGTGACCGGCTTATCCCAGTCTGTGCTAGACTTTCCAGCGACTTGCACACTTTCTGCGTAGTTGCCTCCACGAACGAAGCACGTGTCACCCGCCTGTGCAACGTTCGCACACGCCTGCACGGTTTGGAACGGCGCCTGAACGGACCGTCCGTCGTTCGTGTCTGCGCCGTACCCTTGCGCGACGTAGAAGGACGTGGGGGAGGCGGAGGCACAGGCAAGGGGACCAAAGAGGCCCACTAAGTACACCACCAAGGGAACCTGGCCGAACACGGCCGAGCAAGACAAGGAGGTCGTCATGATCGAGGCTTCGAAGAATGACAAGCCTCTCTCGTGACAAGCGAAGTGGGAAGTGTGTGGTGGAGGGGGAAGGCGGCCTGATGAGGAGAAGCAGAGGTTCCCCTGAGCTCCACCTGGATCGTTTCTAAGTAAAAAGTACTACGATTCCTGGATCATTAAGAACTACAGTATTGATCAGGGAGCCTCCAAACTTTCGTAAAATAAAGGTCTTCGTTATGCCCATCAGGCCTAACGTCAACCTCGAAGAGGATGGTGGGATGGTGGGATGGTGTGATCCCTATTGAGACATGGCACCATGCAAGGCTGGCACACTTGCCACTGTTATGCATTTGCCTGTTATGCCTTCCTTCTTCAAGTGGGTTGGCTTGGGTTGGCCAGTCACTCGTTTGTGCCACTTGGCTCTTCAGAGGTCACGCACGGCTTTATTGACTCGCTTCACGCTTGCCGGTTGCCAGTTGCCAGTTGCCAGTTGCCAGTTGAAAGAGTGGAATGTTGGTGGAATGTTGGTTCTTGCTCGCCTTGCCACCTGGTACGACCTCCTGGTAATTCTCCTGGTGAGTACAGGGTAACTTACCTCCATAATTTTACGACATCAGGAGATCAGGCACCTCGCCTTCTTGTCGGTCTTTCTGTCTCCTCCATCTGTCCAATCTGTGTCACAACACCAGGTGTCCACCTGGTGGCTCTAAGAATAAATTTATCCGAAGTCCCAGCCTGACGTGCCTGACGTCCACCTGGTGGCAGTCACTGGCAGACAAGCAGAAAAGAAGAAGAAGAAGAAGAAGAGAGAGATCCTTTTTGAAAGAAAGCCTTCTGACCACCCGAGTTACGCTCAGCGTTGGTCGCGACGAGAGTGTCTTATCACAAAAGTCGGGTTACAACTACTTACAAGGTACTGTACTTATGTACAAACTACTGTACAGTACAACACGAAAGATACGTCACGTCACAAGTTGAGGTGCGTCCTCAGCACAGACGCACCGTTCGACGTGACGATGTCGCCGTGGCAAGGCACGATACACGCAAACTCGCCAAGCTGCTCCACCTTTGCGCGCAGTGCGTCGCGGCGCGCGGAGCCAACCATGAGCTCTCGGTAGAACGGCAGGTACACCTGGTCCATGCCAAACTTCCACGCTCTCGTCTTCCACGGAACGCTATCAGGGTAGTTCCAAAACAAGTCTGCCGTAATGAGTGTGTCGTAAGCAACGAGACAAACCTCGTTGAAGAACGGTTTCGATGTGAACGGGTTGACTTCGACGTCGTCGAACACGACATATTTGACTTCGGCTGGCCAAAACGTCGGCGGCGGTTCGCTTGATGTAAGCTCCGCGTCGACGCGTACGCCTTCGAGTCGAGGCGTCACACCAGGACACCCGACGACCTTTGCATTTGGAAACGCATTCGCCCACGCCTTTGTGAACTTGAGGTGTTCGTAGTTTGGCGCGACGATGACTGCGACGTCCACAGAGAGTTGTTTTATTTTTTGTTGCAAATCGTCATCGAGCGCGACAGGCGAGTGCACGAGTAGACCTTGTGAAGTGTTCAGAACTGTCATGCGTCCCCCCACATCGACGGAGTTCCATAGAAACGGACGAGATGCTATAAAAATCCTCTCTCGAGAAGCATCCACATCCCCAACAAGAGAAGATGACGAATCATCGAAATCCAAATCCAAAGACACCAAAGAGAGAGGAGACAAGACCAATGAAGAAGGATTGCACCACGACACCAAAGACGACGACGACAATGACGACGACGATGAAGAAGACGCACACATGTAAGTTCTTCTTCTATCTCTGAAGTGAGTGAGGATACCACGTGTGCCACCACCACCACGAGCACCACGAATAGAAGGAGAGGTCCTGAAGACTATAGGGGTGTTTCTTGGGAGGGAGGACGCCATGGATTTCTTGGGCGGCTGGGTTGGAAATGAAAATGAGTCGTCAACAAGACAACAAGGGGCACAAAAGGGGCAAGGAGGAAGGAGGGACGGTGGAGTTAGTTCGGGGTTTGATTCGAGGAGTTCGGGGTTAAGAGTTCGGGGTTTGAAGTTCGGGGTTAAGAGTTCGGGGTTACAACTACCGTAAGAAGTTCAGGCAGGACTGTTCAGGCATCAGGGGGAAACCAAGGGCAAGGGGGTTCCCACGACACAAGACCCAACTAATATGACCCAAGGGACGCCAGACCCAGTCGGTTAGGGTTGTTATCAAATACCTAGGGTTAGGGTCGTAGCGAACCAATAATGGATGAGGCTGCTTAAAGATTTTGTGCCTGATCTTTTTCCATCTCCTTTAGATTTTCTCGGTCAGGTGGGATCCCTCCCCCCTTTTGGATTTTGCTTTTGGGGGGGGGGGAACTCTCTCCCCCCCCTTCGTCACCTGTGATATCTGTGAATCTATCTGTTCATTCCCATCTCTGTTCTTGCATAAATAAGTCTGTCTACTTCGCTCTCTAGTGAGTCTTCGAAGCATTCCAATCAAGTTCCTTGGTTGTCATCAAGTCATCATCAGTAACATCTTTAGTAAGTATGGGAAAGAAGGAACGTGCGGCGTCTGCCAAGGCGGCGAAGGCGGCGGCGGCGACAACGACACCCTCGGGGACGCCTGACTTGAATGCAGGGACACAAGGGGGTGGTGCCACGGGAACGCCGGCAATCCCGAAGACGCTCACGCTTGACGACGGAACCGTCATACCCGTGGGACTGCCGCCAGGCGTGCCGCCAGAACAGGCCATGCAGGTTATCGAGTACCTCAAGCAAAATCCTGCAGTCGCGAAACAAATGGCGGCGAACGTCAAAACCATGTACGAGACGAACCCCAACGCCGTCAACAGCATGATGAGGTACTCAAGCCGTATACCGCGCGAGGCGCTCGCGGCGAAAATGCAGGAACTGAAAGACGACCCGGAACTCAAGCCGCTGTACGACGACATTAAGGAGCACGGGCCGGGGATCCTCAAAAAGTACTACGACGACGAGAAGTGGTGCGACATCGTCAGCGAAAAGTTTGGAGAGCTCGAGGCGCTCGGGGACGGGTCGGACGTGCCGCCGCCCATGGCGCCGCCGCCGCCGCGCCCCGTCGCGGGACCGTGCCCACCCGTGCACCAGCTCACGACGCTGCACGACGCCGCGAAGTTCAACTCCGTGCCCGCGCTCGAAAAGCTGCTCGGAAAGGATTCCGTGCAAGCTGCGCTCAAGGTGGACAAGCCGGACAGCCGCGCGGCATCCGCCCTGCAAATTGCCGCGGCTTTTAGCGCCAAGGAGGCGGCCACCTTCCTGCTTGACACCGGCGCATCCATCGACTTGTGCGACCCGCGCGGCAACTCCGCACTTCACTACGCGGCAGGATACGGACAACCGGAACTCGTCAAATTGCTCGTTGCGCGAGGTGCCGACGTCACGATTCAGAATGCTCAGCTGCAAACACCACGCGACGCCGCTCGCGCAAATGGCCATGGCCCGATCGTCGCGGCATTGAGCGCCATCATGCAAAAGCGCGCGGAGGCGCCTGCACCGGACATCAGCGCAAGTCCTGCGAAGGTGGTTCCACCGGAGGACTAACCAAAGGCATCTTTTGCTGGAGCAATCAATATATTGCTCTCTCTCTCTGACATTTTTGAGTTACTACGAATGGTGTTTAACCGTTTCGTCCAACCTAACCCAACAACCCAACCACCCAATGGCGCCACCACCACGCACATTCACAGATCCTCCCCACCCATCCCCCGGGTTTCGTCGCGGGCGGTCCCCCATTCCCCAACCCCCATCCCAATCCCCTCAAACATAAAACTCGGCGCATGTCGGCGGCGGCGGACTGAAGCTCGTTTGACATGCTGTCGCAACGCGCCCACGCGCTCACGGCGCACGTCGCGTGGGTTCTCGACGACGGCGATGCCTCCGTCGCCACGTCCACGCACGTCGACATGCTGAACGACGCGACGCGCAACGAAGCGTACGCGCGCGCCATCGCTCGCAAGGCGCCGTCAGCATCTTTGGCGTTGGACGTTGGTACGGGAACGGGACTTCTCGCCGCCCTCGTCGCCAACTTCAACCGCGACATACGCGTTGCGGCGTGCGAGTACCATCCGCGACTCGCTGAAACCGCGAAAGACGTCTTGCAAGGTCTCAATCGTGTGGACGTGCACCATATGCGATCGTCAGACGCTACGCCAGAAGCGCTGTTTGGTGACAAGACGAAGCGGGCCGACTTACTCGTCTCTGAGATTTTTGACTCGGGTGTGCTTGGTGAGGGTGTCATTGCGAGTGTGCGTGACGCAAAGAGACGCCTGCTAACGGCAGATGCACAGATCCTTCCCGCACGCGTTCGAGTCGTGGGTGCACCCGCCACTTGCCCGGCGCTGCGTGCGTTGGCGACGGGAGCACAGCCAGCAAATTTGTCGACGTCGTCGACGACGACGACAACTGCTGCGGGTGTGGTTGCGTTGCATTGGCCACGCGTCGCGTCGCGCTTCGGCGGACGCATGCTTGCAAAGCCAGAAGTGCTCTGTGAGCTCGACTTTGAAGCAAACGAACGAAGCGAGCGCGTCAGCTGTTGTCATGTGCTTGACGAAGGCACGGACGGTGAAACGGGACAAGCAACATCCTTCGTCTTATCCAACTATGAAGATGAGTCGATTGATGTGATGATTGTGTGGTTTGAAATTGACTTTAATGGCGACGGTGCTGTGCTGTACACCACCAAGCCAATGACGGAGGACGAGCTCGCCAACGCCGACGCTGACGCCGACGCCGAGATGAGATCGTCTAGCTCTCATGGCGACGAGAGACGCGTGTGGGCGGATCACTGGAAGCATGAGCTATTCATACTTCCTCAATCAGTCGGCAAGACGACGAATGGCACAATAAAAGTTGTGACTGCTCATACTGACGACGCGCTGCGCATAGGTGTTGCCACCGGAGGAGATGACGTCGTAGCACCACCCGTGGATGTTCCGCGTATCTCGCTCGACGATGTGCATGCGAAACTGCAGCCATCGCCACTCTCATCCCCGCTATTCTCAGATGCGTACGGAAGCTTACCCTGGAGACACGCACTGCGGTGGTGGTATGAGGCGAGTCGGCCCGATGCGGTGAAGCCATCGTGCAAGTCGGCGCACATCTGCGCCTGCCTCATTTCTGCGCCGGCACTCGCACGTTCTCGTCGTCCAATTTCCACAGGCGTTGTTCCAGGCTTGTCTGAAACTGACATGGTGGATCTTAGCGTTTCCAATCCGCTGATTGTCGGCGAACCGCCCGTCGTTCTGCCATTCCCTCTCTGGCAGGCACCATCTGCGGAGCCTGTATCCGCCGTCGGCATTGCCATGAGCCTTGTACCATCCTCACGCATATATCATGCTTGCAATTTTGACGGAGGCAGCAGCAGCAGCAGCAACGACGACAACGACGACAACGACGACATAGCAATTCTTGGGGAGGGCTGTGTGACGTTGACGGCACTACGCCCAGCACACGGCGTGGCGCTCTGGGTGGAGTGGGAACAACCATCATCTGACCCTCCCTCCATGTGGCCGCTGGAACGCCAGGCTTTTCTCCCACTTCTCGAAGTATCTTCGCGAAAGCCTGGTGCTCAAGTGGAGGTGAAACTGCGCGTGCGCGCGAGCGACGGCACCGTTGACGTGCGCGTGCACGACGCGAGTTTGTAGGTGTAAATGTATCAGTTTTGGTAACATGAAGTGTACAAATCAATGCTAAAGACCAAGTCGTCTCTCAGCCGCCGCCGCGCGACGTTCGCGCTCGGCGCGGGCACTCGCATCTTTTTCCTTTTCTTTTTCCTTTGCATCTGCCTCCTTCGCCGCACGTATCGCCTTCAGACGGTCAGCAAGTGAGTCACCTTGTTCGATCTCCTTACTCGCGGCCACGGGTACAGGGTGGCTCGAGGGAGCTTGCGCAGCACTCGCCTCAACGCTCGCGGCAGCGGCAGCTTTCTTCGCCTCCTTGGCACGTGCCTTACGCGCGCGCTCCTTCTCCTTCTTGCTCAGACCCTTCGACCCTTCGGCTTCCGGCGTCGCGTTCTCCTGTGACGCTCGATTTGCCGCGTCCTCGCGCTGACGTTGCTGCTGCTCCAAGCGTGCCGCGGTGGCGGCAGCCTGCTGTTCCTTTGCGATGCGTGCGGATTCCAGTGCCGCACCTGCGAATGCGTCCGCGGTGTGCAGCTCGAAGAAGACGCGTGTGAGTTCTGCGAGTCCAGGTCGTTTGGTGGAGAAGGGAATTTTGCACAATCTTGCGTCGTGGCGAGAAAGTGCTCCAGGTTCGGCGTCTGATCCGAAGAGCCAGCCACGTCCGGTGGGGCCTGCGGCATAGAAGATGCGATCGACCGTCGCCACGTCGTCCGCCCACTCTTTTTTCAGTAGTGCGTGTATTCCTTTCTTGAGTTCAGCTTCGTTGAATCGACGCAGGTTCGAGCCAGCACTTGAGATGTTCTTTCCCGTTCCGTCCTTCGCACTTTGTATTCCACCCTGTCCTTGTCTGACGACGTAGCGATGCATGGTTTTGTGCTTGATGGCTTTGATTGTTTTCTGGGCAACCATGCGTTGGATGGGCATGGGTGGGATATCGGCGTTGTCGGAGGCAGTTGCGTGTTTCCTGCGGTGTTTTTCCGCTGCCTTGTAGACGGCTTGTGTGGTCTGTTTGAGTACGTCGCCGTCGAAGATTGCGGCGGCGAAGTGTCCGCCCGAGACGAGAATGACGAGTGCGGTGTACTTTTGGTTTTGAAGTCTCGTTTGGATGGCTTGAAGAATCCACGGCGTTCCCTGTGCGTTTGCGTGCGTGCGTTCCTTGTGCTCTGCGTCGGATTCGAGCGCGCACCGCCATAGGGCGAGAGGTTGTTGTTGCACTGGCGGCGCTGTGCACATTACCAATATGCGTTGCGACGTGTTCCCAGTTGCGCGCCTAGAATGCTCGAGCTCCTCATCTTCTTCATCCAGAGAGGCTTCTTTTCCTCCGATGGAAATTTCCTTCAGCTGCCTGTAGATGTCGTTGATGTCGTCGTTGTCATGGTCGTTGTCTTTGTCATTGTCGTCTTCATCGTTGTCAGAGTCGGATGCCTGTGAACCATCAGATGCCGACAACTCCTCCTCCTCCTCCTCCTCCTCCAACAACAAGAGTTCATCATGCTGATTGGAGTGAGAATGCGCCAAAGGGGAGTCATCATTGACACGACGACGACCATGATCAGACTCTACCAGAAACTCCACCACCACAGTAGTGAGTGTGAAATCCAACAAAGTCAGCGGAAGATTAACAAGACAAGTTGACATGGTTATGATCTGTGGTATACCAGTATAGATTCTTAGAATGAGAAACGGAATGGGAATGGGAATCGACGAAGCTAACCACGAATCACTTAAGGTTAACCCCGAATTAATCCCTTACCCCCGAAATCAATCACGAAACCCCGAATCCTAGCCGCGAATTCCAATCACGGGGCCAAGACACTCTGACCAAGACCCTCCGGAGTCGCTCGCGGATGCCTTCTCGACCTCACACCCAAAAACCCGATAAGATTTTATACGGGGAGATACAGTGGGTGCATATCTCCCCCTAAGGTTAAACCTTTTCGTTTCTGAATCTTTAAAAAGGCACCTGGGAGTTTCATTTTAATTTTACCCTCGAGAGAGAGCTGCATCAATCACTTCACTTCACGATGATGTCGAATATGTCCGCTCACAGTAGTCACCGCAGCTCTGTATGTGTGAATAAGACTTCTTCTCGTGCTCCTTCTTCTTGTCGTCGTCATGGTCATGGTCGTCGTTCTGTTAATGCGTCTGCAACGTTATTGTCGTGCTCTAGTGGATCGCCGTTTTTATCGGAGTCGCAAAAAGCCGCGTTACATGAAACGGCGTTGTTAATTGCTCGTCCGGGAAAAGGAATCTCGGCTTGTGACGAAGGACCGGGAACCGTGGGAAGCCGATTTGAAGACGTGGGTGTTGCCAACTCCGAAGAAACGCGACGCGTATACCGACAAATGCTATTCACGCCGCGCGCGGCGGACTACCTCTCCGCAGTCATCCTCGACCCGGAGACACTCTACCAGAAAAATGATGATGGGGAGGCTTTCCCAGCCGCGCTCAGCGCAATGGGTGTCGTGCCCGGCGTCAAGCCGCACCTCAAGGTGTACGAACTGCCCGGACAGAACGGAAACACCGTCATGCAGGGACTCGACAGCCTTGCGGCGAGGTGCAAGGAGTACTACAACGCAGGAGCGAGGTTCGCCAAGTGGCGATCGCCCATCAACATCGACGTCAGCAACGGCCAGCCGAGCCAACTCATCATCGACACAAATATGCTCGACCTCGCGCGATATGCGCTCATCTGCCAAAGCGAGGGACTGTGCCCGATCGTCGAGCCGGATATCAGCCTCAAGGGAGACCACACGCTCGAGGACGCCGTCGCCATCAACATCAAGGTGCAGAGCGCACTCTACCACGCCATGCTCGAGCACGGTGTCTACATGGAGGGAACGACGCTCAAGCCGAACATCGTCAACCCGGGCAAGAGCTGCGCGACGAGCTACAGCGTCGAGGAAATCGCGCAGGCGAACCTCGACGTGTTCGCGCGGTGCTTCCCGACCGCTATGCCTGGCGCCAACTACCTGAGCGGCGGACAGTCGCTCGAGGATGCCGCGGCGAGGCTGAGCATGATCAACAAGATGAAGCAGCCAAACCACCCGTGGAATATCAGCTTTAGCTGGTCCGCGGCGATCCAACTCCCGATCTTGGACTTGTGCAAGGGCAAGGGTGGTGAGCTGCCGCTGGAGGAGATGGAGCAGCTCTACATTGACGAGCTGAAGATTGCAAGCGACGCGTCGCTGGGCCAGTACGAGCCGCCCGCTGGCGCGAGCGACGGCGCGCACGTAGGCGTGCGCGAGAAGGCGACGGTGGCGTAAGGGAACAAGAGTAACAAACCCCCAACTCCCCGAACGCGGATTTGCGGCCGCATTCTCCCATTCTCCCCCCCGCTAAACGTATGGCGTTTTCGTGGTT
The DNA here is from genome assembly GCA_938743325.2 of Pycnococcus provasolii. Taxonomy (NCBI): domain Eukaryota; kingdom Viridiplantae; phylum Chlorophyta; class Pseudoscourfieldiophyceae; order Pseudoscourfieldiales; family Pycnococcaceae; genus Pycnococcus; species Pycnococcus provasolii. The sequence goes on from OW568890.1 coordinate 411,779, forward strand.
CTCCCTTACACCACCTGCGTGCGTGCACGGCGTGCTCGCGTGCTCGAATGGAGGGACGTTGAATAAAAGGTAAAGTACATTCCATTACTAAATGAGCGATCGATCTCAGGAAGCAAACTTCAGCGCCGTCTTCGCCGTCTCCTCGTGGACGGACTCCTCAATTTGATCGGGTAGCGTTGCGCCAAAAATTCAAACACGTGCTGCGTGAGCTCGAAATTGTGGACATTCGTTTGACCCGTCACCGAATCGAAGTAGTGATACTTCGTCTCATTCGGACGTCTCGTCGTGTAGTGGTAACTCTCGAAGCCGTACATAGTGATCTCGTTGCATACCTGGCTCGCCATGACGAGAGCGAACCAACCGGAATTAGGCTTGCACACTGTCGTGTCGCACTTCACCTTTGGGTTGCGGCAGCGTGCGCTGTTGCCCTCGAATCCGCGTGTGATTGCCTTGCACGATGTCGCAAGCTTGCCAAACATGCTAGCGAGCTGACGCCACAGACTCTCGGCATGTAGTCCGAGGTCTGGCGCGAGAATGATGGTGTAGTTGGGAGGAAAGCGTGTGAGCAGGTTGCGGTAGATGTAGAAGTACGGCCGCCAGTTATGGCTTTCGAATATGACGAGGCTCGAGTTTGCGCCGTCACGGAGTACACGCTTGCCTGCGACGCGAACGATGTTCGGGCGATTGCACACGTCGAATGTCGTCTTCTTACCCACGTCCGCCTCGAACTTGTTCACGGGCGCGTAGTTGATTCGAAATACGGCGTCCATTCTGTCGATTTCGGCGCCGTATCCGGAGCCCGAGAGGCTTCCTGAGTTGCCGACGATGGCGCATCGCGCGAACGACCAGTCGGCGTCCTTCGGAGGCAGCATGGGTATGATGATGGGTGGGAACCGCAGCTTTTCCGGCCTGTCCCAGCTCATTCCGTCTGGTGCGAGGCTGGGGTACTCCAGGTAAGCCGTCACCTTCCCCGACGACGCGCCAGGTTCGTCGGCACGCGCGCCGTCTTCCTCGAACGTTGCCTGGCTGAGCAGTAAGTGCGTTCGGTCGAGCAAATACAGCTGCGCGGTTCCGTCGATCGTGCTCGATCCGACCCCTCCTGGCGTGCCAGACACCTCCGGCTCGAACCGGAACGTGTACGTCATGTTTTCCCTTTCTATTGCGCTGTCGTCGTAGTCGACGGCGTCCGGATCCGAGTACTGGCTTTCCGGCAGTTTCGACTTGGCAACATGCGTTCTCTTCAGGGTATCACGCGTATTTTTGCGAAACACGTCCTTGAGCGAAAGACGCCCTCTACTCCCAACGCCACGAGTCTTGGCAACACGCAGATCGTCACCATCACTGAAATCCTCCCCCGAGGCCAAGCCAGAGGCGGAGGCGGAGGAGTCTTCTTCTGCAAGGTACTGCGAGTACAGCTGGTACATGAGAGTTAGGACTAATAACAGAATCAGAGGGTTGCGCGTCAAGCTGCCAATGAGTCCAACACCAACACCGCCTTGGCCAAGGCGGACAAGGCCGAGGAGGTGCCCTGCATGCCCCGCGTGCGACGTGGATCCCAAAGTGGAGTGGCCCTTGAGACCGTGAGGTTTCAACATCAGTGATGGCTTGGCGGCCATCACCATCACGCACGCGAATGCGAATGATGTTTCACAGTTTCTTCCCTTCCAATTCCCTCCCTTCCCTTCCCGCGCGGCTTGGTGGGGACACGACCGGGATACGCGCTTGGTCGCCTTGTTGGCCTGGCCTCCCCGGGGCTCAGGCCAAGGTTACTCTAGGGTAGGCTTGCGTTGTGACAAATGGCATAACTTTGGCTTCTAAATATAAAAGCAACGAAGTGGCGTTTGCGCCGGCGCACGATGGCGCGAACGCACATCGGCCGGGTGAACCACGTCCCACTCACGCCGGGCTAGTGGAGGACCGGCGGGACCGCCGTGGCGTCTTTTAGTCGAACAAGACCTTGGCCACGCACGAGTTGTGTTGGGATTTCTATGACAACTTCGTCCTTGACGGACGAACATTTACCGCGCATTGGCGAGCGCAAAAGATGAAGATGGAAAAGTTGGGCTTTGAATTCGTGGCAAGAAGCACGTATCGGGAATCTCTACATTTGAGGGACCGAACAGCATCGCAGCGGCGTGCCGCGCCGCGTGGATGGCGATCCGCAAAGACATGGGCACAAAGGGGTGCCAGGTCTGCGGCGAGTCGAAGCATGAGGTGCTCGAGTGCGAGCACGTAGGACGCAAGGGAAAGCCAGAGGCGGGAGATGATGAAATCATTCATGGAACTTTCAAATCTCAGTCGCGCGCGACATTTATTTATGTTGAAGGGGAACGCGATTACGCACCGGTGTTTGCTCAAGGGGCCGACTTGGGCGAAAGATATGTGACAAGGCGTTCGGACTTCGGAGAACGTTATGCCAATGTACGCCGACGCGTTGCGCGACACGACACGCGCGGCTGATACCGTTCCTGAAAACACAAAACAACCAAAGCTCCACAAACCTAGGGTACCTTCATGAAGATGAGCGCGGCGGCGCCCGGGCCCTTTTTTTTCGGGGACCCATTTCGGGGGGATGGATGTGACAGTTGTTTCTCCCCATTTTCCCTTTTTTCATTTTCAGAATTCGCGGAAGGAAGTTTTACGTTTTGTTTATGGTTCGCGTCGCCGTCTTGGGTTGTCTGCACGGCGCGCTCGAGGATGCGTACCGTACCATCCTCATGATAAACTCCTCAGCTGAGTCTTCACCTCTTGACTCGTCAGCCGCCGCGGCGAAATCAAAGCCTGCTGCTTCTAGTGCCGACGTTTCTGCGCCTTCTTCTGCATCTGCGCCTTCTTCGGCATCTGCGCCTACAAGTGCCGACGGTGCTGGCGCTTCTGCGCCTTCTGCTGCACATGCGCCTTCTGGTGGTGGTGGTGCGCCGGAAGAACCTTCTGGTTCTCCTGCGTCTCAGAGACACGCCTCTGCGGAACCTTCTGATGCAAACGACGCGGCGAAGATCTTCGTCGGCGGACTCGCGCAGACAACCACGCCCTATGCCCTTAGACAACACTTCGCGCAGTTTGGAGACGTACAAAACTGCCACATTCCCACGGACAAGTACACGCAACGCCCGCGGGGATTCGGCTTTGTCACATTCGCAGAACCAAGTGCCGTCGACGCTTTGCTCGCGGATGGGGACAAGCAAAACATCCATGGGAACGTCGTGGACGTGAGGCGCGCCACGGGGACACAGTCAGAACCAACAGAACGTTCAACCGAACCTGTGGAACTGCTACTCGTGTGCGGCGACTTTCAGGCGCTACGCAACGTTGGGCCCTCTGCTGTCACCACCGTCGAGGCCCTGACGCGAGACATCGACGCAATCAACATCAAGCCAAAGTACAAAATCGAGGCGATTGAGAAGGACTTTCACGCGTACCACACCGGAAAGAAGGTTGCGCCGGTAATGACAATTTTCGTGGGTGGCAACCATGAGGCATCCAACCACCTCGCGGAAATCAAGTACGGTGGGTGGGTGGCGCCGAACATCTACTTCTTGGGATATGCGGGCGTCGTAAGGTACAAAGGCCTGCGCATTGCGGGCATCTCAGGCATATACAAATCGCAGGACTACACGCGAGGACGGTACGAAACGCCGCCGTACGACGATGACAGCATACGCTCAACGTATCACACGCGAAGGTTCGACGTGTTCCGTCTCAAGCAGGTCAATGCGAGAAACGGACTTCGAACGGAGAAGGTTCAGCCACAGAAGGGCGTTGACATTTTTCTCTCGCACGACTGGCCAAGCGGAATCTGGAACCATGGTGACTACGCCAGGCTTGTGCGAAGCAAGCCATTCCTGCAGGATGACATGCGCTCCGGCCGCCTAGGATCTCCGCCACTCTGGGACATTCTGCACACACTCAAGCCTGCGTACTGGTTTGCAGCGCATCTCCACTGCAAGTTTGCCGCCATCGTGCCACACGTGGAAGGCACCACCAACACGCGGTTCCTGGCGTTGGACAAGTGCCTTCCAAGGCGCGACTTCATGCAAATTCTAGACATCGAACCAGAAGGCGGCGTCACGGAGGAGGCAGCAAACGACAGTAGCCTGCAATACGACCTTGAATGGCTTAGCATTGTAAGAGGGTGCGAATCACTCGACAGCACGACCCGTGGCGAGCACGTTCTCCCAAATGATGGCAACACACGCTCTGGACCATCCGATACCGACGACGCTCATGTGGTTGCTCACTTCGAAGCGAATGGCCGCGACATGAGAATTCCGCCCATGCCGGATGATCCTACAGCACGACTTGCGACCGAGCAATCGCGCGCATTCCTTGGAGGGATCCTCGGTATCGGTAGCGTGCGTCAGACGGCGGCGGCAGCAGATGCGAACGAAATCGACTTGTTAGATGATGATGGTGGTGGTGGCGAAGATGATGCTGACGATGACAACGAGATTCCTCTCGACGACGACGACGACATGTAAGAGCCGATATTATGACTGAGTAAGTTTGTAAGTTGTAAAAGTTCCTGTAATAATTACAATTACTTCAAATCCACAATATACACACAAGTCCCGTGGGCTTCTCGCATGCGCATGATTCGTATGCGCTAGATACTATTATTTAGCAGTTCCAAGACGGAACTCCCTCCGTGCACAATAGGGTCCTTATTCGTAGCCATCTCTTCCGAAGGCAGAGTTTGGAGATCATCGATGCGTAACGTCGAAGGAGTTTCTGCTCCATATGCGGGAGGAGAAACGTTCTGTTCCTTCGCATGGGAGACTCCTTCGATGGATCCCATCGCCATCGGCTGTGACTGGCTCTGCGACGCCGCCGTAGCTCGCGGTGCGTTTGCATCCACCATCGACCCACCATTAGGAATTGAAATCGGGGGTAGCGTATTTTTCCCAGGATTGAGGGTGGCATTTGCCGTGCCCGAAAGTGCAGACGACGTCGGTAGTGGGCTAGCCGATTTCTCATTTGGCACTTTCTTGCGTCGGCGTTTTTCACAAGCGAGTATCAAGTCGTCGATACGAAATAGCACAGATTCCGCCGATAACGAATTACTTGCCGAATGCGAAACCTCTAAGGTTAGCTGAGCTAGCATGGTTTCATGGAAGTAGTTCAGCGTTGAGGCGACTTCGACGTTCCCGGTTGCCTCAATTGCAGCCAATAGCTCGCCGAATGTACACATTCCCATCGTGTGAGCAAGTCCGACGGGAACCGTGCGTGTCTGGAAGATATTGGATCTTTGCCTGTGGACCGATCCTTCGATATCAGACTCCGTATCTGAGGAATCAATCAAGCTGGCCATCGATTCGCCGTACCGAGGTAAGTCTTTCTGAGAGCCCTCCCGGCTACTGTTCATGGCTTCGAACGATATATTGCGCGCCATGCCAGGAAGCATTGCGCCGTTGCGCGAACCTTCGAGACTTGGCAGTGCGCCGTTGCGCGAACCTTCGAGACTTGGCAGTGCGCCGTTGCGCGAACCTTCGAGATTTTGCAAGCTGATTGTGGATCCCTCTCGTGAGAATGCACCGCCTTTACGCATCGACCCTCCATCACCAGCCTCACCGGCAGCCTGCAGGAGAGCGAAAGCAGAGGATCCGCCTGCTACAGAAAAGTCTCCGTGAACTGATTTTTCGCTCACCATGCTCAGCCATTGGCGCATCACGGCGATTTGCCCGCCGTTCATGTGTATGGCCATCTCGTGTACGCATTTGCGCGTTAGCTTGGTCTGCGCATGAATGGCCGCGAACGCAGGCATTCGCTTCGTCAGCACGTGCGGATCGTTGAGTGCCTGAGAGCTCAGCGACTTCACCAGCGCTTGCTTGCCGCCAGAACGCAGAAATCGGTGCCTTCGACACTGAGACGCATTCATGCGCTTGGTCGGATCGAGTCGTATTAGCTTTGCGATGAAGTCGCGCATGTCGTTGCCAAACTTGTCCGGGATCGGGTAGTACTCGCCGCGAAGCGCCTGGTGAATGCCGTGCACGTTGTGCGAGAAGGGCATTTCGCCGGTGAGTATGAGGTACGCGAACACGCCGACGCCCCACATGTCCGCCTGCTGCCCGTACTCGAGGCTCTTCTCCACCTCGGGCGCCTGGAAGAAGGTGGAGCCGAGCTGCGGCACATTTCCGAGCGAGTCGCAGCGTTCGAGAGGAAGCGCGGAGCCGAAGTCGATGATCTTCAGCATGTACTCGCCGTCGTCTTCGACGCTCACCATGGTGTTCTCTGGGTGAAGGTCGCGGTAGATGACACCCTTGGAGTGCATGTACGCGACTGCGTCGACGAGCTGCAGCACGAGCTTGTGTCGAAGCTGCGCCTGCTTGGCAGCGTCTTTTGGCATTTCCGTCGCGAGCAGTCGTGTGAGGCGTGGTCCGTTCAGGCACTCCATGACGACGTGAACTTGCGTCTTGGTCTTGTCGTAGAAGGCGTCGATCATCTTGACGATGTTCGGGTGTGCCATCCGCTTCAAGCACGTCACCTCGTTGGCAACGGACACGCGTGCGAGCACGCTTGCGAACATGCCAACTTGCAGCGTTTTGACGGCGACCTTTGTGTTGTCTGCGATTCGCGTTCCCAAGAACACTGTTCCCTGCGCCCCTTTTCCCACTTTCTCGCCGATCGTGTATTTGTCTTGCAGGTGTCCGTTCGCGGCGAGCGCCTCAAACACGCTTCGCGGATCGTTGGAGTTTGGCGAGTCAGGCGCGTATGCCGCCGCCGCCGACGCCGACGTTGATGAAATACACGCGCCCATTTGAAACACTCGAGTACACAGAACAGACACTCACAAGTCACAACACAACGTAAGCCTTAAGATACACCTTATCTGAACTTATCTCTAAGAAACCACACGTGTGAAGTTCCCGGGAATTTGTTGGAGAGGGGTTGGAGAGAACCATTAAAAACGCGCAGGAGGGAGCGGAGCGGCGTTGAGTTTCACCTTAGTCTATGAGGCTCGTTTCGTAAGGCCTCAAAGGCAAACAAAGGGGACCTCAAAGGCGTCGCGTCGCGTCCGGCCTCTGAATGGTTGCCTTGCAGAATACGGGCGCGATGAGCGGGAAGCTTTCATTGCATGGAATGGAATGGAAGTGAGCCCGCTCATCACGGGTGATTGGGTGGCCCCTTAGGTGATGTCACCACGCATGTATGTGGACGCATGCAAGGTACGCATGCATGTCGCTATCTATCGAAATAAGGATGTGTGTCAGTACTAACCTTAGCATACGATAGCACGGCTGCCACCAAAGCTTTGCCCGTTTGATGGATTTTGTACATATGTAACCCTATTGCGGGACCTACTGTATTCCGTAGTACTATGTACCCTATCGTAGTGTCGGGAGAAAAGTCTTAAGGGCAGCAAAAAACCCGACACGTAAACCCGACCCTTATTCTTGAAACCCGACCCTTATTCTTGAAACCCGACAACACTTGGAAACCCCACTTGTAACCCCCTTGTAAAATGAATTTCATTTCGTCGACCTAAAGGTACCTATTTCCCCTCGGGACTTAAGACGTTTTTTTTAAAAAAAAAATCCTGTAAAACATCCATCGGGGTTAGAAAACTCGAGCCCTATTAATCTCTAACTGTGAGGGGATCCCTGTAGGGGATTCCTACCGGTGATTTGAATGGCAGCGGGCGTCGCACTCGACGCCTTAGCACGTCGCAGATTGTCGCAGATACCCGTTGCAGCGTCGAGGGTCATCATGAGCGCTTCTCCTCCGTGCAGCTGGCACACGTCCGTGCCTTTGAACTTCGTGTCAGGAGGCAGAGGGTATTTCGCCGAGAACAGCATAGTTGTGTAACGAGACATTACATCGTACGTTCGTCAGACCGATGGGTGTGGCCGCGGGCGCGCAGCGCCCGCCTGGGGGGAATTTTCCGATCCCGGTCCCCCGGAGGGAGGGGTCCGACATGAACGCGGCTTTGGACTTTTCGGGCCCGAAAAATACCACCTTGCGTTTTCGTGCCCCCCTGTTTTCTGCACGACCACTATGCCGATGTCGCACGAATACGCGGACTGTTTCTATCGAAAGAGCTAAGTTTTTTAGGAAGGTTTGCACCAAAGATCACTGAAATCCGACAAGTTATCACAAAGTTACACCCCGTTGAGTAGGGAACTTAACTTTCGCCGGACCCTGTAGGAAGCAGGGGGAGATTTGGAAAGGATTCCCGGCAGGCTTCGAGAGAGGGAAAGGGTCGGGACCCCTCGGGTCGTTTTCCCTGCCCCTCCCTCACTCTGCAAAAACCAAAAAGTGGCGCCGTACGACCAAAAGTACCGTGTAAAGAGGAGTATTTCTTGACCAAAACTGATACTCTCCAGCCCCCGGGGTGTTCTGTTTCCGTTTTTCGGGCCCCCTTTTTTCGTCTCGATTCTCGAACGTGACGTGTAACGTGTCATGAAGGTAGTCTCGGTGCTCCAGCTTTAATCATGCCCTTGGTCATTGGTGGACACCTACCTGCATGCATGCACAGTTCACGAGGTGGATCATGATCATGCACGCTTGCTCATCATGACTACTTTTGATGAAAGTTGGCCTCTTGTGTTCACCTCTTGCTTTTATAACATCTGTGTGTTCTGTCTGGGGTGGCATTGGCATTGTATTCGCACCAGTGGCGTTTGCTGTTGTATTTGTGTTCGCTTTGGACAGTCAAAGATTAAAGAAGCGCGATTGATTGGAAGGAAGGCCTTTAGAGGTAGGTCAGTCAACTCCGCTGTCGTCCGCACGTTGTTGACGTCTCGTCGAAGCATAAAGAAGAAAAGATGTTGTCGCGGAGAATTGTGCCAAGACAAGGGACGGTCGGGATGATGATGGCGGTGCTCCTCGCAGCCTTGTTCACTACAGCAGCAGACTTCTCATCATACGCCGCAGCAGATAGCGTGAAATTTCTATTCTTTGCGGGAATAGAAGGATCGGGACACCACGCGTGGAGACACATGTGGAGACACAACGGGTTACGAAAGATGAAAAACGCACATGTGGCGGTGCAGCACATAATCTCGCATGAGAACAACACCAGTCACAATAACAACAAGACCATCTACGTGACAAGCACGAGACTGCAAAAAGTACTTTCAAACGGTCACGAGGGACGGAACGTCTTCAATCCGCAAACTGCGGGTGACCTCGAAAATGCGATACGTGTCGTTGAAGACGAGGTGCGCACGTTTGCGTCACAACTCAAAAATAAACGCGTCGTTGTTGTCATAAACACAGCGGCAGGCAACATGTTGTCGTATCCCTTCGGTGGTGGTGGTGGGTACAAGGCGATCCATATGCCGAACATGGAGTTTCTGGCGCGAGTCATTGACGATGTACGTGGCGACTTAAGAGTTGTTGTATTGCTGCGTGATCCCGCGCTCGCCGTTTCCAGTGGAATTCGACGAGGGTACTACCATAGCGGGTACCACTGCGGAATTGCGGATGGGGGGGACCAGGATCGCGCGAGGTGTGAGATGGAATACGTGCGCCTTGCTACGCAAGGACAACGGCTCATTTTTGAGCAGTTGCACGTGTTGAGCAAGCGGTCTTGGGCGTGCAGTACTCTTGCCATGCCCGACGACCACGCGGAAGTTGTGCGTTCACGTATCAACGAGGACCTCTACGCGCACTTGGACGTGGCAACAAATGGCCTGCGCATGGTTACGGATGACATCATCGCGAAGTGTCCCGCGCACATTCGGCTAGGCGAGATTAACGCCATCTCGTCGTGGTTGTTTGCGTAGGGTTAGGGTTAGGGTGTCGTGAGTTGTCCTCGCGTTGGGGTAGTGTAACGTCTGGACCAAATAAACATAGTTTCAATTCAATTAAAAATCAAATGATCCCAATAGTGAACTACGAAGTGACTACGATGTGACCCGTCGCGAGATGCTCAAATCACGAACGGGCGGTTCAGATCAAAAGGCTCGCTTGCGCTGAAGTGCGGAATCTGAGAAAAACCACGTCCTCCCGATGAGCCGCCGCCGTAGCCATCACCACCGCCATCCATGCTTGCGAGGCCCGCGAGCAGCATGTCTTACTATTACAGTTTATTTTCATTTGTTTCATTTTTAATGCTGTCTGCTCGATCTAATTCAATTGCACCCCAGCAGCATTATTATTACTAAAAAGCTGTCGTTAGTGATAATGTGGAGCTGTCGTTGGCACGTACCACTAGGGCACGCAGTGCAACGTCGACGACTGGACCAAAGCGGCCCGGAAACCGCACGGACGGTTCGACAGCCCTACCGCGGACTACTGGAGTGAGGACTATCACGTCTTCGAGCTCGAGTGGGGCGTTTCGGAGGCTGTGTGGAGGGTCGACGGCGTACCGTATTACTCGTATCCAGATGTCGCGCACAAGTGGACGGCTCCTCTGCCGACGACGGCGATGTTCTTGATATTGGACACGGCGGTGAGCGGCTACGTCGCGGCGCCTGATCCGGTCGCGATGCCCGTCGTGCACAGCGTCGACTGGGTGAGCGTGCAGCAGTGCCTGTAGACATGTATATAGTTAACCCACGGGTCGGGTCAATGTTACAGAGTTGTGACAAAGTACGTTATCCTTACGTAAAGCGAACGCCCAACTTCTTCGACGGCTCTTTCTTCTTCTGCTTCTTGTCCTTTGCCGGAGTTCTCGCCTCAAGCATCATCTTACGTGTGATCACCTCAGGCTGAGCACCATCGCCAGCCGCAGACTTCTCCTCACCTTTTCCCTCGTCGTCGTCGTCGTCGTCGTCGTCAAGGCCTTCGTCTAGCGACGGCATGTGGACAACTCGGAAATTGTTCACGCCAAGCTCCCGTGTCGTGTTGTAGAACGAAGCGTCGTCTTCCTTCGCTTTCGCCTCTCGAGTGCGGATGCTTCCAAGGGAACCAATCATCTTGAGCTTCATGCGTAAGCTAGATGTCTTTCGCATCAGTGGTGCTGATGCACCATCGTCGGTTGACATGACGCCGGAACCTCCCGAGCCCGCAAGCCCTGTGCCACCCGATGCTCGCCCGTGTAAAATGTGGCCGGCGATCTGCTGAAGGTCTTTCAACACCTGCTCAAGATTAGACACCGACATCTTGGCAGTCGAGGCAGATGCACCAGACGACGCGCGACCAGACACCTCGTCACCGCCGCCGCCAACGGTGTCGTCACCACCGACGTCGCCGTCCTCAGCCTCCACACCAGCAACAGGTGTGCTAGCCCGCTGCGCTTCAATCTCCGCCGCGGCAGCCGCGCGCTGCATCCTCAAATCCAAGCCGGCATTCGTTACGGCACTGAGCTGGTCGCGCAGTTCGGAGAGCCACGACGAGCTCGTTCGATAAAGAACATCGACGCCGCGCAATTTCCATCGAAGATTCGACGTCTTCGCCCGCGACTCCGAGATGGGTTTGTCAAATGCGGACGTTGCGACGCTAATACGGCCGACGCCCATGATCTGAAATTTCTCCAGCTCTTCCGTCTCAACTTTAAGCTGTTCCTCGAGAAGCGCGATCTTCTCCTCCAATTCCTCCTTTTCGCGCAGGCTCTCGCGCGCCTTGCGATCAGGATCCTTAAGCAGCGTGAGCACCTCCTCGGCCGTTCGCAAACCCGTAGAATTCATGACCGTTTGAATCACTTTGCGGTATGTGATCTCCTCCGCGCGCAAGCGCTCTTTTTCCTCGTTCGTCTGCGCCTCACGCCATGTGCTTCTCGCCGCATCGCGCTTGACACGAGCCGACGCGTTTATGTCGACATCATTCGCCACCTCCTCGCGAATGCCCTCCTCCTCTTTCCAGCGATTTTCGCGCACTCGCCAGTACGACATCTCCGCCCTGTACTCATCCTTCAGCCATTCGACAGAATTCTTGTGCACCTTCGTCTGCGCCTTCGTCTCGCGCACAGCCCGCTTGCCCTTCTTCATATCCTCTTCCCAGAGATTCTGCAGTCGCATCGCCGCCTCCTCGCCCTTCCTAATCCGAGCGGCTGCTGCTGCGAGGTCCTCGTTTGCTTGCTTAATGGCTGTCTTTTTCTTTTGGATGTCGATCACAATTCGTTCCATGATGTGGTGCAAGGTGTTCGTGTTCGCCTGCTCGAAGAACAGCACGTCCTCCATTTCGACGTTCTTCGCCTTGGCCGCCTTCACTCTCTCCGAAGGGTCGTTCTCGCGCACCTCCGTCTTCACGCGAACGATGATGTCCTCGTAGAATTCGAGCTGCCTCTCCATGTCAGCGATCCTCTTCTCGCGCGCCTTGTTTGTCATCACCTCCTCGTTGTAGTGCTCGGTGATTTCCTGCAGGTGCTGCTGCGCTTCCGAGAGGTGGCCGTCCTTCGTGGCGAGCAGCCTGTCCGCCTGCAGCGCGTCCTCCTCGTTGTCACCGCGAGGCGAGCCGAGTTCTTCGAGAAACTTATTCGCATCCTGACGCAGGCGTCTTCGCGCGCTCGTCGGCGCACTCTGCGAGTTGGCATCAGCAAGCGGCGTCACCGGCGGTAGAGGCTTCTCCTGCACGCTTTCGCCGAGGCTTGCAGTTTTGAACCTTGAGCTGGTTTTGCTGGAAGCCACGGTTGCATTCACCGCGGAGGTGAGTTTCGATAGCATGCCCGGCCCTGTACGTTTTTTCACTTCGGCTTTTCTTTTCTTATCTTCCTCATGTTTGAGATATGCTTTCGCGACATTTTTCGTGAGTGTGATGTTGATACCTAGCTGTGCGCGTGCCGCTCGGATGGAGGTATCCTTGTTAACTTCGCCGCGTGTCGTTGCGTTGGCACTTGAACTTCGCGGCGGCGGCGGCGTGGGTCGCAGTGGTCTGTGTGCGGCAGAGTCGTCTGCTGAGACGAGGTTTTCGACCCTCCCTGCGTCAGTTGCAGGTTTCCAGTAGTACGTGTTCTCGCTGCTTTGCCTCGTTCGCGCGGAGTGCGCGCGAGGTTTCACCGGCGGGTTTGCGATTCTCGGCGACGCCGACGCGTATGCGCGCGCCGAGTGCACTCGCGCTCTCGGCGACACGAGCACGTGTCTCACGTTAATTTTGTTGTCTGCGTCTATGTAGGTTTGCAGGGAGAGCGGCAGTCTTCTCGCCGGCGACGCCGTGTACCTCGCGGTAAGAAATCCCGCGCGTGCAGTACTATGCGTGTACGCTTGATTGTACGAGCGCGCTGACAAGGCACCTCCCGCAACCCCATGCTGGGACCCAGCCCCCCCAGGCGGAAGTCCACCGAAGAGTTCGCGCGACCGAGAGTTCCCTCCCACCGGGGTGTGTCGCGACGAAGACAAACCGGAAGAAGGAGGCGCAACCACAAGTGCAGGACTAGCAAGACCGTCCTGCAAGCCCGAAGTAAGCCCAGAGGAGTAACGCGGCGCCATGATGAAAACGGACAGATAGAATGTTGTAAGGGGTCGTTAACGGGGGTAAGGTGAGCTCGGGTTCAAGCAAGTCAATCGGTCAACGCTGGCTGTTCCGGGTGCCGGGGAAACAATGGACTCGTTTTTTCTCCCCGGCCGGTCCCCCCATGGAGGCCCCCACCAGTGGGAGGAGTTGGAAAACAAACACCCCCTACTTCCTAGGTGGGAAAGAAGAACCACTATTCTTTTCTTTCCCAATTCCAACGAATTATGTATTTTAGTTATGGGAGTCAACATTCGTTCCATCTTTCCGAGCTCGGGCTGTCGGGGGAGTGTTCCGTGTTCTTTCCGCCATTGTCTGCGGCCCTGCCAGGCCCGGCCCGGAAAGAACAGCTGCGGCCAGAGTGCTGCGGCCTGGCCCTACGATAACCTTATTAGAGGGTAGGCTTTCAGGCCGGCTTTCATTCAGGAGGGGCAGGGGAGAGACCTACCTTAAGGTCCTATCGTAGGGGAGAGTGGGCCAGGGGAGAATTATTCGACTACGATAGGCTCTTTGGACTTTCTGTTTGGACTTTCCGCCTATGACTCTATCTCTCTATGACTCTATGGTAAGTAGGCCTTCCTACCTTAGACCCAACGATGATGAGGCCACGAGGTCCACGAGGGAGGAGAGGGCGCGGTGGTGAACCAACCCCAGGGGGCTGTCACAAAGGTGGTCAGTGGTCACAAAACACTTCTTCGTCCAACCTTATGGGTAGGGTAGTACTATCGTAACGATAGGAGTGCCACCCTGCCGTCGGGGCCCTGGCCTGTGCTCACCAGTCACCTCGTTAGTTCTATGAGGTACGCCGTTATGTACCTTTTAAGTTCAGTTTATGTCTTTTATGTAAGAACTATTTTGTTACCTAAGATTTACATGGTTATATATTCTACTTCACAGTACAGTACAGCACAGCACCTCTCTGCTCTACACGAGTAAGCACTGTTCTTCTCTCACAACATAGATTGATGATAGACTAGCTCGTCATCATCAAAAACAAATAAAATTTCAAAGAGGACTTTCATCATCATCATCATCATCATCATCATGACTTATCATCTCCTCCCTCCTCATTCTCGAGGCTGCTCTTCTCATTCTCGGCAGAGGTCAGCTCAAGATACTTAGCCGTCACGTTCACGGAAACGCCCGTGATGCGAACCGTCAAATCATCAAGGCCCCGCAGACTTGGTGCCGGGCGCGTGCGCAACACGCCGTCGTTTGACGAGTACACAATCAAAGGCACATCTGCGGTTGGCGAGAAGGAAACACCTGGATACGACTTCGCGAGTTCCTTTTCCTCGTTGACGATGCGCCGATACCTCGCCAACAGTTCGCCACCGTCGACACGGTCAAAGAAGTACACAGCCACAGAATCGTCACCCGATGTTGCCAAGCGCTTCGAATCAGGAGACCAGGAGACTGAACGAACCTTGCCGTTGTGCGCTTCATGCTGGTACACCACGCTGCGTGTTGTCACATCGTAAATGCGCACATGCCGATCTGGCGTACTGACCGCAAGCATCGAACCATCGGGGCTCCACGCAACGTCGCTCAATGGAGTTCGCGCACACCCACCTGTCTCGTCGCCATCTGAATCGCCATCCCCACACGAAATCGCGGCTTCTGAGGTGCCAGTCAACACATTCCACATTTGAATGTCTCCAAGACCTGCCGGACGTGCCGTATCATCCATAGCATCCTTTTTGTGGAAATTTTCCTGCGTCTCCACGGTGCACACCGATGCGATGCGAGTGCCGTCTGGTGACCAAGCCAAGGAAGATACGATGCCCACATGCTCTTTCAGCGTCTGCACTTCCACCGCAACACCATTCTGCATCGACCAGACTCGCACTGTCTTGTCGCTAGAGCCAGTTGCGATACGCTTGCTGTTGATTGGCGAGAATGCAACTGCCCTCACACTGGAGGTGTGTGTTAGGACGACCACCAATTCCTCCGCAGTTGTTGACCAAACGCGAACCTCTCCAGCACCTTCCTTCGAGGCGGCAGAGGCGATAAACTTTCCATCCGCGGACCAGGACACGCTCAAGACCTCAAGCGACCTGTCCTCGTGAAAGAAATCGCGCATCGTTGTACCAGTCGTGGATGAAAAAATTCGCGTCATGGCTTGATCGCACCCCGCAGCGAAGGCGGAGCCGTCTGGCGCCCAGCTGATATCTTTTGCTTTCGTAGATGGCAAAACTGTTGAATTGTCAGATGCACGCAAATTATATTGGTGGTTATATTGAGTGAGAGCAAACATGATCACGCCGCCGCTTTCGTCTGCCGAAACCAGCGTCTTGCCGTCCGGAGAGACATCCATAGTAGTCACACCTCTGCTATGTCCCCTGAGAATTCCATCTCCACCTTCCATGTCAAGCGTCCATCTCTCACCACCCCATGACCAGAAGCGAATGGAGTTATCTAGACTTGCGCTGATGAAAGATTCGTTCTCCACGAACTTAATAGCCGTCACACCAAGCGTGTGTCCCTTCACGATATACTTTGGCCGGCCGGCACCCGTGAGAGCATCGAAGACGTAGATATCCCCAGATGCATCGGACTTGGCGCCAATAAAGATTTCTGAGCCGTCGTAGGAAAAAGAAACCGAATTTGCCACAGATGTGTTGCTCTTTGGCGTCCGGATGTCAAGAGCAAGTTCAACTTTGCCAGTTTGCACGGAAATCACAGGCACACGAGAAGAATGCCCGTCAACCAAAGCCAGGCGTGCACCGTTTGGCGAAAAGGCCATCGATTTAATGTTTAGTGCATACGAGCCTTCCATGACATCGCTATCATCAGCAGGGTCGCCGCTAGGTCCTGCGCCTCCAGGAGGATTCATTGAAACGCTTGTCAGATCAAAGTTGGAAATGCTAAGCTCTCTCGTCAACGTCTTTGCAGACCAGATTATCAAACCTGAAGTTGCTGACCCGCTCGCAATTCGCATTCCGTCAGGAGCCAATACCACAGTAGTGACACCTGCATGGTCAAGCGTTGCTTCTAATTCCCATGTCGACGCGGACCATACCCTTATTTTACTGTTATCACCACTATCAGCGGATATTAGCCGAGTGCTGTCGGATGACCAAGCCAAAGCCGTCACTCCATCATCGTGATTTTTCAGTACGCGTATGATATTCCCAGATGTTGCATTCCAGATGCGCACACCTACAGTACCCGCATCGCCCGTG
Organism: Pycnococcus provasolii; assembly: GCA_938743325.2. NCBI lineage: Eukaryota > Viridiplantae > Chlorophyta > Pseudoscourfieldiophyceae > Pseudoscourfieldiales > Pycnococcaceae > Pycnococcus > Pycnococcus provasolii. Next base: position 428,293 of record OW568890.1, read on the forward strand.
GCAAACATCTTTCCACTTGGCGCGTAAGAACAGCTTGTCACTGACGCCTCGTGTCTAACGTTCTCGTCAGATGATGGCGAAGATTGTCCTTTCAGATGTGCTTGCTGCTCTTGCTTGAACAAGCCATCGCTGGACAAGGAAACAGTCGTTAGAATCAACCCACGTTTGTACGCGGAGAAGGCATCAACGATTTCGCCGTAGGCTACATACACGTCAGCGGAAGGATTGGACTGCTCATCGAATAGGCGAAGCGTTGTTTGGCCCCATTCGAGTCTAGTGTAAAAGTCAAGCCCGGTGTCTTTGATGGTCGTGCGCGAAAGTGCCACGACCGTCGTATTCAGCCGTTTTTCAGCCTCGGCAAGAGCTTTTTGCGCCTCTTGTTGAGCTTGCTCAGCTATTTCTCTACTTTCTAGTGCTCTCTTTTCACTTTCTTTTGCAATCTCAGCAGCATCCGTGGCATTGTCACGCGCCTCGTCTGCCTTCGTCCTCGCGACTTCGGCTTCTTGTAAAGCCCTGTAAGTCCTACTCTCAGCCTGCTCCGCCCGATTCGCTTGTATGACCGCATATATCATTCCGACTAAGTTGCCGATGAATAGCAGCAGTAACGATCCGCCAATCAGGGCGAGTATGCGCCCACGAGCCCTTCTCGACCTCCTTATGAGTTCTCGTTGCTCTTGCGTCGGCGGCGGTTCTGAATGATCGGCATCCGCCATGATCAGCCACGCATTTGCCGTGCGCAGCTCCTGCCAGTGCAGAATTTTACCAGGAGTTTGAGCGAGTGTCAGCAGTCGCGCGTGCTCCTTCATGTACGGCAGATCAGCACGCACGAAGTCTAGCACCATCTGCTGAATCGTCTCCTTCCCGCGACTCGCGTAGTCGTGCTCCGTGCACATGCAGAAGTTGACGTTGCTCACGCGCTCGAGGCACTTTGCGAGCTTCGCCTGGTCAAACGGGTCCGAGCCGTCGGCGGAACCCCAGTTGGCTCCTGCAAAGGCACCCAGCGGCTGTGTAGTGGCTGCTTCGGGCGGCGGCGTGTCGGCCCACAGTTTGCTAGCGCCGTGGTCGGCTGAGGTGAGAATGTCGAGCGTTCCCTTTTCGAGCACAACGTACACCATCGGCTTTCCCATCTGCTGAGCCATCGCCACCTCCTGCAAGCAGTTGAACGAGTGTAGGTATGGGACGTCCACTATGCACACGACCTTTCCCGCTGCGCGTATGCCCTCCTCGATTTCCTTGCGCCACGCCACAGGTCCCTTCGCCTGCAGGTCGAGATAGTCGGCCCATATTGTGAATCCTCCCCCTTGGAGCTCGACGGGTCTCGAGAGCAGTTCGTTGATGTCCCACTTGCGTTTGGTGAGCACCTCGTTCTTACCTCTCCAGCAGTGGCTGAAGAAGATGTCGTTGTTCCCTAAGGCGGTGAAACCACCCCCTGCACCAGCACCCGCTTTTCCTCCACTGCCCTTGGAGTCCTTGGACTTCTGGTGAGCAAGTTCTCGTCGTTTTAATTCGGTATCTTTAAACGCAGAGAAGTCGAACTGCTCGATGGCCTTAAGTCGTTCCGTTTCGTCGAGAGTTTCCGACGGAGTTTTCACGGCGGCGGCCGCTGGTCGGACTGTGATGGTGTGAACGACGCCACGGGAACGCGTCGATAGCATCGTGGGGGAAAGATATTTATAAATTTCGCCTGAAGTGGACCGTTATTAACTAACCCTAGTCCTAACCCTAACCCTAACCCTTGCTTCTTCGACGTGAGCGCCTACAGTGCCAGCAGCGACGCAGCGTGCCGCCGTAGCTAGCGCTTGTGCTTCGAGTGCGCGCCGTCGATCGCCGTGACACGGAGGAAGTGTCCAACGTGCTCCGAAGATGCTGCAGATACGAACGCGGAGTGGAAGACTCCCTCGCGCGTCGGGCCGTCGGCGTCGCGCGAACGCGGATTCGCGGAACGTCGACAATAGCAGCAGACGGATTCGTCGCTTTGAAGCTCATCCCCCGGCAGTGAAAGATACCCAAGCCCAGCGAGCATCTCACCCGCGTGATAATATTCACGTGCTTCGGGCTTATTGACGTCGTCGTCATCTGTCGCGAGTGCACATCTTATCCCTTCCTCGTTTGGGCGTAAACTCAACGATAAACAACGTAAAACTTTGACGCGGGCCCGCCGCGCCCCTCGCGCGGCGGCGGCGGCGCGAGGCGCTTGATCAATATTACCGAAAAGGGACCTTTGTGACAGGTCTCGTTTCTTACAACCACACCTGTAAAGTAAACGTCGAAGGGAACGTGTGCGCAGAACGCCATGGAATCAATCGTAGATACTAACTAGGCTCGACCGGGATCCCCTGTGAGGGATTTTTCGTCGTGAACCCTATGGATACCAAACCACACAATGGTCCACTAACACTATACGACGGATCCCCATCTTCATCTGATGAGAATGAGAGGAGAGAGACCCCCCCCCCCCCCTGGTCCTGGGAGTACATAGGTCATTTCTTCCAACCATTTCAGTTTCGGATTTCGGACATTGTCGGAAACCATCCATCTGCTTCGTCAACTTACGTTTCATTCTTTTTCAAAGTATGTTCGGTCTGTTTGGTGGCCGTGGTGGTGGCCTTGGCCATTCCAATATGTTTAGTGCACACTACCGCGCGTACCCCGTGTCGTTTCTCGATCCGTCCAAACACCATTTGGAATTCGGGGATAAGTGTATCCTCCCACCATCCGCGCTGGATGCACTGGCTTCGTTGAGAATCCAATACCCCATGCTGTTCGAAATCTCCAACCCGCGCTCAGGCACCTCGGGTTCAGCAGCACCTGTAGGTTCTGGGTCAGAATCTACCGCGCCGGACTCTTTGCACGCATTCCACTGCGGCGTGTTGGAGTTTGTCGCAGACGAAGGCATGGTGTACATGCCGTACTGGATGATGCAGAACCTCTCCCTAAGCGAAGGGGACGTCGTGCAGTTCAAATCCGCGTCGCTGCCAAAGGGAACGTACGTCAAACTGCAGCCGCACACTAGCACATTCCTTGACATATCCAACCCAAAGGCTGTGCTCGAAAGATCTCTGCGCACATTCACGTGCCTCACTGTCGGACAGTTCTTCCGCATCTCGTACAACGACCGCACGTACGACATCGACGTCATCGAACTCAAACCGAGCTCAGCCGTGTCGATCGTCGAAACGGACTGCGAGGTGGACTTCGCAGCGCCACTCGACTACGTCGAGCCGACGAGGCCAACAACAAACACAAGCGCGAGCATACCGACGTCGGCGTCGGGTCCCGCGCCGTCTGAGGCGGCGGGAACGTCAGGTGCAGCAAAGGAGGGGGGTGAGGAGGAGGAAGAAGAAGACGGCCTGCCTCGTGGGTACTTCCCCGTCGATGGAAAGCACGTCACGGCGTTCACGGGTACGAGCCACCGACTCGACGGCAAGACGTCGACGAACGCCGGGCCCATCGAAGATCGACGTGCGCTGGCTCTTGAGGCGGCGGCAAGGCGCGCGGCGGCGGAGGAGGCGAAGGCGGCGAAAGGCGGAGGTGCCAAGAGTGCCGACAAGCCTGCGAAACCTGGAGATGCTAAGAAGCCTGAGCGCCAAGCGAGTGGGACACGCATCGTCTTCGGAGGTGGGCCTGCAGGCGGGAGCTCGAGCAAGTCGATCCCGCAGTCCTCCTCGGATCCGTCCAAGCCGGCAAAGCCTCCCGCACGCAAGGAGGAGGAGAAGAAGGCGGACGAGGAGCCGCCAAAGAGCTCGTTTGAGGCATTCAAGGGGAGGGGGAACACTTTGAAGTGAAAAAGTATATATCAACTGTGACAGATTTGACTCATCCAAAAAGAAAGCAACCTCGTGATTTTATCTGTCTCTCATCCTGTCAAAGGTCGACGTCTCGCATCGTCCTAGTCTTCTTCTTCCTAGGCGGGTCGCCCGTCTTCCACGTCTTCTCCTCGCTCGACTCACCTTTCAGGTAGCTGAGTAGGCGTGGCACGTGAACACCTTTCCACTTCGGCCATCGTCGTGTCGCCTCGGGGATTTCGTCGTTCGTTGTGAGAAAGGTTGTCAGGCGCGTTTCGTCCTCCAGCGCAAGCTTGCGCATGTCATCGACACCGTTGATTTTCATGCCGAGTGCACTCGTGCGCGCGATGGCGATCGCGACATTTTCACCGACTCCTGGAAGTGTTTCGCTGAGCTCGCGCGTCACGCGTTCGAGCGCGCTTGGCTCCGAGGTGGTTGCCCGTCCGCCGGCGAGTGCCGCCTTGCGTTCGTCGTCGTTGTACAGTGCGTAGATGGCGAGCATGGTGATGGGATCGCTGAATCCGTAGTACAGTGGGCCGGATATGCGCCGTCCTGTTCTGCGTGCAATGCAGTGGCTCGTCCACGGCTTCGTCGGCGACGGTCCGGCGAAGCTGACGCGGAAAGAGAGTGTTTTGCGCTTGGATGAGGATGCGCCAGCTTTGCCCTGTTCGCTGAGTGCCGCAATATCCACACCTAGGCTTGCGCACGAGGCGTCGAGCTCGGAGACGGTGAACACGGGTCCAAAGTCGCCCTTGGCGATGGTGCATACGAACGTGCGATCCCACTCTCGCTTCGTGGCGACGTACCCGATGGGGTACGCGTGGTGGTACAGGCATCCCGCCGAGCTCCAGTAGCGGTGCTGAAAGTCCCCGCGTGCAATTTCGCCGAGTCGCCAGACAGTGACCCCGCTGTATCGGCACGTGAACGGCGCGACGACTTCCCCTCGTTGACGGCGCACGAGTTCGTCGAGTGAGCGGTGGCGCGTTCCACGTATGCTTGCTGGCGACCCCGTGTTTGTTTCTTCTTGTTTTTCAGGTTCGTTTGTTTGCTGTGGCGGCGTTTCTGGTGCGAACATGTCAGGTGCCTTGACTCCACGCAGACGTCCGCTCGTTCGACTTGGTGGCGTTTGCGCGTTCGCGACGTTGTTCTTTCGCTTGTGCGTATGTTTTTTGGTTGGCGTGACGAACTCGATTCCGTCCACTAGGCTGATGTCCGGGTGTGGTGCGCACCCGGCGACGAAGTTGTTATTTGTTGTTTTGTGTATGGTCTTGAGCGTGGCCCCAAGCATATTTTTCATGATTTTCTGGTTATGCGCGATACGTTCGTCACGCAGACGCTCGTACTCGTTCGCTGTATGTTTCACCTTCATCGTCGTCGTCGTCGTCGTCGTCAAGGAGGAGGTGGCATGCGGATTTGGGGAAGCGTCCGAGAGGGAAGGAGGAGGAGGAGGCGGCGTCACTGGAGTGATGTTTTCAGGAGTCGCTACCTCACATGGAACTTCCATGTTACGGCGTGAACGACGAGGCATGGAACCACCTAATAATTAATGTGAGTCACAAGTGTGATGACAAGGGCTGCTGATGAAGCTTGATTGATGGGACGAAAAGCGAAACGAAAGCGATGGACCCGCCGGAATTCCGGGAGTTCGTTCCGGGGGGGCCCCGACCAAAGAATAGTCTAGGGAGCCCTCGATCGCGTATGTATCGGGGGCCATCGAGGTTTTATCATTTATGGTCTGTCGTTCGGCGTTTTCTTTGCCCCTAGGCCTAGGGTAATGGAGTTCGCGCCTTTCCCACTACCCTACCGTAGAGTCCTAGCCTCCTAGGGCTACTCATAGCTCCTTAGGGGATACCTTTAGGGGTTAGGGGACTGGTTAGGGGTTAGGGGTTCTGGTTCGGGGTTAGGGGACTGGTTAGGGGTTAGGGGACTGGTTAGGGGTTCTGATCAGGACTAAGAACTACGATAGGGTTTTATTAGGAGCCGATCGCTCGCCTTCGATGGGGATTGTGCAACAACAAACCAACCCTGTGGTTTTGGTCCCCCTAAGAAGACTCCTTCCTATTCTATTCGGCATATTGCTCGCCGCCATTCCCTTCCCCCTCTCGGCTCTTACAGGTAGTCGTCGTACGTCTGTGTTGTCAGCTGTGCTCTCTCTCTCTCTATACATATATCTTAGTCTTTTTGTCTCACCGTGCTCGCTCGATCCTTCATGCCTCTCGCTGTTCAAGACCTATCCACGCTCGACCCGTCGGCGTTAACGCCTCTATCACCCGAGGTGATATCGCGTCAGGCGACCATCAACATCGGAACCATCGGACACGTCGCGCACGGCAAGTCGACGGTCGTGAAGGCGATCTCAGGCATACACACCGTGCGATTCAAGAACGAACTTGAGCGAAATATCACAATCAAACTTGGATATGCCAACGCCAAAATATACGAGTGCGCAGACCCCGCGTGCCCGCGCCCGGACCGATACCGCGCATATGGATCCTCCATGGACGACGAACCGCCGTGCCACGTTGCCGGGTTCGAAAACGCCAAGATGAAACTCGTCAGACACGTCTCGTTCGTCGACTGCCCTGGACACGACATTCTCATGGCGACCATGCTCAACGGAGCAGCCGTCATGGACGGCGCGCTGCTTCTCATCGCCGCGAACGAGTCGTGCCCGCAGCCGCAGACGTCGGAGCACCTCGCCGCGGTTGAGATCATGCAGCTCAAGAACATCATCATCCTGCAGAATAAGATTGACCTCGTCAGCGAGGCGGTGGCGCTCAACCAGCACGAGGCGATCAGGAAGTTCATCCAGGGAACCATCGCGGACGGAAGCCCCATCGTTCCCGTCAGCGCTCAGCTCAAGTACAACGTCGACGCCGTGTGCGAGTACCTCATCAAGCGTATCCCCGTACCCGTGCGCGACTTCACGAGCGAACCGAACATGATTGTCATCCGATCGTTCGACGTCAACAAGCCTGGCGCGAGTGTCGACGAGGTGGAAGGTGGCATCGCCGGAGGGAGCATTCTGCGTGGCGTACTCCGCCTTGGGCAGGACATCGAGGTGCGTCCGGGCATCGTGTCCAAGGACAGCGAGGGCAACCTGAAGTGCACACCCATCTTCTCGCGTATCATTGGCCTCAAGGCTGAGCAGAACGACCTGCAGTTCGCCGTCCCAGGCGGTCTCATCGGCGTCGGCACGACTGTGGACCCGACGCTGACGCGTGCCGACCGCCTCGTGGGTCAGGTTCTCGGAAGCAAGGGAAGTTTGCCAGAGATTTACGTGGAGCTTGAGGTGAACTTCTTCCTGCTGCGCCGTCTGCTCGGCGTGCGCACGGCGGGTAGCGAGAAGGGCGCGAAGGTGTCTAAGCTGGCCAAGGCGGAGGTTCTCATGCTGAACATTGGCAGCATGTGCACGGGCGCCCGCGTGGTGAGCGTGAACAAGTCTGGCGACAGCGCGAAGTTGACGTTGACGAGCCCTGTGTGCACGCGCATTGGCGAGAAGGTCGCGTTGAGTCGGCGCATCGAGAGCCACTGGAGATTGGTGGGCTGGGGAAGCCTGTCTGACGGCGTTCCCGCGACCGTTTGATCTGATGATGATGTGTAACACAACAAAAAATTCTCAGCACCGTGGAAAAGCACGCGGACGAAACGCGCGCGCTGCGACGCGAACTGCGAAAACTCGGCGTGTGCGACGGAGCGACGACCATCGCGTCGTCGTCGTCGAATCATAACACAGACGACGAAGAGAATGACGAACTGGTGACGACGGAGACGGGGACAAAAAAAAGGTTTAGTTACAGTAACAGTACTGTACTGTACAGTAGTTGTAGTCTGTAGGTAGCTACTTCTTACTGAAGAGCTCGAAGAGCTCCTTCGTTTTGTTCCCATTCATCTTACGACCATGAATGCTCTCCCACTTCACGTTGACTTCGGATCGGTTGTGCTAGTCAGCAGCCTCTTCTCCATCTGGGAAAGCGCTGCCTGCGCCGGGGCTGCTGCCTGCGCCGCGGAGTGTAGTTCGGGTCCTCTGCCAGGATCTTTTGCTTCTTCTCTTCCGCTGTGAGCTTTTTGGTGCCCGTGTTAGCTTCTCCGCCCTTGGCGGCAGACGCCTTGTGCTCCAGAGCTGTCAAGTCGTCGATGTCTACTTGTCGTTGTGCAAAGACAGGTCCGTCGTCGACATGCGTAGCGATCACTACGAGGTTGCCGTCTGCTAAGTTTCCACGGAAGAAGATGCACGGATCTGAGTCCGAGCGTTGATACTCCAGCAGAAGGGTTTGCTCCAAGTGTAACCAGAAGCTCCTTCCTGCGTCGCTCTGTCCGTAGAGTACTCGCAGAAGCAAGAGTGCGTCCGTGGTACCATCCCAGTAGCCAGTGGGCTGAGATATCACGCAGCGTCGCTGTGCTGGCGTCGATGCGAATGCGTTGCCGATGTCGAAGCAAGCAGAGTGTTTGAAGACGCCTTGTCCGAGCAAGCTGATGAGCATACGTAGCATTGGCAAGCTCACCATTGCAGAGTACTTTGAGAATTCATGCACTTCTCGGTCGCCCCTCACACAGAACCTGCTACGGCACTGCTTGATTGTACCGTCAGGATTTAGTTTGTACCTGTACGCCCATGTGACTGGAAGTGGTCGCTCCCCTCGCAATAGCTCGTGCTGATGTATCCGCACGAAGCATCCCATCGCGTAGAGGTTGTCAATTTCTTCCATCTCTCCGTCGATGAACCACTGCGCATGAGGGCCTGCCAACATCTCTGCTCGCGTCTTTGGATCTTTCAGGTGTAGTCCGATCTCCTGCGTGAGCTTGTCCATTTTGAGGATATCAAATTTGGCTCCTTCCTCGCAGTGCTTCGCCATGAGGATGTTGACAGCTAGTCCTTTCTCAAGCGTAGTAGCGTGTTTCGTCTTCGCCAGTTCTCCGTTGAGTATCTTATCCGCATTCAGCTTGACATGCTGCGATGACGAAATGATCTTCCCTGGTCCTTGGTAGATCAGAGCTCCGGGTTCTGCCGTGGTGCGCTCATCATCGATTCCGACGTATAGGCCAGGCGTGCTCTTGGGCATGTGCTTCCCACCTCGGTTGTCAGGGTGAAGCCACATCATTGCATCGCAGCCGTAGATTCCCAAGGTATCGGACGTTGGCACTATGCCAGTGAGCATCGTCAGAGGTCGCTGCCAATCCACAGCTTTTCGTCGCACGCGGTTGAGAACTTGCCCCGCATGTCGAATTGCCAATGCGGCGTGAGTGAGGTAGTCTAGTCCAGCTGCATGGCACCAGCTTAGCGCCATCGCCTTCATGAGCTTGATGTGTACCTCCGCAAGTCCGGCCTGATGATGATCATAGTTGGTGCTCGGCTCGATGAGGATGTCTTTGGAAGTGATGAAGTCCCTCGAACTTTGGCTCAGAAATTCGCTGCCTCGGTCGAAGCGGATGGCTTTGGTGATCTTCTGGTATTTTGCGTAGAAGGCCAGAATCTCCTGCAGCTTGATCTTGTAATCTCCTGGGTTGTTGATGAATCTGACGTGAAGGTATCGTGTGCGGCTATCGACGGAGACAAGCAGCGAATTTGCATTGCCAATGGCCGTGTGCGTCAGGGGAATGATGTCCATGACGAGCCGTTCACCTGCTTCTGGATACCAGCTGAAGGCATCCTTGTGGCTGAGCTGTCCTTTGCGATGCGCTGTCGCGGAATCGCAACTTGAGCACGCAGGCATTGCCGCTTCGTCGAAGTACTCCGTGCCTTTGATGTAACCTTCACGTTGCATCATGCGCAGCATCTCCCTGGAGGCATGTCCGTGTTTCATGTGCGTCTCCAGATTACGTCGCTCTTTTGCAGACCATCCCTCAGGTCCGGCGCTCTTTTGCCGATTCTGCGATAAACCGAACATGCCCGCGAACTCGGCGTCGTGCATAGCGTCTATCAGTTCGTCCGACGCTTGCGTTATGTCAAGGCCCATAGATTTGAATCGGTCGGTGTCAGAGTCTGTTCGAACGCGCTTGGTCTTGTTGGCCGGTAGATGATTTGTCGTTGGTGCGATGTCGTCGTCGGCGTCATCGTTGTCATCGTCGAATTTGTCAGGGGAAAGTCCTTTCGTGTATTTGTCGATAAGAACTGCAGGCAGGTCGCTCCAGTATGGGGCTGCTCGCATGTCTTGTGCGAGGTTGCCGCCGCGCATTGTTGTTGTTTCCATTTGTCGCTGCATCATCTGACAGCAACGCAAAGCGATTGTTTGTTAGGACGATCGTCGTTGCATCTGGGTCTACTTGTTGTAGTGGTGGTGTCGGCGTTGGCGACTCCGATCCCTGTGAATGGAATGATGATGATGGCGTAGCTGCTGTTGTTCGTTCGTTGTCCAAAGCCTGCTGCGCCATGTCGCGTTCACGCCGAGCCCTCGCGACAAGTACACGCATCCCTGGGGATGACGCTGTTGCTGTCGTTGTCTCCTCCATCTGCTGATGGCGTAGTGTCGCATCATCCAGCAGTGCGCGTCGTGCGCTGAGTCGCTGCGACGCCAGCGGCGAGTTTTGCGCGATGACGACTAGATCTTCGCGCTCCTCGTCGTTGAGCAGTGGTTGTTCCGGGCGCTGTTCACCAGCTGACCCGGTTCCATGATGGAACGAGCCACTGCCTGTAGGTTGTGGTGTGTGTTCTTGGTGTGTGCCCCCGGCACCGGTATCACCTTCAGACGCCATAGGTTGTGGTCGAGTGAAAGTAAGTAAAAAGTCAAGAATGAGTTACAAGTGTAAAGAAAAGAAGAAGCGCGCCGCCAGCGCGCCAGCAGCAAAGCGCGTCGAGCGATCGTGATCACACGATCGCTATCTTTACATCAATGGAAAACGTCTTGAGTTGTTTATTCCAAAGGGGGGGATTATAGTGGGCTGTCAGTCACCCACTATAAATACACCACGTCCTGAAAAAGTCAAGACGTAAAACCAAACAAACCAAATCTCCAGTGGGGGTTTCACCAAAACAAACCCCCAATCGATTCGCCCCTCTCAGCAGACCGGGATCCCCACAGGCCGAAAACCAGACGCCGATCAATTGAAAAAGTCCAATGAGGTATCCCCGAAGTGCAACCGGGGGGCTATTTTTTCCGGGGGGGGGAAGCCGGGACCTGGGAGGTGTGTGCTTTGGGCATCGAAGCAGGCGAAGTTTTTGCTCTTAATTTTCAAAAACAAACAAACCAAGTATATGTCCGGGGGGCATGCCGGTGGTGGTGCCGGCACCGGCACCGGCAGTGGCAGTGGCGGTGGCGTCGTCCGCGCGTCCGACCTCGCGGCAGCGACGCACCTGCTTGCGTCCGCGGAGCAAATGACGCTCGCAGCCACAACCACCTTCCAGCCGCGAGACGAACACGCCAGCGGTGACCCGTCGTACACGTACTCGACCGTCGACCAAGTGAGACAGATGAACGATAAGGAAAATGTGAACATTTACGGATACGTGCTCTCAATGGACCCGCCGAGGAAGAGCCGAGGTGACGACTTTGTGCTCCACTTCCGTATCGCGGACGCCGCACCGAACCTCGAAGACGAGTCCGAAATTGCCGAGGCGCTCAGCAGCGCAGGTGGCTCTGTGGAACACGCGTTCGAGGAAGTGCTGGACGAAGACCGGACGATTCACCTCAACGTATTTGCGAGAAGTGCAGACCTGCTCCCGAACATCAAGAAACGTTTCGATGTCATACGGCTGCATCGCGTGAAGAAGTCCATCTTCACGAGCAAGACGGACGGCGAAGTGGCGATGAACCTCGTCGGTCAAATTCGTCCTCGTTTTTCGGGCAAGACGAGCTTCCTCCTGTTCGACGCGGAAGTGGGTGGTGCTGAGGTGCCGTACCAGGCACAACCAGAAAGGGCCGATGGGACGGCTAGGTACCACGACTCCGAGCATCACCGCCAACGCCTCGCGGAAATACGAAACATCGCGGCTCTATCGAGAAACGCACTGGAGAAGCTTACTGCTCACGGCAATCTCCCGCAGTTGGGCAGCAGCGCTGGCGCAGGAGCGGCGGGTGCGGGAGCCGGACCGTCGTCTTCCGCGGCAGCAGCCACCGGCATCGTGCACATACCCTCCGTGAACAACCACTTCCTCCGAAAGCTGACGGACCTTCGGCGTGTCCCCGCTGCCGCAGGTGCATTTCGCTACGTGGATCTGCACGCATTCGTCGTGAGAGTGGTGCTGGACTACCCACGAGAGGGCGTTGCCACCATACTTCTGTGGGACGGCACCGACATTGCGCCGGCGTCTCCCATTCCCACGAGCACCGCGCCGCCAGCTCGATACAGAGTACAAGGACCGCCGGGAATGGTGCCTCCACACAAGTTCGTGGGGGACAGCCAGGAGCTCTTGAAGGAAGGCTTTGATGTGGACCGCGTGCTGCCAGCAAAATCGGTCAATGTGAATGCGGACAAGTGGCTGGAGTCTCTCGACGATGCGCTGTCCACCGTCGAGTTTTCGACGGACGGGGTGCCTGTGATACATGCCTGCTGTCCGAAGTACGGAAGCGTTTTGCCTCTCATAGTTCCGCTCACGTCGCCGCATTCTGACAACACGGCGCAAACCATTCTGCCGGCGGAGCACATTTGGGTGCGCCTGAAGAATGTTGGTGTACGCGTTGGCAGAGGTGCACAGCTGCAGGCTATGTGGATCAACGACGCCTCTCTCACGAAAGCGCGGTACGAGCGCTGTCAGGAGAACCTGCGCAATGCTGCCGCGGCAAGGGAAAAGGAGAACAAGGCTGTGGACTTTGATCTCTTACGGGAGCAAGCTGCTGACATGAACGCGGACAAGACGCACAGAGCAGCGATACAACGTGGGCTTCAAAAGACAGCAGAAACGAAAAGAAAGAATGCAGAAAAGCGAAAATCGTCTGAGTCGCAAGATGCGGAGGGTGCGATGGTTGCTGTTGCTGCTAATGCCGCCGCTCCCGCCACTGATGCTGATGCTGATGCTCAAGCTGGAGACGCGGCTCCTTCGACGTCCGGCGCTGGTCCATCCTCGACGCCAGCCGAAGCGACAACAGAAGCTCCGTTGCACCTCACGGAGATGAAGACCCCCAAAGATGCGGGGTCTGGTGGTCCCAGCCCGCATGACATTGAGGTGTACAAGGCGCGAGAAGTGAAGAACGAGACTGCATCGTACGCGCCAACCAGAGGAAATTCGGCTCGATACGTGTGCAAGCCAACCAAAACAGCTGACGACACCAAATTCTCAACGATCCGCGAGATTTTGCTCGATCAATCGGGCAGCGCGGGGAAGTCTCAGACGTACCGCATACGATGTCAGGTGCAATCGATGGAGCCGAAAGATCTGTCACGAGCCTGCCGTTCTCTCGCGGATGTGAAGAAGGCGAAAGGGGAGAAGTCGAGTCAGGCGGACGAGTCTGTGTACCTCTTTGCGATGAAGATGAATATCGAGGATGCCACCGGTAAGCTCACCTGCAACATCACGGGAGATGCGGCGATCACGTTCTTCACGCATTTGACCAAGCCATGCAAATTGTCGGATCATAGCCTCTATGCCATGCAGGCTGCGTGCGACGCTCTGACGCGAGCTGGGCCGCACGACACAGCGTCCGCGCAAGAGTGGCACGACAACGCGATGAAATACACGGTGGAGCGCGCGAGGAACGGCGGCAAGGAGCCTGCCATTCTTCCCACATTACGGCAACAGCCTTGGTGCGACTTGGTGGTGCGTGAGGATTTTGCTTCCAACAAAGGATACCGCTACTTTTCACTGGCTGACGGCAGCTTAGAGAAGGACGTTTGTGCGTTTTGCTGGAACGTCGCGAACGAGCGCACGGCTGACCGAGGCACGCACACCTGAAAACTTTATGTTGCTGTTGTTACTGAGATAAACAACCATGTTACAATTTTTGAATACTCGAACATATAGACATTGTTCCCATGTCCTCTTCACTTCGACTGAAATCGCGACTTCGCGTAGAAGAGGTCCTTCTTGGCACTTCCCACGTTGATGATTTTCGGGCAGCCGTCCCTGTCCTTGCCCAGTCGTACACACTCGACACAGTAGTACGCGTTGGCGACACCTGGCTCGCCCGTGATGACGCACCTTCCCTCGCTGCTTCCGTAGTTGCACTCGTCGCACACGCGCGCGAGCACGCAGGGCCTCACGAAGCTGTCGCATCCGAATCCCACGCACTGTCCGTCGTGTCTCGCGCCGACGCGTGCGATGGCGATGCCGCAAAGTTTGCCGCACTGCTGCAGGTCGGAGTGGTGCTTCGTCGACATGGTTGGCCGGGAAGCAAACGAGCACCCGATGAGAAAAGTGTGCGAGCAAGTGTGGCGGTCGGCGGCGGGTTGGAGAATGGCGACGAGGAGTCTACCGGGTAGGTAGTATGACGACAGGGGTGCACCTTCCAACCGTTTGGGAAAATGGATTTCAGAACCCCGAATAGTCAAGAGTCAGTTAGGGTTTAGGGATAGGGTTAGGGGGGAAGCGTTAGATTTTCTACTTACATAGGTTGGGTTGGCGTGAAGGCTTGGCGTGCCTGATATGTATTTTTTATACGCCACCGCCGCCGCGTGGTTCGTCACCTTACAGCATTGAAAAAGAAAAATATACAAATTCATTTACAGAGAGAGATATTTATAATCGTACATACACTCACATAATACATAGTACTGTACTTACATAATACATACAGTACGGTAAGTAGTCTTTCTGCTCACGAGCCTTGCTTTCTCAGCTCGTATTGCCCGCATTTATGTAATGAGGCAAGTTGCTACTGTTAAGGTTAGTTCATCCTCATCCCGTAGAAACCATACATTCCGTAAAAGCTGGGAGGCTCCTCCGTCTCTTTCGGAGGGGGCAACGCACGAACGCGTAGCGTGCGAATCCACGCAGGTGCTGTGGAAGGATCACCTGCCCATGGACGCACGACGATTTGAAGCGCGCCACCGGCGACGTCGTCGTCAGAACAAGCCGGCAGCGTGACGAGGTTGTTAAAATTTAAACCAATGCGCTGATCGCCAAGAAATGCAGTGAGACATCCGACGATGTTCGCAGGAACGACGACGCGGAACAGAACGGTTGAGATACTGCACGAAATGGCAAGTCGCGGATCGTTCAGCGCAGAACCGTCAAAGGTGCCGAGCGTCATTGTCGCATTCACGTCGTACAAGCTCACAGAAAGCACCTGTGGTACGACGTTCTTGCACACGTAGGGAGTGCTGTAGTCATGATCGTGAGAAAGATCGTCAGCGTCGCCAAGACCGTCAATGAGCTCGTCAGCAACGTTCAAGCCGTAGAAGCAGCCGCTGTCATAGCCACCGCGTCGCGACACCGTCAGCGATCTTGTCCACTCCACCTTCTCGAAATCGCCGTGCGTGAATGTGTCACCCCACGGATGCACAACCAACTTAGCGTCGAAGTCATCCGAGTACGAGCAGTGCGGCAACGTTAACTCGCTGTCGTAGTTGAGGCCGATACGCTGATCGCCAATCGACGCCGTTAAACCGCCCGCGATTTGCGCGGGAACAACCACCCGCGCTATGATCGTTGTCACGCAGCACGAAACGTCGTCTGTTTCGAAGCTGGGAGCGTCTAGCTGAGCACCTTCCCAAGAACCAAACGACTCCGTGACATTCACGTCGCGAAAACTTAACGAGATGATGTGGGGCACAAACGATGCGCGCACCGTTGAGACGGCAGGAGTTCCGTATTTGCGGTCGAAATGCGAAGATACGAGGTTCCTGCCTGCAGAGCTATCGTGTCGTATCTTTGCCACAAATCGTTCCACCTTCGTCTCCTTAAACGTGAGCCTCGCCACGTATGCATGGAATGTGACCGTGGTCAGCGCAACGACTGAACCGGACACAAGCCTCACATGAACCATATCATTATCAACATCAGCCGCGCGCGCAACGAGGCGACGATACTCTTCGATGAAATCGTGAACACCATTGCCAAGCCCCGCAAGAGACAGGTATCTGAAGGTTGCGCGAAACGTGACCGCCTCCTCTGGATGCTCGAAAGGAAAGTCGGCAGTCTCTGTCACGACGGCAATCTCGTGCATGGAACGGAGACTGTACGGGCTGTCCTCAGGTGGCAGCACGGTTCCAGCGGGGGTCGAATCGGAAACGCGAAGGATCGCGGCACCATCACTCAAGTGCAGGCACTCGTCGTTATCGTCGCAGTACGCCAGCCGGTCCACGTTGTCGTAGCGGCGAATCGCATACTCGAATGTTAGCTCGTTGGCGGGGTCGGGGTAGTAGTACAGCTTCTTTTTGTGCCCCTTGCCTTCCCACTCAAAGTGGCCAGTGCCTGCCGTGATCAGGAATGACGTCGGCTCCACCTCACCATCGCCGAAAAAACCATGCGAGGTGTCAATGGTAATATCTCCCGTGGGAAGGAGAAGATGCATCGAAAGGCAGGTTGCCTCAATTCCAGGTTTGTGGGGACGGAACTCGTCGCCACGTGTCGTCCAGCGTGGGCATGCAACCTTGATGGGTTCACTCCACTGCACGTACAAGCGCATCACGTCGTATGACGCTGATTTTGTGTTTGACGCGGTTCCCCTCTGTCTGCCGTACGTTCCATCGGCAATGCGCGCGCCAGCTCTCGTGACAAATGCGTGGCCAACAACGAGTTTGCTTGTGGCGGAGAGCGATCCGGGCATGCCATTTCGCATACTTGGGTCAGGATTTAGCGGGTCGCCAGGATGGGGGAGCTTCAAACTCACCGTTGCACCGTAGAAGTCCGCCACCGCGTCTGTGATGGCTGATTTCTCTGTTGGATGGCCACTGTGATGGTCCACAGTTGCCGCGTATTGGCGCGATTCCGTGAAGTCTAGCACACCTTCGTGCTGCCACGCGTCGTAGCCAGTCCGAACGTAATTCCCGCGAATATCCATGGGTTTATTCGAGCGACCGGGCTCCCACGTGTTCGTGCCACGCACAACCCCAATCCGCGCGCCATTTAGCTCCAGAGCGGATTCGCGGTGAATGCCGTAGAACGTACCTGGTGGAACATAATCCAAATGTGGCGTACGATCTGCAGGACCAACGCGGTAGGCAAATACTAAGAGTTGATCCGTGGCCTGCTCCTCCCGCCTCTCATCCTGGTCGTAGCGCGCGACAGGCGGATCATCGAGAGCGCTTTTCGTCGTAGGCGGTGCATGCTCTCCAGATGGGAGAACGGGAAGTCGAGCTTCATCAATCGAGGGTGGCGGCTTGCGCATCAGCACGCTTTGAACTTGCGTAAAATCGCTGGCTCGCCTCTTTAGGTCGTCCTGATTGTGCGTTCGATCGCCGTAAACGGACTTTGGGCCATTGAGACACAGCTTAGGGCCAGCTGTGACTGACGACCCTGGCTCAGCACGCCCGAGCGCTTCGTTAGCACCCGTCTTGTATCCGTGCGCAGCTCGACAAGGCTGTGGGAACCCTGACTTGATCGGTCCGGGGGCGTTATTGAGCCAAAGCCCCTTCGTCTCACCATGACCGCCACCCACGAATTCCGCCACCCCCTCCGGTGCATCCTCTTCTTCGTAATGCCACCCAGTATTCATGAGAAGAGTTGGCGATCCGTACGTCGTATCCACGTATATCGGGCGTGAGAAGGCTAGTGAAATGAAAATGATGTCACCCGGCTGGTAGACGCCATTTGGGGTGAACGAGCGCGCGCCCGTAACGTACACTTCATTCAGCAATCGATCTTTTGCCGTGGAACGCGGATCTTCTGGCAAATTCTCCGCTCTGCGCCCGGGAATCGCGGGAGATGCGCGGAAATTTCGCTTCATCGGACGAGCATAGCACTGCCGATCGTTGCCTACGGTGCACGATTTGGCAAGATGCTGTCCAACGGGGCATGCGCCACATTTCATGCAGCTTGCGCCATATTCGATGTTCCCAACGAGCGCGAAACCTGGGTTGCAAGAGATGCAATTTCCCTCGTAGCCTTCCTGAGTGCATTCTGAGCACCGATCATGGCACTGAATGCACGCCTTTGTTCCGTAGTACCCCTTCGCGCAGCGCCAGGGAAATGTGAGCGGCTCACGCGCGAATCTCGTGTCGCTCTTCAGTATCGGCCGTGCTGTTGACGTACGGAATGCCGTGTACGTGTCAAAGTACTCCTCCGGGGCAAGGAGATAGCCCTGCCGCATGAACGCTTCTCCGGTAAAGTGGCGATACTGCGTGGTTGTTTTGCCGCCCCATCGATAGACGGCCGTATCCTCGCCCGATTCACGGTAATAGGAATTGGAGAATGTTCCCCACGGCGAAAGGTCGATGACCTTTTCAGGACGACTCTTGTAGTATCCGAACTTCTCGTCGTGTGATGTTGCCATTGGCGCCTTCGTGAACAGCCGTCCATTTGGGAACGCTTCCAGTGACATTCCGTCCGGCGTATACCCAAGGCTTCTTCTCCACTGTGGAGCCCCAAGCTTTCGCGATCCATCGTTCGTCGTGCGTCCATATTGGCCTCCTCCATGCATCTGCGTCGAGGAAAGCGTCTCGTTGAGCGCAACGCGCTGCGGATCACTCCCGTCGGCATTCAGCATGCCGCCAGCCACCGTGAACGACTGGCCCGTGTCAACGCGTGACGGCACGGTGCGATGCGACAGCATCGGCCGGAATTGCATTGGCCACAATGGCCCGAGCTCGACAACCTTGCTTGACGGGAGCACGCCCGTCGTCGTCTCATCTGGTCCCGCGGTCAGGCCGCCTGGCATGCAGCACAGACGTCGCATCTGCCCCGACGTCATGTCGACGGCGGGTATATCGCAGATGTAGTCGGTGCGCGCCCGCGCGGCTGCCTGCTCGGGAGAGAGCAGTCCGTAGAACGACGACGTGTCTGTGTCGTCGCAGACGGAGTAGTCTTGCGTTGGCTCTGTATTTTTGTACGGGCCACAGAACATTGTGTAATTGCACAGCAGGGGCTGCGGCACGTTGCTAATGGCTGCGCATTTGCATGCCGCCGCTTCCCAGTGCTTGAATGCCAATATGCTCGTTCCGTCGGGGCACGTGGCGTACGAGCACTCCGTCCAGTAGCATCCAGGTTTTCTCATCCAATACGCACCGTCGAGGAACAGGCTTTTCGTGAGCGGCGCGTCGAACGTGCGTCGGCAGTACTCGCTTCCCACCTCGCCGACGACTTCGTACGCACTTCCACCGTATCCGTACCCGTAGAAGTTGTTTCCTGCGTTTCGGTCCTCCTCTGTGAAGACGAAGCTATCTGCGCAGAAGTTGTGGCACTGTGCGTTGTCCTTTGGATTTCGCGCCTCGCCGAGTCGGTTGGCGTGCAGTTCAAATCGCGCTCCAAGTTTGCAGTACCTCTGTTCGGCGCCGACGTTGCTCGCGTAGTAGTGGCTTTCGTTGACGTTTGGAGGTGCAAGCAGAGTGTGCCTGTACCCTTTGATTTGTGCGTCGGCGACGACGGCGGTTGCCCCGGTGAAGTCGCAGTTGTCGAAGTTTTCCTTTGATGTGAGCTGGTACAGCGTGTGCGTTCCCTTCCACACGACTTCCACGGCTTCCGTCGCGTGCGTCTTGAGTACGAGTCGGCGGTAGTCGAGCGGTCTCGAATGCGCGTCGAAGAGGAGCGTGGCAGGCGTCCCGAACGCGACGGCGGCGACGTAAGACCCGCCTCCTGTGGAGAGGTCTTGCGCTTGTGCTTGTAAGCCGTTCCCGATCGTCAAAACAGCAACGGCAACGGCAACGGCAACGGCAAGGAGGACGCGACGCCGACTACGACGACGACTGGCTTGCGACATGTTCCCTGACGAGCCTATTAATACCACGAGTTAGTTCTGGAAACTACTATAAAGTACTATAAAGTACGTCGTCGGAGGCAAGGCAAGGCACCACCGGAGACGCCATGTTCCCCATGGCCAAAAGGTGCCAGGTGCCTGCCACTCTGCCAGCAATATCTGATTCGAGGGGGGGTTAGGGTTAGGGTTTAGGGTTAGGGTTAGGGGATGTATGTCTCACATGTCTAACACCCTTTGAGACTCTCAGACACAGAGTGGCGTCTAGACCACGTGCACCATTCACGTGAAATAATTCTTGAGAGATGAGCCTCAGCTGCTTGAGCCTCGCACGAAACCCTCACCGACTGTGGGGAAAGTGTGGGGAAAGTGCGGTGGCAGTAAGTAATCACTCGTTAGGCCATGGTTAATACGGAGATGCACAAACTTTGTTGCAACGGAATGTGGGACGAGGTGAAACGGCGAGTTGCGTCGCACCCTCAGGAAGCAAGGGAAGAGTATTACGGCAACTTACCCCTGCACTACGCATTAGGAGGATTCGCAAGCGTCGACGTCATCGGCAAGCTGCTTGCGGCGTATCCTAAAGGTGCGCAGGTGAAGAATAAGGACGGCGACTTACCCCTGCACTTTGCGGCATACAAAGCAAGCATCGACGTCATCGACGTGCTGCTTGAAGCGCATCCTAAAGGTGCGCAGGTGAAGAATAAGGACGGCAACTTACCCCTGCACTATGCGTTACATAGAAGCGCAAGCGTCGACGTCATCGGCAAGCTGCTTGCGGCGTATCCTGGCGGTGCGCAGGTGCAGAATAAGGACGGCAACTTACCCCTGCACTGGGCAGTATACAAAGCAAGCGTCGACGTCATCGACATGCTGCTTGGAGCGTATTCTGAGGGTGCGCAGGTGAAGAATAAGAACGGCAACTTACCCCTGCACCATGCATTAATTAACGAAGCAAGCGTCGACGTGATTGTCAAGGTGTTTGCGGAGCATCCTGGCGGTGTGCAGGTGAAGAATAATTGCGGCGACGTTCCGCTGTTCGCAAAACTGAAAAACCTTGGCCTTGCCGTTGGAGAACCATGGGTTGACGCGCACGCACGGGGTGACTCTGAACTGCAAGATCACATGAAAAGCGCTGTCGTGGCAACCGTCAAACGTGATCCCAGCGCCATATCGACACTTCTCAACAACGGTGTCAACCTTGGCCAGTTCGTGGACACCTTTCTGCACCCAGTGCATCTCGCGGCTCACTTCGCCATACCTACTATTGTGAAGCGGCTCGTCAATGTCAATCGCGACCTCTGCGGAGCCCGCTTTCATGGACGCACTGCTTTGCACATCGCTTGCTGTTGTGCGCCGAAGAGAGAGCTTGGCATAACCACGGCTGACATACAACAGACAGTGCAAAACCTTGTGAAGGCTGGATGTGACGTGAATGCCATTGCGGATAACGACCATTCCATGACGCCTCTCCTATACGCCGCGCGCGAAGGATGCATCGAAATCGTTGAAATGCTTCTCGACGCAAATGCGAACGCTGGTGCTACCTGTGCGCTCGGTCAGACAGCTCTTCACAAAGCTGCATCTCGAGGCGATGCAGACATGACCCGCCTCCTTCTTACCAAAGGAGTGCCGCGAGATGCCGCAGATCATCAAGGGCTTACCGCACATGACTTGGCATCTGAGAAGAAGTATGAGCAAGTTATCGCCGTGATCGAGAACCGTGCAGGACAACAAGCAGTCGATCTCACGGCTGACGACGAAAATCATGCTGGCGTTGCGGCGGCTGCGGCGGCCGCGCCATTGCATGCGACACAGCATGCCATAGCGCAGTGGTTGGCCGCACGGCAGGACGGCCCGCGTGATCTCGGCGAGGTGGATGCGGACATACCTCGCACGCAGTTGATAAACAGTCGTCCTGCCTTCGCTCTTCGATACCAGTTGGTGAATCACACTGCCGACCACTCGGTTATGAGTATGGGCGTCGCCTTCCCGAAGGCGATGGCATTTTGTCAGGAGCGGAAAGAGGCGTGGAACAACTTCAAAATCGGAATCACAAACGATCCGAAGCGTCGAGCCAAGCACGGCTATCCTCACAGCGGCTATTGCGTACGTTACGACAGGATGGACGTGATATTTCGCGGTACGCGCGATCTGGCAGGCGCTTTGGAGACTCATCTCATCGCGGTGTTTAACATGAACGGCTTTGACGCGACGGATAAGTGCGATAACGACCAGCCCGGCGACGACGGCGATAGGATCGAAGGGCGTGTGTACTACGTGTACGTGGTATCGCGTTAGAAATGATTGGAATGCTCAACAACCTTAACGTCAACCAAATGTAACATCAACTACGACTACTCTAGGGTACCATACCAAGGAAAGCAAACTTCGAGAGGCAACTCGCAGCATGAAGTCCCCTACCACCCGTTCGAATCAAGCAAGTCCCCCTCCTCATGACCTCAGGAAAGAGTTATTAGGGTATAGCATCCGCCGAGGTTAGGAGGGGAAGTCAAGTGCCAAAAAGTCACAAAAAGTGTCCAAAACGTTCGCCTCCCGGGGCATGGCGTCCATGACATGCTCCGGGGCGGTTCTTATGGCGGCTTCTGTGGCCTCGGCCGACCACGGAAACGACTGTAACCCCACCCAGTTACCGTCACCGCAGGTGGCACGACGCCTCGAGTTTTCTCGCTCGCGCTCGTCCCTGCACGTGACGCACTACGAGGAGGTAGGCACGGTCAACGCCACCGGTCAACGCCACCTTGGTCAGCGAGTTCGCGCGCACACGCTGACGCGCGGGCTTGCTGTGCACGGCGTTTGCACGGCGAGCCAGTTGCGCTTCCAGCGTGGGTCCAAGGCGTGCGTGCACGGTGCGACGTGCGTGCAAGGTGTATGTGCCAGGCGCGTGTGCCCGACGGGTGTGCAAGGTTTCCTCACGGCACGTTCGAGGCGCGCACTGACGCGTGGTCAGCGCGTTCGCGCGCGCGCTATGACGCGCGGGCTTGCTGTGCACGGCGTTTGCACGGCGAGCCAGTTGCGCTTCCAGCGTGGGTCCAAGGCGTGCGTGCACGGTGCGACGTGCGTGCAAGGTGTGTGTGCCAGGCGCGTGTGCCCGACGGGTGTGCAAGGTTTCCTCACGGCACGTTCGAGGCGCGCACTGACGCGTGGTCAGCGCGTTCGCGCACGCGCTTTGACGCGCGGGCTTGCTGCGCACGGCGTTTGCACGGCGAGCCAGTTGCGCTTCCAGCGTGGGCCCAGGCGCGTGTGCCCGACGTGTGTGCAAGGTTTACTCACGGCACGTCCGAGCTGCGCACTGACGCGTGGTCAGCGCGTTCGCGCACGCGCTCTGACGCGCGGGCTTGCTGTGCACGGCGTCTGCACGGCGAGCCAGTTGCGCTTCCAGCGTGGGCCCAAGACGCGCGGCAGCGAGCCGCCAGCTCCACACGCGGGACCTCATCTTCTCCGGCGACCACCGCGCTTACGTGGAAGGCGCCCTGCACCGCGCGGTTGGTCCGGTACTTCCACATCACTCGCACTTTCTAAATCCTTTGGGTTTTTCGGGACTTTTGGGTTTTTCGCTTTCTTGGGTTTCTTCTGCTCTTTGCCCTTTGATTTACCTTGTCGTTTTTCCCCACTTGTGTAACTCACTTCACTCTTTCGGCCAAAAAGTCAGATGTCGTTTTTCCCCACTTGTGTAACTCACTTCACTCTTTCGGCCAAAAAGTCAGATGTTTATTACTGTGTCCAAAACCCGAAAGTCACGTTTGGCCCCCCTCGACAAGGGAGGGTGGGTTGGGATGTCGACGCAAGGTGCGGCGACAAAAGCACAGGATGCCACGCCCAGGCCGCGGCAGGAGAAGGGAGCCCGCCCGCCCGCCCGAAGGAAGGAAGGGAAGAACCCAACCCTGCTAACGCCTGATTAGGGTTAGGGTTTCGTGCTCAAGAGGCTGAGGTGAGGCTCAAGCAGCTCTCATCTCAAGAAAGAAGTGCACGCTAGTCTAGACGCCACTCTGATTGAGAGAATCTCGTGTTCGAGAGCTGGCTATTTGCATCTGCTTCGTGTGCACCGTCGTGAGCCGGTCTTCATCAGCCGCTCGTTCGCTACTTACCCAGCTTGCTTTTCACCAAGTTGCTCCGATAAACACGCCGCTGTTGCAGTAACCAGCGTAAACAAAACTGAACAACAACTCACATCATATAACGATATAACAACGCACCGCTGTTGCAGTAACCAGCGTAAACAAAACTTGCTCAACCTTGCCATCATCAAGGACGCTACCAAAACTTGCTTTCCTTGGCTTGGCCTTGCGGGTTTGCGGCCTTGCGGTTTTGCGGTTTTGCGTTTTGTGCGGTGGCAGTAAGTAATCATTCGTTAGGCCATGGTTAATACGGAGATGCACAAACTTTGTTGCAACGGAATGTGGGACGAGGTGAAACGGCGAGTTGCGTCGCACCCTCAGGAAGCAAGGGAAGAGTATTACGGCAACTTACCCCTGCACTACGCATTAGGAGGATTCGCAAGCGTCGACGTCATCGGCAAGCTGCTTGCGGCGTATCCTGACGGTGCGCAGGTGAAGAATAAGGACGGCGACTTACCCCTGCACTTTGCGGCATACAAAGCAAGCATCGACGTCATCGACGTGCTGCTTGAAGCGCATCCTAAAGGTGCGCAGGTGAAGAATAAGGACGGCAACTTACCCCTGCACTATGCGTTAGATAGAAGCGCAAGCGTCGACGTCATCGGCAAGCTGCTTGCGGCGTATCCTGGCGGTGCGCAGGTGCAGAATAAGGACGGCGACTTACCCCTGCACTGGGCAGTATACAAAGCAAGCGTCGACGTCATCGACATGCTGCTTGGAGCGTATTCTGAGGGTGCGCAGGTGAAGAATAAGAACGGCAACTTACCCCTGCACCATGCATTAATTAACGAAGCAAGCGTCGACGTGATTGTCAAGGTGTTTGCGGAGCATCCTGGCGGTGTGCAGGTGAAGAATAATTGCGGCGACGTTCCCCTGTTCGGAAAACTGAAAAACCTTGGCCTTGCCGTTGGAGAACCATGGGTTGACGCGCACGCACGGGGTGACTCTGAACTGCAAGATCACATGAAAAGCGCTGTCGTGGCAACCGTCAAACGTGATCCCAGCGCCATATCGACACTTCTCAACAACGGTGTCAACCTTGGCCAGTTCGTGGACACATTTCTGCACCCAGTGCATGTCGCGGCTCACTTCGCCATACCTACTATTGTGAAGCGGCTCGTCAATGTCAATCGCGACCTCTGCGGAGCCCGCTTTCATGGACGCACTGCTTTGCACATCGCTTGCTGTTGTGCGCCGAAGAGAGAGCTTGGCATAACCACGGCTGACATACAACAGACAGTGCAAAACCTTGTGAAGGCTGGATGTGACGTGAATGCCATTGCGGATAACGACCATTCCATGACGCCTCTTCTATACGCCGCGCGCGAAGGATGCATCGAAATCGTTGAAATGCTTCTCGACGCAAATGCGAACGCTGGTGCTACCTGTGCGCTCGGTCAGACAGCTCTTCACAAAGCTGCATCTCGAGGCGATGCAGACATGACCCGCCTCCTTCTTACCAAAGGAGTGCCGCGAGATGCCGCAGATCATCAAGGGCTTACCGCACATGACTTGGCATCTGAGAAGAAGTATGAGCAAGTTATCGCCGTGATCGAGAACCGTGCAGGACAACAAGCAGTCGATCTCACGGCTGACGATGAAAATCATGCTGGCGTTGCGGCGGCTGCGGCGGCCGCGCCATTGCATGCGACACAGCATGCCATAGCGCAGTGGTTGGCCGCACGGCAGGACGGCCCGCGTGATCTCGACGAGATAGACGCGGACATACCTCGCACGCAGTTGAAAAAGAGCCGTCCTGCTTTCACTCTTCGATACCAGTTGGTGAATCACACTGCCGACCACTCGGTTATGAGTATGGGCGTTGCCTTTCCGAAGGCGGTGACATTTTTTCAGGAGCGGAAAGAGGCGTGGAACCGATTCAAAATCGGAATCACAGACGATCCGAAGCGTCGAGCCAAGCACGGCTATCCTCACAGCGGCTATTGCGTACGTTACGACAGGATGGACGTGATATTTCGCGGTACGCGCGATCTGGCAGGCGCTTTGGAGACTTATCTCATCGCGGTGTTTAACATGAACGGCTTTGACGCGACGGATAAGTGCGACAACGACCAGCCCGGCGACGACGGCGACAGGGTGGAAGGGCGTGTGTACTACGTGTACGTGGTATCGCGAACGGCTTGTCATCTTTCATCAAAGAAGTGAATTGCTCAACAACCTTAACGTCAACCAAATGTAACCTCGATTAAAATCAACTACCATACTTTTGAATTCAAGGAAAGAAGCCTTCGAGAGGCAAGCCAATCGGCAGGTGTCACGACTCACGACCAGGATCCCAACCCAACCCAACCCCTTGGAGGGCACTCAGGAAAGAATTAGTTAGGGTATAGCATCCGCCGAGGTTAGGGTTAGGGTTACGCCTAGGGTTACCGCCCCGGGTTTGGTTTGCCTCCCCCCCCCTCCTCGGGAGGTTTCTCCGCCGCCGTCCGTTCGCAGAAGCGCCGCGCCGCCATACGCCATACGCCATACGCTCGGTGTCGTACGCTCGGTGTCGCACGCGCGAGTAAGCAAGCAAGCATCACACGTGTCGCGGTCCTCTTGTGTGTCTCTCTCCTTTCCTCCTTTCCTGTGGGTATCTTATCACATCTGATATGTCCCTATTATCCGTCTCCTTGCTGTCGCTGGTGGACGCCCAGCAGCTCACGTACGGCCTGCGCCTGCGCGACTACGCGAGATATCGTGCGTACTGCTCGCGACGACTGAGACGCATATACCGTGCCCTCAAACTCACGCACACGGAAGCGGCGATCTCTGGACGATCTGGTGTCGCGAAAACCAGGTATGCCCCGCGACCGCTCACGCCGTCCATGACCACAACTACACAGCACCTCACCGTCCCGCTCATCTTGGCGGAACGAGCGTGGGCGCACGCGCTCGCGCTAAAGCCGGAGTCTGTCACGCCGAACCCCGACGAAAGGCGACGCATACTATCCAGATTGGCGAAGTCGATCAAACACGCGCAGGAACTCGTCGAGCTGTGCACCGCGACGGCGGACGAAACCACGCAGCTCGAAGCTTCCGCCTACCTGACATTCATCGAAGGGACGCGTATGCTGGAAAAGGGCGACGACTTTGCAACCGCGCTCGCAAAGTTTAACGCCTCCAGAGCACTCTGCGAACAGCTGCAGCGACTCACACAAGATGCACAGCAGCTCGCGGCGTACAAACGACGCATGGAGAACCTAGACGCACCCATTCGGTTCTGCAGGTACCAAATGCAAAGGCGCGGGCAGCACACAGGAGGAAGCGAGGTCGACTTGGAAAGCCTCGCAGCGCTCACAGGACCCGCGGCGGACATGTTGCGTGCGCAGGTGGACGCGGCCATGGGAAACACGAACGATACAACCGCACTCGCGCCACCGCCGAGTGAGGGTAACGCTGATTTGCTGCGTGCTCAGCTCGAGGCGGAAATGGACGCTGCGGCGACAAAGGCGACGGCGGCGCTCCCGCGAATAGGCGCGTGCACATCCACGGCGGACGCACAACCCGCGCGTCACCTCGTCGCGCTGTACGCCGCCGTGGCGGATAAGGCGGGAGAGCTCGTCACCGTGGCGGATGCCGCGGGAGATCGCACGCTCGCGCTGTGGGCAATGGCAACGCAGGAACTTCTGCACTCACGCCGCGTCTACTGGCTTGCGCAGTGCTACGTCGCCAGCGCGTCGTGGTCCGAGGCGTACGCGCTCGCGGAGCGATGCGCGGCACGCTGCGATGAGGTGGAGAGTCGCGGCGCGGGACTCGAGGGAGATAGCAGTGCACCTCTCACTGCGGCTGCGGAGCTGCGTGGTCAGGCGGTGGCTCTAAAGGCGATCGTCAGGGCGCTCGCGGCTAAGGCTGCGGCAAAGTCCACGACGCACTCCGTGCGGCCTGCGACGCTCGCGTCAGATCCGTGCACATTTGCGGCGCACATGACTGCGCGCCAGGGACAGCGTCGCGGTGGAGTGGTTTCGACGATGGCTGCCCTGCCACCACCGTACCAGCTTGCGGCGGCGGCTCCTCTCGTACTGGACACGGCGTACGATGACGCGAGCGCGTGGCCTGACATCAGCGCGATTGCCCCACCGCAGGCGTCGTCGAGGAAGAAGGCAAAACCCAGCGACGAAAGCAGTGGCGGCAAGAGCAGTGGCGGCAGTGGCGTCTTCGGAGGATTGTTCGGTGGCTGGTCAACAAAGAAATGAAAGTAGAACTTAACAAAACATACACTTGCTCTTCCTTTTGTTTATTCGTTCGCCTCTCAGCTCAGAGCCCTTCTGCCCACCAGTCGGCGTAGCTTCCAGAGGGAGCGGATGATGGACTTGGTCCAGCTTCCACGACGATGGCACCGAGCGTCGACGTGGACGACGATGGCGGATACTTCGTAGAGGCTACTGCGAGGACACGTGCGGCGTCGACGCGAGACATCTTTCCACTCCTCGTCGGATACTCGCCGTCTCCGCCGATGCACAGAGGTGTTTGCCCTCCCATGGCATCGTACAGAGGTGTTCTCACACGAATGACGAAACACATGCGTTTTGCATCCTTCCCTCCCCCTGCGGCACTCAGTGCTTGCGACAGCTCGTTCTCACGCGTTGGCGAGCGCAGACGCACGTCGTCGCCACCGTCGCCTGCGCCCACGACACCCGCAAGACTTGCAAACAGCTTCGCGTTCTGCTCTTCGCTTTCGTTGAGTTTTTCGACGGAAGCGAGCGTGATGACGCGAAGTCCCGGTTCGTCTTCTGCATCCGCCCTTTGTTCCCATACGTTCGCAATGGCGTCGGCGACGTTTCCTGGTCGTCCAGGTATGATGACTCCGTCGCACTGCGCGAGTGCCTTTGCGAGCGACTTCGCGGACGCCATTGCCGTTTCTGCGTTGAGGACTTCCACATCCGCACCTGTGATGAGCCCCGCACGCGCCATGTACTGGACGTCATTCGCGACGGCGACGACTCTTCTTCCGAGAAGGAGAAGTTGGAGTACAACCGCCTCACCTGTGGGCGTATCAGCTTCGAGGACCATGACGGCAGGTGGTCTCGGGCCTTCATCCAGTTCATCATCGTCGTCGAATCCATCGTCATAGTCGTCGCCATATCCCATGGGGTCATCCTCAGGATCTTTGTACCCGTACCACTTTTTCAGTTTACGTTTCGCCTGCAAGTCGTCGAGGATCCCGTCGATGAACGACTTCGACGAGGAATTCACAACGACACTCCTAGAACCACAACAGCCATGGAGTGAACGAGAGCGACGAGAGCGTGAGGGTGAAGGTGATGAGGAGACTGGACGCTTATTGGTAACCGCCAGGTTCAGCATCGCGCCACAGATCACAAAAGTGATATTTGTGCGGCTGGAAAGTGCCGTGGGGGAGATACGAACGATCAGATAACCTTAATTTATCCAGGGAGTTAGTTCGGGGTTTCCTTTTTTTCCCGGGTTTTCGGGGTTTTATTATCCACAGTCGAACCATACAGGTACCTTTACATGGTGACAGTCGTGGATGGATGTTGTACAACGTGGCATCACTACCCGGGTAATCTTGTTTTTTTGTTTTCTCAGTCTCTTTTTCTCACCCCTTGAAGGGGAAGTGGAAGGCATCCGGATCCATTCCCCAGCAACGTTCGTGCAGTTGGTAAGTTGGTTCGTGGGTTAGGGCTGGTGTCTTCGTGACCCATCGTGGGAATAGGTAGGAATAAGGTATGGGACCCGTTGCCACTTGCCAACGACTTGCCACGACTTGCCACATACGGCCACATATGTACCCCCTCAATGAGAGCTGAGACTTGGTTGCCACTTGCGAACTATCCGTAGTCGGTAGTGGTACGATAATCTGCGAGAGATGAGGCGAGATATGAGGCGAGATATGAGGCGATACATACATCCATGCCATGATGCCATCCATCATCATCACCTTTACAGTACCTAACCTCAGAACCACATCACTTCGGGACCCATTTATTCTCCCCTTTACTATGTATGTACAATGGCCCATAACACTCGTGCCCATCCCAAACCAAGCAGGATTCCCAACAAAGCATCCCTGCAAAGAAACACCCAAGAAACAGGTTGCCACTAGACTAAGATGCTCGTCAAAGGTACCAGCACACACACACACATGGCAGCATGGACAAACATGATGTCACGCACCTCACCGCAAACGCCTTTTGAGTTTTGGGGTGGGAAACCTTCGAAGGCGTGACGAAGTTCGTCTTTTTGTGATTTTTGGATTTTTCCCCTTCCACTTTCCCCTCCACCCCTCGCATCAATCAAAAAAGCGATCATGTCCGCACCACATGAGTCTCAGGGGTCCCACCAGTCTCTGTCAGTGGCAATGATAGTGGACAGCTACGCACAGTCACACGCACCTGTCACGCTCCGTGGTCTCCTCGCATCTAGCGTGGCGTTAACGTCTACGCGGTTCAAAGTTACACGTGCCACTCTGAAGGCGTTCCTCTGGCTGCTGCTGTTAGCCATTTATGTTCTCTACGTTACTGCCCAGAGGGGAACGAGTGGTGCGTTCATTGCGCAGCAAGCTGCGTCTCACCTGCTCTTCAGAACAGGCCTTTTGCCTTCGCAAACGAGCTACAGACCTGAGGACGTTGTCACGTACCTGCGCAACGCGTTTGTCAAACAGGCGTGGCGTGACCCCGTGTGCGGAGATGGAGTGTGCGAACAACCATACGAAATGCCCGGGTCCGCAGCATACGGCTGTCCCGCAGACTGCGGTGTTGACACGAACGCGGTGCGCGCAGTCGTGCGCGTCGCGTCGGACTTTCGACACCCGCGCTTGGCGGAGGGAATCCTGCGACCGCCTGCAAGTTGGAACGTATGCCGACGTGACGACGATCGGGCACGCGTTGGACAGGTTGACGACATATGCCTGTACGGTGTGAACGGACAGCCATTCGCACCGCAGAGCAAATTGACTGTGTCAGATATTACCTTGCAGCCAGGCTCGTGGTACCTCACTGTCGACGGCGATGCGGCTGGGCGTACGCAGGGCTTTCTCGTGGACGCAGACGTCGTCGCGACGCGTGGTGCATCTGCGGCGCACGAGGCGGCTCACGGTCGAAAGAGGGCAGGGAGAGTACATCACCTCTCAAACAACTCGTCGTCGATGTGGGATACGTGCGACACGCCGGCAGCTGCTGCCAGTGTCCTGCAGGTTCGTCGCCAACGCCGAAGGCTTCAGCAGCAGGAGCTAGGAGACGACACTTTGCCGTGCCGATTCCAGTGCCCTCCGCAGGAGCTCCGCACCGTTGCGTGCCCCTGCGATGCGTGCTCTATCGACGAGGAAGCGCTGACGTGTGTGCAAGCAACACTCACGTACTGCAGCAGCAATGATGGCCTTGGGTTCCTGTACCCACCTCCGCCGCCATCGCCACCTCCGAGACCGCCACCACCGCCGCCACCACCACCTTCACCGCCACCACCTCTGCCTCCTCCACCACCGCCACCACCGTCACCACCACCGCCGTCACCACCGCCGCCTCCGTCGCCACCGCCGCCACTAGCCCCTCCTCCACTGCCCCCTCCCCCGCCCCCTCCTCCTCCACCACCCCCTCCTTTGCCGCCGCCGCCACCATCGCCGCCGCCACCACCATCACCGCCCCCTCCACCCCCTCCTTTGCCGCCACCGCCACCATCGCCTCCACCGCCACCATCACCACCACCTCCTCCACCGCCACCGCCACCATCGCCGCCGCCGCCATCTCCTCCTTCACCTCCACCACCAAAACCCATCCCATCTCCGTCGCCGCCACCGCCGCCGCCGCCCCCTCCGAGCCCGCCTCCACCGCCACCGCCCCCTCCGAGCCCGCCTCCACCGCCACCACCCCCTCCGAGCCCGCCTCCATCGCCACCGCCCTCTCCGCCGCCGCCGCCGCCGCCGCCCCCACCATCTCCACCACCACCACCACCACCATCGCCGCCACCACCCGTGGAATGGTACCAAATTGGTGTTGACATTGACGGCCAAAATACGAATGATAATGCGGGCAGATCGTGCGCCTTGAGCGAAGACGGCACGCGTCTCGCAATGGGTTCCACCGGGTATGATCCAACAGGATTTAGTAATGGTGGCGCACTTCGTGTGTTCGAATGGGATGGTACAACATGGAATCAGATGGGTGCCACCATTACAGGAAATAGTGGAAATTCTCGATTGGGTATGCACGTGTCAATGAACTCAAATGGAAATCGTGTCGCTGTCAGTGGACATCTGCATACTAAAACGGGGGCATCACAGGTTGGAGTAGTTCGTGTCTTTGAGTGGGATGGCACATCAAATTGGAATCAAATGGGCAGTGACATCTACGGTCTCCTTGCAAATGATCAACTTAACTCCGTGTCTCTCTCATCTGACGGATTACGCGTCGCCACTGGATCCAAAAAAGGAGATAATACTAACACCGGCGTGGCTGATACAGGAGATGCATTTGTTTACGAATTCGACGGCACAAGTACTTGGAATTTGATGGGCTCAAAATTTGCTGGTGTGGCGAATAATGATCAATTTGGATTTGCAGTTGCGCTATCCGGAGATGGCAGGCGTGTTGCCGTAGGAGCGCCTTACCATGATGGCCCTTTAGGTACTAATCAAGGTCAGGTGAGCGTGTACGAGTGGGATGGTACAACGTGGAATCAGATGGGCACCTTCCTCGATGGAGAGAACGGTGACGATCGGATTGGCTTCTCAGTATCATTGTCTGGCGATGGGTCGAGACTTGCTGTGGGAGCAATTCATGCAAATGAGATAGTGTCGAGTGTGATGCGAAGTAACTCCGGGCACATGCGAGTCTTCGAGTGGGATAGCACGTCGTGGAATCAAATGGGGACTGACGTCCCTGGCAATTGGGCTAACACGAAAGCGGGCTGGTCAGTATCCTTGTCAACAAACGGATTGAGAGCTGCGATGGGAGCGCCGAAATCGAACACTGGTGCAAGCAAGGTTTATATTTATGAGTATATTGATGGAGACTGGGTCCGAATTGGCAATGCGGCTACGGGAATCAGACCGGAGGCTAATGGCCAAGAGTTTGGACAGACAGTCTCCTTGTCTGGAGATGGAACGCGCATCGCCATTGGAGCGTACCTTAATGATCCGCCAGGCATTGCAAATGCTGGCCATGTTCGCGTGTACGATGTCAGGGAAATGGCAGCGCAGATCATCTTCCCAATTGGTGGTAATGTGGGGCGACGCCGTCACCTTCTTGGCGGCGAGGAGATTGGTGGCACAGCAAAACCTCACCGCCGCGCACACGTCGTGCGTTCATCCCTCTTTATGGCGGATCCGCATTGTCGCATGAGCGACTATAAGCATGCTGTGAGCATCAAAATGTCACCACGCACCACAACGTGTGGCGTGGATACTCCCGTCCTCGGAGGTTCGCCACCATCTGCACATGTGGAAAATAAGGCGTATGCCTCGCTGCGTGTCCCTTGCTCCTTGATCGCCAGATTGCCGGACTATGGGATCCTCGCAACAATGTATATGTACGAGGTGACACTTAATCTCGCCGCGAGCGGCGCCCTCGATGGTAAAAAAGCGGGTCCGGTGGTTTCTCTACTGCCACACGACTTTCCAATTGAACAAGATGATCTGATCATGCTGAATTTGCCGTACAAAGTTAAGGTAGGGACGGCCGATATTCCACATGTCTATTCGATGCCCACAGAAGGCTCAGTGCAGTGGAGCCCCTTGCCGATATTATCGACGGAATGCGATGGCACCGCGTGCTTGGCAACTGTCGAGGCAAACAGCTTTGCTGTTTTCGTCGTGACTCTCGAACCGCCGCCACCTCCTTCTCCTCCACCACCTTCACCTCCACCTTCACCTCCACCTACACCGCCACCACCTTCACCGCCACGCCCCTCGCATCCACCACCGAATCCACCCCCCAGCCCGCCTCCAAGCCCGCCACCTCCAAGTCCACCGCCAGGTGCAGTGACAACTAAGCCAAATCCACCAAGCTCGCCGCCTCCATCAATCCAGACGATGCAGCCTGCAGCACCAGTCTTGCCACCTCCAAGCCCGCCGCCGCCAAGTCCTCCACCGCCAAAACCTGCAACACCTCCATCGCTTCCTCCCGATCTCAATTTCAGCCCTCCTCCATTCCCTTATCGTCCACCTACGCCCAAGGCTCCGCCTGTTCCACCACCCAGTCCACCACCACCTCCGCGAGCACCAAGGGCTCAATCGCCACCCCCAATTGCCTCTCCACCGCCACCCAGTCCACCGCCTCCGATTGAAACGTCACCACCGCGACCGCCACCTCCAAAACCTAACCTCGTGCTGGAAATTTCTAGTAGAGTGCTACCGACGCCGCCACCTGCAGCCTCGCCGCCTCCGCCGCCTATCGACACATCAATCCCTTCGCTGACGCTTGTGGGTCCTGCGGACATCGAAATTTACCAATACGACGAGTACATTGACGCTGGCGCAACATGTGCAGATGACGTCGATGGCGCTATCGGCGTACAGAGACCAGCTGAATTGGACAATTTTGATACGTCGCGTCCCACTTTACCAAATTCACCAGTCGTGCTGACGTACTTGTGCACAGATAGCGCTGGTAATCAAGCGCAGCGGCAACGCCGTTTGCATGTATTAAATGCCCAGTGCACTGACGCTTCGAAGCGCACAGGAATGCGCGAACACGTGTGTCCTGGTATGTATGTTGGCAGCGATGCTGAACCTCCGGAATGCAGCGTCTTCGGCGTGTGCAGCGTTGACAACGCTCGCGTCGATCCGGGCGCGAGGGACGCGCCTAATCCAGCCGCGTCGACATCCGTCGATACTGTTGCCCCAACAATTCGCCTCATCAGCAGAAA
The DNA here is from genome assembly GCA_938743325.2 of Pycnococcus provasolii. Taxonomy (NCBI): domain Eukaryota; kingdom Viridiplantae; phylum Chlorophyta; class Pseudoscourfieldiophyceae; order Pseudoscourfieldiales; family Pycnococcaceae; genus Pycnococcus; species Pycnococcus provasolii. The sequence continues at coordinate 462,763 of OW568890.1, forward strand.
GCGTGATACGAAGATGGAGCAGACAGCAGATGGCGTGCTAGTTCTTCGCGAAGAAATCACACAAGGAGAGCCTTATATAGATCCCGGATATGTATGCGTCGATCAGACGGATGGCGACTTGTCGAAGCATGTCGGCGTCTACGGCTTGTCAGGTTTTGACACGAGTCGTGCTACCGAAGAGCCGCACATCTTACGCTACACTTGCACGGACCGTGCAGGTGTAAGATCCAGGGAAGTGCAGCGCTGGATTACCGTCGTCCCCAAATGCGGCACAGGGGTTCAAGCATGCTTTGACGGTTCCTGCCCATTAAGCGACTCTGATACCTGCATCGCATCTGAAGTGTCTGTGGAAACAGAAGATGAGTCGCATCCAGAGATTTTGAAATCTGACGGTCCACCAGTCATCAATCTCGTCGGAAAGGCAGTAGTCGACGTTGAATATCAAGGATACCGCGAATGCACGCCCGACTTGGAAGTCACCGCCGATTGCGATCATGGCGCGACTGCTCACGACGACGTGGATGGTGACCTTACCCCGTATGTGAAGGCTTGTGGTCTGAATTTTGAGAAATATGGCATATCAGGATGTACAATCTATGGCGAGAGATATCCTGGAACGTATAAAATCACCTTCTCAGTGATGGATAGCGCGGGGCACGAAGCTAGCGTAACTCGATTCGTTAAAGTGCTTGCAAAGTGTGGCTCGGGCGAAGTAAGATGTGAAGATGGCTTAACGTGTGTGCGTGAAGGCGTTCCATGCGAGCTGGACATCGCACCGGCACTTGAAATGGCAGCAGATCCACCCAAATCTCCTTCACCTCCAAACGTGACATTGCTTGGCGATCGCGTTGTGTCGCTGCCACGTTTCACGCCGTACGTGAAATGCTCCCCTGATCAAGTTCCAACGAAGTCGCTTCCGTGCGATCTTGGAGCGAACGCCGTTGATGAGGAGGGTGGGGACTTGCAAGGCGGCTTGCTCGTGTGTCCGCCCGAAACCTGCCTGCTCCATGGTTGCATGGGTCACGAGCTATGGCGTAAGGGTGTCGAAAATTGCGTGAATGCATCGGCACCCATCGGCACCGTTTTTAACGTGCCATTTGTTGCTTTCGACACGACAGGCGCGTACGCCTCCGACGTTCGAAGTGTGATCATTAGCGCGCCGTGTGCAAAAGGACAGCAGTGGTGTCCCGCCAATTCTCCATCTGGGAGATGTGAAGATGCTACGTGCGAGACGATAGCGATCATGACAGATGATGAGAATCTGCCATCTATGCTCATAAAAGACGTTGATCCGCTCGGTCCAGTCATTGAGTGGCGTACACCGCCAATTGATGAGATGCCATTTGCATTTGTGTTTGGCCAAGCTCCTTGGAAATCATTCGGAGAGAAATCAAATGCGAGTCCGCTTGCAGCCTGCCACGGCGCTCTTAGCAGATCCTACTTTCCCGATTGCGCCGCTACGGCTATAGATTCTATTGACGGTGATGTCACAGAGACGCTTCGATCGTACAGTCGAGGAGAGAGCGCATGCACCCCAAGCGTTTTTTCCGCGGGTCTTTGCCTCCCTGGCATGCACCATTTCTACCTGACAGCGTTTGATCGCGATGGCAATCAAGGCTATGGTGATGTCGCGCTAACTATTGAAGTGCTTCAAGGTAGGTTTACCATCCTTTTGGAAAAAGGAAAAAGATTTATAGGGCAGTAGGTTTGCGTTGCCATTATTGTTCCAGCCTGTCCATCACCTTGCCTGTTCTTTGTTGACATGAACTTATGCCATCACAACACCCCCACCACCCTCCCCAAATACGTTTAGGTTGGGAAGAGACTTATGTTATCAGCCGAATAGGACCTTGCGAAATCTTTCTTGATCCACGCATTGAAGACAGCGTGAATGTACGCGCAGATATTGCCGCTCGACTGAATGTTCCTCGAGGTCGCGTCCGTGTACACGCATGTGGCAGGATGAAGACTCAAGGCGACACCACAATTGCGGATGATATAGCACGTCTTGAGGTGGTCGTAGCGCGTTCATTCTACGACACCGTCGATGATACTTTCGCCACGCGGCGTAGGATCAACAAGGAGGTGCAGAATGTATCGACGAGTAGCTTGACTCTGCTTCGCGTTGGACCGGACAGTGCGGATCCGAGTGGAACATGGTTTGCAGGTGAGCGCAAACGGGCTCTCTCGCTTGCCGCAGAAGATCTCTTGGTACGCAGCGAGAATGTGACAATGACATCATTAGGCTTAGTCGCAATTCATGCTGCTGACACGATTGCAGTGAAGGATCAGTTGAAAGTTGCCACATCGCAATTGGCAGTTGACTTTTCTTCAGAAGGTGTTACGGAAGGCCGTGTTGTGCAGACTGAGATGATTTCGCAAGCGGACGAGCTTGCAAACATCGTGACGCAAAAGCAAAATCTCTTTTCATCGGAGAGTAGCGAAGGTGATGCTTTCGTCATGCTTGGCAATAAGACGTTTGAAGTTCAGAAACGTAGCGACGAGTTTGTTGCTGCGTTGAAGACTGCCTCAGATCTTATCAATCATGTCAACGTGGCGTCGCTAAATAGTCCAGATGATGCACTAGCTCCAACAACAACAACATGTCGAGGCGCGAATGGTGCACGGCTTTCATTCTACGACGTGATTTCACAGTCTGGTGTTAGAGAAGGAAAGCTCCTTCATCGCCGATTTCTCAAATCAGCGTCTACATTAGAACCTAGTGCTAGCTCGGAAATGCTGATGGTACATCACGGAAAGATACACAAATCTCGCAAACTGCTTAGGATTTCTACAAACAAGAAGAATTCTGTCGCACAATCATCTGGTAAAGACAGCCGAATTGTAGCAAAAGCAGGACAAGATGGGTTTGATGAGTCGTGGAGTGGGTATGAAAAGGTGGATCCTGCTTCCTATGATGATGACAAGCGCGTGTTGCAGTACACGAGCTACACTCGACCGCGCACCCTTGGTGCCACGAAACAGCTCAGGATAGTCGGCGGTGTGCTAGTCACACAAAATCGCGTTTCATTAGATGCGGGATGCCGTGGCCGCCGGGCATCCGCATGGACAAAAGAAAGTGCGATGGGTTCGTCACGCTGGCGGTTCAGCGATCTATATAGCAGCATCGAGTGCGCCAATAGACTCGTTGTTGGTGGGGCATACGGTTATGACAGCATGTTTGCACGTCTTGATTTACCACGAGGCGTGCACGACAACGATGTCACTGGCGGACGGTACCCCGGCGGATTGTACAAACCCGTTTTCCGCTCCATTCGTCACGCATTCTACAACGCTTCCGAGATCGCCGCGCCGGACATTCCCTTTGCCTTCTATGAACGTCACTACGACGGAAAGAAGGGGATTCGCTCCGCCGACGTCGAAAACGCGCTCTTCGATGTGTACCTCGACGGCACGCTGATGGAAAATCGCGCCAGACTTCTTCTTTCGTACCTTTATCATTCTCGCTTTGTTGACCGACGTACCAAGAGCATCGATATCCGAGTACTGCTGCATCATGAGCAGATGCAAGTGCTAGTAGATACGCGTGTCCATATGGAAATCAATGAGCAAGGCAATATTCAGTCATCTACCAAGACTTGGAAAATACCTCTGATTGACTACTTCGACACATCCTCGCCCCAAAGCGTGTTGCTTTTTGTCGTCGATGTGCTCATTGCCGTGCTTGCCGTCGTTTTATGTGTAAGTTTGGTGGGCGATGCGCGCCGATTCGCGCATTTACTGCACGAGGCTATCGTCAGGCGGCTACAGCAGCGCATAGTGCGGCGACATTTCTTGGTGGACATGTGGGCACTTGCTGTTGAGGCAGTGCAGCTTGCCATTCCCATCTGCCTACTCGCCGCCAGCGTCGTGCACTTTGTGTACTTCTTTGCATATGTGCGCACCTTTACGTACGAACGAAATTACCGCTGGTACGACGGAGATGGATCGGCGGCGGCACGTATCCTGCTTCCCAAGCGACTTGCCGACCCTCAGCCACCGGTTGAGGGCTATCCGCGTGGTGCATGGAGACACACTTTGCCCGCAGACTTAACGGAACGCGACGCCTACTTGGCATTGCTTGATAAAGTGGACGTGATGAGTACGCTCAATGGATGGTACCTCGTTCTGCAGGTGCCAATCATCTTGGGCATCGCGACGAATATCGTTCGTCACTTTTTTAGGTTACCGTACATGTACCCATACATGCGCACGATGCAAAGGAGCTTACCGGGTATTGCAAATCTGGCTGGTTTTATTATTTTCTCCACGGTACTCAGTTCGTACGCATTCTACTTGCTTTTAGGAGATCGTGTCGAGAAGTACTCGCGAGCAAACCATAGCATTCAGAATTTGGCGGAGTATCAGGTTGGGGACTCGTCAGGCTTGAGGCTGCGCACGCTGTCTGGAAGACAAGAAGGCTCAATAGTCACGCCGACTGAGTTTTCGGCGCTCATCTTCATTCGATTTGCTTACCCGATCTTAACATCGTTCATTCTGATGCAATTTTCAGTCGCCATTCTTCTGGATTTCTTCACGGCGGAACGTGTTCGACGATCTGCTCTAAAGGATGTGAAGATGCGCCACGAATCACCGGATCATGCACTTGCACGTCTCTGTATGCGCGCTTCGGGGCACCTAGATTATGGACGCGATACGATTAGCGGGCTGTTATATTGCATCGGCTGGAAGAATGTTGCCGCTGCCGTATTTACAGGCAACTCCAAGTGGCTAAATCCCAATCGCGGAATACGTGGATTTACCACCAATGATGTTGTCTTTTCTTCTCAACAAAAAACGGGGCGTTACGACGAGCCGTCTACGGACTCCGGCTCCGAAGAGGATGGAATGGATGATGTGGATTCTCATCCATATGATTACAACACGAATCCGCTGTCCCGATGGCAACGAACAATTCAAATGATTATGGTCATAAACAGGGCACAGGCTTTGTTGGAAGATATTGTGAAACGAGTCGATGATCGTGTTGAGGAAGAACGTAAGAGCAAGAAAACAGTGAGCGATGTTTCATGGGCAGACAATCTTAATCCAGCTAATCGAGTATATAATGCTCTTGAACCTCAACCATCTTTAATTGCGGGAGATGTGCGGCAGCGTGGCCTTAGGAGTGATACATCACGATTTCTGCGAATGAATCAGGCGGATCGCCAGGAAATTGCTGTTCCTGTGTTAGGACAGATAGGACCGACTGCGCTGGGCGAGTTGTTGTATGAGGTTCATCAATTAATGCTGGGATTTCGAGCATCAGACACTAAGGTTGCACAAGATGGCAATGTTCAAATCATGCTTGGGAACAGTCCCTCTTCACCTTTCGTCAATATCGAATTCGATCAGACACCTAGACCTCGACGAGTCAAGCGGAGGCGAGAAATTGAGGGTATTATATATCAATTTGCGACGAGGAGTGATCAGGAGCGTCTCCTCAGCAGAACGGATCATCTCCAAGATGCAAAGTATCGGATGGTTCTGCGGAATATCTGCACACGTATAGCTAATCGCATGGTGCACGACGTCGGCGCACGTGCGGGGTCGGAATTCGACCATTTTACGGGGGTTGCACTGTCGCAGTCGGTGCTCCGTCGCGCGCGCGACACTGCCAAGTGCATGTGCGCGGTGACAGCTGACATGCTGGCGCTGAATGAACCCATCTTGCAGGTTACTACTACTAGTTCGGACATATTATCTACGCCCGACATGCAAGCATCAAGACGACGCACGAGCTTCGCAAATATGCTATTCTCGTTTTCAGGTACGGGTCTGAATTCTCGACGCCGCCGCCGCGACGTCGTTGATGGCGTATGGACGTTAGGAGTTGGCGTGGTTGGAATCGTTTCAGAGATACCGTGGAAAATGACTGGAATGATGTTTAACATGTGCCGCGGAAAGTTACCATTTTCCCGTCATAACGCCGACAATTTTGATTCTAACATCATGCAAGGAGGCAGCGCGAGTTTGTGGGATGAGACTGACGGCATCTCAGCTATAATCAGACAGCCCTCTTCGTCGCGCGGAGCGTTTTCATTTTTGGGTGGAAAGAGAAAGCAGAAGCGAGAACAAGTCCGTGACATCCTCACCGGTGGGTACTGAACTACCGGATTAATGTTCCATGAATCTTATGTTATTACTGTATGCAAGTTATTTCATATATTCACAGTCCCTCGATGGCCATAAAGGTTCCATCGTCCGCGCGCACAACCTTGGTGATGTTCTTGACGACACCTCCGGTGCTAGGTATGCCGCCGTAGATGTGCGGGAATCGCATTCCGCCGCTCTGCTCCTTCGTCAACGCCGCCGTGGTCCCCACGGGACTCGGGTCCTCGAACTTCAGCGTGATGTTCGCCTCCGCCAAACTTGATCGTGTCATGTGCAAACAGAGCCACTCGCCCTCTGTGTCCTTGTAGAAGTGGTTCGCGACGCCAATGAGGTACTGCGGGTCGGCGGTGGCGTGCGTGAACTTTTCCGACTTGTACGTCGGAGGGTAGTACGTCGCGCCTGATTCCACGCACGCGTCCCAGATCTTCTTTTGCACGAGGTGGTAAATATTCGTGTGCGTGTCGTGCGCGGGCCTCTGTCCTTCCGTTTCTTCGCGGAAGATGTTGGTTGGTGAGAATGCCGGTAAGCAGACGGCAACATACTCGGCATCTTCTGTAAATTTCCACTGGACACGTTCCCCTTTCGCGAGGAAGATGGCCTGGTTGGCGGCGGCGACAAGAGGTGGACCGTGCGAGTGAAGGATGGTAACCGATCCCTTCAAAATGAGAACATATTCGTCAAAGGACGGCGCTTGATAATCTTCCGCGAATCCTCCTGAGGCGTGAACGTGCGCCATGGAGATATCCGAGGTTTCCGGTGTGGGGTTGCATGACGCGTTGCCGAAGTACTCCTTGATGGAGACCTTTTGGGGTATGGCGACGACTTCGACGGGTGACGGCACGAGGCGGGGCATGATTCTGGATCGGATGTGGAACAAGTGAAATTGGGATCTCCCGGGAAGCAAACGCGTGGCTGGGAAAGGAGCTCGGAGGGAGGCTCCGAGGAGATTCAGGGGGCTCCAGGCTGCCAGGAGAAATATGTACCTTAAATGGTCGGGCTTTTAGGTCTGCCCGCGTTGAAACCCTATGAAAAATACTTGGGCTTTTAGGTCCGTCCCAGTTGAAAACTTATGGAAAAAATAGTTGGCTTTTAGGTCCGTCCCAGTTGAAAAGCCTTGGGAAAAATGCTTGGCTTTTAGGTCCGTCCCAGTTGAAAAACCTTGGGAAAAATGCTTGGCTTTTAGGTCCGTCCCAGTTGAAAAACCTTGGGAAAAATGCTTGGCTTTTAGGTCCGTCCCAGTTGAAAAGCCTTGGGAAAAATGCTTGGCTTTTAGGTCCGTCCCAGTTGAAAAACCTTGGGAAAAATGCTTGGCTTTTAGGTCCGTCCCAGTTGAAAAGGTTTGGGAAAAATGCTTGGCTTTTAGGTCCGTCCCAGTTGAAAAGCCTTGGGAAAAATGCTTGGCTTTTAGGTCCGTCCCAGTTGAAAAGGTTTGGGAAAAATGCTTGGCTTTTAGGTCCGTCCCAGTTGAAAAGCCTTGGGAAAAATGCTTGGCTTTTAGGTCCGTCCCAGTTGAAAAGGTTTGGTTGAAAAGGTTGGCTTTTAGGTCCGTCCCAGTTGAAAAGGTTTGGGTGAAAAGGTTGGCTTTTAGGTCCGTCCCAGTTGAAAAGGTTTGGTTGAAAAGGTTGGCTTTTAGGTCCGTCCCAGTTGAAAAGGTTTGGGTGAAAAGGTTGGCTTTTAGGTCCGTCCCAGTTGAAAAGGTTTGGGTGAAAAGGTTGGCTTTTAGGTCCGTCCCAGTTGAAAAGCCTTGGGAAAATGCTTGGCTTTTAGGTCCGTCCCAGTTGAAAACTGAAAAGGTTTGCAAGGATGATGGCCGGCCCTTGCATCGTGGCCCCTTGCATCGCCCTTGCGGTTACCTTTACGTGTCGTCGTCCGGACGATGGGCGCCTTTTATTACCTTAATCGCAGGGGCCCACAAGGTGTCGAGGTTAGGTACTTTGGTGGCCTTATTAGGCCGCAGCCCTCAGCTCAGCTCAGCGTCTGTGTTCTCAGAAAGACTTCGGCCGGCCTCCATCCCACTCCCCCCATCAGAAATCAGAAATCAGAATTCAGAATTCAGAAGTCGACAAACATAATATCGTATCATAGCATATGCCAACGTCGTCGACGTCGCCGCTCGCTCAGCGTTATAATCGTATGAAGACGTCGAAGACGTTCTTAATGATTGGCAACTACCCCGACCTGAAAGACGCGTTAGTGAGAAGAGGGTGGGTCGAAGTGCACGCCTCCGACGACTCCGCATCCGCCGCCGAGCTCAGGTTCGACCTCAAGTGGACCACCAAGGCGCGCGACATCGACCACAAAACACTCGCGCCGCACCAAATCGTCAACCACTTCCAGAACTCGTACAAAGCGCTCACGACAAAAGTCGGACTCGGCAACTCAATACGAGGCGCGATGAACTGGGTCGACAACTTCAGCGAAGACGCAGTCTTCCCCAGGTGCTATGACCTGTCGGAAAGACACGAGTACGCCGCGTTCGTCGCGGACTTCATATGGGGTGCGGCTGAAGGTGTGCTCAAAAGAACAATCGAAGACGGGGGACTCATGCAAGATGGCGTGCCAACGCTGAACGTTGTCAAGACTGCACTCCTTGTCGTCGAACAAAAGGTGAGGTACACGAGACACTTACGCGACGACGAACACCTCGAAGACGTCAACCAGAAGAGCGGCGCCGAAGATGACGACGACGACGACGACGCGAACTGCCGCATGCTGCCTGCAGGACTAAGGGAGGCAGAACTTTCTGCACTGTACAACTGCGCGCATTTCACCAGGCGGCCACAACGCGCAGCTAAGGGCGCCGCCGCCTCACGCAAGCGCGGCGGCTCCACCCCACGTCAAAGCCACATCACCTACAGCACGGAGTCGTCGTCGTCCGCCGAAGTGACGTGCTGCACGCCATTAGACGCGCAGCTTATGCAGCGCGTTGAGCGCGGTCTCAGCCTCGTTTCTGATCCAAAGTATTGGCCGCAGGCTTCGACGGACGGCAAGCTGAACGTGTGGATCATAAAGCCAGCTGGCAAGTCACGAGGGCGCGGCATCAGACTCTTCAACAATCTCGACGCACTTCGAAGTCACCTCGCGCATGGGTCGTATCGTCACGACGACGACAAGGAAAACGACGACGACGGCGGCGGCGACGACAAGACGCAGAGAGAAAAGGCGGCGAGCGCGCGTGGCTATGGTGCGCCAAATCCCGAGGGCGGTGTCGAGCAGTGGGTCGCGCAGCGGTACATCGAGAGGCCGCTCACGGTGCACGGTCGGAAGTTTGACATCAGGCAGTGGGTCCTCGTCACGGAGTGGGAACCGCTTACCATCTGGATGCACCAGGAATGCTACATCCGCCTATGTGCGGAGGACTACGACGCGCGCGACATCGAAAATAGATTCAGGCACCTGTCGAACAACTCAATCGCGAAATACAGCAAGGAGCACAAGAAGAATTACATTGGCAGCCATAACATGCTCACACGCAAGGAATTTTCCGACTACCTCGCGGAGAACGTCGAGGGCGCCGACGAAGAGACGTTTGACATCAAGATGTACCCGAAGATCATGCGCACGATCATCGCAACGATACGGTGTGCCCAGGGGACTGTCGAGCCGCGTGCAAACTCGTTTGAGTTGTACGGATACGACTTCACGGTGGATGATAATCTCAACACCTGGCTCCTAGAGGTGAACTCGAGCCCGAGCCTGGAACACAGCACGGAGGTCACGTCGTCTGCGGTGAAAAACATGTGCGAGGACCTGTGCAAGGTGATTGTGGACTTGCCACAGACGATTGGCAAGCGACATTCGCGACGTGGAAAGCACGCACTTTTTACCGAGAGCGACGGGGTGGCCGCAACACAAAAGGAAGGAAGCGGCGGCGGCGGCGGCGGCGGCGGCGACACGTTCACTCCCCTTCAAACGGCCGTAGACACAGGCGCGTGGCAATGCGTTTTTCGAGCAGATATGTCGAGTACTCGCATGGCTGGATGGATTAGTACTGAGCTCATGGTGACTGGCGATGCCATCGATTATAAGACGCCAGAGATTGTTATTCAGCAACAGGCACAGATGCGCGAGTACAGGGAAGCTGAACGGCAGCGACATCACCAGAAACTTCGCGAAATTGCGGAGAAAGTTCGCGAAGAACGATTGGCAAAAGTAGAGGCGGAGCGTTCGGAACAAAGCAAATTACATCGCCGCCGTCGAAGAACTATGCTCGAACTAGCGGCAAAGTCGGTGGCGCGCCTGGAGGTGAAGGAAACGCCCACCGAACCGGTTGTGGAGGAGGATGCCGCACCTGCACTATCATCGAGCCCTACAGAACTCTTCCCGCCTCAAAGGCGCCGCCTGCGTCCCATCAGCGCAAGGAAACATTCGAAAGAAACAATGGAACGGATACGAGCGCATGCAGAAAGGCAGCGCATGAGTCGTATGCTTCCCCCGTGGATTCGGCGTATGCAGGCGCTCGAGGAAACCAAGATTACGAACAAAGTGGACGGGGATGCGAAGAGCGATGACGACGACTACGCCAATGAGACTCGGCAGAATTCCACTTCGACCGCGAGTCTGGAGCGCAAAATCGGACTTTCTAGATTCAACTTTGGGGCGAGCCATGTCGCGTATTCACTCCCAAGCATACGTTTAACTACGGATGAGATGCCGCTTGGCCTCGATTTGGGGTCGTCGACGATCCCGTCGTTTCGCGCGCCCCCAGGCTCATACGCCGCCAGCGTGGCTGAATCGATGATAAATCGTCTGACGCCAACGCCGCCGTTCGAAGAGAGCGGCACCGAGTTCAACTTGACGACGGCTTTCACCACGCGCTTTGTGCCGCTGAACAGCCGACCTAAGGCTTTACTGCGCCTCAGACCAAGGCCCTAGAAAAGGACGACGATGTTATATTATTGTAGCTTAAAAAATTGTAGGACTATTGAAATCAATGAATAAAAAAAAGCCATCAATAACATAATAAAATCTATCGCGACACCATAAAAAATGCTACTTCTTCATGCCTTGATTGGCAGGCCAATCATACCCGGACTGGGGAGAGGACTGGGGAGATTGACGCCAACGCCGTCGCCGTCCTCGGGAATGTGCACTCGCATTCCTCCACGTGTAGGTGATTCTGAACCGAACAGATCAACAAACATTCCGGGCAAGCCGAGCTCACCATGAACATCCGGTGGCCCAGCATCAGGCGTGGGAGCACCACTGGTAGGAATTCCAAGGCTATGACCAACCACGACGAGATGTGGAGGTCGAGGACCAACGTGGTCATGCGAGGCTCGTACCTCACGCACGAGGGCGCCGCGTATGATCGGGTTGCCCATCGCATCGTCGTCGTGACCTGCTGTGCCGTGATGGGGATTGGTATGGTGCGTGGTTCGGCGGTGCTGATGACGATGTCCGTTGGATGTATCTGGGACAGATGTGCTGTGAAGCAGTGCCTCGAACGCCATCTCGCACCCGGAGCTAGCATCTGCCTCAATTGTGGCTGGCGCGAGCGTGTGAAAAACGCTCATGCTGTGTCGAATCGCCTCCGCCGCGTTGAGCTGTTCGCCACGCATATGGTACAGACGTGCTAACAACAGCCACGCCTTGCCCACATGCGCGTGCTCTGGTCCGAAAGCACGCGCCAGCGTGTCGATGTGCTCACGCAGTGCGCGCGGATCCAGCCGCCTTGGGTCGGATTTAGAGGGCATAAAGCCAGGCCAGCGATTGTCTCCACGTCCACCGCCACGGTTGCGCCGCCGAGCAGCAGCGTTCGATCCGCCGCGTGGAGCAGCATTTAGTGGCATCGGCGGTCGATCGAGGTCGAGTGCAAATGCGTCAAGCGGCAGCGCCATATCCATCGCATCGCCGGCGCCAGCTTGGTGAGCAAAGTCCGCGAAGAGAGTGTCCTCGGCGAGCACGTTCGCTGCGTCAGGCGAGGGAAAGGAGAAGTCGTTGTTGGGTGCCTTGCGCTTCTTTGGCCTCGACCGGTTCGCGCCGGAAGTGCCATTCGTTCTGGCTGGCGGCGGCGGCACCGGCACGACAGAGGGCGGCCTCTTCTTGCTGCTCCCGGGCTTCGGCGGCGACCTGATGCGAGCGGTTGCCTGCGGCGGTCGCGCGGCACCCACGATGGCAGGTCCGAGCGAAAACCCGCGAGCTGCATCCTTCGCACGCGCTTTCGATGGACTGTAGCCATTCGGCTGCGGCGGTGGCGGCGCCTCTGTGCGCAGCCTCTTTGGCCAGCTCGAGGGCAGCCGAGGCTGTTCCATTCCCACCTCGAGCGCAACCTCTCCGAGATAGTTATTGTCCTCGCCGTCGTTGATTCCGCCGTTCACCGCGTTCATGGCCTCGTCGTCGATATCGAGGTCAACATCGTTCTGTGCTTTGTCTGGCAGCCCAACGCCCGCGTTGTTCTCCGGACTCGTTTTATCGTTTCCCGTCTCCGCCGCTTCCTCGGCTGCCGCAAACGTTGCTAGCGCCTGCCGTAGGTCGCACATCGTGTTGACAAAGGGAGCACGGGCGTGATGGTGAAGGTGATGAAAGTCGTAAGGCCATTGTAAGTGCGACGAGTTTTGCGTGGATGTGGACGTCGCCATGTGCCAGGTCGATGATGGATGGTGCACGACGAATGACGGATGGTGGTGCACGAGCGAGCGAGGGGGGGAAAAACAGTCGAACAAGGCGAAGGAAAGCACGGGGTTAGGGATGGGACGATATGCGTGTGTTGCGCGTGTGTTTGTGTGTGTGTGTGTCGTTGTGAGTGTTTGCTATGAAGTGCCGAAGCTTTGTCGACGAAAAATGAGTCCGTCGTTGGGATTGATGGCGGACGCGGCGCCGTTGATCGGGGGTTTGACCAACGGCCGCTTCGCCCGCGGCCCGGTTGGTGACGTGGCGCGTTCCATCAAGAGTCAACGTACCTCGTCATGCGTCTCCGCGGCTGTCGCCCCAGAGGCGGCGGCCGCACTCCTGCGCGTCTTGCGCTGCGTCTCCGGCGTCGTCGCAAGACGCGCAGGCGTCGGCGTTGTTTGAGCTCGCACGACCTCTCCCGCCCGCGACGGCGTCGCCGGCCCCCCCGGGCGGTCGGCCTTCAACTGAGCGCGTGTAACTCTGTGCGGCGAGCTAACAGAGGCCCCGGGAAAAAGCCCCTCTGAAACACCACCTGTATTTAAGGCCACCATCGCTGAAACACCACCACCACCACCACCACCACCACCACCACCGGTATTGTTCACGCCATTTCCCGGGGAAGTGCCATGCAGCGATCCCATGTTGGTCTGGGTTGTCTCCCGGGAAGGTCGGTCGGGAGAAGGGGAAGGAGAAACGTCGTCTCGGAGACGACGACGATCCCCTCAAGCAACTGGCCTTCTTTTCCATCGCACTCACGCTTGCCACTTGCTTGCCACTTGCTTGCCACTTGCGAGAAGAACCAGGTTCACCGAGGCAAGCGGCACAACCTCTAACCTTATGATGTTAGGGAAAGCTTTGGTTGACGCGGACTGCGTTGATAATTGATAGTTGATTTTCCCTGGATTTTACTCCTGGATTTTGTGAGCACGATTCTGTGTTGGGTTGTGTATCGTGTGTCGACATCGTCCTTTTTTTTGGCGACTTTTCCTTTTTGTTTTAGTGTAGAAATTTTGGCGAATTTTGAGGATATTTGAGGAAAAGATGAACTTTTCACATGTTTGATCTATTGCAGGAAACAACCAACCATGGCACGAATATCGATATCTCCCCTTTTCCACCGAATAAGTTTGCAATAACTTTGGAATAACTTTAGACCTAAGTTAGGTCCAAACCCTCGACCTAACCCTCGACTGATTAGGCATTTCTTTGGAATAAGTTTTCCTTTTCTTTTCCTTTTCTTTTCCCCGAGATATCGATATTCGTGCCATGGTTGGTTGTTTCCTGCAATACAAAAGTGACTTCGAAGAGACAACGTGACCCGAAGGTTGCTTCGAGTTGATAACGAAGCTCGCCTTCGGTGCTGTGCTACCACACCTTCTCCTTTGCAGTTTGCAGTGGCTTGTGTGGGTGATATCACGAGGGTTTCGTGGATACTTTTTACGCCAATTTCCCCCGCTTTTCAGCTCGTCACCACTTGACCTTTCGCGTTCTTTCAGCACCCTTTTTAGCCCTCGTCTCGCGCGAGGAGCGGCGGGTTTGCAAACAGCGTTCGTCGTCTCAAGAATGGTGGGCTTTTTGCCGCGGCGCGCCTCTCGGGGCGTTACAGATTCCGACATGGTCAACACTCAACATGATATCTCAACCCTCACAACCTTCCGAGCTCTCGAGTCTGAGGAAGGTTGACTGATCGCTCGTTTTCTACGATAGTTGTTTTACCACCATACTACCGCACTGCGAGGGTTGTTTTTTGGCAAGGCGTCGTCCGGCCGTCGTCGTCGTCGTGCCAACCTCGCCATCAGGACCCTCATCGCTCGAATGGTAGAACGCGACGAATCCAAGTCGAAGGCCTTCATAGACTAGGTAAAACCCTCAAGTGCCACCTCCAATGATCAATTAGAAGTATGCCCGCTGAACATTCTTCCCCTGCAGCCTGCCAGCGTCGATGAGCCTCAACACCCCACCCCCTTGAAAGTTGAACTTGGAGGACTCCAAGAAGGCAAGAACCTGTGATTTGCTGTACCTGTACTGTAAAAAGTACTGTTGGTCGATCGATTACGTCGAAGAACGAAACCTGATGGTGATGAAACCTGTTCCCTAGAACTATGGGACCTCGACTTAATCTACCTTTACCGGGTAATAAGGGGAATCGATTCCTCGACTACATATGTAATGCTGCATTAGCCTCTCGCCTCCCCCTTGGGGAATGGGGCCCCCTTACCGGCCATCACTCCGCGTCTCTCCATCAGTGTGAGTTTCAGTGAGCCTCGAAGTATGTCGTCTACGGAGGAGGAGTCCGCGGCCGCACTCCGTATTCAGTCCGTGCACCGTGGACGGGCTGCGCGTGCGCGTGTCTCCTCCATGAAGTCTGCCTCGTCCTCCTTGTCTGAGGAGCAAGAGAAGCAAGCGGGACACGATAACGTCACGCCGTCGGTACCTGCCATGGGGGTACCAGACGGGAAGAGTGACTTCGACGATGCGCAAGTTGCAGCTGCGACGAAAATTCAAGCCGCGCAAAGGGCGAAAAAGGCGCGCATGGACGTCTCGGAAATGAAACAGCAAAAAGCTGCTGCGACGAAAATACAGAGCGTGCAGCGGGGGAAACAGGCAAGAAAGGAGGTGGCAGCCATGCGAGTGGGGACGGCGGACGCGACTCCGGAGGCTGAAACCACTGCACCAGCAGCCGAGGAGACACCAGCCGCGCCGGCGGCTGAGGAACTCATCGCGGCTGCCAACGAAGCTGAACTGGAAGAGGCGGCGACGAAAATTCAGGCTATGCACCGAGGCCGCGTCGCGCGCAAGCAGACGAACGCCATGAGGGGAAAGGGCGGCCCGAGTGACATTGAGATGGACCAGGAGACGCTGCTCGCTGCAACGGAGGCGGAGGAGCGTGCGGCTGTGAAAATCCAGTCGGTGCAGCGTGGACGCCAGGCGAGAAGGGACTACGCCGAAAAGGTGGCGGCGGCGTCCGAGGGACCTCAGAAGGAGCAGGTGGTCATGGGAAGCCTCGCGGTGGAAGTGGACCTCGTCGAGTTCACCGAGGAGCAGACGGTGGCCGCCGTGCGAATACAGGCTGTCGCACGTGGAAGGCAGGCGCGCAACGACGTGACGAAGTTGCGCGAGGAGAAGGAGCTGACCGAAGCGGCGACGCGCATACAGAGCGTGCACCGCGGCAGGCAAGCTCGCAAGACGGTGGCGCAGGTGCGCAGCGAGCAGCACGCCGGGTTCAGCCAGGAGGAGGCGGAGGCGGCTTGCACAATCAACAAGCACTTCCGAGGGTTCAAGGCGCGCAAGGAGGTTGCGGACATGAGAGAGGCGATGCGCATGCAGATCACCGAGGAGGCGCGAGAGATGATGTCGACGCGCATCGAGCACACGACGATGAGCTTCCTCGCGAAGAGCACGCGCGCGCTCGAGGCGGAGCTGCTGGCGAAGCTTGAGGACAAGGATAAGCCGAAGACATTCACGGAGTCGAAGGCGCGCGTTGTACTCGCGTGCCACGTTGCACGCGTGAATGCTCTGGGCGCCGTGCTAAAGATGGCGAAGATCGAGCCTGCGCTTGCGACGCTTATCATCACCGGCCAACAGCTGCCGAAGGGCCGCGAGCTTGCACTTCAGGTGGCGCGCCACACCGCGCGAGACAACGTGCGAGCGGAGTGGACGGAGGCGCACGTCGCCGCCATGCTCACGGCGGCGACGGGCCTGTGGCAGTACGAGCAGATGGTGGTCGACCGCGCCATCACAGGCGCGCGCATGCTGAAGCTCAACTTCCATTGCCTGCCCATGCTCGGGTGCAACCAGTGGGACCACATGAAGCCCATCTGGGCGTTCATGAAAACGGTGCAGGACTTCTGCGTGACGGAGCTCGAGTTCATCCCGTGCGTGCTCGACTGGCAGGCGCTCGTCGAGTTCTGAGCAGTGTTACGATGAAAAGTATTTGAAGAACTTGCTTACTATTTCTTTCCTTTCTTGCCCGCGCCGGGCATGGCGGCGCGCGCCTTGTGGCCGCGGAAGAGCGCCTGGATCTTCATGGCGGCGCGCTCGCGCGTCTCGTCGCCCTGCTGGTTCGCGATCTTCTGGTCCTTGGCGCGCTTCTCCTCCGCGAGGCGCAGCTCCTTCTCCGCCACCGCCTTTTGGTACTTCTGCTCCACCTCCGTCATCTTCTGCGCGTCGAGCTGGTGCCTCATCTTGAGCGCCTCGAGGTCTCGGTCCTTCGCCTGCGTGTCCGCCTCGTGCCTGCTACTCCAGTCGACGATCTTGTCGCTCATCAGCTTCGCCTTCTTGCCGAGGAACTCCTTCGTCATGCGGTTGCACCTCTTCTCGATCTCGATGCGCTGCCGCAGCTTGAGGCTCTCCTTCTCGAGCTCGCCGAGCCTCTGGTGCTGCATGCGCGACACGCACGCGTTCGTGCTCACCACCTCCTTCTCGCGGTAGCGGCTCTGCACGGTGGT
The DNA here is from genome assembly GCA_938743325.2 of Pycnococcus provasolii. NCBI lineage: Eukaryota > Viridiplantae > Chlorophyta > Pseudoscourfieldiophyceae > Pseudoscourfieldiales > Pycnococcaceae > Pycnococcus > Pycnococcus provasolii. The sequence goes on from OW568890.1 coordinate 479,937, forward strand.
TGTGCTTTTGAGTTCCTTCAGCTCATCCTTGAGGATTGCGAGTCGCTTACGCGAGTCGCTCATCGCATCCTCGTGCGTCTCCTTCTCCTCGCGTATGATGGTCTTTAATTTTCTCACCGCGGCGGTCGTCGCGCGCTCCTTCGCCTTGAGTTCGTTCCGCATCGACTCGCCCTCCTGCACCTCCTTGACGGTTCGCACGAGCGTTTCGTACCCCATCGTCTCAGCCTCGGTAACGAGCGTGGCGATGAGGCTCGACAGCGTGATTCGCTCTTTGGCAATTTTCGCCATGTTCTCTGTAACGTCCGGGCTGTCCTTCAGGTTGCGTGACAGCGTTTGCGTGGCGACTCGTAGTTTCTGCGCGATTTCCGCGAGTTCCCTTTCGTTTTCCTTGTACTTCTGCTTGTTTGGCATGGTGCGTAGCACGGCTCTCTGTGCGACGACCTGTTCGAATCTCTGCTCGAGGTACCTTTGTTCCTGCACGACTCGACTCACTTCCCTTCCGACGCTCTGCGAGAGTTCCTGCGCTTGCTTGGACGTTTCGGGAACAATCATGCCAACGAGCGCGATGTGCTCGAGTGCGACTTTCAGCAGCGAGCGCACGTTCGACGCCTCGAGGAAGCTTAACATGCTTTGGTACGTGACTTCCGGTTCTGCCGCAGTTGGCGACGCGAGTTCCGACGACGCGCGCGGGCTGTCCAGTACTGTGTCCCCCATGGACTGCATGGATAATGCCGAAGGTAAAGCATTACCGTTCTTTTCGTCAAGAGAATTCTCTCTGAGAAAAGTCTCATCATTCTCTTGAGCTGCTTCTGCAGCAGCTGCTTCTGCTGAATTCGTTGGTGAGGACTCCGCACCACCACCTCGACCCATTATTGAGCACCAAATACTTTGGGAAATAAAACCTAAAACCTAAGACCTAAGACTAAGACAACTATGCACGAAACACTATGAAACACGAAACACTATGCACTATCGTAAACACTGTATATAAGTTTGATGAAGCTTAAGCGTGATGGCCGCTTAAGCCAAGGGTTGATGAGGAGCCTATAAAATAAAATGGGGCAAGTTCGTTGAAACCAAGAGGTTGAAACTTGAAAGAGAACAAGTTCGCCTCTTTCAAGAGAGGAGAAAGCACACCCCAGTCCCCAGAGAGAGAGATGATGGCCCAGACGTCTGCTACCTTAAAAACCGTAAGAACTAGGAATAAGGCACTGCACTGCTCACTGCTCAGTACACTCTACACGGTAGGAATAAGGCCGGACGGGCACGGTGTGTTGGGACTTGGGAGGAGTGCTTTAAGGCTCACTCTCTCCTCCCATCCCATCCCTCCGATCAGCACTACAGGGATGTGAAACCAGTTCCCCGACCTAATCGCTCGTTGGAACCAAAGAAAACACATTTCCCGGCGAGGCATTTCCCCACGTCCAGGACAACCACCGTTGAGAAGCCAGAGCCTCGAGGAGGGTGTCCCTGGGGGCAGAACCACCCTGGGGGGGCAGAGGGGATTAGAAGGAGCTCCTGGGTATAAGAAATGACATTTCGTGGGTATAGCGATTCTGGACAAATTTGGTCGGGAGGGTTAGGTTAGGTTAGGGTTAGGGTTAGGGTTAGGGTTAGGGTTATAACAGTAAAATGGTCGAGGCCAAGTTAAACCCTAATCTGAAAGTTGTCTCGACCAAATGTCTCAATCAAAAGTTCGCTATACCCACGAAATGTCATTTCTTATACCCAGGAGCTCCCTCTAGTGCAGAGGGAGGGAGGAGGCCTAACCCTAGCCCTAGCCCGAATACCCTAACCCTACTAACCCTAACCCTAACCCCGGTGGTTCGGAGAGGTCCACGCTCCGCCGCCGCCTTGCTGCATTCCCCTTGATTCGTCAAACCACAAACACTGTTCTTGTCAGCTGTGTCTATATATATATATATATGGCGAAGACGTCGTTTTCAGGTGCGCGTCATCGACTCAAGGCGCGTGCGGCGGCGGCGGCAACTCACACGACTGGTGGTAAGAGTGATGGTGATGGTGGAAGGCATTCTGAGCATTCTGAGCACGCCACTCCCAGCAGTGGCAATGACGGACCTTTACCTGCCGCTCACGTCTCGCGCAAACTTGACCGCAAGCTTTCGTTCCTGAAGAAAGTCGCGTCGTCGTCGAAAATTGCGAAAAAGTCGTCCGCACAAGCACGAGGACGGCACTCGGCCCTGAACGACTACGCGGTGGACTTGTTAGCGCAACTGGAAGGTGCGGATGAAGGAGATCAGTCCACGTCGAGGAAAATGCAAGCGCGCAAGCTCGCGTCACCCGTACGTCGATCGGCGTCGCGACAGGCGCTGTGTCGCGACGAGCGCGCGCGCATGGCGGCCGTCGCAGCCCATCCAGCATATATTGCCGACCCTCTCGGCGCGATTGCTCAGCACTTGGTCGCGACGACGACGGAGCCACTACTACCTTCTGCTGCAATGAAAGCAAACAAACTGCACAAAAAGAGCAAAACGAGCAAAACAACAAGAAACAAGCGGTAGGTACAGTAACAAAAGAGGCTCCTCAGAGTGTAAAGTAGTTCTTATACACATATCCTGCAGGCTCCATGAGATGGCATGGCATGGCATGGCCCCCATCATATATATGGCCCCCATCCATGCACCCCCCCTGGGGGGAACTACGGATAGCGGCCGAACATTCCTAATCCTAACCCTAACCCTAACCTGAACCCCTAACCCGATCCTGCCCCCCCTTTATCTTCTTCTTCCCCTCCGCCCTCTCCTCTCGACGCCACACATTTGTCCTGCCTAAGCGTCTGGCCCATACTAACTATGTCCGCCTCGCCCCATGTGCCTTCTTCTTCTTCAGATTGCGATCCACAAGAAGACTCCTCTCCTCCTCCTGATCTTCGCATCCTAAGTCTGCTTCCTGCCACGACGGAAATCATTGGATCGCTCGGTCTGCGTGAATATTTAGTTGGGGTCACGCACGAGTGTGACGTCCTGGGATCCGTCCCGGGGTCCAAGGGGGAGATCAATGATCTGTCTTTATTAATAGCCTCGGGATCGTGCAAGCGGGTCACGACGACATCTTTGGGTTCTCAGTCTACCATGACGCAAGCGCAAATTGACCATGCCGTTGCCGAAGCATCCACGTCGAATACCCCAATGTTCGCAATAAACGCCGCGCTCGTCAAAGAAGCGAGACCTACAATAGTGCTCACGCAGGATCTGTGTGGCGTGTGCGCAGCGGGACCGGAAGACGTAAGACGGGCGCTCGAGGATGGCGGAGGTTGCGCTCGCGGGATGAGGGTAGAGTCGTACGCGCCGGGAACGCTAATGGAGGTGGCGGAGAGCATCGAGCACGTCGGCGAGGCGTGCGGCGTTCCAAGGCGCGGCGCACGCGCCAGGAGTGAGTTCGAAGACAGGCTCGTGGCGGTGAGGGAGGCTACGCACGCCGCAAAAAAACAACGCACTGTGCTGCTCCTTGAGTGGCTGGACCCGGCGTACGACGGCGGACACTGGGTGCCTGGAATGATTGTTGCAGCCGGCTGCGTCCCAGTGCTCAACGCCGTCGACGGAGCGAAGAGCAAGGCGAGGTCCTGGGCCGAAGTGGCTGCTGCCGACCCGGACGTCGTGCTTTTCGCGAGTTGCGGCTTCGATTTAAGGCGCAACCTCACGGACGCGGCGAAGGCGCTGCGCACGACGCCGGAGCTGGCGGGGCTACGGGCTGTACGCACCGGAAGAGCGTACTGCGTCGACGGGAATCGCTACTTCGCGCGTCCGGGACCATCTTTGGCGGCTGGTACAGCCCTCGTCGCGCGATGCGCGTTCGACGACGAGCCTGAAGTGGTCAGGCGGCTCGAGGCGCTCCCGTTCCTGCCCAATGCTTGGGCTCTCCTACGCGATGAAGAGCAGCAGGACGCCGTTGCGGTTGCCAAGGTGGGTGACATAGATATAGAGGACTTTGACTTGCTGCACGAGGCTGCGTGCGCGGAGGGGCGGATGACATATACGGATCCCGCCACAGGCTACGGCGTCATGACACGCCTCGCCCATCAGAAGCGCGGAAAGTGCTGCGGCTCGGGGTGCCGCCACTGCCCGTACCAGCACGCCAACGTGCGGGACAAGGCTCAGAAGATCCAAAACCCAGCATTTCTGCACCTTCCGGATGCTGGGCTGCACCGCGAGGGCGTCACGGCGTTGATGTGGAGCGGTGGGAAGGACTCGTTCCTGGCCCTGCGCGCCCTCCTCCGAAAATGCGGCGGCGACACGACGCGGGTGGTTCTCATCACGACGTTTGACGTCAAGACCCGCGTGATTGCGCACCAGGAGGTGCACATCTCGCAGGTTGAGCGGCAGGCAAAGCACCTCGACGTGGCGGTGGTGGGCGTGCCACTGCACCCGTGCAGCGCGGGGTACGTCAAGCATATCTCCTCCGCGCTTGAGGTGGTGGCGGGGCAGGCGCCCGTGCTGCACCTCGCCTGCGGGGACCTGCACCTGCGCCACATCCGTGAGTGGCGGGAAACGCAGCTAGGCATCGCCGGGCTCGGGTTGAGCCTCGCGTTCCCGATCTGGTCCGACGATGCCGGCAGCAACTACGACGCGCTCACCGCGGACCTGGAGGCGAGCGGCGTGCCCTGCATTGTGTCTGCTGTCACGGAGCCCGCCGTCGGCGTGGCGGAGGTTGGTGAGCTGTACACGCGCGCGCTTGCTGGTAAGCTCGAGGCGGCGGGCCTGGACGCGTTCGGCGAGAACGGCGAGATCCACTCGCTAGCCGAGGTGTGGCGCGCGCCCAGGGAGCGCGCGCTTGGCCTGCAACTTTAAGTACTACTACTGATTGTAAAACTTTTACTACTTTATTATTCAAATTTGGGTTCTTTCAAAAACTAAGTCGAGTTCTCCTCCTTCTCCTCCTCCTTCTCCTCGTCGTTGTCGTCGTCGCTGCTCTCCGAGTCTGAATTTAGAATTTTAAGGACGTGAAAAGCGTTTTTGGAGCTCTCCAAGAACTCGACTAAGTTTTTGCGCGCCAGTTCCTTCTCCTCACCTTCCGGAAGTTTGTTCCAAATATCGTCCAACTCATTCAGACGCTTCATCCGCGCACCTCGCTTCTCGTGCCTTTTATTCTCGTACGCGCTGAAGGCGTTTTGAGGATCAGCGATTTCGTCAGGGGTCAAGGTCTCCATAGGTCTAACCCAGTATCTGAATTGGCCGAGAGGATCGACACAGCTTCCATCCCAATAAAATGCCCCGGACCTGCCGGAGGAGGAGGCCTCTTTTAGATTCATCTCCTGGTAGAATAACCCACGTTCACGCGTTGCGTGTCTGTGCTCGATTTTGGTAATTGCCAAGTTGGCCTGGCAATGAGGTGCACTGCACACGAAGACTTTGTCGTCATCTTCCTCCTCGTCGTCGTCGTACTCGCCGAGCTCTTCGCAATCGGAGTCTGCGACGGCATGCGTGGCGGTGCTCTCAGGCACTACCGCGGAGCACGACGCGCACGTCACGACATCAACGCACTTCTCCTCACCGTTTTCTCCGAGAATGCGCGCCTTCTTTTTTGAGAATGTCCGTCGAGGGGCATTGCCGCCCGTACTTTTGCGTGCCATTTTACGCGCGCGCGCCATGAATACAGTAGCACTACTGTTGCTTTTCCGTTACTTAAGGCTTTTTTCAAACAAAAAAATGGGCCCACCTGTCAGGGCGTGTGTTCAAACTCTACCGTAGTTCTTATATTTAAGGTAGGAGGAGGAGTCAGGACTGGCAGACTAGACTGGCTGACAAGTGGCCTAATAACCTTAAAATTTACTGTAGACTACTCATAAGGGTGATCTACAAAGTACAAAGGTGGTCAAGAATCACTGATGGCTAAAGAGCTCTCCATAAAACGTTGTTACATACTGTAGAATTACCTATAAAATACTGGGTAGAAAAGCACCGGTGGCCTGTTGGCTGGTATGTAAAGGTATGGTGAAGTTAAGGGTAGGTCAACGAGCGGTAACGAGCGGTACAACGGTAAAACTTTACAGTAAGAACGGGTCCCATGGTCGGGAACCTCCTCCTCCTAGCTTCCTAGGTGGGCAACCTCGAGGCTCCTCCCCTTGATGATCTCTTGAGTGGAGGAGCTTCACCTTGCTTGAGCCCCACTGGAGGGGCTGGTTCTTCTCTCAATCAGGACTGCAGTTTTGTTTGTTTGGGACCCGCACGTGTGTTGTGAACCTTGCCATCTCCTTCCTAGTCTACAGTATGTAGGAAGATGGCCCCTTCCTAGTACTACTGTGCTTTACTTTGGGAGCAGGACATGCGTTGACTACCGTAAAGGTAGTGGGGCCCACCCACCCACCCAAGGTTACCTTGTGGCAGCAAAAGCGTTGACCTGTTCTGTTGACTCCACACACACCTTCCTACGATAGCACAAACAACTTCAGCCTTCAGGTACTGTACAAGGCTTGCCCTTGACTTTCCGCCATTATTTTATTAATAGGCACTACTCATATAGTCATATTTCGTGCCTTATTGATTATATTTCAGTACTGGTGTGTCTCGTATCTCGATCATCTGACTTTCCTTCACAGCACAGCACTTCCCTCTCGTTATAGGAAGTCTCGTTATTATGCTCGCGACGTCGTACTCGGAGGCACACTTAGACACGTCGCCGACGTCAGGCTCAAGTCATGGTGGAAGACGCGAAATCATCCGGCCGGCGGACTCGACGGGTCGACCTCTCAGACACCCGTCGTCCGCGTCGGCACACACGGGAACGCGAAAGAACTCGCTAGGGACGTACACGCACTCGCGACCTCGACCTCTCTCCGCAGCGCCGATGCCGACGCGGCCCCTCTCCGCCACAGTTCGAAGACTCGTCGACCGCCAGCCGCCGTCGCGATCGAGCTCAAGGCCGTCATCAGCTGCGAGAGGGGCGACGCCGGGTGCGCCGAGCTGCACGAAAATGCACGACGCCTTCGACGCGCTCGCCGGACGAATGGCAAACGTGGAGCCTTTCCCCCTTGAAGTTCTCTGCCAGTACGATGCAAGCTTTCAAAAGCAACTCACGCCGTCGGAAAGACCGACCAACTTCGCAGGAGCACGCGTGTACCCGCCGGCGCCGCCCAGAGAAGGGCCGGTGTGGGTCATCTTCAGAAGATACGCCAAGGAGGATAAGGAGAAGGTTGACGGAGACGGGTGGGTTGACGCGCACAGGAGAGGCGCCCACGTCCCCGGACTGGGCAGCGGCCAGCGCAGGTCGGGCGGGCTCTCAGAAACGTCGCGTGAGAACGCCTTCCAGGCGAATCGAGAGGAGGCGCTCAGCCACCTCACCTTGGGCGCGAACGCCTTCCAGGACCTGCTCGCCGACTTCAACGTCGTTCCGACGCTTCTGTCGCGCGCGGACGCCGCGCGCATCTACCGCCTTGAGAGCGACTTGCCTGCTGACATGGGAGGGAAGCGGCGAGGAATGGACTTTGTCGGGTTCTGCACCGCGGTGGTCAGGATCGCCGCGGTGAGCTTTGCATCCAGCGTTCCGAGCGACGAGTACGACGAAGATGGCGGCGCAAACGCGGTGCACCTCGCAGGTGCGTCCAACCCGTTCCTCGCACGAGCACAGCGATGCATATCGCTTTTCCTCAGCCACCTAGGAGCCTTCAATTCCAACAGTCGGCGCATCGCCGTTGCCATCGATCGTTTCGAGCGGTTCTCGGGAGACCGAAGCGTGCGCGCCAGCCGACGGAGGTGGGAGTACGTCGAGGCGAACCAGCGCATGGCGCAGATACGCAGGGAACAGGTGCAAAAGAGCGCCGCGGAAGAGCGGCGACTGCAGGCGGAGTCGTCGTCAGCAGGAGATGCTGCACCGCCGCTGCCGAAGTCGGAGCAAAGCAAGAGGAAGTTCAAGTCGCCGACGCCTGACCTGTTCGACATACCGGACATTCCAGATGCACGCTCGCCGCGGATTATTATGGAGAAGGTGCAAGCCGAGTTTGCGCAGTCCACCGCTACCCGCGATGCATCGCGCCAGATGATGCACGAAGCGATGACGCGCGTGGAGCAAAGTTGGCACGTCGCACGGGGACACCCGCCTCCACCATCTCGCACGAATGATATTCATTCCGTTCAGCACATAGCAGCGCCGCACACGCATGCTCACGAGCTGACACGTACACTCGCGCTCTCGCTCGAGTGGCGTGTACCCGTACTGCTCGTGCGACGTCACGTGTTGCGCCATGACGCGACGAGCATTGACATGCCGCAGTGGCACTACTTCCCTCAGCCACGTACTCTCGACATGGGCGCTATTTTGCGCAGCCAGGCTCGAGACTACCGCATCGTGCTTCGCTACCGAGGTGAGCGCATTGCGAAGCTGAGCATCAACATGCGCAATCTTCCCCCGAACACCGCCGCGCACTACAGCGAGGCGCCGCTGGTCACAGGCATGCCGCGCGTGATCGACCTGCACGTTCCGTTTGACGTCGTTGGCGAGTGGCTCGGCGAGGTGAACATAGCCTGCAGTGACAGCGGTGGTGGAGTGGCATGCACGTACACCGTTCCCGTCTATGCGCGCTGCGTTCCTCGCGCAGTCGGATCGCGCACACCAACGCCTTCGTACTAATTGTGAGCCCTTGTCAATATGTTTTTCCAATGTGTAACTTTAACAGCTCGAGTGAGTGAGGTGCAATACTTTCAAATGTATTGTCGCGTGCGTGTTGAAGTATGACTCATAATAGTAATGAGCTTGTACGAAAATGAGTGCAAGCTTGTCACTCTCGAGAATGTCTTCGTCACAGAGAGTGCTCGTACACGCCCGGCCTTCGGAGTTATTATGTACCACCTGCAGGTACACCGGCCGCAAGCTTGCACTCAAGATCTTGCCAATTCGCGGATCCACCGAGCACCGGCCGGTGTTATTAATTGTGTATTAAGGTGGTCAAGAGCTTGAAACAGGGCCAGCTATGGACAATGAGCACACTTGCAAGAAACACTCCAGCACAAAAGAACCACTTGTAAGAAAGCGGATCCACCGGCATGCGCTCCGGCGTGCACCGTAGACTACTGACGATAGCACCCGTCGTCACGTCGTGCAGCCCAGCCCAAGTCCCAACCGAGATCCCCCAGGGGCCTGGGGAGGGGAGTGCCCCGTTGTGAGAGAGTTAGGGTTAGGGTTAGGGTTACAACAGTTCTTTTCAGTTCTTCACGTGTGCGAAGTGCGCAATTTTCCTATATTGCTAGCGCTCCATGCGCTGCGCGGCGGCGTCGGGCGCGCTTTTCGTGATTGCGTTCTGCAAGGCCTGCAAGCGCCGCTGAAACACGAGCATTCGCTCCTGCGGTGGTTGCTGGACCGCCTGCGTTTCCCACTCCGACTGCTCTTTCATGGCGGCGATTTTTTCGTCATGAGACATCGTCTGCATCTTCGCGTTAATCGCGAGCCCGATTCCTTGCGCCACCTGCATCATCATCTGCTGTTGCTCCGGCGTGAGTCCTTCGACCATTTTCATCATGTTTTCTCTGGCGGTTGCCTCACTTTGTCTTTGCATGAGTCGGCCGAGGAACTCCTCTGGCGAGAGTTCCGCCTCGTCGAGCGCCATTTCCTCTCGCTCGACAAACGCGAAAAACTGAGTGGTGAGTTCCTGGTCGTTCGCGTATTGCTGTCGCACGTGTCTGAGTTGCTGTAGTCCCCATTCCCCGTCGACTTCGAGCGCGTGGAAGATGGCCTTTTGCGCTTGGTTGATGAGTTGCTCAGGCGCGTGCGTGCCCGTCGTGTGCGCTTGTTTGAGAGACGCCTGGAAGTCGGGGTCGTTGAAGGTGTCGAGTCCCCTCTTGAAGAACTCCAGCAAGACTTCGCGGGTAAGATAACCGCTGCGCTGCATATGACTAAAGTACTAAAATAGCACGATCGTAAGGAAGAGGTGAAAGAGTTAAGTGAAGATATCCTGAAGCTATACAAGTAGATGTAAGCTGCAAGAAACAGCGAGGCCGATGTGATCCAAGCACTAAAATATTAAAATGGGCAGTGGCCGATGAAGAGACGGAATGATGCGAAGAATGAAGGGATGAAGGGGGAAGAGGAGCAGAGGCGCAGAGGCCGAACTGGGACCGTTAGGGTTTCATATACATGTAAAGTACGTCAGCTCCTACAGACTACAGAGCTCTGCCGATGATCAGCCTGATGTAGGTAGGCAGCTTGCGTGCGTGCATCAATCAGCGTGCATCAGCGTGCATCAGCGTGCGTGCATCAATCAGCGTGCGTGCGTGCATACAGGGCCTACATCACATCCGGATGGAGTTTCCCCTCAACGGACAGAGTGCATAGGTGCGCCCATACCAAACTAGGTGGTTCTTTGCCAATACTGTAAGTATTGTTTTCAGCTTTTGTGAATATTCCTTTGCATTCCTTTGGGCGAACTGCCTTACACAAGAACACCTTGCACGGTAACCCAATTCGTAACCCATTATCACTCACATTCTTAGTGCAAGGTTCGTTTGTCTTTCTCTTCCCTCGAGCACGTGTTCACTCCAGCAGATAGTTATGGCAGAAGAGGAGCCTGCTGAGCAGCCTGCTGATGTTGAGGCGGCGCCGGCAGAGGCTGAGGAAACAGAGGAAACGTCGGCAGCGGTGCCGGACGAATCAGCAGACGCATCAGCTGATGCGGCCGCTTTAGCGGGTGATGGCAGTGCTGATGATGCGACAATGTCAGCCGTGGACGGAGAACAGCAGGCGGCCGCTGACGGAGAACAGCCGGCGGAAGGTGCGGAGAACGAAGGCGTACCGCCACTCAGTCTTGGACAAGAGGCTGACGAGGAGCAGAACGACGAGGACTTTGAGGAACTCGACCAGGACTTCGACGCGGAGGACGAGCAGGATGTGCTCACGGACATTGATGACACGTACGCAGACGAGGACGTCTATGGAAAGGCGAGATACCTACAGGCGTGCGAGGAACTCGGCGTCGTTCCGGTGAGCCAAATCCTCAAGTTCCTCGAGCACGACACGCTCCAGGCGACGCACTACGGACTGGGAACGCGCGGCGCGCTTGCCGTCGCACAGGCGCTCGAGGTGAACGAAACCATCACGGTCGTGCGCTTCGGGGACAACAACCTCGGCGGCGAGGGTGCGGCGGCGCTGTGCGACGTCGTGCAGCGACATCACAGAGTCAAGGAGCTCGACCTCAGCCGCAACGACCTCAGGTACAAGGCTGGCGAGATACGCAAGCCAAAGGGTGGCGAGGACGGCGAGGAGGTGCCCAACGACGGCTCGGCGAGCCCGACGTCGCAGGCAATCATGGGTAGCGGAACGCCTAAGCTGAGGAGTCTCAGCTACCGCGGAGGTGAGTCGCTCGCACGGCTGGTGCAGTATTCGACCATCACCACGCTGATTTTAAGCGACAACGCGCTCGGCGACAAGGCGGTGAGCCTGCTCGCCGACGCCGTCGCGCACTCGATGACGCTCGAGATCCTCGACCTCTCGCGCAACGAGCTTGGCGAGCTGGCTGGCCGCAAGCTTGGTGAGATGGCGTCGGTCAACTCTCACCTCGTGCAGCTCGACCTCAGCTGGAACCACCTGCGAGTTCGCGGGACGGCGGCGCTGTGCTCTGGCCTTGTAAGCAGCATTTCGCTGGGCGTGGTCATGCTAGGCTGGAATGGCCTTGGCGACGAGGGAGCCGCCGCGGTTGGCGACATGCTCGAGGGCAACGACCACATCGTCGAGCTGACTCTGTCGGGCAACGGCTTCACGGACGTCGGCTTTGGGCACATCGCGCGTGGTTTGTCGGTGAACAAGAGCCTCGCCGCCATCGCGCTGAACCAGAACATGCTTCCTCAGGTTGGCGAGGTGGGCGTGAAGAATGAGGACGGCACGGTGTCCAGTCCGAACCAGGCGGCGCAGGGCACGCAGCACATTGTCGACGCCGTGAACACGAACAAGGGCATCGTTTACGTCAACATGGAGAACACGAACGCCATCCAGGTTGAGATTGAGAAGATGGAGGGCGTGCTTGAGGAGCGCAGAGAAAAGGCGCGCGCGGCGAGCGCGGGTGGCTAAGCGTAATTTTAAATGAAAGAATATATGAATGGTCACATCACAAGCGGTGTCTCAGGCTGCGGCGTCCGCCTCGAGAGCCAGCTCCTCGAAGCCCGCGCCACCACCAGGCTCTTCGAAGTCGTTCGCGTCGAGCCAGCGCTGCACCTTGCGCATAGCCTTATTGAGCGTTTTGTTTTGTGGCGAGCCTGTTGTGGTTTCCCCGTCTGCTGCGCCTCGGTCGCCACGGCTGCGACTTGCCTTCTCCTTTGATCCTTCCTCCGCCGGCGTCGCCTGTGCCTGTGCCTGTGCCTGCGCGGCAGGTTGTGGCGTTTCCTCGGGTGCTGCGACGCGTGTCGGGGACTTTTCCACAGCCGCAGCGACGTCCTCAGGTTTCTGCGCCGGCTGCGGCGTGGGGAACGGGTCGGCGTACTTTTTCAAAGGCGACGACGCCTTGGGCGTCGACACCTGCTGTTGCGTGTTATCTGCTGTATTGCGCGCTGGCGACATGGGCATGGCAGAGACCCCGCCATTGTCCCCCCCGTTCCCGTGCCCAGACGACAGAACGGCGGTTGGTACGAACGCGGATGCTGTCGCTTTCGCCTTCAAAAGCGCGTTAGATTTCCTTGATTTCAAAACAAACGTCGCCAAAACTTCGTCTTGTGCTTGTAGTGATTGTTTCACCACAGATATTTTCCCCAAGACTACGGACTCGTAGCGTTCGCAAGCTAGAGATAAATCCTTATGAGCGTTTGAAAATGACGAAGGAATGGGAGGCATGGTGAGGGACATCTCTTCTATGGAAGTTTGTGAAGTTTGAGGGCGGTGCTAATGTGTTTCTTCCCCACTCGGGAAGGTTGGCGAGAGCGCCTATAAGCAAAGAAACAGGGTTTGTTCAAAGTAGGGGGTAGGGTCCCCATGCAAGAGGGGATCCCCTCATCCCCTAGGGCCAGGCACCAGGGGTTTCCTCAAACCACGTTCCCCTCCACCTCAATAATCAAGGCAACAGAACAGGCAGACCCCCTAGTAGGAAGGTAGGGGTTTCCCTGTCATCGGGCATCGGGAATATAATGGGGGGACCCCGGACCCGGCCTTATTCTTCCCCTTCCCCAGTTCCCGTTCCCGATTTCAGAAATAACAATAATGAATAATAGGCAACAGAAGAGGGATCGCTAATAACCCTAACCCTAACCGGCTAACCCTAACCCTAACCGGCTAACCCTAATGCTCTTAACCCTAGTTCCTGTTTGACTACGGTAAACCCTTTTTTTTTTTTTTTTTTTTTTTTTTTTTCCAGACTATTGGGGTTACAAGAAGAAGTTCCTGTACCTAAACGAAGACAGAACAAGTATATGCAGTATGTATACCATCAGACAAATCCACCCTACATACAAATAACACTCAAAACATCCCAATTCAAGCCCATAAAAGTTCCCCTGCTAGTTGAGCAAGCCTCCCACATCCCTGATTTACCATTTTCGCTCCCAAACTCTTCTCCATGTGTTGGTTGACGTGTTAGGAGAGGATCTCTTCCTACGTGTGTTGAGTAGACTTAAGAGTCTTGTTGGGTTTCGTGTATTAGTGGCGGGGAGCAGTTCATGATCTGATTGATTAGTTCTTCTTTGAACTTGGTTTCTTTTAGGTGTTTGGCGGAGAGTGTGGGCGTGCATTTTGCAGTTAGGAGAGGGTTCCATATTGAGAGGGGGAAGCTTCGTCTGGAGTGTCTGACTGATCGTTCTGTAGTTATGTAAGAGAGTATGAAGAAGAGAAATCGTTTGAGGGGGGATGGGGGGAGTGGCTCGCCTGGGCTGTGGAAGACGCATTCGCATCTGCAGTTCCAGATGGATTTGAGGGCTATGCTGTGGATAAGGGCCCATAGCGGGAGGTGGTGGTTGTCTCGAGTTTTGGGTCGTTGTGGAATTGGAGGAGCGTTGAGTGCCTCGGCCTGACCTTCCCATGACATGGGTTGTGGCGTTACAGTGGTTTGTGGGTTGGAGGGGGGGTTGAGAACGAATCCTGAGGCCATGGCGAATAGTGAGGATCGCAGTTCCTGCATCGGGATGGCAGCGTGGTTCCGTGAGGACGGTGTGTGTGTGTTGTTGTTTGTGTGTTTGCGTGTCGTCGTCGTCGCTGCGCTGCTGCCGTTGTTGTCGGCGTGTGCGTTAGTGACGGCAGGAGTGAATCTGTATGGGGGCAGATAGTTTGAGGGGGTAGTGAGGGACGAGTGGTCGGGGGGAAGAGATAAGGCTTTCAGGTGAAGTGATCTGCCTTCTGAGTGGCAGAGGCTTTGCCAAGCCCTACTGGGGTGTAATCATTGTATAGTGGGCGCAGGGGTCGAGGAACCTCGGCTCGTCTTAACGGGGAATTACTACCAGGTATCGTCGGGGAGCTTCAGGTTGGTTTTTGGGGGTTGGAGTGTTGTTAGGGTTTTGAGGGGAATTTGAGGTTCTGGAGTTCCCGCGCGTCGTGCTTGGTGGGCGTGACGGCGAGGGTGATGAAGTGTGTCGAGGTGGCTTGGCTGTGTGGGTGTCATGGTCGCATTCAATGTTGTGATTACAAGGTGTTGGTGGTGTGATGCTGTGGGTGTGTGTGTGTTTGGATGATGTGTGGGTGTTGTTGGTGCAGTTGCTGTTATCTGATTGATGTGTTGTAGTGTTGATGGGATGTTTGTGTGATTGTTTGTTGGGTTTGTGTTAGGGGTGCTGTTGTGTTGCTTGTCGTGTGGCTGTTAAGTGTTGAGGTTATTGTTGTTGTTGTGGTTGATGACTTACTGTTGTCGAGTTGGTTGTTTGGTGGTTCCGTTAGGACGGTATTTTTGTGGTGTGTGTGTAAGCAAAAATAGTGAGTTTCACTTGCCCTGTGACCCGACCGAAGCCGCGCTCCGAGATCCTCATGCATTGTATTTTGCAGATTGCATCGTATGTGCCGGTCGGATATCTGCGGTTGCTGGGAGAGGCGGTTGACGCTCTGAACGCTCAACCGCCTCTCCCCCTTTCAGATATCCCTGCGCTGTCGCTGATGCTAAAGAGCTTTCCGTGCGCTGTTTGCACTCTCGTCCTTGATCTGCTTCTGCATGATTTTGATGCGACAACGGTGACCGCCCTTACCTCAACGGATCCTTGACCGTACACAATGACGTTTGCTGCGTTCTGTCTGCGTGCCTCCTGCTGCGTAACGCCGCCGCCACCATGACCCCCGCCATGGGATCGATCCTCCGAGGGAAGAAAGATTACGGTAAACCCTAACGCTTTCTTGTTTCCCAGGATCTGCTTTCCTTTTCCTTCTGCTCTTCCCCCCCTTTTCTTTTCCGCATATGGGGTTTGAAAATCCAACAAGGCGGTTATCCCTTTTTGGAACGGGGGGGTGCCATCCATGGCTGCTGCTGGTGGTGGTGGTGGTGGTGGTGGTGTGCGCCATGATCGTCGGACTCGGGCCGTCACTGGTGCCTCCACTGGTGCTGGTGCTGCCACTGGTGCCTCCACTGCTGGTGCCTCCACTGCTGCTGGTGGTCCTTCTACTGCATTCATTCCGTCGTCATCAGCCTCACCATCATGGGCACCATCATCATTATCACTGTTCCCATGCGTGGGTCACATCTCGCGTGTGATTCTGCAAGACTTCATGTGCCACGCTCACTTGGCGTGCTCACTGGACGCGTCAACATCCAACGTCATCACAGGCGTGAACGGCTCGGGGAAATCTGCCATCATCGCGGGTATCGTCGCCGCGCTCGCCGTGTCAGGGGCAGGGTCGGGGGCAGCAGGAAGAGCAGGAAAAGCAAATAAAAAACGTAACCTCATCAGAGACGTCGGCGCGTCTGGATCGGCGAGCGCATCCGCCACCGTCTGGATTCACAACGCGCCAGAACAAGACGCGTACATGCACGAAACGTACGGGCCTTTCATTGGCGTATGCCGCACGCTAGGACACGGCGCGGGCGTAAAACTTCTCGCGCACGACGGAAAAGTCGTCTCGACGCGCGTCGCAGACTTGCGCGAAGTCCTCGACTTCCTCAACGTCGACGTCGCGAACCCGAGCGTCGCACTCACGCAGGATGGAAGTCGCGCGTTCCTGACCACAAGCACGCCGGCGCAGAAATTCGACTTCTTCCTGCGCGCGACGCTACTTGACAAGGTGATTGACGCACTCAAGCTCATCGAAGTACACGGACAGGCCATCGAGGAGTGTCTCGCAACGCGGCACGCAGACATGCTCAAGCTTGAAAGCGAACGTCAGGAGGCTATCACCGCATTATCCAACTTGGATATGGTCACAGACCTCTACGAGCAGGAGCGCGACATCGAACGACTTCTCGTGTGGGCGAACGTCTACGCTTCCGAGGATGCGCACGCGGCGAGCTCTTCAACAGCCGAAACGGCGAGAAAGAAAATTGCGGCGCTGAAAAGCACGCGCAGTGCCGTGGAGCAGTCTGTGGACCTTGCAAGAAGCGAGGCTGAAGATACGTTTCAAGACGCCGCCAAGGCGAGGGAGGTGGAGATGAGCGCAAATGAGGCACGCAGACATGCCGCCGCGAAAGAGGCGCGCGCACGTGCCGCGGCGGACGTGGCCCGCGAAGCATTGCAAGAGGGTGCACGTCGCTGTGCAGCCGCACACGCATCCGCAACTGCCGCCGCGGCAGCCGCCGTAACCGCCAGCGCGAGTGCGACGGCGGCGTCTCGTAGCATCGACGAGAAGGTGCAAGTGAAGAGAAACGACCTTGAGCAGGCTACCGCTATTCTGCGGGACGCCATCGCAGCGAAGCAGAAGAACGAGGCTTGCGTGCTTCGCGACATTGCATCGGTGCCAGCCGCCACCTCTGCAGCCGCCGCAGCTGGACAGCGACTCGCGCAGTTTCGTGCGCGTCTTAGCAGCAAGCCTCCGATGCGAGGATTTCATCGAACGCCCGTCGGGCCGATTGGCGCGTACATCAGTGTCACCGACCCGGTGTGGGCAGCCGCGAGTATGGCATGCATCGGCCGTGGCTTCCTCTCAAGCTACGTCGTGCACGATAATCACGATCGAGCGCGCCTGCTTGCGCACCTCGCTGGGACGTCGTCGTCGGCAATGCCTCCCACGATTCTTGTTGCGCGCTTTGATCATGTCAAGCCGCACGCGATTACGAAGCCGTGGAAGGGCACAATCACAGTCAACAGCGTGGTAGAAATCGCTGGTGAGCATTCCACTCTTCTGCGTAATCTTCTCATCGACCATTGCCGCATCGAGCGCATCGCTCTGTTTCGCACGTTTGATGAGGGGAAGGCTGTCGTATTTAGAAGATCCAAATCTGCGGCTGCTGGGCCGGACGAGGCGTACCTCGCCGACGGGACGAGACTTCTGCTACGTGGAAAGACGGAGACGGTTATAATGTCAGGTCGAACGGGCAGTGTACCAACTGCACAGTCTCGAAAAATGTCCCCCGCCGGCTCTGCAGCAAAGACTCCAAATGCAGCGTTAAAGCAGTTGGAGGAAGAGCATGAACTCGCGCTTGCAGACGCAGCGGCTGCCGAGGTGTCGCTGAAGCAGTCAACACAAGCGCTGGAGCGCGAAAAGAAGCGCGTTGCTGCAGCCCACGAGAATCGCACGCGCGTGCGAAGACAGCTTGACGTGCTTGAGGTGGAGCGCAATGAGCGTGACCGTGTGCTTGCATTGGACGAGGCACTTCGACGTGAGCAGGAGCATGCGCCGAGCGACGAAGAGGAAGGACTGTGTGTCTCCGACGCGACGAGACGACGCCACCAGCTGTGCGATGATCGGGATCGCGAACTTCAGGCTGCACAAAAGTCTCTGCAAGATGCCGATGAAGCCGTCGTGAATGCACAGAGACATCTTAAGGATGCGAAGCGACGCGCGGAAGAGTGCGAGCAGGAAATTGAAGAGAGCATGTTGGAATTGGCTGCGGCAGATGCTGAGTTGGCGAACACGGAGGCGGTGTACGCGGCAGCCTCATCTGTGCTATCGGACCTTGCGAAAGCGAAGGAGAAGGCTCTCAGGCAGGCTAAGAGCCTTGCCGGCACTTCGAAGACAGCTACACGCGCAGAATTGCACATTGGCACGAATGCGTCCGCCGAGACTCGTGCCGTGGAATTGAGCCGGCAGCTGCGGATTGTTCGAAGTCGTCTTTCGGCGCTCTCCGATGAAGCTGGCGCCGGCGCTGTGCTTTCGCTGGATGCATCGGGCCGAGAGGCTGTTCGACGCCGCCTTGCGAAAAAGGCGAAGAAAAGCTCGGAGAGATTTGAGGAAGCGCGCTCGACTCTTGACGGCGCTCTAAACGTGGGACACCGCTTGAAGCAGATGCTGTCAGGCCGACGCCAGGCTCTTGAAAAGTCTATGCACATGCTTAAACAAGAGGTTGCGTATGCGTTCAACGCCATTCTTTATAATCGAGGTCACACCGGCTCGCTCGACGTTAACTTCGAAACAGGCGAGCTTGACGTGGTGGTGAAAATGAAGGGCAATGAAAATGCTGGCGCACAAGGTTACTGCGCGCAGGGCATCGCGTCGACGAAGTCTGGTCAACCTGCGGGCGCAAAGTCGAAAAAACGTGGCAAGGAAGCTTCTTCGGGCGAGGATTTGAGGGGACTAAGCGGCGGGGAACGCTCCTATGCAACGCTTGCATTTGTCATGGCTCTCGCTCGTGTGTCTGAGTCGCCACTGCAGATCCTGGACGAGCCGGATGTGTTCATGGATCCCGTGACGCGCCAGGCTGCGCTTGATCTAATGCTAGCCGAGCAGCGGCGCAGCAGAACGCAGCTGATTTACGCGACACCGCACGACGTGAATCGAATGTTAGAGTCGTCGCGCAAACGGTCTGCTTCGGATGCTGCATGGCAGTGCAAGGTGCACGTGTTGGCGAAGAGAGCGAAGCAGACTTGAAAATGTGCTGTTGCATGTTGTAAAGAAAATAGAATGAAACTGTAATATTATTACATCCTGTGTTTTGTACATCTGATGCATCTGATCCACCGCCTCGCTTTTATGTTGCCTTCATCCTCTGTACTTGCGTCCTAGCCTAGCCACGACGCGGATGGGAACGCCGTTGAACATAAACGCGTCACGGATTGAGTTGCGAATGAAGCGTAGTTGGTGAGCCTCCATTGCAGCTTGTCCCTTGAGAAAGGCGACGAACGACGGCGGTCTAATTCCCACCTGCGTAATGTACCGAATGCGACCGACACCGGAGCCACCCCCATATCCAGAGTTGCGCACCTGCAGTCGATACAGCCAGTCGTTCAACTCTCCAGTTCCTACGCGAGTGTTCCACTTGCGATACTGCTCCGCCGCCGCGTCAAGTACGGCGCGCACGTTTTGCCCAGTGGCGGCAGAAATGGGAACGACAGGGGCACCTGACAATCCGCTTGCCTCCGTCGTGATCAGCTTTTGTATTCCCCCTTCCGCTTCCTCGACGGCGCGCTTCTTCAGGCCATCCGCCTTGTTCAATGCTATCACAACGGCTCGGCCTTCCTTCTCCGCCAGACGAATAATGCTCGCCTCGACATCTGACAACGTGTGACTCATGACTTGCTGCGCGGTGCGATGGTGTCCCTGTCCATAGCCTTTTTTCACCTTCGCGGAACGCGCGTCGACGACGACGATCACGACGGACGCCATGTGAAACGCGCCCTTTGCTTGTCTCGCCGACATGGCGGCGATTTTCATCGTCGTCTGTTCTGCATTTCGTTCTTTTGACAACCACCCGCGTCGTTCGAGCGAATCCTTGATCCATCCCGCGGTGTCAGCGAGGTGCAGCTCAATACCCGTTTCTTCGTCGACGATCTTTCCCACGACTACGTCGCGTGTCAAGCCAGCCTCCGGTCCAGTCAAGCTTCTCTGTTGCTTCATGAGACGGTTCATGAGCGTGCTCTTGCCCACGTTCGGTATGCCGACAATTGCCACACTAATTCGTTCTTGCGCCGCCGCACCCTCCTGCTCCGAATTTCGTTCTTCGTTGTCGTCAACTTTTGATTTTTTTCGCCTGCGTCTCCCTCCAGCGCGTGCTATCACCATCTCCATCTGCGCCTCTTCGTCTCCGTCGTCGTCGTCGTCGCTTTTCAGCAGCGCGGGCACATTCTTCAGAAGTTCCGTGGCGAGGTCGATCATTCCTTCACCCGTCGCCGCGGATATGGCGACTGGGTCGCCGAGTCCGAGAGCGTGTGACTCCGCCACTGCGTCGGTGACGTGTTCCGGTATTTCGCCGAAGTTGTTGTTCTCGCACTTGTTCATGACGGGAATAATGGGCGTGTTTATCTTTACGTTCCTGCGCACCCACGACGCCGCCTCAGCGTCTTCTCCCGAAACGCCCGCTCTTGCGTCGAGCATGAACACGACGGCGTCACATGAAGCGAGCATGTCTTTGCATATTTCTCTCGTTCGCGCGAGCATGTGTCCTGACGGCGCCCACGGCTCGAGTCCGGCGGTATCCACGGCGGCGAACGTGATATCACCAATATCCGCGTGTCCGTACCTGATATCTCGCGTCGTATGTGACGTCGGCGTATTTCTGACAATCACCGCAGCTGGCGAGTTCACTCCCACGAGTCGGTTGAAGAGCATGGACTTGCCAACGTTCGGCTTCCCCAGTAGTGCGACAATGGCTGGTGTAGGGGGTGCCACACCAGGAATTGGCGCCGACGAGGATGATGCCGAAGAAGCACCATGAGAGCGAGCCAGGCGAGCACCATCACCAGGCTCATCTGGGTTTTCAACAGACTCCAACAAGTGTGGCGGTGACGAAGAAGAGGGTGATGGAATCTCAACCAGCGGGATGGAACGACGACCACGACGACGAAATGACACACCACCACCACCGCCATGCGAGCTACTCTTGAATGACGAAAAGGAACGAAGCATGAATGACCACACCACACCACGCACAGATATGGGTTGGACTGGGACTCTCTGGGAGAGCAAGCGCCAAGATGCGGCGGACATGGCTTGGAAAAATCAAATCGGAACAACGAATAACCCGTCGGCGGCGCCGTTCCTGTTTTCTCTCTTGAGTTTTCCTCGCTGGTCTGGGGATGCGGCGTTGGATGCATCCTCGCGTCGGGACTCTGCCGGGCCCATCCCTTCGTGTGTTGACTGGTTGCTTCCCGTGACGACGCGCTCGCGCTATTTAAACAGGTAGACCTATTGTTTTTGCGCGGTGTGTTGGACGTTCGTTGGCCCATCGCGCTCGGTCCATTGATTGTTCTTGTTGAGCTTGCCAATCGCGGGAAGACTGACGCTCGGCTGACCTAACCTTCCAGCATGTTTCACGTGGATTCCCGCTCACGCTGCTCGTATTGTGCGTGATGGGCGCACGGTGTACGTCATCCCGGCCATGCCGCACGTCGTGAAAAGGATTAGACGCACCTAAAGAGATTCGGTTAGCGTTCCCTGATACAGACCCTACTTCCATCTTGCTTAAGGAACACGCAAACAAGAACGGGTTGTCGGCGAGGTCGAAGCAAAGCATTGGGACGTCGGCATCAGTCCACTGCATGGCGGGAAATAAAAAAAAAAGTTTGAAAAAGTTTGAAAAAGTAAGATACTCTTCTTCACCAACAAGTGCCGCCGTCAGCGAGACGAGAGGAGGTGATACAGCTTTACCACCTGAAGACAGGGCACTTCGGTGTGCGCCAGACTCTGCAGCTGCGCGAAAGATCTTACATGCCCCGGAGGTTTCGGCAAAAGTAAAGGAGACTTAACGCGAACTGCTTGTTAAGGACCAAGAGCGGCGTCTCGGACAGCTAAGGGAGGAGTTTACCGATAGCCGGCAAGGAAACCCGCGCACGCCCTGGCGCGTGCGCGCGTCATCGGCTGACATCAGAACTTGCGTGAGCAAGGTGTCTATCTCTTTCATCTTGTCCCTGAGCTCCGCTACGCGTTGCTTCCACGCGCGCCGCTCCAGCTGAGGTACGCATATGCGTGCAAGATGATGGACAACGTAGCCGAAAATCTGCCGCTACTCGAGAGGATCGCGGACAACCAAGATTTCAAGCACGGAGTCACGGGCCCGCAAGATTTCTCCGGGACGAAATCCGCCTCCGGCGGGCCCCGCCGGCGCCGGCTTCCCTCCGTCCCCCCAGGTCGGTCGATCTTTTTCTCCGCCGGCTGGCGCAATCATTCTTGTTTTCTTTTGCAAATCAAGTGCGTCCGATCGATGGGAGCCTCCGGAGGCCATAACAAGACCTCCCTCCCTCCTAGCTAGCTCGTGAGTAAAAGGCCATATGGTTCGCAGTGTTCGCCGTGTTCGCGGCATTGGCCTTGGCCTTAGGTTTGGTTCGCGGTTGAAAACCTGTCTGCTTCTGGTGTATGTGTTTCTTGCTTCTTCTTCAAGGTGCTTTGTCGTGTTTGCGTCACTCACGCCGTTCTCCAAGTCGTCTGTGGGTGTTCGTCACTCCAGTGGTGGTGATAAGAACCCATGCCCCCTCCTCACATTCGGGCCGGCGTGTTTAAAACCTGTCCCGCAAGTTGAAACGCCTGATGGGAAGTGGTGCGTCACGCCAATTCAAGGCATACAACCCAAGCTGTTTGCCGCGGTGGCGCGCTTCGGCGAAGAAATGCAAGAGGGGACGGACATCAACGGCGGTGCCTTTGGCAAACACCTCGCAGCTCTGGGAGAGAACCAAAACATCCTGAAAAGCAAAAAAGACCTCGCACACTTTCTGCTACACAGACGCAACTTGCCAGCGATCGCTGTTTACGAAGCTCAACAAGGTTTAGCTGGCACGCTCAGGAGGGCGATCAGCAACAACGCGCTCCCTGCCGTTGACCTGCCACAGCTTATCGGGCCTGGGCGTACGTGCGCAGTTGTTGGAAGCTCTTCATCGTTGAAGAACGGTAACGCGGGCTCAGTGATTGACTTTCACGACGTGATTTTCCGATTCAACCGCGCACCCACGTATGGCTTCGAACGCGACGTTGGCTCGCGCACGTCGATTCGCATTCAAAATCCCGAACGATTTGGTTGGGGTGAAGGGCGCGGTGACGGCGACGATGGACAAGAGCTGTGCTTGGCGAAAGGAATGCTCAGCCTGACGCGAAGTGGGACACGCTGCAAGGTGGCTGCCCTGTCCCCGCAGTTCGTCACGTACTCGAGGCTGTTCTGGGCCATGGAGCCGGTGCCCAAGAATCTCGAAGCTAGCGTCCCGGCGCACAATGGCCTCCGCCGTCTTAAGTTCTCGACCGGCTTTCTGGGCGTCGTGCTTGCGCTTCACTTGTGTTCGAACGTCACGGTATTTGGCTTTTCCACCGGTGTCAGCAACAAAAAGCAAAAAGCGAGACAAGTGAAAGGCAAGAAGAAAATGGGCCACCAACCAAAGGGTAGCGGCCACTACTACAACAAGGCGTTGACGCGCGGAACGGTTCCCTACAAGGCGCGACACGCGTGGGACGTCGAGCGCGCGTGTTTGATGCGCCTCAATGATAATCTCGACGGTGTCAACGTCGTATAGTTGTGCAACTGTGATTACATTTGTATTTGTATGTACCACTTGTAGCTCTAGTGTTTGAACTGAATTTTACCACTGCGTGCGCGTGCGTGTGCTATAGGTGTGTGTGTTGCGCGTGCTGCGTGTGCTTCGTGCTGCCCCCAGGGTTAGGGTTATCGATTCGGGTTCCCGTTGGATTGTTCAATTTTTTTGATTCCGACCCTCGCAATCCGCGGAGATAGTGCTCACTTATGGCGCCGCCTCCGCCATCGCCGCCATCGCGCTGCTTGACGCGCTCAGCATGGCTTAACATGTACGGTCCTGTGGTGCTTCCAGTGGTTTTCCTCTTGTCTTTGGTTTATTCCTTTCTTTTGAACTCGCTGTGTCTTCTGGGGTCACTCCTGGTCTCTCTGGTTGGAGTGGGTTGGAGGAAATGCGTCAACTTCAGCTTCACATCTGCTTCTCGGCAAAACTCGCCACAAGTTGTAGGGTGGTGTGCCGCGCTTCACTACATCTGCCGAGTCAGGCACTGGAGACACGCGCCAGTCAGCGACTCGCTCGACTACGTGGCGCGATGGACGGTTGTGGACTTGCGCGCACCACCCAAGTGGTGGAGAAGAAGACGAGTGGGCACACTATCACACGAAGGCGCCGTCGCTTTCGTGAGAGGGGCTGTGCACGACAACGCGCGCGTTCTCCTGCTTTGCCAGCCAAAGGCGGCTGGGTATGCGCAAAATCCCATCGTCGTGTACTACCTGTTTGACGAAGATGATAGACTGGCCACGTGCATAGCGGAGGTTACCAACACGCCTTGGGGTGACGCGGTTCTCTTCCAGTTCGACCCAAACGGCGACGCCTTGCCGAACAAGCCACTGCACGTCTCGCCGTTCACTCCCATGCAAGCGAGCTGGACACTTCGCACGCGCATATCGCCGTCCAAACTATTCGTGCACGTGACCGTCGTCGAGCATGGCGCGAAATCGCCGCTGCTCACGGCGTGCCTCGAGGGCGACGTGGATGCCCAATTTCCCCAAGTGCCAAATGAGAGCCTACCGCATCTCGCGATGTTTGCTCGCTATGCGTACGCACCACAGCGTATCGCGTTGTGGATCTACGCTCACGCCGTGCACCTTGTGGTCCGCAAGAGCCTGCGTCCATTCGACGCACCGGCCATCGCACGCACTCTCACGTCTGTTGGTGGAACGCCATGCCCGCTGATGCCAAGAGCATCTTCACCGCATCTCGTGGCGAGCGTGATTTGCAAAGATAGTGAAGTAAAGGGACGGTCGAAAGAATCACTCGCTCGTCCCATGGCGTGGTCGGTGGCTAACAGCTATCCGTGGGATCATGCACATCGCTCTCAATGATACCGTAACTTACTGTATATTTTGTTGTTACATTTGTAAGAAAGACGATCATGCACTCACTCACTCACTGCCACTACTCTTCACAACAGCATCCTTTTCGCTTCTCCAAGCATCCCACAAGCGCCGATATTCACCACCTTCGCTATTCACCAGGTCTGCATGTGTTCCCGTCTCGACGACAATGCCGTCACGCAGCACAGCCACCTGATCACAGCGAGCCGCGGCATCAAGGCGATGTGCAATTACCAAGGTGGTTGGAGCAGTCGCAGATTCTCTTTCCTCAGCCGTGAATATGCGTCGCTCGGTGACGGCATCAAGGTGCGCCGTCGCCTCATCGAGCAGCAGAACCTTGGCCCTCTGCGCGAAGGCGCGAGCCAGCGCGATGCGCTGCCGCTCGCCACCACTCAGCTTTAGGCCACGTCCACCTACCACGGTGTTGTATCCATCGGGCAAGTGCATGATGCTGTCGTGCACTTGCGCACGGCGGCAAGCCTCCTCGATGCGTTCGCGTGTCGCATCGCCGGCGGGAAGGCCGTATGCGACGTTCGCAAAGACAGTGTCGTGGAAGAGTGCGCAGTCCTGTGGAACCATGGCAACGTAACGACGCAGGTCAGCCAAAGGCAAGTGCCGCACGTCGACGCCGTTCACCATCACGCTGCCGCACCATGGGTCATAGAGTCGAACGAGAAGTCTCGCCAAAGTAGACTTACCCGATCCTGATCCGCCAACGAGAGCACAGCTAGTTCCCGCGGGAATGCGAATGCTCGCACCGTTGAGTGTCGCAGCGCCGTTGTGCCAATCGCCAACGGTTGGATGATTCACCGCAGACGGCGACGGTATCGACGACGCGTTCACAAAAGGCTGCGATGAATACGCGAAGTGCACGTCATCAAACACAATCTCCGGCGGCTTGTGCATCATTTGCGTCACTGCCATTTCGCCGCTGGTATCACGGTCGTCGCAGTCGCGCACCGCGGGCTTTCGATCGAGCAGACTGAACATCTGGCTCATGTCCACAAAGCTCTGCCGCGTCTCACGGTAGATGGATCCCAAGAAGTTCAGCGGCAAGCTGAGCTGGAGTAAAAAACCCTGCACCATGGCGACATCGCCAACGGTGGCATCGCCAGACGCGACGCGCGATGCGCACAACGCCAGAGATGCACCGAGCGCGAGCGAGAACACTGCCGACTGGCCAAAATTGAGCAAACCTAACGACCACTGCGACTTGCGCACGTACTGCTCGTGCTTCGCCAGCGCCTTGTCGTAGCGCATGGTCTCCATGTCGGCGCTATTGCGCAGCTTAACTAACTCGTGCATGCTCAAAGAGTCGCTCACGAGCGCGCTCGCCTCTTGGTCGAATCTGTTCATCTCACGTCGAAACTTGGTTCGCCAAGACGTCACGGCAAACGTGAGCGCAGAGTACGCGCCCACGGATCCGAGAGCAAGTGCAGCGTACTCAAATCCAAGCCGCGACTGCAGCACGGCACATACGAGCGCAAGCTCGAATGTCGTGGGGATCACATTCACCGATGCGGATCCGAGAAGGAACGAAGCTCCGCGTACGCCGCGGTCGACGGTTCGCGTAATCGCGCCGGTGGGCTGCGCAACGTGAAAGCTGTGGTCAAGGGCGTGGAGGTGCGAGAAGACGGTGCGCGAGAGCGAACGGCTTGCGCGTGCCGTAACGGCGCCGAAGACCGTACTCCTTGCCTCGTTGCATGCGCTCGCGCCGAGTCGCGCTAGCGCGAAGAGACCCACCCAAGTTATGGCTGACGTCGCCGCGGCGTCGCCTGAGACTGCAAGCGCGTCGATGGCGTGCTTCATGAGCACGGGCATTTGCACGTTGAGGCACTTGTTTGCCATGGTGAGCCCGCACGCCGCCATCACGCGCGCGCGCGTCGCCCGTGCCTCCTGCTTTTCGGCTTCGTCCGCGTCGGGTGGCGGCACTGGCCATACGTGCGGGGCTAGGTGCTTGAGAACTGCTGCCGTACTTGGTTCTTCGTCTGATTCGTTCTTATTGCTGTTGCTGTTGCTGTTGCTGTCGTTGGTCTTTTCGTTTTCGTTCTCAGTCGTTGTTTTGTCTTCCGCGACTTTGGTCGCAGCAGCTTCATTCGGCACGGGCACAGCCGAGGATGCGTACGTCCTCATTCCATTACCGAATAATGTCGTCGCACTTCTATCCACGCCCTCCCTATTCAACACCGTCCCTCCCCATCCCCGGAAACATGCTTGATGATTCGCAATGAAGTAACCACAACGTTGATCACCAACCACGGATCCCAAACCAACCGAACCTGAGACACCCCGAGAACCCACAAGATCCTGAGAACAATCCTGCGAACAAACACTACTCAAGCATCTCAAAGAGCACTGAGATAGTGACTGCGCTGCAGAGAGTCCACCAATCAAACGCAATGTTGACGCACCACCACCGCCACCACACGCCATCATGGACGCCATAGATGATATTCGGAGAATGCGAGCCGGGAGGGACGGAGGGCAAAAAGGCTGGCTGGATCCCCTGAAACTCAAACTCAAACCCCCATTTCCACTTTGTTTTTCAATCCCCGAATAAATGCTTTTTAATTTAATCCCCGAATTCACTCCCCGAATCAATCCTCCTCCTCCTCGAAAAAACCCATGCTAAGCCCATGGGGGTTGCTTAACGTTCATTATTAGTACTTACGGGTGTGACATTTGGTACTTAACTGTTTTTTACTGTTTTTTGTAAAGTGATTTTCTTCTTTTTTGTATGCAAGTTTGTCACGTTACTGTACTACAGTACCATACATATGTAGTATGATAGGGTAGTAGGATCAAGGTCCAAGTTCCTTGTCTAGCTTCATCATGCGTTTGCGCAGCTGGTCGTACTCGAACTCCTCACCCGGGTGGTAGTCCAGCGCCCTAAATGTCATGTCAAGCAGACTGTGCAGCTTGATGTGAAGAGGCCGCGTCTTAGGCGTGCCGAATTTGCTGCTCTCACGTGAGACGAAAATGGGCTTGCCTTCCGGATCGAGCTGGTCAGGCGAATTGTCGCGCGTGAATTTCCAATCAAGAATGTTCTTAAAACCGTGCTTCTTCCACTCCAGCTCCGTAGGAAGCGTCATGAAGTCCGCCGTGCGACCGAGCGCGTCGAGGAAATCGACGAACGTCACCTTCACGTTGTGCTCGTACATTCCAACCTCGTCAGATGTCAGCATGCGGCACCACAGCCAGCAAAGACGCGCCTCGGTTAGCGTGAAGTCGGTCGTAACCAAACCCGCGTTCTCGAGAAAGAGACTCCAGCCCTCGAGGCGCATCAGCTTCGTGCGGACTGCGCCCGCTTGGGGAGGAAGGCGGTACCGCTGGTAGATCGCCTTTAGCGTTGGGAGGTGCTTCTTGTACAGAATGTCGTTCTCCTCAAAGTACAGGCGCTCTTTGCGGAATAGGTTGGAGTCGTAAACAGCCTCGTTGGACAGCGACGCGACGAGATGATCAGTCATGAGCTTGTCAAGTGCTACCGACAGGTCGGCGATGACGACGGGATCCTTCATGTACTTTGCGACAGATATGCGGATAAGGCACTCGAGAAACTCGAATCGCATGAGCTGTTTTTCGTTGTTCACCACGCGCGAGTTCTGCGGCATTTTCTTGTCCTCCTGAAAGTTCGAAGTGATGAAGATCGTGTCAAGGTCGCTCGTCTTGCAAAACAAAGACTCTGGATCCGCTATGCTCGCGCCGATGATGAATTCCGTGTATTCGTTCAACGAAGCCAGCAGCGGGTTGCCACTCTGGCAGCACGCATAGAAGTTGAAACATTTGATGTACTCGATCTTGTACTTCGCAAGCACCGATTTCACACTCGACATGATCTCGGGCGGCGCCTTGCCAGACTTCTTCCCCTCGGTCATCATCATCGAGCACACCTTTCGCTTGTTCGTCAGGTGCTCCCAGTCTTTCTCAAACATTTTCGCAATGAGAGCTTCGCTATCGTAGTACGCGCGACTCTCGCACTCCTTGCGGCGAGGCGCGAAAACCGATGCGTTGATGTTCCACGGAGGACGCACCTCCTTCTCAACCTTGCCTGTTCGCTCAAGTTCGACAGGCTCGGTGGTGATCTTCATTCGCAGCGGCTGGCATGCCAGGCGGTCATTTGCCATCGTATCGATCGGGGGTTGGCGATCCGAGTTGGCAAGTTCTTCCTCCGGCATCACATCCGGGTAGTCGCGGCATGTGCGCGGGATCGGGAAGTAGGGAGATGGAAGCGAGCTCGCGTCTGGCATTTGAATTTTCTCGAGACCATGCGGAATTGGAAGCCGTGCCTGCATTGCAAGGTGGAGATCCACCGGGCGCATCGGACCGGCGGGTAGGAAAACCTCCACCTCGTCAGCCACATCGCCACGCGAGTAGAAGTAGTGACTCATCTTCCCATTTGGCATCATGTAGCATGGGAAGTGCGTGCGCCCAATTTTCGAACCACGCACATGCTCGAACATTGTCAATTTCGGCCTCTTGAGCGGATCATCCATCCTCGCGAACATCTTCGGCGTTGGTCTGGTGGGATCGCGCGCAAATCCGATGGCATTTCGGGGTCTGCTTGGCGTGAGGATCACCTGAAGAGAGCGCTTCTCTTTAGGAATCCACTCGTGTCGAATTTCCTCAGGCATGGCGTCGTCAAGCCTTTGCTTCTCTAAATCAACCTCCACGGCAAAATCGTCGTCATCCACCGCCTCCTCCTCGAGAGGATCGGCATTGGGGCCGAAACCATCCGGCCCCGCCGCGGCTGCGCGCCTTGCCTTCTCCTCCTCCGCCGCTGCCGCCGCCGCCGCCTTCTCCTCCTCGGCGGCAGCCTCAAGCACCGGCAGTCGCAGCTTCGGAACGACCGTCTTGATGTACATGTCTCGCAGGCTTTCCGCGCTATCGCTGCGCGGCAGTTTTTCGTTTGCTGGCGGAAGCAGCACTGTCAGCGGCACATCATCGCGTTTGAAGCCATCTCTTGATACCGGGCGATCCTTGACAACACTTTGTACCGATTCAGGGCGCTCGAGGTGACCTCCACCGACCGCCGGACCGTCGTTGCCACGGAGCAACGCAAGCTCCTGTGCGGCAAGGGCGAGATCGACGGTTGCCTTCTCCGGACGACGCACATTCAGCAGCTTCTTGGCAACTCGTGGCATTGGTTCTTGAGGCTCGACAGGCTGGCGATATTCCTCCAGGGGGGGATTCCATCTCTCCTTGCCTTTCCGCGCAGTCTCCGCAGCAGGTTCGCGGTAGATGTTCCGGAGGGGTTTCTTCAGCGCCTTGTGCACAGAAGGGATCGGTGCACGGTCTTCACCAGCCAACATGCGTTCCAATCGTTTTGCACGTCCCTTCGTCTTCTCCTCACTTTGTCGTTTTGTCTGACGCCCAGATAGGAAATCGGAAACGAAAGAACCCGATTGTCGCACGGAGAGTCTGCTGCTCGACCCGCCATGGGACATTGAAGATTGACGAACAAAATCTGCCGTGGTCCGCCGCGGCGTTGTCAAACTCTCCAGGTTCTTAGAAGACTTCGAATCCTTGCTCTGTTGACCCTCGACAGGCGCGAACATTGTGTCGACAAGTTTGCGGAGCATTCCCAGGTGCTTCTGCATCTCCTCGGCTGTCTGTTCCACGCGCTTCACATTAATTCTCTTGACTTCATCATCCGCATCTTCGTCGAATTCTGACATCTGATTCTGAAACTGTTCCACCGTCTCCCTCAAGGCCCCCTCATCATCTTCAATCAATTGCTCTTGTTGGTCTTGCCCTGATGCATTTGGGACACCAACAGGCCCTTCGGCCAAGTGTGGCGGTGCGGCGGCAAGCGAGTCTTCGCCTGTGATGTGCCTGGAGTGGCTTGGAAGAGCCTTTATTTCAATGTTTCCGTTCACGAACGTTGCGTCGATCCAGTCGAGGAATTCTATCTTCTTCTGATCGACAAGAGAAGGTCTCTTATATTCGTGTTTGGAAGACACTGTCGACGCCTCAGCCTGCAGCGGGCCTCTCTCTGAGCCAGACGCGGTGGTATCTGAGTTTTCAGACATCGACGAAGGTGGTCGCGTCTCGTTCGCGCGGAAGAAGTCGGCTTTGGGATAAGACACACCCGCAATCATCGGCGAGTTTTCACCTCTTGCAACCGGAAGGCCAAGGCGTTTCTTCGTTTTGTCGAGGGCAAGGAGGGCATGTCCCTTGTAGTGCGAACGGTCGCTGAGCGCCGCGGCATTGCCGGCTAAGAAGAAGCGAGTCTGAGCATCGTTAGCATCGAGAATCTCCTGGCTCTGCTTTGCAAGCAGCGACCATACACCTCGTAGCTCCATTTTGTAAAATCGCGTACGATTCTGCGGATGTGTCGATAAGTTTCTGATAATGTAGCTTGTGTGCACGGCGTGGTTTTCGTATCCAAGATGCGAGAATGCTGCATGTGCGATAAGAAGTATGTGCAAGCCCATCTTGGCGATTGGCACCTGATTGTCTTTTTGCGTTGTGCAGTTGCGAAGGCCTATGAGCGCAAGATCACACATTTCGGTGTGCAACCTCAACGTTTCCGCCTCTTTCTTTTGCCTCGATCGAAGCGTCCGGCCCGATACCACGTGATTCACACGCGCCTCGAGCAAATCCAGCAACGCTCTAAAGTGCCGCCGCAGCAATGCTAGTGTGCACTCCGCACCCGCGTTCGGAACGAATCGGAGCTGAGCGGCGCGTGTGCATGCTGCAGCCTCCTTCGCCTGAGGCAGCTGAAGGTTGCAAGGCCTATACAGAAGATAATCAAGGCTTAGCATTCCAACACGAGCAAGCTCATCGCCCTGGTCACGGATCAGATTGATGAGAGAATCCTCGAGTTCAGATGTGCTGCCGTTGGGGAAGAACTCCGTCACGTTAAAGATCTGAGATGCTAGGTACATCGTCAGCCACACAGCATCTCTGCGCACGTCGACTCTCTGCCACGTGTCGTCGATGACGTCCATAAGAGCGGGAAGAATTCCATTATCGAGAAGATCTCGCTGAATGCGACCGTCGCGTATGCACAAAGACCAGCAAAGGCGGATGACAAGCAGGCGGCATCGCCAGTAGCCGTCGCCTGTTGTAGTATGGCTGTGGCGTGGGAGCGAAAGAATGTGCACGAGGGTTTGCACGATGCGAATGCTCACCGTGGGGATACGCGATAGATTGACCGGGGTTCTAGATGGCACTGAAAACCAGCTTTGAAATTTCGCCTCGGGCGGTGCAGCCATTTCGTAAACTTCCTCTGGCATTGGAATATGATCATATTCCGGCTCATCGACCAGTCCAAGCCACAACGACGATATCCAGAACTCGAAAGCCTTGATTGCATCAGCCACTTCCGGAGCTGGATCCTCTCCCGGATCGTCCTGACGATCTGCCTCTAATGCCGACATCCATTTCAGGGCATACGCCTCGAGCATGATCAGCAGACGGGGAGTTGCAAGAGGTTTCTCCTCATCCTCGGGAATTAGCATCTTGAGGCGATTCTCTCTCACTCGAAGGAGCACCCAAGTGCCGGCGATGAAGCAGAGTGCTGGTCTGAGGTTCCACGCTCGCGTGACCATTTGCATGTATCCGAAAATTTCCTCCTTGGTACGACAGTGATTCACCTCATCCACCTGCCCCGCCGTGCACATGTACATGAGTGCTATGCTTGCCGCGAGATCGATGTTGTCGTCATGAGCCTCATGAGCCGTACCAGACTCCTCTGCCATGCACGTGCCTATGATTTCCAGGAACATGTTCTCCTCTATCAGCATCATCCTGTATGGGCCTACAAGGCAATCATCGTACATGGCACCGAAATTGTGAGCGCTAATGTTTGCGAGCGAAGTGAGCATACACGCTTTCATTCTTTTCAGACCACTTTCCCCTTCCGGCGGGTTGGGAAGATGGAACAGTATCTTGGTGAGATTGATCATTGCGCTCGTGTTGACGTCGTCGATGTCCGGCACCTCCAATCCTTTCGTTTGAAAGATTTCTCGCAATGCGGGAGCATTTGGATTGCCTACGACTTTCATCAACCTTTTCAGCACCGATTGCTCGCTGCACAGGAGTGCAAGTGAGCCAGTGAGGCAGTATAGAATTGTCTCCACGGGGCAGTAGTAGATCAAAACGATGCACTGCTCCAAGAGAAGAAGCTGCCTCTTTAAGTCCTCGACCGTGATGAGATAGTGAAACGAGTTCGACTTGCTCGCTTCAATCATACCGCCAATGCCCGTCCAGTAGATGACGGCGGATGACATTGCCCACTGCAGCGCAAGTCGCGCCTCGTCGTCGTCATTAAGGTCGATTGGTCTCTTTGAGAGAATTCCACGAACATGCACGGACGTGTCATGGCCGTAGCCGCACAGGTCCAGCGACTCGGACATTTCCTGAAATGCGTCGAGAATGTCTGCAGACGACTCTCGCATCAATTTCAGGCCCGTTAGGTTGATCTTTGCACCCTTCACACCCTCATCGGTGTGCACTGTCGCTAGAGCCTTGGGATTTGCCGCAAAGACACTCATCGCCTGCGTGTAGAGGTACTTTTGCGTGACGGGCGTATCGTCCTCTCCCATCAGTCCAAGCAGCTTGTCAGCACCCCCCGTTCGCATGAACTGGGTGCGTACATCCGTATCTCTCATAAGCATGCTGACGAGGTTCTCCGTTGAGCGCAGGCGTCGATCATCGTAATACCACCCACGGCTGTCCGCCAAGGTCCGCCCATACTCGAGCGGCACGGCAAACATAGGACAGAAGCACAGGTGATCTGTCGGCACCTTCTGTAAGCTCCTGAGCAGAAGTTCGAACGTCGGATCGTCGCGAAGGTAGTCCATGCGTGCAGCCTTATCGAGCAGGAGAAGTCCCAACGCCCCAACGGACGCGTGCATGAGACGCCAGCGTGCTTCAGAGCTCAGCAAAGAGTAGTGCTGCTTTCGCTCCAGGATGCCCAACTTGATTCCCGAGATGCCGAGCGATTTGTCCACCTCCTCCTCGTCTTTTGGGAACCCCATCAATGCCCTCTCCGCCTCCTCCCTCTCGCGTTCGAGCCTCTCCGCCTCCTCCTTCTCGCGCCGCACCTTCTCCTCCTCTTCCCTGTCGTGATCCGAAACCATGCCAGCCAGGGAGACAGATACGGGAGCGGCGCTCGCTTTCCTGACGTCCGCGACGAGATCCTGGACTTCGCCCGATTTGGACGTGTAAACCCTGCGCAGCTTAATGGCTGTTCTCGCCGCCTGTGCCAAGGATGACTTCTTCTGCTGGTTTATGACGTGCAGCTCCGCCTTCCTCACCTGCCTTCGGTCCTCCTTGGCGCACATCTCCATCACTTCGTCGATGTTGTGAGGCTCCGTCTCCGGCACCTGCATGATCAGCCGCAAGTTGGCGAGCGTGAGCTTCACCGCCCCTCCGGCGGTGAACTTCTTGCGCAGAAGCTTGGTGACGGACGAACTCCAGAGCGTGCACATGGCTAAGGCGCGCACGCGGAGAGAATCGCTCGCCGAGCCTTCCAGCACGCACTCGGCGAAGTCGTCTTTGCTCAGCAGCCACGGGTGATTCGACTTTCGCGACGCGAATTCCCACAGCTGATGCATGCCCTCCACCGCGAGGTCGTCTCCATCAGGCTTGCTCGTGTCGAGCGGCAGCCGGCACTTCATGATTGCCTTGTTGAGGAGGACGTCGTTGATGTTCGCGAGGTCCCACGGCTGGTCGCGTATCGCGTCCCTCCAGTGCGCTTCGGTGGGCAGCGCAATGCGCGAGATGTCGAAGCGAGAATAGTCGACGAGCGAGCCAGGTGGCACCGTGTTCTCGGGCATGCGTTCTTGCTTTGGCGGAGGAGCGTCTACCGCGTCGTTTTCTGCCCCTTCTTCGGCAGCCGCAGCCTCCGCCTCGGCGGCTGCCGCCTCCTCCGCTTCCCTTGCCGCCTTCGCCGCCTTGGCCCGATCCGCGGCAGTGACTTCCTTCGGCGGGTTCTGCGCTTCCGCCTCCGCCAACTTACGCTCCTCTTCCTCTCTCTTTTCCCGCTGAAGTTTTTCCGCCATGGCCAAGCGTCTTGCGATTTTTTTGTCGTAGAATGGGTGGTCCAAAAAGAGGTTGAGCTTTTGTCCGCTGTACACTCCGGTGGTGAATACGTACGGCTTGCCGTCGACCATCTGTTCGTACGAGCTTTTTGAGTACTGCAGCGTCCACGTGTGTATGTCAATTCCGTAGTGTCGTGCGACAGCCTCGACGGTAACGTTGAGTGAGTCTGAGCCGATGACGTTTGTGATGTCCGCGCGCACCTGTCCTCCGAGGAAGACGGCAAGTTTCCCTCTCGCGCGGTCGAGCGCGCGCCGCCTCGCCGCCTTGCGTTTGATTAAGAAGTCGGTTCCACTCGACTCTTCCGGTGCGTCCGACATATCGAAGTTCACGTGAAACTCCGTCATAGATTTTGGCACGACTCCTTCTTCCCCTTCGGCAGGATGAGAGTGTGTGATTTTGTCCACGTCGTCTTCCGAGAACTTCGATGACGGAAGAGCATCGAGGGAACCCGCCGCAGGACTGAGGCCAGCAGTGGAAGAGGCAACACCGGCTTCGGCCGTCAAGTCAAGTTCTGCTCCTCCTGCGCCT
This sequence comes from Pycnococcus provasolii, assembly GCA_938743325.2. Taxonomy (NCBI): domain Eukaryota; kingdom Viridiplantae; phylum Chlorophyta; class Pseudoscourfieldiophyceae; order Pseudoscourfieldiales; family Pycnococcaceae; genus Pycnococcus; species Pycnococcus provasolii. The sequence continues at coordinate 515,290 of OW568890.1, forward strand.
GCGCCCTCCTCCGCGAGCAAGGCGTCACCGTCAGCGACGTCAACGTCCATGGCTGGCGTCAACACCTAGGGAGAAATAAATGTATGGACCCTGTAAAGTTTACCCAGAAGGGCGTGTTACAGTACAGTCAAGAAGAATACGAAGAAAAAGTCAAAGCCACCCCACCGGAAGGCGGAAGATTGACCCACCTGGACCTGGAGGGGAGGGGCCGCAAAGAAACATTCGCAGAGCAACATCAGGGCCAGGGAATAGGGATTGGCAACCTTTAAGGGGGAAACACAAAGGCCTATTCTTTTCTTTCTGACGTAAAGTTTACTGTATAATTGGCGGGTAAGGTTACCCTAGGGGAACGTTTGTTTAAGGACCGACCCTTGGGATTTCCCTTGGGACTTGCCTTTGGGACTTGCCGGCCCATAGGTTGTCAGGTTTCCGCCACGGGTACGGGGAACCAACCCGTTGTCCCGTTGGGGGGAGCAACCTACCTTAGGGGCCTCCTTCCTCCTCAACGTTAAAGTATTTACAGTAGTGGTCAACGCGAAGAAGGCTAAGGATCGGGAGCAGAACCAAAGAGGCGCCCTTCTGAATTTTTAGTTTTTATTTTGCTCGTGAAAAAGAGAGGCGGTAACAAGCAAAAATTTTAATTTTAGCAATATTGCGGGAGTTTAGGTCGAGAGCACTCACTTCGACCTAAACACGCATTGAAATAGTTTTTATTCTACCTACGGCTTTCGGTGGGGCGGACCCCCATTTTTAGTTTTACCGCCTCTTTGGTTCTGCTCCCGATCCTTATGCTCTTCGGAGCTCCCCCTTGTCACTTGTCACTTGTCACTTGTATAAGCTGTACACTGTAAAGGTGTATTCCAGCTTACATAAAAGTAAAACATTCTGGAAGTCACGAGCAAACTGCCTTGTTGATCAACGAGACCCTTCCAAGAATCCCTTCCAGGACGGGGATTCATAGTCAGGCACATCATATCTTGCAAGACCTTTTTTTGAGGCTTGAGGCTTGAGGCTACGGTTAGGGTTAGGGTTAACCTTAGGGTTACAGTACGGGCTTTCTCGTCCTCCTCTCCTCCTCTATGGCGCCTCGGGGTTGCGCTCCAGAGAAAGAAAGAAGTGTGGGCGGAACGGATGGACGGACCTTTTTGAACATGAATGAGCCACAGGTCTTTGTTTCAATTTATATGCGTATTGCGTTGACGAAATAAAACAAACACCTTCTTGACCTATTACTATTCTTGAAGTTGACAATTTTTTTTTTTTCTCGTTTTTCGTTGTTCATTCATGAAACTTCGGTGTCCATGGATAATAGCGGGAAAGCCTTAAGCCGACTTCCCTGCGATGGATACCAAGTTTATGCAGTACCTGTTGCCCGCGCGATCAGGCAAGTTGTGGCCCAAGTGACTTCCCGCCAAACTCACCGTCTCGCCGTCGCCAAGCACACGCACGTCCTCCCACACCGTCTCCTGGTCACGAAAACTCGGCCAACCGTGGCTCTGGCTCTCACGGATGAACTCGTCCATCGTACGTCCGACGGGCGCGCGGAAGAGAGGCTTGCCTGTGACGGAGTCGTAGAACGTGATGGGACCTTCCTTCTCAAAGTCGTAGCTTTTGAGGTACTTCACGAACTCCGTCGTTTCCCAGTACCCCGCACGTTCGGCCCAGTGCCTGTTGAAGGAGACGATGCGGTCAGCGGTGGAACGGTCGACGTTCCACCTCAAGTCCGCCTGCACGGGCGCCTCCGTGGTTCCGTGCGTCTTTTGCGCCATGATCGACTCTTCCCCTCTCACGAGCGGCGAGTCACTTCCCGACGCAGACGCACCCATCGCACGTACGGATCCGAGCGAAATCGACGACGCGACGACAACGAAGCCGGACGCCAGCAGTCCCGCACGACGGCGCGAGAAGAACCGCGACCGACCCCCCGACGACGACGACGAAGAAAAGAGACGAGACGAGCGCGACGAGGACCAGGACGAAGAAAAGAAACGAGACGAGCGAGAGCTAGTAACAACCCTGCTGCTGCTGCCGCCGAACATCGTTTGGGGTACGTTTGAGAATGACGTCGCGCAGCAGCGCCCCCGGGGGGGGGGGGGGGGGGGGGGAGGGGAGGGGGAGATTTCCCGATTTTCCCGATTTTGTGGCCGGATTTCCATCAACTGGTCAGCAAAGCAAAGCAGGCTTCGTTCCGGCCTTATTGGATAGTTCAGTTCCCTGGCAGGGTTAGGGTTAGGGTTAGGGTTAGGGTTAGGGGGGATTATTGATCTGCCGTTGATGAACCAATTTGTGGTTGGTTGTGACCAATTCCCCTTGACTTGGGTTATTAGGAAGGGTTACGGCTTGCGGCTTGTGCATGTGCGGTTTCGTTTGAAAATCTCTAGGCCGCACGCACCTCTGGACACTTGGTTACCTGTTTCTTTTCTAGCAATTATTCTGAAATTTGGCAATGGTTGCCTTGCTCTTTCGCTGCGAGCTCGTCTTGGCGTTTCATTGAATTGAATCAGCGGCGATGTCAGTAAGGAGATTCCGTGATTAGGAGAACGATAGTGCCGTCCAGGCAGAGCCAAATGAGTGGGAAGGAAATTCCGTACATGTATGTCGTGCGCGTCGTCTCCGTCGGGCAAGGTAAGGTGTCCCTAGAGGTGGTTTTCACAAAGGTGATTCCACTAATCCACTTGCGCATGGATGGCCCTTGCCTCGTTGAGAAGTGAGAATGAAGGAGGTACAAAAGGGATCCATGGATGAATTACATACTTTCAAGTGGCGGCCCACAATTATGTAGATACGTCTAGTCTACGTGCCAATCGCATCCAAATTCCAACGCCAGTTCTCCGAAGTGCCATGCGCGATCGGGTCATCCAGCGTCGCATTCTCGCCCACGCGCCACTCCAACGTCTCTGCAATTGCCGGGGCGGGTGGAATGTGAGCGACATGCGGCACAATGTCGCCATCATCGACGAATGGCTCGAAGGGTGGCGACGGCGGAACGCGCGGTGAAGGAGGCGTCGCCGGCGATTCCGGCGGAGTCGACGGCGGAGGGCTGTTTAGCTCGTCCAACTCAAGCATGCGTTCACCGTCGCCGTCTGCGGCGTACGTGACGACTTTCTCACTGGTATACTTCTTATCAACAAAGTCGTGCTTGTACTTCCCCGTCGTTCGATACTTGCACGCTGCAATCTGCTCAACTGTTCCACGGCATCGATACGCAGGAGGCCAAGGGGGAGGAGGGTGGTGCCCGCGTTCGCTGTGCCACTCCAAATCCTCCTCTCGACGCTTGCGCTGCACGTGCAAAGGCGGCTGCGGCGGCCACCATTTCGGAGGCGGTGGCGGAGTTGGCGGTCGCGGCAAGGGCGGTGGACTTGGCGGTGGCGGGAACGGAGGAATGCCCGTGACTCGCACGGCAACGGCTGCCGATGCACGCTCGAAGCTCGTTTGGTTCAGGTGCGCAGCAATCGTCTCGGACGTATCGCCGTAAAACTCCGGTGGCACCCACGGTGCCCATGGAGGCGGCGAGTACGGAAGGGGCGGCTGTGACGGCGGCGGCGACGGCGGGGCTGGGGGAGGCAGGTCAGCTCGCGGATGCACGCCCTCTCTCGCACGCAGAACCTTGTTCGACTTTGGCCCCGGGCGCGGCGGAAACTGTGGGTGCGGCGGCGGATCCGGTGGATACGGCGGGAACGTCGCATTTGCATCGAATATGTCCGCAGGGAGTGGTGGATAATTAGGCGGCGGCGGTGGCGGCGATGGTGGTAGCGGTGGTGGCGGTGGCGGCGGTGGTGGGCTCGGCTCTCCAGGCCACCTTGGCGCGTTGGGTGCTCGCGGGTATGCCGGTGGCCTGAGCGGCTGACTGGGTGCAGGCGGCGTCGGCGGTGGCGGCGACGGCGGCGTCGGCGGTGGTGACCCTTTCCATCGCATGTCTCTGAGTTCGTGCGGCACGGTGCGAGGCACGCGCACGTACTTTGCCCGCACGCGTTCTCCGTTGACGGCGCGCAGTCCTTGCGTATCGTAGCTGGGCGGCGGCGGACTCGGCTTGCCCCTCCTTCTCTCCGCCTCTCTCGCGAAGTAGACGCGCGCCTTTTTCCCGTGCAACTTAAGCGGCGGCGGCTGTGGCGGCGTGAGGTCAGCCGCGTGTTTGACGAGCGGCAGAGGCGGGTTTCCCATGGGCGGTGGTGGGCTGTGCTTGAATCCGAACCGCGGTTGCAGCGTTTGCGTGATTGACGGGACGCCGCCTCCCGAGGCCGACGTGGAAGGAAAGAGCAGAGACGCGCGTGAGGTGGCGCCATAGAGTTGTTGTCTTTGTAGCAGGACAAACACCAAGAAGGCGAGTAAAACGAGGAGAACCCAGCGCAGACTGCTGTGAGACGTGGACACGGACATGTTCCCGGATCCAAAAACAGGGGGAGTGTGCTGGTGTGCGTCCGCGGCCTCGTTGTGCAAGGCTCTGGTCTCAGGGGGGGACTTGGACTGGGGATCCGTTCTTAAGCGTAAACAATTCCCTTAGAAGGGAACTCCTTGTTTTGGGGGAGTATTTTGGGGGTTCCTCTTTCGACCTGCATGGATCAAGGTTAGTCTAAGGTGTGTGTGTAAGTGACATCACGTTCTCGGTTCTTTCACGTTGTGGTTTGTGAGTCTTGTGTGTGCTCTTCCCAGACTATCGTAGACTAGGTTGGTATGTATGTGGGCCTGTGCTTTCCTTGTATGGCGTATAGCTGTTACTGTAGGTGTGTACATACAGCTGGTACGGTACCAGTTAATAGGAAAGTGGTCGAAAGAAGCTTGAATGTTCCTTGATTACACAGCTGGTTTGCATGATAATGACTTGTTGACTTGCGTCACGCAAACATTGAGCGAATCTCGTGAAGAAACGTTTTAAGCCTGGATCGTGCCTAGCACGTCCCTTTCAGGAATGACGTTGTACTCCGTTCCGTCGGGCATGTTCATCTTCTCACCCGCCCACTTGAAGAACACAACCTTCTGCCCCGGCTTCAACTTCACGTCGACGTGCTCGCCATCCTCCTCCTTTCCAGGACCGCACGTCACCACCTCGGCAATCGTCGGCTTCTCCTTGGCACTGCTCGGAAGAAGCACGCCTCCTGCGGTGGCGTCAGCCGCCTCCTCGACGCGAAGCAGCACGCGGTCCTGGCACGGCTTCATCTGCGGCACGTCCTCGATGCGCGCGGCAGCTGTGGGCATGATTCCAATCACATCACATTCGCGCAGCATGCAGTACTCGGTTCCCGCGACTTTGACGTCCGTCGCTCCGATTCCAAACTTGCTGTACAGCACGGTATCCCCCTTTTTGAGTCCCTTGACATCCGGCCCAACGTCGGCGATATCCCCTGACGTCGGTTTGCGCTGCGCCGCGTCTGGGAGCAGCACGCCCCCTTGCGTTTCTTTCTCCGAGTCTGCCGTTTTCACGAGCACCATGTCTTTGAGCGGACGAAGTGTCGTGAATGACGACGGCAGCTCCATGGGTTTCGCCATCGCGCGAGTCGAACAAAACCGGCCTCGAGGAGGAGCCTGAGACCTCCCAGCATACCCGCGAAGGCGAAGACTACCAAGGCTGAGCATAGTGTGCTGTGCTGTGCTGTGCTGTGAGGTATGGCGGCGCAGTAGGGCGGATGAGAGTTATTTATTTCTTGGGAGAAATACAGTACGCCCCGAGCCAGAAAATCGAAATTGCAGTACGCCCCGTTTTCGTCCTAGTTCGCCCCGGAAAGAAATCCTAATTACAGTACGCCCCGGTCTGAAATTCTAACCCTAACCCTAACCCCAACCCACTGTATTCTGTCGTTGTCCGGTTGTTGCCACTTCGGAAGGAACTCCTTATCCTCACCGTATCTCTCATTCTTCTCCAGATTCTTCTTGGGGCATCATGAACTCCTCCTCTTCATTCTCGTCGTCCTCATCTCCTCCAAGTGTGGGCCTCGTGGGCCTTGCACAACCACTTGCCGTGGCAAAGTCTGAAAGATGTTTTGAAGGCACAGCCCTTTACAGGGCAAAGTGCGCGAACAAAATCAGCACTTTTTTGGCCTTTTCCATTAGGTCCGTCAGAGAAAGACAAAGCTTTCTTGTCTCTCTCTGCACACGCCTTAATGTTCGCAAGTACTGCACTGCGGTGCGGATAAGTTGTTGACCCAGCCACAAAGGTAACGTGCTCCGCCTCGCTGACTCTCATTGGCTTCAAAGGGCTTTCCATTTTCAAAATCTCAGCAGCCTCCTCCCGCCGCCTTTGCTGAAGCTCCTTCTTCACCTTCTTCTTTTCCGGAGTTGAAATTGGGGATACTTGAGCTGGACGTCCACGTCGCCTTTGTGTACTAGCATCCTCAGGATCATGCGCACCGTCTGCCGGAGGATCATGCGCACCGTCTGCCGGAGGTTCAAGCGCACCGTCTGCCGGAGGATCATGTGCATCGTCTGCCGGAGGTTCAAGCGATTCCGCTGCCGGAGGATCATGTGCATCGTCTGCCGGAGGTTCAAGCGCTTCCTTTGCAAGATCACCCCGCGTTTGAACTCCTCCACGTGCACGGCGCGTAGAGTGTGCCCGAGTCCTTGAAGCATCGTATTCTCCAACGCCACGACTTGAACCAGCTTGCGCGGTAAACAACGCGCGACTTGCAGCCGCAGATCGTCGTGTAGCTCCTCGCGATGTTGATGTCTGTGTGTTGTTCTCACGATTAAGTTGCAGCAATGTTGCTGCGACGTTCCCACTTGGACTAGCTAGTACGGCACGCTGCCTGGGTGCCATGGGCTCGAAATGTTTTGGCGCGAGAAATGGACAAAAAGGTCCAAAAAACCGGACAACGACAGAATACAGTGGGTTGGGGTTAGGGTTAGGGTTAGAATTTCAGACCGGGGCGTACTGTAATTAGGATTTCTTTCCGGGGCGAACTAGGACGAAAACGGGGCGTACTGCAATTTCGATTTTCTGGCTCGGGGCGTACTGTATTTCTCCCTTATTTCTTCCGTCGGCGCCGCAGAGGGGACCCAGAAAAAAGGGAAGGGAGGGGCTTCTTCCTTCTGGATAAGACGAGAACACGAGCTCGCGGGAGGAGGACAAAGTTCGGGGTTCATTTTTTATGTATCCTTGTTAGGGGTTTGGATGTTTTGTTTTCCTCTCCCTGGCGTTGGACTTCAGCTTTGGACATACCATTTGGACGTGAAGTCCTGAACATTGGAGCACGTGCATCCTTTGGATACACTGGTGACTGAGGAACGGTGGGATATTATCGGTCATAAGTTACGGTAGGAATGCATAACTAGACTGTTTTTTTATGCCTTGGACCTGATCGGTGGTGCGACTTGCCATCCGGCCTTCAGGCGTCTCAGGAATCAGGATGACCACAGGGAGACAACATCTTTTATGAGCGCGCTGGCGACTGGCGCTTCACGAGCTGAAAAGGCTCACTGAAAAGGCTCAACAAGCGCGTGATCATGACCAGACACCGACGCTGGTGAGCACCGGTGAGCCTGAAAATGAAACCACAGCGGCGATGGGTGGAGAACGTTTCCCGCCTGCGACTTTATCCGGCGTGATCCAGAAAAACCACGAAAAAATGCACTTTTCCAGTTTACCGCATCCTGCCAAAAGGCCCTGCAACCGCAACCAGGGTAACAGAGGGCAACAAGCCTTTCCCTCCCATACATAGATGAGCTAGGCCTTCCTACATATTGTGCTTTGGATGCGCTTTCACAACCTTAGGCTCTGTTGCATGAGACAAAGGCCACTGGTGACTGGTGGGGGGCGGAGTCTCCCACTGGAAAGGCCACTCACTCACTCTGGCGCCATCCATCCAACACAAGTGAGGCTCGGCCCATCTCTCCCTCCATCCAGAGCACTCTTGCAAGGCCACTTGTTTAAGGTTTGTTTTGTGCGTGGTGACCAGTCTTAAGGTTTGTGGCCGCCGTGTTCGTGTTGTGCCTCCTCACAGCACAGGTGTAAGTAAACGTGTGTTTGTGTGGCTTGTTTGTGTGTGTGTTTGCCTTTGTGAATTGGCCTTCACGCTTTGTTTTAACTATTAGTGCTTCCTTGTGGATAGGGTGCGAGACCTGTAGGGTAGGAGCAGGTTATCGAGTACAGTGATGGCAACTTGCAGCTTGCAAAACACGACTTCGACTTCTCCTCACTTGTGTGGCGAGCACTCACAGACGAAAGCGGAGCAATACCAGTGTGGCGACATCACGCTGCTTCTGGGAGGGGCGGCGCGCATGCGGCTGAAACCCAAGGGAACCGACTATCGAGAAAACCGCACGTCACTCATCGCATGGGTGCAGTACCACGCCAACGCCATGCAACTGCAGCGCTCGACAGCATACGCGGCGGTCTTCCTCTTGGATAGGCTCGCGGCCGCCACGGACGTCGCGAACAGCGTCTGCCGCCTGGCCGCGGCGACGTGCCTATGGATCTCAGGTATGTTTCAGATGTGCAGGGTTTATTTTGATGGATGCGCGCCTGAAAAGTACCAAAGACAATACACTCACGAAACATACACACACACACACACACAAATAAACACCCGCTCTCACCATCTCCAGTGAAATACGACGACCCTGACGCGGACCTTACAAGCGAACAGCTGTACCACATGTGCGAAGGCCTCTACCCCGTCAAGTACTTCCAGAAGATGGAGCGGTGCGTGCTGAACAAGCTCAGGTGGAGCGTTGCGAGTGCCTCGGCGTACCACTTCCTGTACTACTTCATGCAAGAGTCGAAGCCAAAGATGGCGTGGGGGATGGCGGACGCGAACACGCCAACACTTTCCTTGCATATGGCAAAAGTGCTTGACGAGTGCGTCAAAGACGCGTGGTTCCTGCAGCACTCGCCCGTCACGCTCGCATCTTCGCTTTTGTACTGCCAGAGAGTAGTGTGGGACGGCGGAATGGTCAAGCTCACGGGCCACACCGTCGAGCAAATGCAGGACTGTGTGGACCGAGCACGCGCCGTTTGGGAGCGCTGTCGACACACGGGCATGCACGCGGGCACCACCGACAAAGGCGGCGCGTACTCGAGCCCACGTTCGGTGCTTGACGGCAGCTTGATGTGCGACGAGGGGATGGACAGTGACATCGAGGACGATGGCAGAGACTCTGTGCCGCCGTCCGTCGCGTCGATGTGCCTCGTTGACATCGACGCCGTCGTTGACATGAACGCGGAGTGACAGCTGGGCACGTGGGCCGGTGGGACGTTGCGGGTGGAGGTGCCTCAGGTGCGCATGCGACGGTGCGGCCTGGATATTGATATTTTTTATTTTTATTTTTAATTTTATTGTATATGGTATGGTATGGTATGGTATGGGCGAGCGATCGCGCTCACAAGGATGGCTGACAAGGGATGTACAGGAACCGAATTGATTACTATGTTCATATTTACATACACACAGTAAGATTTAGCGTTCACTCAATTTATTTTAATCTTAACATACATATATATGAATATACGACGTTGAAAGAAAAGACCGCATGCATCTTCTTCATCGAAAAGGGCACGTTCACCACTTACTTATGCGTTGTTTATGTCATGTTACTACTACCACGGCAGGGATGACAACTGCAAGGAACACCCATAAAGCAGGTATAGATAACCGCATAAGTGTATGTAAGGTTATTATCTATGCATATGTACCTGTGTTTCCCTACCAACAGGGAAGTCTAGGAGCCTACTCTTAGGGACAGATCAGCTGACACGACTTACCAGGGGATCCAGCCAGCCGTTAAGCCGTTACGTTATGACAAAGACGTTGAATAGGGGTTTGAATAGGGGTTTGGTTTGCGGCCCTCTCCCCCCTCCCCCGAGGGTTAGGGTTAGGGTTAGTCTTCCACCTGTCAGCGAATCTGTGTCGCCCATAAGGGTCCTACAGTAAGTTCGCGGCCATGTCCGCCCCACTCCCGTCCGGCTCCTCCTCCTCCTTGTACCTGCGCTCGCTCGTACCGGCGTTCGGCAAGACGCTTGGCAGTGCGCCTCAGTCCTCACGTAGTCTCTGTGACGCACTCAACAACGCGGCGGCGAACGCACACGTGTCCGTGCTGAAAGCGGCGCTTGCACAACACATACCAGCGTTGATGTGCCAGCTTTCCCTGCACTCGCTGGACGCTCAGGCAAAAAACGCACTCGCGCAAGCGACGCTCGCTTGCACGCCGAACCCGCCGACTACGTCGGAAGGAAGGCAGATGAGACGAGCCGCTTGTGTGCTCGCAGCCAGGCTGCCAGACACGAACTCCGCACAACTCTCTATGGTGGCGGAAGTGTGCCTGCGTCTGAGCATGTCAGCACAGGAAACGCTAGCCGCGAGAGCGACGTTTCTGCGCGCAGCGGCAGCGTCGGTTGTGGAGCAGCTGCGCTCTTCACGTGCGGGGGTGCCGCCGCAGTGCGCCGCAGACCTTTCGCGTGCGGTCGCTAGCCTCCTTGCGTCCGCCGTCGCGTTTGCTACCGTGGCATCGTCCAAAAAAGCTGGACTATTCGCGAGCGAGAACAAACTGCGTGAGGCAGCCGCCGCGGCTGCAACGTCCGCCGCCGCCGTTTCGCGCGCGGCCATGGCTGTCGTGCTCGCAGCACGTCTATGGGCCGTGCCCGTGATACTTGCGCAGGCGCTGGCTACGGTCAATGCTCTGGGAGACGCGGATGCCGCCATGGGAGGAGATATGAGAAGGCACACGGCACTTGCTTGGGCATGCTCCCTGTGGGGGTCCACGAAGCAGAAGGACGCCGCTGCCGCTGCTTTCGCCAGCCAAGGCCGACATGACACGGTCTGGCTCGCCTACATTCGCGGCGTCGTGTCTCCGGACATGCGAATGCGCAGCACGGCGAACGATGGTGCAACGATGCGAGTTGATGCAGCCAATCTGGCAGGCTTTGCCGCGAAGGTTGCCGCCGTGGGAAGTCCATCACGCGAAGTCGTGGCGGCGCTGGAGGATGTCATTCGCATCGTCAAGGCGTCTATGGCCATGTCAGGCAGATCGGTGCTCATGTGTACCGTTCTTGCAGCTGCACGCAAGATGCTCGCCGTCGTATGTGCGGCGTCGAAGGCAACAATCACTGCAGACTGGGGTTTGGACGTACATCTCCTCGATCGGCTTGAGGACGAGATGCTGAGCGTCGCTGCAAGCCTCGACGACGGTGCTCACAATGCAGCGGTTCGCGGCGAAATGGCCGCGACTTGGATCTGGATCGCGCAAACACGTGCGTGTATTGATCCGCGTCGACGGATATGGTATCGCAACAACGTGCGCTTTCACATACTTGCGCACATTCGAATGGACAGCGCGCAGTACCACGCAGCTGTTCTACGCGAGCATGCATTGGCTTCGGACTTAACGGTCGGCTATTTGTCCAGAAAAAGTGTCGTTAACTGTGCTCTAAATATTGCCGAGATGGCGGCATTTCTGACGAGCGCCGTTACGACTTCGGGTAGGTCCACGGACTGCATCGTTCGACTGTTCCATCGGTCGTTGCTGTCGCCGCTAGCGCAAGAGCAGAAACGATACAACTACGTCACCTCGGTATTCTTTGCACTCACTGCGCTGAGGGCCTTCCAACGAACCGGAAATGAAAATTCGTTTGCAAACATGGCAGCGTTGGCAACGGCGTCCAATGCCATGACATGTGTACTTGCTCCGAACGACGAGGAGGTTGATCCGAATTTGGAACGAAGAGTGGTGAAGACTCTAGTGAAGTTGATAGAAGACATCGTATGGATCAGCCCACGGAAAATCGAGTCGGACTACGCGATGAGCTCTCTTGTGAGCATTCTTGCTGCCGCTGAGGCGAATGGGCGTGACGACGACTTTGCCAAGGAGACCATGCACTCGCTGCGCGAAGCTCTCGACTCTGTGACGAACATGCTCGATGCCACCGAGCCATGCTCGCTTACCATATTCGGTGGCATGATAGAACGCGTAAGGCGAGGTGCTCGTGCTCCTCCGTCCATGTTTCTGACATCTGCGACGGATCCGCGCAAAATGCCAACCCTCGAGTCAAACGACTATGACATCAGTCAGTCGGCGGCTATGCGTGATGCGGCGGCGGCGGGCGCTGGATCGATGCAGACGGGCACCCTGGTCATGTCACCTACAATGGAGGAGAGCCACGACAGCGACAACGAAAGTGTGGATACTTCAGAGAGTGTGAGACAGCATAGTCCAGGCGCCTCGTCTACGGCGACCTCGACCTCTTTCCCCCAGCCTACTCCTGCGTCGGCTGCAGCTTCGACGAATTTGACGCGACCGCCTCCGCCATCGCCATCGCCATTGCCACCGGAAGCGCAACCACAGCCACCTCTCGAAGTCCCACCCGCGCCGTCCGCCTCTGAATTTCCTCCACCGCCTCCAGCTGACATTTCTCCGCCATCAAACGCATCAGCCGCATCCAATGCGGAAGATTTCGCCTTTTCCACAAACAGTATCAGCTCTATGCAAGGGTCATCAAGCAATGCCACAGCGCCGGTACCCAGCGGCACATCTGTCACTATCGCTAACCCCGTCACGGCGGCGGCGGCGGCGTCGGCGGTTTCAGCAGACTCCACGCCGACGGACTTTGATGCGAGCAAGCCTATGATTGTTCGATTCCGGTTCGTCAGTGAGACAGAAGGCGAGCTTTCCGTTGCGGAGGGAGAACGCGTGTTTGCAGATTACGAGGCGGACGGCTGGCTGTTCTGTCGTCGTCGCGACGGGGTTGGCGAAGGTTTTGTTCCAGAGGCGTACTTGTCGCCACTGCCGATCGCAGCGGCGGACAGCTCGAAGGTTTCCTCGCTGCGATGCCTCTACGACTTTACGGCGCAGGAGGAGGGCGAAATGAGCGTGTCGCGTGGCTCGATCGTGCATCTCGTCGAGGAGACGGAAGGTTGGTTGCTCGTGCAGCTCCCGAACGGCGGCGTGGAGGCGCAGGGTTGGGTGCCATCCTCCTTCCTCGCGCGTGTGTAAATTATCAGTTCAGTATATACCTTACATGGCGAAAGAAATAAGAAAAAGAGTGCATCACGACGCTCGCGCGGTGCCGCCGTTCGTTGGCCGCAGTTCTTCCCACTCTCCCCACGCCGCGGCATTGAGCTTCGCGTCGACGTCGTCGGCACTTGCCGGCACGCTGAGCACGTCCTCGTCTTCGTCCTCCCTCCACAGTCCCGCGGCGACTTCGTCGCGTCTCGCCTCCTCTTTCCTGCGCGCGCGGTGTCCTCTGACGTTCTTCTGTATCGTGAGCGCAGCCCTCTCTGCGTCTTGCGTGGTCCAAGCGCGCGCGGGCCCGCCCACTTCGGTGACAGGGAACGGGAACGCGCCCCCGTTCGCCGCTCCGTACAGGATCGCCTTGAGCGCCTTATTTTCCTGCTCGAGTTCCGCGTTTCTCCTGCTGACGCTGGCAAGTTTTCTGCTCATGACTTCGTTCATTGCGATAGCTTCGTGAATTTTGGCGACGCACTCCTCGTTGGCGACTCGGTTGGCGTTGCTTTCGTCTGCGTCGCAGAGCACGTGTTCGAGCACGGCTTGGCTGAGCGCGAAGAGTCCGATGGCCTTGTCCGGCGTGACTTCGTCTGTGAGTCGCGCTCTCAGCAGAAGTCGTCCTAAGGCGGGCGCCTGTTCCGCGGTGACTCCGCCCTGGTCGGGCGGGCAGTGCGCGGCGTGGAGCAGGAAGGCGGCGTCGAGGGACTCCATGGACAATGCTTCGAGCAAGGCAAACTCGACTTGAAGTTGAAAAGTTGAGGTCAACAAAACCATGCAACGGGAATGTGTGTCTTACATACACCTTTCCAGGGATCCAGCAAGCCCGTTAAGGTTATACTGTAAGATGATTCCGGATGCGGTGGGGATCCACTCGTTGTCGTTGGCCACCACCACTGCAGTAAAGTTTACCGGCCTCTCCATTGTCGTCTCTCTCGTAAGTCGTTTCGTCCTTAATTAAGGCCGGCCGGACGCGCACCTCCGGACTGTCCTCCTAGGTTGGTAGAACTCTGGCACACTCACTTAAGCAACTACCTTAGCACACTTCTTTTCTTGCACACACTAAGCTTACCTTGCAACACGCGCGCACCCTCATTCTCTATTTCAACTGATCCTCCTTGTTGTTCATCTCCCCCTCCTCATTCTCATTCTCATTCTTCAACTCTGCTCTTACATAGATAGCTCTCTGCGCTCTCAGTCATTGCCATGGCTTGGATAAGTGGTGGCCGCCGCCACTCTTGGGCTCCCCTCTCTTGGGCCTTCGCTTTGTTCCTCCTTGGGTGTTTCTTGCTCGCGTTGACCCCCCTTGGGTGTGTGGCACACACCGACCTCGAAAACACGTGCAAGTTCGACGCCGCAGACGGCGCGGGGTGTGTCTGCCGCGGGTTTGAACACATCGCGTGCGGAGACAGAGGCGCGTCGTTCTACCAAGAACACGTCGACGAGGTCGTATTGAACTGCCCCAAGACGACAGAACCGCAGACGTGCAGTCGAGACTGCACGCAGCCCCTTGAGGTGCTGTACGTCCACTACCTCGAGTGCCCCGCACGTAAGCAAACGGAAGGATACAAACTGTACACCCAAGCAACAAACACGTGCGGCGTGAGCCACGCGGCTCTCGGCGCGATGATGGACAACTGTGAAAAGCACGACCACACGCACAACCACATCACGCAGGACGTCTTCTTGGGGCTGAGCATCACCGCCGTCGCCGTCGTCTTCGTCGCGATCGCGCTGCTGTGGCGAAAGGTGGCCATCCTCGAGAGCGGAAATCAAGCGCTTTTGCGAAACAAGCTCGACAGCAGCTCGGGCGCCGCGACCGCGCCTGGCGACAACCAGCTGTAAATGCGAAGAAGACTTTAAACGGTACATATTTGTTTTATTTTTGATTTACGAAAGCAGTTACAGACTCACTCGACCCTTTCCGACAGCTGAACGCGCAGCGTCTTGAGCGTGCCGTCGCGTCGCACGACGACGTCCGCGAAGTCGCCAGGTCTGTTCAGCTCGACGGCAGCTAGAAGGTCCTCCACCGTTGCCACCCTCGTGCCATTCACCGACACAACCTCGTCGCCGAGAACCACCCCACCCGCGGCATCTCGCCCGAGTCCTCGCGCACCCGCTCGCTCTGCGCCTGAGTTGGGCGCCACGCCCATCACGAGCACGCCCGTGACACCAAGGCTGCGCGCTTGAGAGTCGTGCGCACAGTGCAGGCCGAGCGCCGCCTTGCGCACCTTTCCATACCTTATGATCTGCTCCACGCAGCGACGCACGGTGTCGACAGGTACCGCGAACCCGATTCCCGCAGATGCGCCGCTCGGGCTGTATATTGCCGTGTTCATGCCGACGACTCTTCCTCCGCTGTCCAGCAGAGGCCCTCCCGAGTTGCCTGGATTGATGGCAGCGTCGGTCTGCACGACGCCGCGTATGACGCGCCCCGTGATGGATCGCATGTCTCGCCCGAGCGCGCTTACGATTCCGCTCGTCAGCGTGCTGTCCAGTCCGAACGGGTTTCCGATGGCGAAGACGCGCTGTCCCACCATGAGCGTCGCCGACGAGCCGACGGGTATTGCGGGAACGCGTTTTCGCGCCGCGCCGTTTTCGTCGACAAGCTGGAGGACGGCGACGTCCTTGTCCGGTTCTGCGCCGACGAGCTTAGCGGCGAACCTCGTTCCGTCGGTGGACGTGACTGCGAGCGCCGCGGCGCCGTTGATGACGTGAAAGTTCGTGACAATGTGTCCTTGTGCGTCCCACACGAACCCAGATCCCGCGCCCTGTTTGGGCACTTCCTCCGGCATGAGCGAGTACGGCTTCGAGTACCCTCCCGTTCCCGGCGGCAGCGCGGGTCTCGCGAGCGCGGTGACAGCGACAACGGACGGCGAGCAGTACGCGAACAGCGAGACTGCGTTCTCTTCTTCTAAGAAGAGTCCTCGCGCACCCGTCACCTTTGACGACGACGACGACGTGGATTCGTCATCTGTTTGCGTGGACCCCGACGACGACCCTGAGAAGAACGATACATGTCTCAGTAAAGATACATGCTGATCCCACCCGTGTGATCGCAACCCACCGACCCCAAGACAAGTAGCTTGTTGTGGTTGTGAGCACCACGAAGACGCCGAGTGAGAAAAAGAAGAACATCGTCCTAACCACGACGCCGTTACTGTTACCCTCCGTGAAAGTAGCGCACTCTGAAAGGGTGCAGATGCGAGCATGCGCATCATCATCGCCATGATTGATGCGCGGAACCTCGAGAAGAACGGAGTGGAGGTGGGCGGGGGGAGGATTAATTCGGGTTAGGGTTTAGGGTTAGGGTTAGGGTTAGGGTTAGGGTTAGGGTTACTGGGTTAGGGTTCCTACGGGGTGGGGTCCCTCTCCTTCCTCTCAAGGCCTTCCCTATTGGCTCTTATGAATTCCTTAATTATTTCGCTTTTTCTTTTTAGGTTTGATTTCAAACCTCTCCTTTGACAGATACGGTGGAACCTTTTGTAAATATTTCACTAGTTCAGTATTTCTCTAAGGTAACTCGTCGTTTTCGTTTTTAAAAATACGCGCCATGGAGGAGGAGCTCGAAGGTACTCTCGAAGGTGGTACCTCGGAGTTTTTACATAGACACTTACTACTCGCGGACCGTGTCTCTCAAGAGTGTTCTGAGCTCTATTCCTTACTCATGGGTGAGATCGAAGACTCGTTGGACTTTGTCTCGTTAAGAAGAAAACAACGACTGAGAGCTCTGGTTTCTGACGACTCAACTTCGGCTCCTGCTGGTACGCCACCAGCCTCTACATATGCTCGCACGTCCTTCCCGCGAATCGCTTGCGCACTTTCCACGAGACGGGGTACTGCGCTTGGGAAACATACAGATGGCGATGATGTCGACCTGTTCGGACAAACAAACAAGCGCGACGTCTCGCCAACAACCACGCTCGCACCGCCTGCGTTCGTCGCTGACGCACACGGGGAGGAGAACGATGAGCATAGCCTTATGCCAGCACCTCCCGTTCCCACACCTAGACTCAGCCAAAAAGAAGCGGCGCGTGCCATCCAGGAGGCTTATCGTGCACATCGCCGTAGAAGGAAACTCGAACGCGCAAGAATCTCGCTCGAGCGACGGGTCAAAGGCACGCAGAAACGGCTTGCAATGCACGAGTGGCTGCGGGAGGCAAGAAGACGGGCAAGTGTGCGCGAGAAGCTTCAAGCAAGACGCAGCAAAATGCGACGCGCCAAGACACCTGGAGACGACGCCAACTTTGCGCTCGTCCTCGCCGACGTGAGAAGGGATGAAGGGCCGTTCGCGTTTGCCGCAGCGTGGCACGCATACGCCCTGCGCGCTCAAGTTCTTACCGCGTGGGTGCGCATCACTCTCGAGTACATCAACGTGTAACAAGGTCTACTTTACATGTGCGACTTCGGTTTTGCCTACGACGGCATGTGCATGTCGTAGCAGCACAAACCGCGGTGATTTTCCAACGTGTCGTTTGCTCCCTTCGACACGAGGTAGTCGCCGAGCGCGACGTGGCCAAAGCCAAAGCAGTAGTGCAAGGGCGTATTTCCCTGGGCATTGCAGCTATTCACGTCCGCGCCGGCGCGCAGGAGCACGCGAGCCATGCGTTGATCTCCAAGCTGGCAAGCAACCATCAAGGCCGTGTCGCCGTTCGCATCGCGCGCATGCGCCGCAGATGGATTGGCGCGAAGCATCATCTTCACTTCGTCGCGCCGATTGCCCGCGCGAATTAGCGCAAACACACCGCCTCCATCCGAGGGCGGCGACGTGTGCGACGAGTGGTGGTGCATCTGCTGATGATGCTGTGGCGGCGGCGCGTGGTACGGCGAATGGTGCATCGCCGTTGGCGGTGGCGGATGTGCGGCGCCGTATGGCGTGTGCATCGTCGGCATGTGCGCGTGCGGCACTGGCATTGGCATGGCGTGCGCGTACGACACCGATGGGGACATCCAAGTTGGCGCTGGTGCACCCCACGGCGGCTGCGACGGTGGGTGGTATCCCACACCGGAATAAGCAGTTGGCGGCGGCACCATCTGCGGAGGCGGAGGCGCCGGCACTGGTTGTGGCACATGAGCAGGAGCTCGCCACGGCGAATGTGCGTGCACCGGCGCCGCCGGCGGCGGCGGCGCGTACGAAACACCTCGCGTGGGCGAGCCAGCATGCCGCCTAGCCGGCGACGCCGTCTCGGGTGCAAAGTGCGCGCGACGCTGCGGCGGCGACATCTGCTGCCTCGTTCCCATCATACCAGACTGAGGTGCAGCAGCACCACTGGCCACAGCGTGCTGCTGCCGCTGCGCTCGCCGCTCTTTCCACCCTGGCCTTGGCTTTGGCAGTGGCGCCATTGCCGAAGCCTGATGCTCCAACTCTGCCCATCGCTGTTCCTCTCGCTGTTTCCACCGCGCCTTTGGAGCTGGACCGGCAGGTGGGACGTTCTGCGCGCTCGCGCCCAAAGTCGCCGCTTGTATTTGTGCCGCGATGGCCGCTCTTCGCGCGCGCAGGTCATCGATGGCGTCGCCGGCGTGTGCGTTTTGATTTGCATCATAGTAGTGGTTCGTCGTCGCGGCGGTTGCGGCGGCGTTGGCCGTCGCCTGCTTGAGTTCCGCGAGTCTTCTCTTCTCCTCTCTCAGGCTCGCCTCGACCGCGACGAGTCTCTCCACCTCCTTGCGCTCCGCCTCGAGCCTCTCGTAGACGGCGTCGGTGACTCCTACGTCCGGCTCAGGACTGCTTGCGTTTTGGGCCGCCGCCGCCTTGGCGCGCTTGAGCAGTTCGTTGCGTTCGAGTTTCGCGTGGAACGCCGCGAGTCTGTCCGCGGCCCCTTCAACGAACGCGCCCATGCCGTCGTCGTCGGACGACGATCCCGACCCTCTTTCTTCCGGCGGCGGCATGTCCGCACCTAGCGGCACATCGAACGGCGCGTCTCCGCCCATCGCGGCGTACGAGACGCGCGACAGGTCGAGGCGAGGCAGCGCCATATTATATAAAAATATGACAGCCAGATGAGGGGCAGCAGCGCCTGGAACAAAGCCTTGAGAGGAGCAGTCCTGAAGAAAACAAACAGACAGCACGACAGAACTGAGAAATCTACCTTAAGCTGCGACCAACCTTGCCTTGCCGTGCATGAAGGTGGTCAGTTCACAGGTGTGCTCGTGCATGGCCCTAATGCCTTGCCAGACGGATAGTCGATGAAGGTGGTCAAGATTCAAGAAGAAGTTCTAACCTTAAGACGGCCTGGCCTGTTCGGAGTGGTTCTGCCAGGGAGTCTCCGGAGAATGAATGGGACGCGGATTCAAACCATTTATCAGACGGAACTCTAAAAAATATAGGTATCAATATTTAAGGTTGGCTGGCAATGTCTGCGTCAACGCTGGGTGGTACTGGTGGTGGTGGTTCTGACTTCGTCATGGATCCTCTCTTCGTCTCTGCGGCTGCAGCAGTTCGTGTGGCGGTCGACATGTGCTCATCTTCGTCGTCACCTTCGTCGTCGTCAGCTGCGTACTCGGAGTCGTCGTGCGTCGGTGCGGCATTAACGGCCATGGCTTTGATTGAACAGATGCCTGTGTCTTTGAAAGACGAATCGCAACGCCTTTTCGACGAACTCGAACGTGCGCTCGAAATGAGACAAAAGGGTGAGGGTGGCGGTGGCCCTCCCAAAACGGCACAGCCACAACAACAAAGCAGGCTCGCGCCGAAAACTCCGCCGAAAACGGCGTCGTCGACGTCGTCGGCGAAGCAACGGGCCAGCAGGCCAACGACGGGCGACGCACAAGCGGCGATGGACGCGTGGGCGCGAGGGGGGGAACGCAAGGGACGGTTCGCAAGCCTCAAGTCGAGGCTGAAGAAACCGGTCTGTACGGGCGAGGCGTGGGAGGACATTCGGCGGCCTGAGCCGCGCATATCCACAGCGGTGCACGCAGAGGAGGATGCGGATGTCGCGCAGCAGGCAGAGAAGAACGAGCAGGAGCATCACGACGACGACGACGACGACGACGACGACGGACCGCAGGAGCCGAGCGACGTGGACTCGGACTCGGACTCGGACTTTGATTCGCGGTTGTCAGCAGAGCGACCGGCGTCGTCGACAGAAACGGCGCAGTCGTCGCAGGTGGACCTTGCGCAAAACACCGAAACGGGCGACGCGGACGCGGACACGACCGTTCGACTCGCCGGTGTGAACCAGGCGGCGCACCTCAGCCTGGCTGGACGCGGCATGCCTCGCCTGCCGCGCATCCTCGTTGCGCCCGAGGAGGACGAGGTTCTCGTCGTCGAGACGCTCGACATTTCGTCGAACCGCCTCGCCAGCCTGCCGCTGGGCATATGCCTGCACCTGCCTCTGCTGAACCGGCTGGTTGCGCACCACAACATGCTCGAGCACCTCCCATCCGAGCTGTGCATGTGCCGGTTCCTGCAGGAGGTGGACGTAAGCCACAACCGCCTCGCCGAACTTCCCACAGGACTGTTCGTGTCGCCAAGCCTCGCGCGCATCGACGCAGGCGCCAACGCACTTACCGTCCTACCGCCTGAACTCGGAATGGCGGACAGCCTGCTTGATCTCGGCGTCGCGAACAACAGCCTCGTCAGCATTCCGGAGGAAATTGCGCTGCTGCGCGGAATTGTGCGCATCGACGCGACGAGCAATCGCATGAGCATGCTGCCTTCATCGCTCTTCGACGGCTGCTTGCGTCTCCGACAGCTCTCGGTGGCTCGCAATCGCATCAGGAAGGTGGCGCCGCATTCCGCGCCATATCTGGAGACGCTGGATGTCGCGTACAACGTGCTGACTGAAGGCTGGATGGTGGGAGACGGCTCCGAGATGGCGCTGCCGCGCCTTCCTCAGCTCCGTCAGCTCATGGCTCAGGGAAATCAACTAGGACCGACACTCGACTTGGACACGCTTCTCAGACACGTGAGCCCCAAGCTTGTGGTGCTTGAGCTTGCGAACAACCGCCTCGTTTGCGTCGAGGCGCCAAGCCCGCGCGTCGCCTACGGTGCAAAGTTGAGCACGTTAGGCGTATCACATAATCGCATTACTATGCTCCCAGATAGTCTCGGCGGATTGGAGAGAGACATGCGTTCGCTGGCATGCCACGGCAATCGCCTGCGAAGCTTGCCCCCGTCTCTCGTTCCCGCGTTGCCCGTGGGCGTCACGCTCGACGACGTTCTCGTGCGTCCCGCGCGAGATCCGGTGGACGCCACCGCTGTATTTGCGGCATCACGCTACCAGCAACCGAAGGCGGCCGGTGGCACATCTGCCGAGCGAGCTGCTGCCGAAGATGATAGATTTGGCGACATTCGACGACGAATGAATGCGCCGGCACTGCTGGGCTTTGGCTATGGCATGGAGTTGGTAGGCAATTCAGCATAGTTGAGTGTAAAGATGTATACAGAAAAGTTTTTATTATTTTTCATTGTAGAAAGTTACAAGATGTCTCGCGCAACGGACGACGCTGCATCAAGACGTCGGCTAGCTGTTGCAAGAGAGTCCTCGAGCTCCATGACCTCAGCCGCGATCGCGTGAAGGCTCGCCTGCACATCTGCCGAAGCTGGCGGCTTCATGGCCGCTGGCGCCGGCGAGACACCGCCGGCAGTGAATAGTCCTTCGTCGGTGAGCGGCACTTCGACCTCATCCGCGCCATACGCGCGTAGATTGTCGTCAGGGTGCACTTTCTCAAGGACGTCAAGAGCACTCTTCGCCGTGGCGCGGCGGTCATGCAGCATCCGTCGAAGCGTCTCAGCCATAGACTGGCTTTCCATCTTTGACGCCTCTGCCGCGGCAAGTTTTGCCTCCACGTCACCGTATGCTGCTCGCAAGCTCGCGAGCTCCTCCGCAAGCACAGCCGAACGTTCCTCCTCGCGTGCCCTTGCCCGCTCTTCATCTTTCCGGCTCGCATGCACCTCGCCGCCCCAGCTTCGCAGCTGCGCCTCCCTGCGTGCGGCACGCTGCTTCTCCGCGGCAAGTTCGAGTTCAAGCTTGCGAGCCACGGCTGCACTCGTCATCGCGGCGGCTCGCGACGCGTCACGGTCTGACATCGCCGCGGAAACGGATGCCTCGAGCGTCGCTGAACGCGTTCTGAGGCGATCGCATTCACGCTTCACTCCCTGATAGCTGGACGAGTTCATCGTCGCGTCCCTCTCCTTGGACAGCTCCACGCGAAGCGTTCCTACCTTTGCGAGCAGCCTTCGTTTCGTCTCCTGCAGCCCCGCGATGACCTGCAGCAGGTGCTTTCTCTTCGACGGCGACGACGCACGTGCGCCGTCGTCATGTTCGTCGCCGTCGTCGTCGTGTTCCACCTCGCTGTTTCGCTCGTCCGCACGGCCTGTTCGTGGCGCAGTCTGCTGCTTCGCAGGTGATGCGACGACGATATTCGGCGGATTTGACTCTGCGCCAAGGAGCGCGCCGAGTGCCTGTGCCAGAGCACTCACCTCCTCGCACTTTCGCGCGACGTCCACCTCCACCTCTGCATCGTCGCCACCGACGCCGTCTCCGTCTCCTTTGGCGCCCGCAGTTTCTGTTTGACTTCTGCGCATCATCGTGGAAGCGGAGGCTGCCGCCTCTGCCGCCTCGGCGACGCGTACGACGAGCTCGCGTGCCTGCGTTGCACGCGCGGCGACGGTAAGTTCCACCTGGTGCAAGTTTGCTTGCAGTTTGGAGATGGCGGCAGCGTGTTCGTCGTTGGCGCCTTTCGACGCCTCCTGCGCGCTCGTGAGATCTCTGGTGAGTTTTGCGTTGTCGAACAGCAGTTGTTTGCGTCTCGTCTGCGCGTCGAGGAGTTGTTCCTCGCACGCCTCGCACCTTTCTACGGTTGCTTGGTGCGCCTTGTGCAGCTGGTCGAGTTTTTGCGTGAGTCTCCCCACCTCCATGGCGAGCGCGCGCTGCGACGCGGCGTCGAGCAGGAGTGCAGGAGCAGGTTCGTCGTCCATGAAGTTTTCCTTTCCATCTTCCTGAGGGCGTGAGTGTTCGTCGTGTGGCTGGTTGAATGCGATGTGCTTCTTCTTCGAGGCGTTTGCAGCTTGGGAGATTCGGTTGTTCAAAATGGCGGCTGCCGCCTTCTGTCTCTTCTCGCTGTGCCGATCCTGTTTTCTCTTCGAAGATTGCGCTTGGAGCAACTGTGAAGATGAAGACGGCGCTGCGCTGTGCAGTTTCGGGCGGTAGAGAACGCCCCTACTTGAAGTTGTTGTTGTTGTCGTCGTCGTCGTCGTCGGCTGCACTCGAGACCGGCGACTGAACAAAAAACTCGCGTGCTCAGAGTGACCACCCCCACCAGGATGTGATCCAGGAGGTGGATCAGGCGGAGGTGCCGAAGAAGGCATAGGAAGGCTCACGGTATTTATATTCAGGTACTGTCAACTGTACGGGGGCCCTTGCACACACACGTGTATATATAAAAAAGGCCTTAACAAACGTTGTGTCACCTCACCTTAAGCTTAAGTTCAGGGGACTTTGAATAATGGTTGAGGCACCTGAGTTTTTGAAAATGAATAACTGACCCGTGTTGACGTTGACGCTGGTGGCTGGGCCTGGCGTCAACGTCCCAGTCTGCCGGTGGTCCAGAACTTGTTTTGGCCGGAAGGAAGGCTCGTAGTTACAGTAGGGCAGCAGCGGGGATCCAGGAATTTTACTTCTACGCCCTAAGGTGGTTCCCCAAGAACCCCCTTAGAGGAACATTGCGCCAACTCAACAGACAGGGAGTGAGTGGGGCCGTTCACTCCCACTTGGCCAACCACCTCCTGGCTCCTGGGCGCCCTCCTGAAGGCGGTGTCGCCCTTGCATAGACTACCTTTACGATAGTCTCTCCTCTCTCCTCTTCCCTCTTCCCTCTTCCGTCTTCAGGTGCCACAAAGGCAATAGCGGCCTGCAACGGTAACCTTCCCGGAGCCTCCCTCGCCTCATCGAGCCACTATCGTAGGGCGAGGGAACGAAAGCGAAAGCGAAAGCGAAAGCGAAAGCGAAAGCGAAAGGCGGGAGGCGGGAGGCACAGCAAAGCGTGAAAGCACTGGAGCAGGAAGCAGGGTACAGGACAGGGAGTGCCTTGCACAGTGCACACTCCCAGCTTAAGTCTTAAGACAACTGGTCGTGGCAACTGGCACCAACTGCCCCAAACTCGCCCGTCCCGTGCTTCATGAAGGCATAGAACCCAACAGGACCTGTCACCTGTTCTGTTGTCCCAGACAGACTTGCCTTGCCTGTTCTGACCTTTCCTTCACTTCCTCCCCTCCCGGCCCCTTCCCTTCCCTGTTCTTCTCGTCTCACCTTAGTAGCAGCGGCAATACTCGTCCCTCCTTCAGCCTTAAGAAGCACGGCCTTACACCATGGGCGCCGTCGGCGAACGTCTCGCTTTCCTGACGGAGTGGCTCGACCCGCACGCCTCCTTGGTCTTCACCTACCAGCTCGTCTACCACCTTGTCGACGACACCATCGAGATGTACGACCTGCGCAACCGACGCCCGTTCCTCAAGCGCATGCCCTACCCCGCGGTCTCCGCGGACATGCTCTACCTAGGAGCGAACGTCACGATCCACGGACGACTCCACAAGGTGGCGTCGTACGCCGACGAGTACACGAAAAGTAAAGTCGAGGGTGGGCAAACCGCGGGAACCGTCCTCGTGCCTCTCACGGAACTTGGAAGCACGCTCGACGCGCTGCAGGTGCGCGCGGGGGCGCTCGTGCGCGACATTGCGTGCTTCGCGGATGCGGGCACCGGGGCCGCCACCGCGGCTCTCAGCGTGAGCGTCAGGGGGAACGCGACGCTCGCGGACGTGTGCGCCGAGAACAAGCTCGTCGCGAGGGAGGATGCCACAGGCGCCGGTGCCAAGGCGCTCGCCTCGAACGCACTCACCACAAAGGCGCTCGCAAGCTGCGACAACACCACGGCGCTGTGCATCATCAAGCCACACGCCGTGCTCGCCAAGCTCACGGGATCCATCCTCCAGGCGATCGTCGACGCGGGCTTCGACCTAAAGGCTGTGCGCATGTTAACTCTCGACCGCGCGAACGCCTCGGAGTTTTTGGAGGTGTACAAGGGAGTCGTGCCCGAGTACGCCGCCATGGTTGACGAGCTCGTCGCAGGGCCGCTGTACGCCGTCGAGGTGGGCAGCGCCGGCCCGCAGGTGGTGGAGAGCCTTCGCATGCTCGCTGGACCTCCTGACCCGGAGGTTGGCCGGCTGCTGCGCCCCAACTCGCTGCGCGCGCGCTTCGGGCTCGACAAGGTGCGCAACGCCGTGCACACGACAGACCTGGAGGAGGACGGCGAGCTCGAGACGCGCTACTTCTTCCAAATTCTCTGATTACGGGTGAGTAATGACACAGCACAGAAAGACCTTTCAAATTAGTTACAGAGCAGCCTCCATGAGGCTGAAAACTTTCGCCCGATCCTCCTCGCCGCGCGTCCTCGCAAGCGTCCCACGAAGTCGCGCCATGAGCGCGTCAAGCGCATCCCATCCCCAACCATCCGTCCAGGCAACGAGCTCCGCCTCTAGGCGATCGCCGCGAGCCAAATCGTCGGGCGTGGCGATCGCCGGCGCCGCCACCTTCTCTGCAGGCACCACCTCCTTTGCAGGCGCCACCTCCACCGCTGGGGCTGCGGCAGCCGCCTCCACCTCCATCTCGTTGGCAGCGCCGGCAGGAGCAGCTGCCGCAGCCGCGGCAGCCGCGGCAGCCGCCTCCGCCTCCGCCTCCGCAGCCTGCCGTCGCTTCTCTGCCACCATCTGCCGCCGCACAGCCTCAGGGTCTGGCGCGAGATATGCCGGCGGGATGTCCGTGCCATCTCGCCGTGATCTTGCGGCAGATCCAGACGCTCCTGCTGCCGCTGCATCCTTCTTCTTCTTCCCGCCTCGGCGGGTGAGCGCCTCCTCCGCTCGACGCACCGCGGTCGTGTCAAGCTGGCTCAGCCACCCTGCAACCACGTCGACGAGCTCACGAGCACGCCCAACCACCCTCGCACCCTCGAGCGTGCCATATCCCGGCACGCGATCGCCGGATGCGGCAGCATCCGCCTCCTGTTCTTCCTGCAGCGCAAAGAACGCAGCCGCCACCTCGGCGACGCGCTCGACGCCCTTCAGGAATGCACCAGGAAGCGCGATCGACTCGTCGTCAACCGCCGCCAACAAGCTGCTGAGATCGCACGGCGCCTTGCCCTGCGCAGCGCGGCGCCAGAGTGGAAACTCCGTAGGATCTGGGGCCTGCCAGAAGTACTTCCACCTGCGATTCATCAGGAGCGCCGTCGCAAGGGCACGAAGCTCTGCTCGCATCACGCGCAGGTCGGTCTCATCCTCGCGCGCGCGGCGCGCAATCTCCTCCTCCGTGGGTCCAGCCTCCTTTGGCGTGTTCTTACCCGCCACGTCCAACGGAACTGACAGTGCTGAAGCGGACATCGACTTGCTAGACGACGGCGCGGAATTCGGTTTCGGTGGCGTAGCTGCCGCCACACCCACGCCGTGGAAGAAGGCGCGGCGTGAATCGGTGTCAAATGGATGCATGCCGTGAATGACAGCTTCGCCGCCGATGTTGGTTCCCTCGAATGGCGTGAGCGCCTCCTCCGGCAATTCCTCGATATCCGCAACATCCGCCGTGGCAAGAAACAGAACGGGGCTGTCTATGGGCAAATCTCTCAGCACGCTGAGAAGGCAGGCCCGCAGCTGCGCGTGCGCGCTGCGCCACCACAGCTGTAGGTGCGGAAGCCACAGGACGCTCGGTGCGGCACGTCGTGCCTCTGCCACCGCGGAGACGAGCGCCTCCTCCGCGCTGCGGCCATCCTTACCCAACAAGTCAGGGAGCGCGAGACTGTGACAGGGGAGCTCCTCCGCGAGGTGGAGCAGAGCTGCCGCCAGAGTACTTTGCCCCTGTCCCGCATCACCAATCAGGAGCAGCCGAGGCCTGCGATGAAGAGGCTTGAACAGGGAAGGAAGGCGAAGCGGCTCCGCGACGCCAGCTTCGGTTTGATGGTTGGCCGTAACGCGCGGCACCACAACCTCAGAGGAAGTGACAAGTTGATCCTTGATCTCGCTGCCAACTTTCGCTTTAGCCGCGCCAATATCGTTGCCGTCATTTTCCTTGTCGTCCTCGAGATTGTTATTGTCCCCCTCCTCGTTGTTGTTGTTGTTGTTGTTATTGTCTTCGTCGTCGTCGTCGTCGTCGTCCCCGCCTCCATTCTCATCACCACCATGAGTTGATGGAACCGCAGCGGCATCGTCCGCAGCGCTCACCAAGCAAGCCTGGAACGCAGGGAAGGATGCCGACAGGATGTCAGAGAGACGCTGCAGCGCCGGGGCAAGTAGCGGTGCGCCGTGCAACGGAATAGGCCTGGCATAAACGCTCGTGCCACGTTGGCTCGCAGGCTTGAGGCTCTTGAAAGCTCTCTCCCAGTCGCCGGGCAATACACGAATCGATTCGACGTCAATCACGAGTCGCACTTCGCGCTCGTAAACGTCTGGGTACGATCTGCGCAGTGCCTGCAGAGCAGCCTCTGTAGCAAGCGCCTTAAGGTCAGCGCCGCAGTAACCCACGCACCGATCCGCAAGTTTTGTGAGAGACGCCACATTCGGCTGATTCTTCCACTTTTTCGTGTGAATGCGCAAAATCTCCGAGCGAGCGGATCGCCGTGGCAGGCCAAACAACAGCTCGCGATCGAATCGCCCTGGGCGACGCAGGGCGGCGTCAATCGCATCGACGCGATTTGTCGCGCCGATTACCACGACGCTTCCTCGGCTGTCCAGGCCATCCATGAGAGCAAGCAGGGTCGCAACGATCGAGTTGTGGATCTGATCCTGCTTGGAGCTCCGTACGGGCGCCAGGCCGTCAATCTCATCAAAGAAAATGATGCTCGGCTGGTTGCGTTTTGCCTCGTCGAAAAGCATGCGCAGCGTTCGCTCAGCCTCGCCCACCCATTTGGACAGCACATCGGCGCCCTTTCTCATGAAGAAGGACACTTGCTTCCCCGCGCGCGACGCGGATGCTGCGAGTGCACGTGCCACGAGCGTTTTCCCCGTGCCCGGCGGCCCGTGCAACAGCACGCCACGCGGCGGGCTGAGACGGAATGCCTCGAACACCTCCGGGTACACGAGAGGCAGAAATACCATCTCCTTGAGCGCGGTGACATGCCGCCCTAAGCCACCAATATCGTCGAATGTGATGGACGTGTCAACTGCCATCGGGGTCACCTCCGTCGTCCCACCCGCGGTGGCGGAACCGAGCTTGCTTGGCAACCCAATTGCATTTGCGCTGGCTCCGGCGAGCGCCTCGCCAGGCTTTGGCAGGCCATTTCCCGCGGCGTCAGTCACAAACGGGTCGGTGAGTGGCAGCGGCAACCCACCTCGCAGTGCACCTCCCAGTGCCCCGCCCGTGAGCGAAGACAGCGCCTTGGCAAGTTGATTTGCATTGAGCCCACCACCGCCGCCACCGCCGCCACCGCCGCCACCACCACCATAACCATAACCGCCTTCATCGTCGCTGCCGTACGGTGCTGCGGGTGCACGTCGATATGTCTCATGGTGCGACGACACACGTCGCAGGCGACGAACGTTGCGACCTCCTCCACGCCGCTCGCCGGCGAACCTCGCGCGTCCTCGCTCGTCCTCGCGCGTTGGCGAGTAGTGCTGAACGTTTCCCCTCGCCGTGCGTTGTGGCAGAACGCGCCTGACGACCAACTCCTCTTCCTCCGACTCCTCCTCGCTTTCCTCCTCGTCTTCTTCCTCCTCCTCCAACTCCTCCTCATCAACGACGTTTCGCAGCGAGCGCCGTCGTGTTTGCATGCCCGCGTCTTCGCCTGGTTCAAAAAACACCGTGGGTCTTCGTTCACGTCGAGGCAGGTCGCGTGCGCCAACGTCGGAGTCCCTGCGTCTCAGCCTTTCCACCTGGTTCGCGCCCGCTGCCACGGCAGCTTCGTCGTCGTCGTCGTCGTCGTCGTCAACGACGTTTCGCCCGCGTCGTCGTGTTTGCATGCCCGCGTCTTCGCCTGGTTCAAAAAACACCGTGGGTCTTCGTTCACGTCGAGGCAGGTCGCGTGCGCCAACGTCGGAGTCCCTCCTTCTTTGCCTTTCCGCGTGCGGCACACGTTCGCTCGTCCGTCGTGTGGCCCTAACTTCTTCTGCCGCCCACTGTCCATCCGCATCCTCTTCCGCATCAGAGAGGTTTCTCTTCCTGCTCAGCCTTCTCGGTCGCGTCGTTGCATCAGCGCCATGTGCTTGTTGTTGTTGTTGCTGTTTCCTTTCGTATTCTTCCACCATTCTGACCGCCTCATCACCGGATCCACCACCGTCACCATTACCAACATCGTCCTCCTTATAACGAGTCCCCAGGGCATCAGCAGAGGCAGCCGCGAGCGAGCACGCACGCTTCGGCCTACTACCACTCTTCTGACCACCATCATGAGCTACTAAGGCATCACCTGGGCTAGGGATCCCCTGAGCGGCATTGCTAAAGTCGATACCTTCTCCGCTAAAGTCGGGCACCTTCGCGGGGAGCAGGTGCGACGCGTGAGCCGCCGAGGAGCGGGTAGGACGCATAGGCAGGTGAGGGCGAGCTTTCACCGAACGTTTTCTTGAAATCTTTCGGCGACACCAGTTCCAACGTGAAATGGCGCCACAAATGGGGAAGGAAAAGGGGGGGAGGTTTCAGATTTTGAATTCCCTACGGCTTCGAGAGGCTAGGTTTAGGTTAGGGGTTCCGAGCCCAACCCCTAGGGGATAAACCCCGACAACAATCAGTTGATTTTACCGCGCATAATGGCGCAAATCTTTGCGACTCTGAACTCGACCCGTAGGGGTCGGCGTTGACAAGATTTTCAAAGGTGTAAAAGAAAAGAGAATGAATGAATGAATGAAAGTTACTATGCAAATGTATGAAATATTTTCAAGTCATTCAAGTCAAGTCGTCCTTACCGTCAGGCTCCTCGAGCATTTTTGCCATCTCCGTCGCCTCGGTCACAACTTTCTCGAGCGCCGTCGGCTCGTGCGGTGCGGAATCAGTCATAACCTCCACCACGTCCATGCCCGCATCGCGGAAGCGATGCTTCGCGAGGTTGCCACGCGTTAGCGGTGCGACAGGGGTGCCGCTGTCTGCCGGCTCGCCGTCGCCGTCGCCGTCGCCGAGCGCGTCCGCCATCGCCTCCGCCTCTTCGAGCTCGCGCGCCGCCTGCGCCTCCGCATCAGCATCAGCATCAACCTTGGACATGTCGTCCGCCGCCGCCGCCGCCTCCTCCTCCTCCTGTTGCACGGGTGCCTCCGCCTCCATCTCAGACTCCAGCTGGCGCAGCTCCTGCGGATCCGCTGCACCCGTAAATGCGATCTCGAAGGAGGAATCTAAGACGGCGCCCCCCGCGGGCGCCGTCTTAGCTTTGTGCAGACCAACGCTCTCCTCACCTGGCGTCACGGCCGCCGCCTGCTCTCGCAAGCTCACCTCTGGCGTGCGTTGTTCGAGCTCAGCTTCCATGGCGGCCAGGCGGAGGTCCGCCTCGTGCGCGCCTGGCGCAGCGTGCCCAGGCGGAGGAAGTGCTGGCGGCGCTATGTTCGCGTCCCGCCGTGCTCTCAGGTCTCGAAGGAAGACGTAGTGCTGCGTGAGCGAGCAAGGCGCCAGACAGCACCCTTCCCAGCACGCGTTGCCAACAGGTAGGTTGTACTTTGCGGCGATCTGCAAGCGCTGGTACCGCGCAAGCACGCACGCCACGGGAACGCAGCACGGGCAAGCGCAGCAGCATACGGCTGTTCCTCGCACACCCGTCTTGCACGTGTAGGCGCACAACGCGCGCAGGCACGCGTTGTCAGCCGCGCTCTGGTACAACGGCTCCTCCTCCTGAAGCAAGCTTGCATTCGCACCGAGCACGCAGCACGGGCAAAGTAGCGCATACGGGAAGAACGTTAGGGCAGCCTGTTTGTTTGTTTGTTTGTTTGTTTGTTTGTTTTATCATTGTTGTATATAGTGTGCACGTGTTGTTGTGTCCGGTTAGACGTGCTTAAGTGGAGCAATGAAGGCGAGGTTAAGGCGAGCGCCGACGAGCCGCCGACGTACCATTTCGCCCGTGAGCGGGTTGCGGTATCCGCAGCATCCGCACAAGTCTGTTCGCCACTGGTACGACGCGGCCTCCTTGCGCAGTCCGACGGGGTACCGCATTGTCGCCATCGTTACGATAAGACTTACAGTAAGCGGGAGTTAAGGCGCTGGAGTTAAGACGCTGGAGCACGCGCACGACAGAACAAAACAAGGAAGGGCACCTCGAGGGAGGGAGGCTCCGAGGACAGGACGGCAGGACAGGACAGGACAGGACAGCGGGTTTGAAATTACCTGGGAGAATGCGCCCAGCCCCTTCCTAAAAGCGGCCTTGAGTGCGCCCTTGGGGATACGCCGTTGAACTTGTACTCGTAAATAGTCGGCTCCTCTCTTCCACCTGGTCATGAACCTGGTCACACACCTGGTTCGGCTGGTCTGGTCTTCGTCCCTCCACCCTACTGTACCAACAGAATATAATAGTACTATCATAACCAAGTTTACAATCAAAACGGCCGTCTTGGCCCGCCGCCTCCGAGGAGACGACGGACGACTGCGGCTGCCACGGCGCGCGCAACACCAAAGACGAAGCGCACGAAAAATGGCCAGAGCACCTGTGCAGCAGCCGCGGCAAGATGCGCCACTGGACTTCCCACCGGGTTGGACTGCGTGGACGATGACGTGCTGTGCGAAGAGGAGGACGTCGCTGTGCCGCCATCTGGACCACGTACGACTTCCTCGGTAGTCGTGGTGTTGCTATGCCCATTTGCACTGCGTGTTGTGCGCACCGTGCGCCGCACCAACGCGCCGTCTGGCCGTGTGTAGAATTCCGTGCGTGTCTCAACTTGACTGCCCATTGAACCGCCAAAGTCGAATCCTCCCATAGAACGACCACGGCCACCGCCGCCGAAGATGTCACGCAGGTCCTCCGGACTGAGTCCAAACGGCATGCCATTCCCACCACCACCTCGTCCACGACGCTGCGCTTGTTGTCGCATCTGCCGCTCGAGGTGCTCAAAAATTATGCCAGGCGCCATACCGAACGCCTCGCGGAAGAGTCGTTCCGCCTCCTCCTGCGTGAGCGGTCGGCCGTAATATCCGCCGCCTCCTGGGAATCCGCCTCCTGGGAATCCTCCGCCGGGTGGCGGCTGATACGAGCCGCCTGGCTGCCGCCTCGACGTTCCCGCGCCACCACCAGGCGCCGCGCCGTATCTCCTCGCGGCGTCGTACTGCGCGCGTTTCGACGGGTTGGACAGCACAGAGTACGCTTCTGATATCGCCTTGAATTGTTTTTCCGCCTCGTCTTTGTTGTTCTGGTTTCGATCTGGGTGCCACTTGAGCGCCGCTTTTCTGTACGCCTTTTTGAGTTCGTCGTCGTTCACGCTCGGCGAGACGCCAAGCAGCGCGTAGTAGTCCATTTTCCCCGTCCCTGTAGACGAAGAAGAGTCTGCCGCCGCCGCCGCCGCTGCCGCGAATCCCCTCATTTTTCTTCTCTGTTGCCCTAATAAGCTCGTTTGGTGGAGGGTGCGGTGGTTGACATGGTCGCGAGGAAGAGTCCCAAGAGAAGAAGCTGGTGAAGAGGCTGGTGAAGAAGAGGAAGGAGAACTTGAATGAGGACTTGTAAGGATGCCTCCTTTATTAAGGAGAGGGGAGCAAGCTGCTATGAATTCATGAGAGCAAGAATACTGCACACCCCATAAGGAGCTTTGCGTGAACAAGGGGCGTAGGAGCTTCAGGTGGTGGAAGGATGCTGCCCAAGCTACCATGCCACTGCTATGAGCCATGGCCATGGCTCGTGAAGAATCCGTCGTTTAATTGGATGGGACGAGCGAGATGAGAGCATCCAGAAGGGGGTTGAGAGAGACTCTGGTTGAGAGGGGAGGAGGAGGTTAGGGTTTTGGGGGAGAGAGTTAGGGTTAGGGCTAGCTAAGTGCCCCCTTCCCTTCCCTTCGAAGCCTTTCTTTCTCCACCTCCACCTCCCCCTGGACCCGTTATTATTATTACGGTTACGCTCGGACTGAGACATCTCTCTTTTTTTGGATTTCCCTTTCTCTGCTCCGGCTCCGGAGGATGCGTGTGAGTCGATGGCCTTCTTCATGTCCTTTAAGGGTTCACTCGCACTCTCACTCTCACTCTTCTTGTAGAAGTCGTCGTCATTGTCGTCGACTCTTGGATGTCGCTTCTTCTTCCCGGTCTTCTTCATTGGCTTCTGCTTGTGATGATTTCAGCAGGGATTTGGATTTACCTCTCCATCCGCCCTTTGCTATCCGTGCGTCCATCGTACACTCCACGCGTGACTCAAATGTGAGCACTCGTGGCTCGTTCGGATGCTCTGAATTGGAAGTGCTCGACGACGCGATCGTCGTCGTTGACGCACACGGTATCATTGCCGAAGTTATCAAAGATGCTGCTTCTGGCCAGTCGTCGTCCAAACATATGCCTGAAGATATCGTAACGCATAATCTGGGACCTTCGCGTCTGCTTTTACCGGGATTCGTTGACGCGCACGCGCACGCGCCGCAGTACGAGTTCGTCGGGAACGGGTTTGGACTCCCGCTCCTGCAGTGGCTAGACACATACACGTTCCCCACCGAAGCCTCGTACGCAATACCACACGACGACCACGAAGGAACCGCCGCGGCGCGTGTACGCGCGAAATACGAACGCGTCGTCGCGCACTCGCTCAAGTGCGGAACGACCACGTGCAGCTACCTCAACTGCATAGACGGACCGTCGAGCCTCATACTGGCGGACGTCGCGCACAAAGCTGGACAGCGCGCGCTCGTCGGCAAGGTTTCCATGGATGCCAACGCGCCGGACTTCTACCGCGAGACATCCGCGGATGCCGCCGCGGCTGACGCGCGGACGTTCGTCGAGGCGATGCTCGAGCGATACGGGCAGGAGAACAGCCTCGTCATGCCCGTCGTGACGCCGAGATTTGCGCCAACGTGCTCGTCGTCGCTGCTCGCGCAGCTCGGCGCTCTTGCGGACGAGTACCAGCTACGAATACAGAGCCACCTCAGCGAGAATGTGGACGAGTGCCTATGGGTGCTCTCCGAGCTCTTTCCCGGCGCAGGGAGCTACGCGGAGGTGTACGAAACACACGGCCTGCTGACGCCTCGCACATACCTCGCTCATGGCGTCTTTTCCACAAAGCATGAACGGCGCGTCATGGAGGCGGCGGGTGCGAGCGTTGTGCACTGCGCGTCGTCGAATGCCAACCTGATGTCCGGCTTCGCGGACGTACGTGCGTGGCAAGACGACGGCGTGACAGTTTCCCTCGGCACGGACGTCGCGGGTGGGTCGAGCATCAGCATGCTCACCACCGCGCGCCGAACGCTGGAGAATTCCAACTCTATTTCGATCCTGAGAAGGCAGATGGCCGCCCAGGATGTCATTTGCCGCGTGGAGGCGGAACGTGACGAAGAGAGACGGCGTAGCCTGGCTTCCGCATGGACGTCCCCCGACGCACCGCCCACGCTAAGCGTTGCTGACGTGCTGCATATGGCGACGCGAGGAGGGGCGAAGGCGCTCAACCTCGACGATGTTGTGGGCGGATTTGATGTCGGCATGCACTTTGACGCGGTGTGCGCGACGTTCCCCGACGTGCCCGGCGGCGACGTGCTTACGCCCATCTGCCTTCGCGAGAGCGACGGCACGACTCAAATGCTCGAGAAGCTCTTGCTGTGCGGCGACGAGCGCAACATCGAGGCTGTGTACGTGAAGGGAACGAGAAGGATCTAGCCAGTAACGTAACGTAATTTCATTATTGTTCTTCTAAGTTCTAACGTGATGTTGTGTTACGAGAAGAAGAAAAGTGAGGTCTTCAGGCGACGTCGAGAAGAGGTCGCGCGAGCTCAACATCAAGTGAACTGTAGCACAACAAGGTCTTTTATTAACTCCTTCCTTAAGACGTTCTCAACAGTCAACAATTAGCATGTTACACGTCACTGCCGTGACGTCAGTAGGAAGGTTGTAAGGTAGTTCTCCTCACTTCACTCACTCAGTTCACAGGTACTGAACGAGTTCAGTAACGGACCACCCACCCACCCTTGCTCCCCCAACCCCCCAAACGCGTGACCCTAGTTCTTATCGTAGCTGGACATATCAACAAATCAACGATGATATCGCGTGAGGAGGCCTCCCAGTCCCAGCCCCCTACACGTCGCAAATCTCCGGAGGGATACCTGGTAGCGTACTACCCTAGCGTCGAGGATATTTCACAGGGCAACTTGCGCAGATACTGGACTTTGAACGCTTTCGACAGACTTCGACCAGACTTCGAAGGCGACCAGATTGACCAAGACCGACCAGGCATCGACGAGTTTCCCCCTCCTCCTCCTCGGCGCTCGGGAAATCCTCCGGCTGTCCGGCTGTCCGGGACCTCGCCGGCGCCGACGGCAACAAGGTTGGGTTCGCCTTTTCCACCCCAATATCTCCGCTCACCGTTTTCCGCCAGCCATACATACCTTTACGGTAGGTAAGTCGTGCTGTGCGCTGCGCCGTGCATACCTGTGCAATACGTGTGCTCATAAAACAGCTGTACGATACGTAAGCGCTACTTACTTATGCCTTTGTCATATCGTGCTTGCGACAACCTTCCTTGCCTTGCTAGAAGGCCCTCTTGCGCGCCTTGCCTTCTTTCTGACCATGTTCGGCTCCGACGGTCACGAGTGGTGTGCACACGAGCACGAGTGGCCGCCTCGAACACGGCGATTCACCTTGCACGGGCACCCTCGCGAGACACACAGACGGAGGACACACGTGTGAGCACCCTCAAAGGGCTCGCGCGTCAGAGTCATAACCACGCGACACTCGCAGGACAAACGCCAAGAAAGTACAAAAGAAAAGCGACGGCCGTGCACGCCCTGAGCGCAGACAGCTTCTTACACCGCATACTCGAAGCGGCGGAGCGAGAGTGGCAACCGCAGGATGCGTGGTTCCTCGTCCTCTACTGGCTCGCCGCACCTCTCTTCCTAAGAGGTCTGCACGTCATCGTGCAGGCTGTTGTACGGCAAATTCACCTCGTTCTCGAGTTCAAGCCAGTACGAGCTCTCTTCAGGCTTCAGCAATCCTTGCGGCTGGGCAAGTGGGTAAGCGACGACGAGTGCACCATACCGGAGTACGTGCCGCGAGACTTTAACGCCTCCGTGTTTGGCAACCTCGTAGTTCCCGTCAACGCGCTTCTCTACGTGTTCGTGTTCCTTTACATCTGCGACGTTCTAAGTGCCTACCTCCTAGCCGTGGGATTGCCCGAGGTGCGGTCAAACCTGCACATCGACAAGCTTGACGCACCGGTGTACGCGCTCTACGTAGGCATACTCGTGCACACAGTCTCCAGATTCGCGCTCGTGCGCGCGCGAGATCGCGCCGTAAAGGACAAGGAAAAGCATAGGCGTGAACGCACGTACGTGCCGAGCCTTCTCTGCAATCCGCGCGTGTTTGGACTCGTCAACCTGACGCTTCGCTCTCTCATCTTCGTCGTGACGCTAGGATCCGCCGCGACGCTGCTGAACATACCGCTCAGCAGCATCTGGGCGTTTGGCGGCATCAGCGGCATAGCGGTTGGCCTCGCCGCGAAAGACGTCGTGTCGAACATTTTCACAGGATGCATGCTCATGTTCACGCAGCCGTTCAGCCCTGGTGAGAAGATCTTCATCGGCCTCGAGAAGGACTACCAGAAGTGGAGCACGGTGAGCTACACCGTGAAGTACGTCGGCTGGTACAACACCGTGCTCGAGGGCAAGGACACGCGGCCGGCGTACATTCCCAACTCCTTCTTCGCAACCGCGCAGGTGACGAACATTAGCAGAAACTCGCGACGGTGCTTTCGGCACATCCTCTACCTCTGGTTGCCAGACATTGCTTCCGTGGCGACACTCCAGCGGAAGATTCTCGATCGACTTGACACGCATCCTAAGGTGGACAAGGGGTACAAAAAGCCGCGCGTACATCTCAGAGGGATCAACTCAAGCGGTTTGCAGTTTGTGGTTGAATTTCACTACAGCGAACCTCGCAAATTCCAGTACTTAGCGTTGCAGCAGGAAACTCTTTGCATGATCGCGGAGTGCGTCGAATCGGTCGGCGGACGCTTCGAGCGCCAGACGCGCACAGAGTTGGTAAACAACAGCAATGAAGGCATTTTCCCGCCCCTCCTCAATGGCGAGAGCAATGCAACGGAAGTAGGCTCTATCGCGGCTGGGCAGCGCACGTTGGATATCACATCAACCACAGCGTCTATTGGTAAGACTGCGGGTGATACGAGGCCGACTGCATAAAAGTGTTCAAACAAATAATCCACATTATAACTTTACAATACCAAAATACAGCAAATAGTAAAAATGATGTTTATGTTTTTTTTGGTTCAATCACCATTGCGGAAACGAGATTCCTCGAATTCAGGGATGTCGAGGAATCGGCGCGAGAGGGGCGGCGCGCCATGCGACTGAAATCTTGCCGCACGCATTCGCCCACGCGATCGAGGTGTTGATTTTTCCAACAAGACTCGTCCTATTGGCTCTGACGACATCGAACTGTGCGAAAATGGCGGCGAGTTATCCGAGGATATGATCGAGGTGATTGTGCGAGGTGGCGTCAATAACGGCGACGATGCGCCGTTCCCATCTCCATCCGCACTGCCATGTCGGTCAACCGCCGCAGCCGTCTTTTCAACACGAACCTTTTCATCCATCGCCGAGGTGATTGCGCGAGGTGGCGTCAATAACGGCGACGATGCGCCGTTCCCATCTCCATCCGCACTCCCATGTCGGTCAACCGCCGCAGCCGTCTTTCCAAGGCGAACCTTTTCATCCATCGCCGAGGTGATTGTGCGAGGTGGCGTCAATAACGGCGACGATGCGCCGTTCCCATCTCCATCCGCACTGCCATGTCGGTCAACCGCCGCAGCCGTCTTTCCAAGGCGAACCTTTTCATCCGCCTTGAAGGGTTTCGGCACGTTGTATCGAGGCTTTTCCCAGAGCACCTGGCGTGCATCATTGATCGGCGCTGGTGGCGTCTCCAGTTCCGCCCAACGCGCGTATTTTGCCGCCTTGACGGCATCGCCACGTGCCATGTGGTTGTACATAACGCGTCTGAGCCCTTTCGTCTCGCTCTCGTCCAGGTCGCCGCCGGGTACCGCATCCTCGGCACAATCACCCTCATTCTGAATCTGCCGGCACCGGTAAATTGCCATGGCCGCGGCCACCGACACGTTGTACGAATCCGCGAATCCGTGCATGGGAAGGCTCACAAGTCCATCACACCCGCGCAGAAGCTCGTCTGACGGTCCCATAGCCTCGCTGCCGAATGCAAGACACACCCTCGACGCGCTGTCTCGTAGCCGTTGGTGCAGCACAGATCCCGGCGGATCACGTCCTACAGGCATCAGCGGCACAGCCTGTGGACGCACGTCGAGCAGGAATGTTTGGAACCCTTCTTCACGTGCGACGGCTAGGGCGTCATCAGCGCTTGCGTGCTCCGTGACCGTGAGCCACCGCGAAAGCCACGATCCGTCGACACCGGCGGCTGATGCTTTTGCGAATTTCGAGTCGCCCGCCGGTTTTGCCAGGCCATGTTCCTTCGAGTATGCGATACGCTTGCGTATGAGCCCGCGAGGTCCCTGTTTTTCGTACCGCTTCTGCAGTTTTTCGCGCAGCCGTTCGGCGTGTTCGAATCCATCCGGCGTCTCCGGATCGAGAAACGTGGGCCTCTGATTTGAGTCGTATTTTGGCTGTTTCCTTTTCTTCTGCGCGTTCGTTCTGTCGTCTGGTTTTTCGTCAGGCTGAAGCGCGACGTGCTGTCTGCGCTTGGATGGATCAGTCACGACGACGAACACTCGCTGCACGCCAAGTCCGTCGCACGTGCGCAGGATGTGGTCAGCGTTTTTCGCCTGGAAGATGCACTCAATCAAGCACGCAAGACGCATCGTGCGGTGACGAAGCACGCCCTCGACTCGGCGTAAGCACGTGGGTGCGTTGTCGCCGTCGAGATCTTCTTCCGACACTTCTTCCTCCACAAGGATATCTGCGAGGAGGTTATCTTCCTCCTCGTTGTCCTCTGTGCTGGTTTTCTCGTCGTCACTGCCTTTCCTTTCTTCTCGTTGGTTGGCGAGCTGTCTCCTGCGCTCAGCCTCCTCGGCAATGAAGAGAAGTTCGTCAAAGTCAGAAGGCTGTTCCAATTTTCCTTCTTCTGCTTCTGCGTCGTTATTCGCGCGGGACGACTGTGTCGGCGTCGTCGTTTTTGCCTTGTTGGCTGACGCTACCGTGCTTGTCCTTTCGTCTGGTATGGGTGGAATCTCAGGTTCCTCTTCATCTTCGGAATCTTCGTCGAGCCACTTTCTGATTTGCTCTAGTTTGGCACGTCGCCGCCCCGAGGCGGATATGTTGCGCAGAGGCGGGGGTAGTCTGCCTACGACTTCCATACATTTGTGCCAGAGCGCGGCGGAGAACGCTTGGCCGTGTCGCAGAGCCTGGACGTGTGGAGGTGTGTGTGTGGAGGTAGACGCCTGCTTCGAGGCATCGGGCTTAGACTGTGCTTTGCTAGTTTGAGAAGACTTTGGCGGTTTGAGCGCGAGGGAAAGCCAAACTCCTAAAACGGATAAAGCTAGAGGAAATCCGAAATTGCTGCGTCGTCCTCCTGAACCCGCGGGAAGGTCTTCAACTTCCTCCTGGGACCACCCTCCTGGATACGCAGATGAAGAAGAAGAAGCAGATGGCAGTGCCGAGGACGAGGGGATGCCTCGCCACATGGATGTCACCTCACTCTCACGGAAAGAAGAAGGAGTCCTCTCTTCTTCTGAGAAGGAGGAGGAGTCCTGAGCGAAGTCCTGAACGAAGGCCAAGGCGTCCACGTCAGCAAAGTCGTAGTCGTAGTCGTCGCTGAGCGGCGGCGGCATCGCCATGGAACAAATGGAACGGGTTCAACAAGCCCCAAAATTAGGGGGGAGTCCAGGGTTAGGGTTAGGGTTAGGGTTAGGGCTCCTTCTTACCCTAACCCGTTCGGGTTCACCTTCGCGTGTCTCCTCGCACTCGCCAAGTACACCCTCACCTTGCCTTGCGCCTGGAACCTCTCCCAGAAACCGACCAGCCTCGGCCAGTGCCTCAAACGCGACGCGCACGCCCAGCTCGTCGCGAAGCAAGTTGTCCAGAACCGTGAACAAGTTGTCAAGTTGGGGAAACGGACGCGTTGCTCGTTTGTAGCTTCATGCTTTCTCCTGCAGTCATGTCGTCGGTGACTCGAGTACAGTCGAGAGGCCATACAAAGCCAAAGGCGTCCTCTTGCCCAGCCATGTAGGCTGCGGCCATGACGTAAGCTGCTCTCTTACCTAAGAGTTAGGTGATTCCTAACACAACGTTGTGTGGCGGGCTGCGCAGTAGCCCAACTCACTTCTGACTTCACCTTAAGGCCGTTAGGCCGCCAGGCTTAAGGGAAGGTAAGGATAAGTAGAGAATGGTTACAGGATAGGAAAAATATAAAACACTTATCCTGTTCCCCTCTACTCCTCTAGGGGTTATCTGTTCCCAGGGGAGCGTATTAGGGGTTATCCCCACAGCAACCCTAGGTAGCCGTAACCCTAGCTGGCCGTAGCTCTAGAATGGGTCCGGACGACCTCCACCTCACATGACGCGCGTAATTTGCCAACTATAGTTGTTTGTGCCTTCTCTGCCGTGTGAATGGTGTGAATGGACAACCGCTGGACAGAGTAAAGTACACTTCATTCCTGAATGAGTGATCTCAGGAGTAAAGTACATTCCGTTACTGAACGAGCAATCCTATGTACAGAGCAATCCGCGCGCCGCCGACAACACAGCCTCCTCGGTGTTTAGTCCGGTGAGCACGCGCGATGTTGCATCGATAGTGCTCCAGTTGCACGTTCCCATTCCATCGTCGCGGAGAACGCGGTTGAAGTCTTGCACATGCACGTCGCCGGTGCCGTCTTCGTCGCGCCACGGTGCGAACTTCAGGTTGCTCGAGTCTTCCATGATTGGTGTGGACGATACCGCGACATAAAATGCAACACCTTGGCTGTCGTGGATGCGCAACTGCCTACTGTCGACAGCGACGACACCCTGCGTGCACTCCTCGACGTACACGGGCCCGTCGACGCTCCCCATCTCGCCCGCGCAGAGCACGACGCAGTTCGTCAGTCTCGCGAGACGAAGCGCGGTGGCACGGCCTCGGCAGACGACGACAGCGTCTCGCCCGTCACGTATGGTTGCGTCTAAGCCCGAGACGTCGACGTCGATGACTTGTGTTTTCCCACCGTCAAAGTTCTCCAGTGCCGCCTCGCGCCCTCCAATATCCGCAGGTCGCGCCGTTCTGGCGTCGTCGCCGTTGGCTGTGGATGTGTCGCTGGCGCTTTCGAGAACGTGCTCGAGCGCGCCTGCATACCCTTGTCTGCTGAAGTCCTGCGAGAACTTGAATCTGCGCCGAGGCAGGTGCTTCGCTCTCAAGGCGTGCGCGAGATCCCTGAGCGCGTTTGACTGCGCCTCGCAAGCGCGCACGTCAAACGACGTGAGGTAGTACGTCGCCGACGCGGTCATGGCGCGCATGCGATCGCACGTCACCAAGGTCTCTGCGATTTCGTTCGCGAGCTTACTTTGCGCCTCAGGCTCACCACTGGAGCACGCCACCGCGCACGTCTGCATGTTTTGCGTGGTCTCCTTTTGTATTTGCGTGAAGAGAGAGAGAAACGCGTCGGAGTCTTCCTCCGGCGCCTTCTGCGTCGACGTCTGCGACTTGACCTTCTGCGCCTCGAGTGCGCGCACGCGGTGCCTCGCCTCCAGCCGAGCGAGCACCGTCGACGCGCGCGAGGCTGAGGAGGAGGAAGCCATGATGGGCTCGATCGCAGACGCGGGAAGGGGAGGGGACGCGGGAGGGAGGGGAGAAAAAGGGAGAAAAGGCGGAGGGCCTGATTATTCGGGTTTCTATTGACCTCTGCTCGGAAAACATGGAAGGATCGGGGTTTCAATCCGCCAATATGGGATGGCATGGCTGCCCTGGCTGGCGCGAACTCCGCGAAGTGAGTTTCAGGTGACAAGTTGAGGAGGGTCGGACTTCACCATGCATTCGCCATCCCGGTATATCCCCTACGATAGGGCGCGCGATTCCAGAGAGATTGCAGGAGGCGAGAAAGACGAGGAGACAGACGCCTGCGACCGACAAGGGGAGAAGACAGGGGGTCCACCAGCCAGGCTGCCAGGGAGGGTGGAACAGGAGAAAGAGTAGCTCAGGAGAGGTTTCCCAGGGCCTTCACAGAACGTGGTTGTTTGCTGGGTAAGCTTGGTTTTATCGGTAGTCGCAAGAGCACTTCCCACCCGGCCTGGCATTGGCTTCCAGGGGCCAAGTGAGGGGAAGGAGAACGAGTAGTTGACCTAGTTCCCAGGGCCGGGCAAGAGGTGCCTGGACCATTTCGTCACCTACCAGGGCCTGGGAATCCGGGCAACTACTCTTTCTCCTTCCCCTCTTCTTGGCCCCTGGAAGCCAATGCCAGGCCCTAGGTGGGAATACCCCCGGGAAAACCTTGCCTGAGCTACTCTTTCTCCTCCACCTGGAGGGCCACCCTCCCAGGAGAACAAAATTCCCTGGAATGGAAAATAGGCGCGAAATTGCATGGAACCCATGGACAAGCACGACTCCTGTGCAGCACTGTATCCCCAGACACTTCAAATAAGGCAAGGCCGCCGATCCCACATGCATGCCTCATCAGTCCCAAGTATTTGGCCTCCGTCTGTATCCCAACCACGGCAATCCAAGTCTTGCGCGACCACAAACACAACCACAAACACAACTACCCGTTGGCATTTTGGACAGCTCGTAGGTGGTGGTTTCTGAGTCCACGGGTTGCTCAACCTCCCGGATGGACGGCTCTCGGTTGCCGCAGGCGGCGATTCGGCCTCTTCTTGTTGTTCCCTTAGTTTTGGAGTTCCTTGATGGGCTGGAGGTTGAAAACCAACCGCCTCGCCTGGCCGAGTGAAACAGCTGTAGTTGAGGGTCTTGGAGGACGTACGTCGTTCGTTCGTGCCGGGTCCTGTGCTCCCTCTCCTCTCCGCCTCCCTTCCCTTCCCCGGGTTCCTAGCACCCGGC
Source organism: Pycnococcus provasolii (assembly GCA_938743325.2). NCBI lineage: Eukaryota > Viridiplantae > Chlorophyta > Pseudoscourfieldiophyceae > Pseudoscourfieldiales > Pycnococcaceae > Pycnococcus > Pycnococcus provasolii. The sequence continues at coordinate 558,273 of OW568890.1, forward strand.
CTCAACTCTCTCCCCTCTCCTGGGCGACAAACAGCTCGCTCCTCGCCATCCGCAGGACAGTACACTCGTGGTGCCAGTACTCGCGCTCAGCTCAGCTCAGCGAGTGTGTACACGTGCACTTGCACGAGGAGTACAACAACGCTTGTGCTTGTGCTCAAGGCTTGTTGCTTAAGGCTGGTCTTGCTCGGTTTTGGGTTAAAGTAGTCCTTCTCACAGAAGTCTAGCTCGGCCGGCTTGCTTTCGAGGTCTGCGCGACACTCCGCACTGCGCAAACACGGGGCAGGAAGGGCAGCCTGAGAGGACACTCGCCTCAGCTTGAACACAACATGGTTCGCACGTGGTCGGTCGCGCTCGCGCTCACGCTCGTCGCGGCGCTCACTTTGCAAACACAAGGTGCGTTCCCACTTGCGGTGTGAAGGAGGCGGATCGGGACGGGACGGACGTGCCTGGCGCGTTGCCTCTTCCCTTCTGCGTTTCTCTCCCCCCCTTTGTTTTCAAAACGCGCGATGCGTGGGTCGGCTCGGCTGGAGGAGTCGATCGCGCGTCAGAGAGCTGAACAACGTTGCGATCTGCGTCGTTTGACGACTCGGTTTTTGCCGTGGGGTGGGAAAGGCGAAGGCATCGTCAAGAAGCACGCGTGGCTGCGCGGAGAACACGCGTGCTCCACTTTCTTGTGCCAACATCCACCAAACACGAGTTCGCTAACACCTCGCCACCAAACACACACCCCGATCTCTTAACTTGCACAGCCTCGCACTTCCGATATGGAACCATCTACTGGGAACCACACGATGATTGGACAACCAACTGGCGCAGTACCAGAGCGCCCGAATTCAAAGTGAAGTTTCACTTGTCGCTCATGTTCCGCCGCAACTTTCTGTGGGGCGCTTACTTCAACGAGCAGTGGGCTACGCCAAGTCCCACCCCCCAGACGGCAAGTTGGAAGAACCCGTTCATTAATGGGCTAGGTGATACCGCCCAAGTTACGGCAACGGGCGAAGCAGATAGTGACTGCAATGCGTACATGGCGAAATTCAACGCCAACGGTGTCACCAGGGCAGGACAGTCGATCGAGTGCTTCACCGACGTCAACCGAGACTACACGGGATACCAACTTCGGTTCCCGTCCGGCTTCGCGTTCCAGTTCGGCTCCACGGACGACAACGAGAGGAACTTGGTGCCAACCTCCGCGCCGAAAATCTGCAAGTCATACCTGCACAAGGGAATCGAGGGAAGCGCCACGAAGCTGACGTGCCCGTCAGCGTACCCGAACACGCCGGAGAACCAGGTTCTCGTGACGCAGAAGGAGGTCCCCGGTCAGTGCATCTCCGAGTTCGACGGCACGGCGGCGTCCTGGGCGGATGGAGTGAAGTCGGCCGAGACGAATCCCATCTGGGAAGACGGCAAGACGAAGCTGTTTCCAACCAGCTCCGTGTGCACTCCCTGGTACGCGCTGTTCGGATTCTTCACCGGCGACACGGTCAGCATCACCAATGGTCGACAGGACAGGGCAACGCTCGACACCACGGTGACGGACATCAACTTCGAGGACACGATGCTTGGCAACACCATCTCCGTCGAGGGCGATCATGAGCACACCTACAAGCTCCCAAATGTCAACGGGAGGTTTGAGTTCACCGCTTTTTTCACGGGAGGCAACCGCATTGCTGAGCTGAACAACAACCAGGACGGCCGATTCCGTCTCGAAACGCTCGTGCTGTTCGATCCGTCGCGCCCTGGTAACAGGTCGCCCGTCGGAACGCAGATCCCGATTCTGCCAATTCCATATGGCGAAACGAACGAGTACAAACCGATGGATTTGGTGCAGTTCCAGATTGCGGCATTCGACCCTGACCCATACGATCAGGTGAGGTACTTCTTAGGCAACGTCGAGGAGCAGGGCGGACTGATGACGAACGTCGAGTGGAACACTAACAACGGTGGGAAGCCCGTCATGGACGTCAACAACCACTTTTTCGCCGACGAATACAACTACTTCTACTGCGGAGAAAAACGACTTCCTGCAAGTGTGTGCACTGCCCTGCATGCCGGGAAAAACGGATCCATCGCCAACGATCAATTCGCACAGGGGACGTACGCACAGGTTGCGGATGCAGCCAAGCGTATGCTCGCGTGGAACAAGGAGAGGAACTACCCGAGGCAGCCACCTTCTCTAGACCACAATGGTGAGGGGCTTGAATTGAACGCTCGCACTGGTATCGTGTCTTGGAGGGTTGGCAGGATGGCTGCTGACAACACCGTGGAACGACGGGTGCATGAAACCGGAAAGATCAAGCCTGGATTCTACAACTTTGTCGTCATGATTGAAGAACTTCACGCAGAACCTGCCAATGGTGGCTACTCCGATCGCATCGATTCGAATCTCCAAAATAGAGTTTCGGATGAACAAGTCAAGACCCCACCCGCTACGCCACCCTTGACTTACAATAATGCGGGATTGTTGGATGGTACCACGGCGTACCCCGACAACATGCGTGTGCATCCGTCAGCAGGTATCAGCAAGAGGCGTGTCAAGGTGCCAATCGATTTCCTCGTTTTCTTGTACCCGAAATTCTCGTCCTGCGGTAGCGCTACGTGCCGAGCAATGAGCAGTGACAGCAATGCGGTACAGGATGGGTACTTGGCTGACACGCTGAAGACGTTCGAGTCTAAAGACGGCTTCTACGGCGATGGCTTCGCGGGTTTTGATGGAGTCCAGTTTTCGACTCCTACCTCGCGCGACAAAACGCTCGGAGATTTGGAACTTGGTGCAGAGCTTAAGGCCAACTCACAAGGCTTTAGCAAGGTTTTCTCTGGCAAGTGCAAGATCTGCAAGGGTGGTGGAAAGCAGACAGGATTCCTGAATACTGATTTGGATAAAAGCGACATCACCATCATCACATACGATAATCAATTCCTTCTCGACGGAAAAAATAATGCTGGCGTGTCCATCGTTCCAGAAAATGGAGTTTGCAAGCCGAATCATCCACCATACTTCCTTACGGATCGAACTGTCATCAAGGGTCCAACGCCTTCGCTGCGTTATCCCCCCTCGCAGACGGCGGGCGTTGCATCGAATTGCAAATGCAGAGATGAGGGCACGTTAAACCCGGCAACTCTCGACCCTTGCGTATCTGAGACATACAACTTAAAATCTGAGTTCTTCTGTGGACAGCTGAGCCCAGCTGATGAGGATGCTGAGTTCCGTTCAGGCTTTTACGGCGGATCGCGCTATACAGCTATTGAATACAAGGACGATCTGACGTGGACTGAAAGCAAGATGTACGACGGATCCTTCATGCCCGGTGAGTTTACTTGCCCTCAGGGTGAGGACTGCGACATGTACATTGTTGCGTACGATCCTGACGAGTGCTCGGAGCTGATGATTGGAACGACGGGCCTGTTCGATCAGATGTCGTTCGGTAAGAGCGAGGAATTTACCGACGCAGACATTGATTTCAGGAACAAAGCGTCAGACGGCACGCCAGTTTTCTCGGATGCAGAGAAACTGAAAATCCGACAAAACACCATCAAGCGCAAGTTCACGTGGCATGCGGGAGTTGGTGAAGGCGGTAGCGGTAGGCCACCATTTGCACCAGCAAATGGTGAAGATGATGAAAGGAAAAGGAAAGGACAAGAGGACACGTTCGTCTGCTTCTTCGCAAGCGACAAGTACACGGTGACCGCCCTCCCGTTCCACTGCATCAGTCTCAAGCTGGAGCAGAAGACGACGATCCCCCCGTGTGAGCCAATGCCCGCGCCGTACACGACGTTCGCGGCTTACCTTGATGTTGAGATGTGCATCCCGCTCTGCTGGAAGAAGGAAATTGAATCCGGATCGCTTACGATTCAGAATAACATTGAGATTGACATCCGATCGATTCACCACGAGATTGACGGCGTTCACCCTCACGCCACAAGTCTGGATACGCAGGAATTCAAGGATACCATCCCGTATGACAGGCACACGTTCCAGTACCCGTACGACGAGACGAACTTCCCCTCCACGGGATATTTCAAGGGCGCAACGCCGGGATTGAATGGGCGCGAGATGAAAAAGGAGTACTGCATCAAGGCTGACCGCGACACGGAGTGCGTGTATACGGTGTGCTTCCAGGGCTACGATAAAGCTACCATGGATCTCGTGAACGACCCGCAGGAGATAAAGCTCGACGTGTCGACGGTTCGATGCTTCAAGATCGAGGTGGTGAATGCCGTGATCGAGTTCACGGGCGCCGAGCAGTTGACGGACTCCGGTGTCAGCGGACTCGTGCTGCCTGAGATGGGCCTCACGTTTGGCGGATACGCGTACCCGCGATGCGGAACGTCCGGAGTGGCGCGCAACATGACCATGATGCTGTTCACGTCCACGCGCAACGAGTCGGTGACGGTGGGCGGCCCCATGGTGGACACTGGCAACCTCGTGCGCAACTCGATCAACTTCCACGACGATGGCATGGGATCGGGATACTTCTTCTACAGCGACGACTACGTTGCCGATGCCATTAGCGATCACAAGTACGCCTGTGGCAAGTGGCACTTTGTTGCCGTGAGCATCGCGGAGTCGAATGCAGCGACGCTTTACGTGGACTCTGCGGCGCCATCGCACCAGCTCATCACCACGCGTGACGAGGTTCAGTCGTCTGCCGTGCCCTTTTCCACTCCGAGCCGACCTGATCACGACGTCGATGGCGACGTGCGCGGTCTGATGCACGTCGGAGCGGGTATTGCGATGGGCACGCCGTGGGACGGATACCTTGACGAGCTCGTGGTGTACAACAAGGGCCTTTCTGCCATCGAGGTGGAAAGTGTCAAGCTCGCACGCCTCGTGGGTGCCACGTACGAGGCGGCGGCGGTTGAGGACGGACTGGTCGCTTACTACACCACGAAGATCGCCGGCGCCGTTGCCATTGGGACGGTGACAGCTGCGGGCTTGCCCAGCGATAGCGGCGACATGACAGCGCTGAAGCCGAACATGACCGCCCCGAAGCTGGTGCACAAGTCTAACCCTGGTGTGAAGCCGTGTGTTCTCGGACTCCAGCACATTGTCGGTCCCTCGGATGGCGACTGCATGACGGATGTGTACGGCTGGAACTTCGCGGAGGGTGTGCACGTGAAGTGCTCATTCGACGGCCGCGAGACGGAAGCGGTTCACCGCAGCGAGAAGATGATCTCGTGCCTCACGCCAGGACACGTGTCACCTCGTTTCGTCACGGTGACGGCAAGCAACGACGGATACAACTTCACGAACACCGTGGCCGTGGACAAGACGGTGCGCCACCTTTACATGGAGAGCGCCCTCTACGTCAACGGCCTTGGCGGAGGTGCAAAGGCGGATGGCGTGTGCGAGGATCTCGCAGGGCGAGGGTTTTCCATGACGGCGTGGGTTTGCCCCAAGTGCGGCCCATCAGCCCCGCAGCCGCCCGCACCGCCGACCACCTTACCACCACCACCGCCGGCAGCAGCACCACCACAGCCGGAGGCACAAAACATCGGTCGACGCGACTGATGTTGATGCGCCATTTTCATTATCATTTTTGGGAGAGAGTGTTTGGAGAGTGTAAGGATTGCGTTATTATTCCATAATATTTCACAACCAACCTATAGTCTAAGAAGGCATACATAGACTATGTGTGCTTACTCCACGCGGGGGGGGGGGCATTGGATGTTCTCCCTCCCGCTTCCCTGAGCTTTTTTGAGTATGGGCTCTGCTGTCGTGAATGGACGACCTTTGGACAAAGTAAACTTCCATTTCATTACATTGAATGAGATATTCCAGGTTGGTTTTCCTTATATGTACGCAAGGCCCTGATTGCCGTTCGAACGCCCTCTCGGTGGCGTCGGCGGCCTCTCCTCGTTTACGCGAGACATCCAAGTGTCCGCAGGCGCCAGCATTGCACCAGTGCCTATCGCTCCTGTCGCGGGATGAAGCCCAGAAAGCCCCTCGCCTTGCACCCTTGGTGCAAACGGACTCGAGTTTCTCGGTGAGCCACTAAGCGGCGTTGGCGGGTCGTCCGCCGTGCGAGGGGCGGGCATGTCCATGACGTCCTCCTTCGGCTGAGGCGGTAGCGGGTGGATCAGCTTAGGGACCATCACCAGATCGCGGCCAAGAACCAAAATAGCGCCGGCGTTGTTTGCCGAACCGCAGTAGTTGGTTGCGCTGAACAGCGTGATGAGCTTGCCGCCCGCGAAGCGTTCGAAGCCATCCATCACGCACTCGTGGGCACGCACAATCATCTGCAGGTTATTCGCCTCGCAGAAGTCAGCGACCCTGTCCGGACCGAACGTGACGAGACCAGGACCGCGCGGCGAGGGCTGAACTCCGTGGATATCATCCGAGGACGTCGGGTCGGACCACAACAGGTCCATGAGCAGCTGTCCGCCATCTTCCATGCCAACTGGTCGCTTGATCGACTTGATCTGCTCCACGCTCTCTATCCACCGGCCGATGCCACCGTGCATGCACAGGATCTTGCCCTCGATGTTCGCACAGAGAGGCATCCAGTCAAACACTTCGTTGACGCGCGTCCAAGCGCGGATGCCCTCGCCCTGGTACGGCATGTCGCCGTGATCGTCGGATCCGGAGCCGTAGAGATCCTCTCCCCAGGCGCCAAGTGGCTCGTCCGCCTCGAGAGCGTCCCTGCCACCCTCGAAGAGCTGGCCACCGCTGCTGCCTCGCGACAAGCCCTGAGATGCGCCGAAGCGCTCGATGCACTCCATCCGAAAGCCGAACAGCGCGTTGATATCCTTCGCCTCGTGATTGCCGCGGATCATGTGGATGTTCTGCGGGTACTCAATCTTCAGCGCGAACAGCAGCGCGATCGTCTCAAGACTATACATCCCGCGGTCGACGTAGTCTCCCAAAAACAGGTAATCTATGTACGTGATGTCGCCGCTCAGGCTCGGCGCGCCGTACTCGTCGAAGAGGCGCATGAGATCTCCAAATTGGCCGTGCAGATCGCCAAAAATCTTAACGGGCGCACCCACCTCGAGCACCGTCGGCTCCTCGCGGAATATATTCTCCACCTGCTCGCACAGCTCGATGAACTCGTCAGCAGACAGTAGAAAGCGACGATCCATCGGGGCGTACTCCTTGAGCTCGCGCGGACGAAGCAACGTATTCAAGACGACGCGGTGCACCATTCGAACGGACGGCTGCCGCAGCAGCGGCAGAGCGGGCGTTTGAGGCGACGCGCCGTGGTTCGCATTGGGCGGAAATAGGCTCGGAGGCGAGCCGCGTTCTGCCGGCGAGCCGGCTCCGCTAGCTGCCGACGAGATGGAGTCACTGTCCGACACGCCGACGGGGGTCTCGGAGATACCCCCCCTCGAGATGCTCGAGTCCGCCGGCTCGCCTCGGCTCATGCGACGACTTTCGTTCTCAAACTGGTCGATGCTAAGCTGCCTCACCAGCCCGCCCAGCTCGCCGTCACTTTCAGCCGCCACGACAACCGCACGATGATACAATCGAACGGCATCTGCCTGACCTCCCATGGCGGACTCCAAGCCCGGAGCTGATCCCATCAATGCGCCGCCGCGCGTTCGCTGCTCGGCGGCACGCTGCGCCTGTAGCACGCTGCCAAAGCTCATCGATCGAATCGGATGAAGGCCGGGAGATGGGCGGGCGGGCACCGCGTCCGATTCCTGCGCGGATGCAGCGTCAGCCTCCATCTTTGCCGTTGCCGCGGAAGCATCGCGCGCTGCGGCATTGAGCGCGCGCGTCGCCACCGCCGCCTCCTCTGCAGACTGCGCGACGAGGCGCTGCAGATTTGGCGGCGGCTCGGCGGAGGAGGCAGCTGCTGGCGCCACCGACTCCACCGCGGCGGCGGCGATCCACTCCGCCCAAGCGTGCGACGCGAGGTTGACTCCAAGGTTTGCAAATATCACGGATGCGTCGGGCCGTAGCAGGCGCACGACGCTAGTCTCCGTGAGAGACGTGGCGGCAGGAATGCCGTCGGCATCGCTGAGCACGATCATGTCGCTCAGCAGAGTGCTTGAGACGAGACCACCGTACGCGAACACGAAACTTCCCGCCGACGCAACGGCATGTCGGCATCTTCGTGGGCCCGTGGAAGCTGCCGCTGGCGTCGCACCGCTGGCTGACGTACTACCATTTTCTGCGCCATCGTCATCGCCAGACGACCAGGTTCCCTGCGCGGTGTCGAGCGAGGCGATGGCGTGGGCGGCGTCGACGACGCGCCCTCCGCCGAGAGCGCCACCAACGAGGTGCAACTTGGCTCCCACGAAGGCGCATCCATGCTGATATCTTGCGGGCCCGGGTGGCGCACCCGGTGCATGTGCCCACTCCCACCGTCCGTCGCGATGCCGTGCAAGACCGTATGCTTCGCCGAGAGCCTTGCCGTTTCCATCGCGACCTCCACACAGAAGCAGCAGGCCGTCGCTTCGCGACGCCGTGCTGGCATACATGCGCGCGGATGGCTCGACGGGTGTCGGCGCACTGTCGTCTCCGAGACCTGACCCGCTTGGCGGTGGCCTTGGTCCGTGGTCGACGCGCATCCAGCGGTACGGCTTCTGACTCGTGTCCAGCGCCCAAACATCACCCAAAGCACGCTGACCGTCGTTTCCTCCCAGCACGAGCAGAAAACGCTGGGCGACGAGGCTTGCGCAGTGAGCATATCTCGCGCCTGGCCCTTGTCCTGGAACGACGACACGGTGCCACCTTGGGTGGTCCCAGTTGGACACGTCGAGCACGTGGAGGTCGTCGCCCGAAAGTCCCGCAGGTCCGATGCCACCGTGCACGACAACCATCGTGCCCACGGATGCAGCCGCGTGAGCAGCACGTGCGGATGGCGGCTCACCTTCTGGGCGCAGTAGGCGCCACGTTCCTGAATAGGTTAGAGTACAAAGTTTGTTTTGTTTTTGTATGTTTTCGTTTGTGTGTGTTTGTGTGTCGTCAAGTCGTGTGAGCGCTTCTGTGCACATTCTTTCGGAGAGGGCGCCGTCGCCGCCGAGCATGTACAACGCACCTGTCCCAACGTCGAAGACGTGCACGTCGTTGGTCGCCCCCGCTAGTCTGATTCCCGCCCCCGTGGATGCCGGCCCGCTCGTCGTTGGCGTTCCAGGGCTGCTTCCGCCGGCGCCGTTCGCGTTCGCGCCACCCTCGAGCGCCGTTGCTCCCCCGAACAGGACGAGTTTCGCGCCCACCACGGGACCCGCAGGCGCGACCGTCGTGAGCGTGTGCCCGCACCTTGGCCCTGGCGCGTCCCCCGTCGCGTTGAGCGTTCTAGGGACGGCAAGCGCCTCTGGCGACAAGCACGGCGCCGCTAGCGGCGGCTGCGAGGGGTTGTGTTGGTTGGTTGGTTGGCGCGCCTGACGACCTTCTTGCGCGCCAGTGAGTGTGTACGTCGTTGCGCTGGACGTCGGCGGCGGCGGCGGCGGTCTGTCTTCTCTGGCATGGCTGTGCGCGTGCGTTCCCGCCGCCATATTTTGTAATATATATGGTACGCCGACAAAAATGCGTGAGGTGGCGGAAAGAAAAGAAGAAAAAGAAAAAGAGGGGGGGGGGAGGGAGAAATGGCGGAAATTGAAGAAGAGGAGGAAAAAGAAAGGGGGGAAGGAAAAGGAAAGAAACGACGACGCAGCAGCCTACTAAAAGGTAAATAGCCCTAACCCTAACCCTAACCCTTACCCTTACCAAACCCTAACCCTATCGTAACCTGCTGCACTGGAGGGGAAGTTCGGTTCTAAGTTCGAGTTTTGTTCCCCTCTTTTTGAGGGCTCTTGGTTTTCCTTTTTCTGGTCCCCTTGTGTTGCCCTTTCTTTCTTTTGTTGAGCTTTCCCTCATTCGCCTTGGGTTCTTATTTGGTTCCGATGTCCCGCCGCGGCGTGTGGGCAGTCAGCGAGCTTCTGTTGAGGTACTGCGATAAGGGTGGCTCGTCCAAGGGCGTGCGCGAGTTCATGCGGGACGTACTCCCAGAGTTCAAGGAGAAGGAATTGCCACAAGGCATGCAGATTGCAACGAGGCGCACGCGCTATTTCGGGCACCCGACGCTCGCGGTGAAGTTTGCCGAGCACGAGGATGCGAAGAACAAGAGACGGTATGTGGTTCCTCTGCGCAACTTGGACAGCGAGACGGTTCTCATGCACGTGCGTCGTGCGAGGGACACACTGCCTTACCCGCACAGCAAGTTGCGTCCTGCGAGCCGTCGCGTGGGCGCGAACCGCAGCTTGCAGGGCGTGTGGACGAGCGCGTGGCAGCGTGCGGTGAACCTCGCCGAGAGCCGTGGCGTTGAGCGCGGCGGGTTCTCGCCGAAGGCGCCTTGACGAGAAGCGAGAGAGAAGAAAAAAGAGAGAAAGAGACTTTGTCTTGATCCCTCTGAGACAATTTGTATGTGTGTGTAGTTTCCTTCGTCCCCTTGCCTACGTATTAATACTTTGTGAACCAACCAACCCTTCCTTCCTTCCTTCCTTCGTTCCCGCGCCTTCACACGACCGACCGACCGACAGGTCCCTACGAAGTGCGAGCACATGACAGTGCTAAGTGCTAGAAGGCCACCATTAAGGTTGATTAGGGGAAGCACAAGACAAAAAAAACCTCACCATGAATAGGAAAGGGGATCCGTCGTCGAACTATGAGTAAAATCCATCAGAACAAATTATCATAGGGGAGGGCTATAGGGGAGGAGCGATTCGATTCATTCGGGGTTTCGCGAGCCACGACCTCAATGCCCGGGTGCCGTTTCTTGGGGGGAAGGTCGGATGCCCTCAGGAGGTCAGGGATCGATGCAGGAGGCGGCCGTCTTACTTGTGCCCTGCCCTGCCCTTTTGCAACCACACCCTGAGATCGGTCTTGTTGTTACTCGCGTCTCCGCCTCACGTTTCCCTTCCCGGTCCGGGCGGGCTGCCGGGGCTTTTTCCCTTCCCTCGGCGTCAGGGGGGCCACTCACTCGTCAGCCCCTTGCCTTGCCCGCCCACTCTCCCTCACATACTCACATCCACGAATATGGCGATGTCTTCTACTCGTCTGTCTCGTTCTAGTCGTACCATTAGTCGTGCGTCTCGCACTGGGCGCAGTGGAAGGTGTTCTAGGGCGGTGTATGGTCCCTCGGCCACCGCGGTGGAGGCGCCGGCCACGACCTCGGCGGCATCAGCAGAGGTGCGAGATGGTTTGAGAAACATTGCCATCGTCGCGCACGTCGACCACGGGAAAACCACGCTCGTGGACGCCATGCTCTCGCAGTCGAAGGTGTTCAGGGACAACCAGGAGGTGGCGACGCGCATCATGGACAGCAACGACCTCGAGCGTGAGCGTGGAATCACAATCCTCTCGAAGAACACCGCTGTCACGTACAAGGACACGAAAATCAACATCATCGACACGCCAGGCCACGCGGACTTTGGCGGAGAAGTCGAGCGCGTGCTGCACATGTGCGACGGAGTGCTTCTCCTCATCGACAGCGTCGAGGGACCCATGCCGCAGACGAGGTTCGTTCTCACCAAGGCTCTCGCGAAGGGAAAGAAGGTGATGGTTGTCGTCAACAAGGTGGACAGACCCATGGCGCGCCTCGACTACGTGCTCGACAAGACGTTCGACCTGTTCTGCGAGCTCGGCGCGAGTGACGAGCAGTGCGACTTTCCCGTCGTGTACGCGAGCGGCATGAACGGCATCGCGGGGTTAGAGCCGGAGGAGCTCGCCGAGAACCTCGAGCCTCTGTTCGACTCCATCATCGAGCACGTGCCGCCGCCGACGGCTGACGTGAACGGCCCACTTCAGATGCAGGTGGCGAACATTGCGTACGACAACTACCGTGGGCGTATCTGCATCGGGCGCGTCACGAGCGGAACGATTAAGAAAGGGCAGACGGTGTACGTCGCGACGCCTGAAAAGAAAGAGGTGTCCGCGAAGGTGTCGGAGCTGTTCGTCTACAAAAACTTTCTGCAGGAGCCTGTGGAGGAGGCGGAGGCGGGTGACATCTGCGCCGTCGCGGGCATGGGAGATGCAACAATCGGGGAGACGATCATGGCATCAACTTCCGAGGGCGGCGTGCCTCTTCCCACGATCGCCGTCGAGGAACCGACGGTGCGAATGAACTTCATCGTCAACACGTCGCCGTTTGCGGGACAGGAGGGCGAGTTCGTCACGAGCCGCAACCTGAAGGATCGACTTGCGCAGGAGGCGGAGCGCAATCTCGCGCTCAAGGTTGAGCCGGGCGAAACGGCGGAGAGCTTCATCGTCTCAGGGCGTGGAACGCTGCACCTCACGATCCTCATCGAGGAGATGCGTCGCGAGGGATACGAGTTCCAGATCGGACCGCCAAGCGTCATCTACAAGGAGGACGAGTCGGGGAAGAAGCTCGAGCCTTACGAAATTGCGGAGATCGAGGTGCCCGAGGATCAGGCTGGCGGTGTCGTCGAGCTGCTCGGCAAGCGCGGTGGACAGATGCAGGACATGATGACTCGCGCGTCGGGATCGAACTCCGTCACCACGTTTAAGTTTCGCGTACCCACAACGGGCATGATGGGAGTCAAGGGCGCTCTTCTCACCGCGACGCGAGGTACCGCGGCGCTGCACACGAGCTTCGACGGCTACGACCCGATCGCGAACCCCGACGGCGTTCAGCGTGACAACGGGTCGCTCATCTCGTACGACACGGGCGATGTGACGACGTACAGCGTGAAGAGCGCGCAGGAGAGAGGCGTACTTTTCGTCGAGCCCGGCGAAAAGGTGTACGACGGTCAGGTGATTGGCATCAATGCTCGTGCGGAGGATCTCAAAATCAACGTCTGCAAGAAGAAGGCGGCAAACAACATCAGAAGTGCGACGAAGGAAGCAACGGATAAGATCAACGCGGCCAAGGACATGAGCCTCGACGACTACTTGGAATTCCTCGCGTCTGACGAGCTCGTGGAGGTGACGCCGTTGAGCGTGCGCGTGCGAAAGAATCCGTCCATGAAAGGCAGCGGTAAGAAGGGTGGGAAATAGAGAGGGAGAGAGGGAGGGAAGGAGTGAGCGAGGGAGTGAGAGTGAGTGTGAGTGAGTGTGCGTGTGTGAGAAAGAGCTTGTGTGAGCGAGCTCGGTTTTCGTCGTTGTCAAATTAATTCGAATTTGTGATTTTTTTCAAGACTATTATTCATTGTAATTAAAATTTGAATCTCAAGAATGAAATTATTTCAACAATTCGATTACTATCCTTACCGAATGAGCAACCGCAGATAAGTATCAAAAAAACAAATTCACACACTTCATTTACTTCTTCGGTTGGCGCACCTCAGAGAGGAACGAGTCAAGGCCAAACAGATCTTCGCCCTGCTTTCTCTCGCCCTGCTTTCTCTCCTTCTCGAACATCACAGGACCGGCTGAACGAGCGGCTGCACCACCTTCGCCAGCTTCGTCTTTGCCCGCACCAAGGCCTAGAGGCTGCTTTGCACGGAACCTGTCTGTGTCCACCTTTCGCTCTCCCTCAGCTCCTCCTCCTCCGTACATCGCGTCGTCCGCCTCACGTCGCCGCGATGCACCTGTGGGTGCGTACAAATTTGCCTTCGATCGGTCGGTGAACAGCTCACCCTCGTAGATGTTGTAAGCGTCGTCAGTCATGAGGCCTTGCCCCAGTCCACCCTCTCTGTCGAACAGGCGCTGGTCAAAAGCACCCGCACCGCCTTGGCCCACATTGACGGAAGCTTGCCCAAGTGCCACCTTCTCACTAATGTCGCGATCGCGATCACGCGTCAGCTTCGACCGCTTAGCAAGGCTTTCACCGCCCGCGACACCTGCGAGCGCGCTCTCCGTATTCAATGCACGTTTGTTATCCATGCGGCGCTCGCGTTCCCGCTCTCTGCGACGTTCTTCGCGGATCGCATCGCGATCTCTCCTCGCCGCGGCGTCCGCGTCGTCGTCGTCGTCGCCACCGTGTCGCTCTGGCGTAGCCTGCGGTGTAACGTCGTCGCCACTCAAGTACGGCGGAGTCTCGTCGCCTGCCGCGCCTCGTTCTGGCGTGTCGTCGTAGCCCATGCCAGGCGGCGGAGGCATTGGAGGAGGAGGGGGAAAGGCTGCGCCGCCGACATTTGGAGCAGCGTCGGCAGCAGCAGCGGCGACGGCGACGACACCGTCGTCGCCACCGTCCCTGTGCATGGATGGAGGAGGCATGGGCGGCGGTGGTGGAAAGTCGCCGAGACCGCCACGCTCGACGCGCGCTCTCTGTGCGAGGTCACGAAGTTCCACCTCTCTCCTTTCCTTCTCACGCAGCTTGAGCTCCTGCGACACCTTGGCACGCGCGTTGACCGCCTCGCGCGCCTTCTGCTCGGCGACGTACATCGCCTCTGATAGCTTTGCGAAGTTGTCGTTGATTGACACCTCTTGCATACCCCGTCCGTCCGCCGCGAGTCGTTTGTCGAGTGCGATGGTGTACCCTCTGCTGTTCTTCCAGTTGGAAACACAAGGCGGTATCTTCCACGCCTTTTGATCTTCGACGGTTAATTTTTTTGGCGGCTCGTGGAGCACGGGCACGGGCATTTCCTCCGGCGCTCTCGGCGCCTTTTTCCCCTTGAACTTTGGCGGCTCGAGCGGGTCGACAGGCATTTCCACAACCTTGACGATTCTCTGCGTGATTCCCGTCGCTTCCGCCATGGCGGCGTTGGCGGGCGTGTACTTGACGTACGTCGGTTCGTTCGTCGCGCGTGGCCCGAGCATCGACGTCTTGGCTGTGGGGTTAGTTTTCGCGAGCACCTGTCCCGCCTTGGCTGAGAGCGCTTCTATGGTGCGTCTTGCCGTTTCGTCCTCCTCCTCCTCCGTCGGTCTCTGCAGGCTGTTCGCCTCCGCGCCTCCCTGGCGTGCAAGCGGCACAAGCGCCGACGCGTTGGCGAACACCTTCTTGCCTTCGTTTGCGCCAACGTTGTGCGCGGCGACGATAGCACCCGCCTGCGTAGTCAGTGCGTCTGATTTTTTGTTATGCTTTCGTCCCATGTCGAGCGGGTACTGCGCGACGATGACTTCCGGGTACGCGCCCCCGTCGTCGAAGTCCGCATCGACGCGCGGCACGAACGGTCTTGCGTTATTTTTATTTCTCTGAGCGTACGTGGGCACTTTGTGCTGAGACTGCGCGTTGACAGGCGCGGGGAGGTGAAAGCGCACCATCAATAGGCTCGCTTGCCCTGCCTGCCTGCCGTGAAGTGTTCGTTCGTGGAGGGTGAGCCGTGCGCCGCCGGTTGAGAAATGGCGATGGGGAAGAAGGGGAAGGAAGGGGGAAGGAAGGGGGAACCTGAGAACGCGCTCATACGCAACCCCTCTGGAGTTCGGGGTTCAGGGAATCGTAGTTAGGGGTTACGATTAGGTCGGAGCACGACGATGTGCCACCATGTAATAAATGTTTTCTTCTCTCCCTCCCTCCCCCTCCCCCCCTCGTCCCGTCTTTCCCGTTCGTTTTCTTCAATCTGGGAGCCATCCAGGCAGTGAGGCGAGGCGGCCTTTGTGCGATGCAGGGGGGGGGGGGGGGGCTCGAGCGAGAATGTCACGGAGGAGGGGGGACAGGGAGGTTGGTTGTTGTTCTTGGACCTTTATTGTAGGGGGTTCCACCGTTGAACGCCCTAGCGTTGCCTCCAATTCCCCCCCCCTTCCCCTTCCTCCTTGGCTTCCTTTCCCCCCCTGCCATCTGCTTTTTTTTGCTTTGGTTTCTATCCACAAAACCAAAACCAGCGGGTGATGGTGACGGCGTCGAAGACAGGTCACCGTGCCAATGCGCCAGGCAAAGTGCGCCGAAGAAGAAGGTGCCTTCTTCTTCGCGTGCACCTTGCGCGTGGGCCTTGGGCGTGCTCATCCCAGGCACTTCCCTTGCTCCTGTCAAAACAACCGGACGTCGTCAAGCACATCAACGCACAAGACGCATTCTGGAACGCTACCAAGACCGTCAGGAGAAGGGCAATGGAGAACAAGTGCGATCGAAAGAGAACGAACGAACGAGCGCGGAAAAGTAACGTACTCGTGCAGCACGATACCACCTTAGGTGCGCGCGGCGGCGGCGACGACGACGAAGACGAGTGCGACGTCCTGATCATCGGAGGTGTGCTCGGCGCATTTGTAGCGCACGCTGTCGCAACGGCCGTTCCTACCGCGCGCGTCGCCGTCGTCGAGCGCAACGAAAGCATTGTCGGACGAGACCAGGAGTGGAACGCGTCGCTGGACACACTCACAAAGTTCCTTAACGCACTCGGACCGGTGCACGGATACGACGACGCCATCACGCTGCGCGATAACGTCACCACGTCACGGTGGAAATGCAGCCGCGCATTTGTCGAGGGAATGAGCGAGCCGCTCGCGGTGACGGGTGTCATGGACTGTGGCGTTTCGCCACGGAGGCTCATCGATGCCGTCAGAGATAGCCTCGTTCGACGCGGGGTGCGCATTCACACAGGCACCGAGGCGACACACGTGCACTCACACAGAGACGCCGCTGTCGTGCAGTGCAGGGCGTACCGTCGAGGACGAGAAAAGGACAGCGGCGGCGGCGGCGGCGGCGGCGGTGGTGGCAACCACGGCAACATCCCGACGCAGGTACGTGCACGTCTCGTCGTCGATTGCACGGGTCACTTCAGCCGATTCGCGGAGGAGTCGCGACGACTTCGCAGCAAGCGCCAACCACTGTTGCACCGCCCGCCGCTTGCCAGCGAGCCGAGAGGGCACGTCGTCGTCGTGGGTGGATGCCTCGAGGCGCCGAGCTGGCCGCAGGGAAACGATGTGGCGGACTTGCTTGCATGTTTTGATACCGTTTCTCAGGACGACATTCGATTTGGGCAGCCACTCTGGGAGGCGTTTCCCGCAGATCTCGACGTCAGCGGGACGACCATGCCGCGACGAACAGTATACATGTTCGCGTACATCGACGATCACCCGGACCGCCCGAGCCTTGCGGAGTACGCCGGACGATTCGTCGACGGCCTCTCGAGGTATCAGGGTGTGGATGGACACGGTGAAGAGGTTGGTGTCGTCCGCTTCCTCGCTGGCGCCCTGCCTTGCTACAGCGACATCGAAGGGCCGCACGTTCTCAGCGAGGCGAGGCGCGTGCTTCACGTCGGCGACGCGTCCGCGGCGCACAGCCCGCTTTCGTTCGGCGGATTTGGCGCAATGATACGAACTCTGCCGATGCTTCGCCCTCGCCTCGCGCGACTCTTGGAATCCGATCGCCTCGATGCGGGCAGCCTGCGACGTGCGGCAGGCGGCGAGTACGATCCAGCGCTGAGTTCGAGCTGGCTATTCAACCGGAGCATGTCGCTTCGCGTGGGAACATCAGCCGCGCGCACCGGCGACTGCGTGCTGCGCACGCTCCGTCTCACCTTCACGAGTCTCAAGCTCTTGCAGCGCTTCGGAATTCGCAAGCCTGCTGACTTTTTTCTCGCTGACGAGATGCGCCCGATCCCTCTCATGCAGCTGCTTCTGGTGATGGGCGTGAGGCAACCTCTGCTTGCGTATTCAGCCGCCGCGCGCGCGGGCATGCTTGTATTTGTGCGGTGGTACGTGCACTACGTGTGTCTGTGCGCCGTGAGCGTCGTTCGTCTGATATCTTTCACGACGAGCGAGGCGAGGCGCGACACAGGTGGGCTAAAATCTGTTGTAGCATGACACACACTATACTCTCTTTTTCTTTTTTCGGGGTTTGCAGGGTGCGCGATGTTTGATTTGTTAGGGGTTTGATCTAGTCAGCACACTTTTCCATGTCCGACACGAACAGCACGAACGCGCAAGCACCTCGACGCGCGACGTCGCTGCGATCGCTGCCAACCGCAACCACGTGGTCGGGACTGCGCGCGCTCGACGTCGACGTCAACGCGCCGGCGGATGCGCCCTCGCCGAGTAGAACACGCGGCGGGATGCCCTCCTCACCTTCCACCCCCTCTCTTTCGCGCTCAGGCTCGGGAGGAGGTTTCTCAGACCGCGTCTTCCTCTCATTCGAACCTTTCGAGGAACTGTACAGTATGGGAGAAGTGATAGGAACAGGTGGGTATGCCGTGGTGCGCGCTTGCACGTCAAAAGAGACGGGGGAGCAGTATGCTGTGAAGGTGATGCGACTCAAGACAACTGCACTTCCTGATAAGGAAGACGACAAGAAGGACGACAACAGCGACGACGACGACGACGACGACGACGAGCCTGACGCAAGCAGCTTGGAAGACGTTATGAAGGAGCTCAATCTGCTAGCAAGGCTGAGACATCCGAACATTGTGCGCATCCATCACGCAATATTGCACAGCGGCATCATGTACGTCGTTATGGATAGGCTCCACGGACCTGAACTCATGGATGCACTGTACGAGCTGCCCGAGGGCAAGTATAGCGAAGATGACGTTCGTATGATCATGCGATCGCTCTTGGACGCTGTCTCATACATGCACAGCAGAGGTTGCGTTCATCGCGACCTGAAGTTGGAAAATCTCGTTCTGCGTAAGTGCGGAGACCTCGGGAGCGTGACAGTTGTCGACTTTGGGTTAGCCGCCGCGGCGCGCGCACGCGAAAAGCTCGAGGAAATGTGCGGAACGCCGTGGTACGCGGCACCTGAGCTCCTCGTCGGCAAGCCGTACACTGCATCGGTTGATGCATGGGCGTGCGGTGTGGGACTGTATGCGCTTCTGTCCGGCGAATGGCCATTCGACTTTGATGACGAGGAGGATCTTGCAGATGCCATCGTGAACGAGGAGGCGTGCTATGACGAGATGACGTGCTCTCCCGCGGCGCTCGACCTTCTCAAGGGTCTCCTTCGCAAGGATCCGAATGCCAGGCTGAGCGTCGCTGAGGCGCTCGAGCACGCGTGGTTCGGCGACCCGTCCACGCCAACGCGCATTGCAGCCACGCGAACGTCCGATAGCCTGCGCCACGTGCACCGCCGCCTGGAAAACCTTGCGAGCAGCAACCCAAAGCTTCCTCGCGTGATTTTTGCTCCCGGCGAATGCCTCGTGTCTGCTGGCGAGGAGAGCGATTTTGTGTACTTGATCGTTTCCGGAGAGTGTGCAGTTCTGGCTGACGGTGGCGTGCGCGTTGGAACGCGCCGTGCGGGAAATTTCGTCGGCGAAGCGCCCGCGGAAACACATGGCGACGAGAACGTGTTGGATGGTGACACAATCTCGCCAATCCCAATCGTCGCGAGGACGAAATCCGTCGGTCCAGATGCGACGAACGAAGGCGTTGCCATGGCTTCTGATGACCCGACGCTACTCTCGACGCTTCATACGCTAAACGCCTGGGTTGGTGGACGGCGGCAGGTGACTATCCAGGCTGTGACGATGGTGCGCGCGATCAAACTCGATCGCAATGCTATGGCATGGGCAGTTGATGCAGACTATCGCGTTCAAGACGAATTTCAGGATGCGTTGCGAAGGCGACGCATCTCCGTCGCCAAAGCTGAGAAGGCTGCCAAATCTGCTCGAATCGTTGAGCTCAAGGCAAACTACGACAGCGTGATCCGTGAGTACTTCGATAACGCCGAAGATGTCGCGGAGGTGATGGAGCGGCTTCCCAAGGCATCGGGAGCGACTGACGAGGGTATTTTCGTGAAGCGCCTCATCGTTTGGGCACTCGATCGAGCATCGCAGCGTGTGTACGAGCTTGCATGCCGCCTGCTCTGCGAACTTCACGGGCAAGTCCTATCCGCCGACGGCCTGCATTCGGGCATATCCGCGCTAATGGCATCGCTGGATGACCTTCAGCTGGACTACCCGCACGCGCCAGCCGCCCTCGCGCTCGTTCTTTCTCGCATTTCAGTCGACGAGCTCGTCGCACCGTCGTTCTTACCTAAGCTGGCGCGCGATTTTGTCGGGGCGAGCGCTGAGGCTGTCATTATCACAGCCTCTGCACTCGTAAACACGAAACACGGCGCGGAGCGTATCTTACGCGTGTGGGGTGGTGGAAAGGCGGGCACGACGGCTCACGCACGTGTGACATATGACGATCTCTTGGAGGAGTACGTGAACAGCCACGATACCGCGGAGGCTCTTCGCATTTTACATGAGTTGGCAATGCCGCACTACATGCACGAGTTCGTAAAGAGGCTTTTGAGACGCGTCGTTGAGCATGAGGTTGACCGCCGACGTCGCAAGAGCTTCGAAGGCGGCGATTTGGGAAGCGTGCAGGAGAGTGGTCGACGCCTGCTGGATCTATTAGACACCGCGCGTGGGATTTGCGTGGTTTCGGAGGACCAGTACGCGCTCGGCTTGAGCCGCTTCGTTGACAGCCTTCCCGACATGGAGCTCGATGTGCCTCGTGCCGGCGAGGTTTGGTCATGCATATGTGAATATGCGCAATCAAAGAGTATTTTTAGATTGTAAGATCATCTTGTTTTTTTTTGGGTCGTGTGTGTGTGATTTCTTTTCGAAAATTGAATAAAAATGGTCCATTTTCTTTTGTTGTATTACTACAATTCAGCTTTGTTGTGCTGCGGAGAGTCCGTGTCAAATTCATCGCTTGGGGCGGACGCCATAATCCCCTCGAGGGAGACGAGACCGGCGTCAGCCGTCGCGCCGGTGTGCTCCCGCGATATGGGCGCAACCTTATTCTCAAGGCAGTACATCTCGTACTCGTCCGCCTCGTAGAGGTGTCCTTCCGCCGCCTTAAGCGGGATGTCGTGGCTAACAATACGGAAGTACTGCCTTGGCGCGAGCGACCCGCTTTTGGGATCTGGAACCACAAGCACATCCGAACGTCGCAGCCTGCGCAGGTGCCTTCGCCCACATACAATTGCCTCACCCTTTCCCGCAACGAAAGGGTCATCCTCCACGCTCGCGACGCGATTGCGCATCGGCGACCGGCCGTATGGCATGCCGCTCATGCCGCCGCCGCCCATCGCGTCACCCATTCCTTCAGAAACGACCGCCTCCGCCTCGCCCATCAACTCGTCGTCGTAGCCTCCAAGCTCAAGCGTCTGCACACTGCTTCCAATATTCTCGCGATCTCCGCGCTTGCCACCTCCGCCATTCGAGGCACCCACCGGTGCGAGAGCATCGCCTATGTCAGGCTCTTCCTCAAGAAGCTTCAGCGCCTCGACATCGGTCAGTCCATTCTCGAGGAGGAACTCGACGATCGGTAGATGCTCGAACGTTAGCATGCTACGCACGAAAAGCGCGCCGCACGAAGTGCAGACGTCTCCCACACCCTGCCCCGGAGCGAGCGCATTGGTTGCGCCGCATCGGTAGCACACAGGAAGCAACATCTCGTCGTCTTGGAAAGGAGTTGCGCGCACTGCAAGGCTGGCCAAGTCGAGCTTGCTCTCCAACGCGGGGGAAACGCGCATCGTCTGCATGCGATTGTAGGCGAGCCGGGCAAGCTTGTATGCACCAAGCGCCTCGGCACGCGTCGCAAGCGCCCACACGACGTATGTGGCGGATATGCCAAACGGCATCTCGACTCCACTGGAGAGACGTGCGAGAAGGAAACGCGCGGCGTTGAGAACTGTGTGAGGTGGGTCGGACACGAACGGATCGTCGACGGCGTGCACGACGAACGCGTACGCGTGGTACAATTCGGATCGCTCGAACATGTCCCAGTACGTTTCAACAGTCACGGGGTCGGTGATCGGCTCACCTGTGCCCCCGGCGGCTGCGTCAGCCACCTTGAGCACGAGTCCTGCGAGCAGGTGGAAGAAGTGTGCGGCATCTCGGAAGCGGCGTTCGCAGACGGCATTTGCCGCGAGCTGCTCGAGAAGTCGCCGAGCCTCTCCCTCAAGGCCAGCTTGGTAGTACTGCGCAAGGGCCTCCTCAAAGCGATCGTTCTCCGTCAGCCAGCGCGCGTATGGGCGGAATACCTTCGCGCGCAGCTCGGGATTATCACGAGCCAGGGTCATGGCCTGCTCCCACTGCCCAGCCTCGATGTGCATTGCCACCAACTTGCTAGTGTCGCCAAGCTTAACATAGAGCGCCTTGGCGGACGCGGCGTCGCCATTCTTTCGGAAGTGCGCCGCAACGACCTGCATGCTGGCGGTGTCGCGGTGTGGGTCGAGGTCTCTGACAATGTCCAGCAGCTTCGACGTGCGGTTGTTCTTGACGAGTAGCTGAACAGCTCGATCGACACGCCCCGCCTTGATGTACATCTCCGCCGCGCTGTCGTGGTCTGACGTCTGCTCGCTCCACTCCGCCTGCCGCCGCACAAGCTCGTCGTATGCTGCGCTGCCCAACGCGGTGGCTGAAAGGTTGGGACCTGCACTCTCCGCATACTTGCGTGCTTCCTCGAACATGCGAAGGTCTGTGTACATTTCAACAATGGCGTCGTACCTCTTCGCGTCGGCGAAAGACTTTGCGGCCGCATCGTAGCGTCCGCACAGAGCGTGTACCTGGCCAATCCAGTACGACTGCTCTGCGGGTGATAGGGTCGACACGTTGCGACCGCGAAGGCTGCTGTCAATGTGACTGAGCAGGTCCAATGCTCGGTAATCTCGCACGCGGATGAGAACCTTTCTCGCGATGTCTAGCTTCATCGATTTCAGTGCCTCCTCTCCGAGCATACGCCAGTCCTGCTCCGTGACGCCTAGACACGCGACGGTGTACGCTCGTTCAAATTCTCCACGCTCGACGTAGCGGTACAGGCCGGCGGAGAGAGGCACGTCCACCGTCTGCATGCACACGTAGTGCAGACAGAACACCTTGCTTCCCTTGAAACCGACGACGAATCCTTGAAGGCGCTGCAGGTGCGGCGCAAATGGCCCCGTTTTGATACTAAGCGTCCCGTTGCCCGAGAAGCAGAACATATCCTCCTCCTCTGTGTTCCACGCGACGCTGTTGGCGTTGGTGTCCTCGTACACGATTTCCTTCGTGATGAGATCGTACACGGCAACGCTCGTGCTCTCGTCCACGACGGCGAGCTTCTTCCGGCTTGCGCTCAGGTCAAGGCACCGGATCGCGGATGTGTGCTTGATGAGCTGTATGGGGAACTGTGCGTTGACGAAAATCTTTAGAACGGCGCCCGACTTGAGTCCCACGAGAAGTCCCTCGCGCAGCGGCGGTCCGCCAACCACCTTGATGTATCTGATGAGTCCGTCGAGAATCCACTCGCGCTCGCGAACGCCGTCGAGGCCGTAAAGGTGCAGTCTCTTTTCCTGGCACAGGATCACGTGACCCGACGTGACGACGAGCAGGTTGCACTCAAGACGTCGGTGAATTTTCGCGAGAACGCGGTAGTGCATGCTGCTGGGGTTGCTCTGCACGGAGGAAGAACCTACCTTGCCACTCGCGTCGCGTTCGCGGTGCACCTCGTAGATGATGATTCTGTCGGGCAGCTGCACCGCCAGCCGATCGCGATACACGGCAATTTTCTTGACGTAGTCGCGGCACTTGATGCGCACCTTCTGCTCTGTGATGAGATGTTGGATGATGACATCGGTCATGTAGTCGCGGTACGCGTACCTGTCCTGATAGAGACCGTGGATGGTGCTGAATATGAGCTGGTACATGGCGATGGATCCGTCCTCACACCCGACGGCGACAAAGTTCATGCCAGGCCTCGGCTTGCATGCCCACACCCAGCTCGAGCGCTCCGCCACGGTGGTGAGTCGAACGCCCTCGGTAGTGCACAGGCTAACACGCTTATCCGTTCCTCCGACGACGATGTACTCGCCGCCGGTGAAGTACGCGACGGAGCACGGGTCGCAGTACGTCGGCGCATCTACCGCCTTGTTGCTGCTCAAAGTTTTGCTCGCGTCGGCAGCCGCCTGTGCGGACTTCGCATCCTTGCCTCCGTATCCAAGGAATCGGTCGCGTCCGATTTGGTTCCCGCTGAGCTGGTAGAAGCTCAGCGTTCCGTCCCAGCAGCCAACACACAGCACCTCTGAGGCGACGAGCGACGCCTTGTTTGGGTCATTCGCGCCGCTGCTGACGAACCCACCGCCGCGTTCGGGTGCCCACGACAGCGTCCAGATTGGCGCGGTTCTTTGGATCATCACCTTTTCTGTCCCCTTGCGGTCTCGCACGCTGATGCGTCCGTCCACCATGCCCAGGGCGAGGTACTGGCCGTCCGCCGTCCACGACTGGCTTAGCACCTTGGCTGGCATCTTGTGCTTTTCAACGCTTTTCGCCTCGGGGCTCCACAGCCCAAAGTCCGAGGCGGTTGCGCTTGAAAGCTGCTGTGTGATGGGGTTATAAGCGAGGCACTGGATCGAGTCGTGGTGGCTAAATTTGAGGATGCCCTCCGCCTTTGACGTCCATATGATGACCTGTCTGTCCGCGCCTCCGCTCGCGAATCGCTTGCCATCCTTGCTGTACGCGACGCAGTATACGCTATCCTTGTGTCCCTTGAGAGAGTGCAGCAGGTCGCCGTCGCTTGCGTCGTACACGACGACGCGCGAGCCTACAGCGGCGACGACTTGCGACCCGTCTGGGCTGAACACGAGGTCGTAGCACACGGATCTGATTCCGTCGCGCTCAGGCACCTGGTCGGACCACGCGACCACCGCGCGCATGGTGAGTAGGGTAACGGGTCGTTGTTTTTATGTTTCAGGCGGATGATGATGCGCAGTGTCTCCCTGAGAGTCGCGTGTTCCTTAAGTTTTTTGAATAAAAAAGGAAAAAAGGCCCTAACACGTAAGCCTGTTTGTTTTGTTAGGGGGTGCTTTGCGAAGAGAGTTGCGCGGGGTGAATGTCAACGCGTGGCCGGAGTGTGTCCGTTGTTCAGGTGCGCGGCCGCCGACTGCCCGTTGCTCGCGTGTGCGTGTGCTTGTGCTTGTTTGCGCTGCGTTTGGCGCGGGAATTGCGGGAGGGAGGGAGGAGGGAGGGAGGGAGGGAAAGGGAGGGAGCTTTTGCTTAAGCCGCGGGCACTCCGGGCCGGCCGGGGTTGGACAAAGAGAAACCTATTGTAGTCGATTAGAGTGGGGAGGGACGGCACCCCTCCCCTGCGAGCCCGCTTTTGGGCTCGGCTGCAGGCTGAGTGTGGCCTGAGGGGAGGGAGAGGGCCCAGGCAGGCAGGCAGCAGGGCTCGGCGGCCACGGCTGCGGCGCTAAACCTCCTCCCTGCAGAGACGACTTGCGCCCACGCCTCGCACCTCAAGGGGCAGCCCAGCCAACGTCTCTCGCCCCAAATTGTCACTGCACGGCACCAGCAGGACGGGCAAAAGGATTTCTTCTTGGGGGATCCGTCCCTGGTCACCTGGTGTTTGCTGTGATGTGGGAAGAAGGGAGAAGGGAGAAACCCTAAAAGTCCCCCCCCCCCTGAGGCCTGAGCTTCGAGAAGTCCACTGGGGCGGCATCCCGATCTTCTTTGTTCTTTCTGCTTCTGCGTCATTCCCTTCCCCCGTTGTTGCCTGTTCTGCTTCTTCTGGTTCTGTTCGTCCTCTTGTTCCCCCTCCCCGATCCCTCCTCCTACCCTACACAAGTCTATCACCACCCCTCCCCTCCCCTCCCCCGATCACAACCAACAACAACTACTACTACTACACGCCATGCCCGTGATGTCCAAGCTTGTTGGCGCTGCAGCACTGCTCGCATTCACAGCCACGAACGCGCACGCTACCACCTACTTCAAGGACGACTTCGCAAGTACGTTCACAAAGGGCGATCGGGAAGGGAAGGGAAGGGAAGGGAAGGGAGTGTGCGATCTGATCAACTAGCTCGGGGAGAGAGATGCCCGTGTTTCATCATCCTCGGATGAAAGGGGGGAAAATGTGGCGAGGGAGATTTGTTTGCGCCTCGCCCCCTCCACGTTTTGTATTCAGATGTGCGCCAAAAACGAACCAAAGTAACAATCGACTCACGCAACTACCTCTAACACCAACTGCAGAAGGCATGACGAAGTGGAAGGGGACGACGTGGAAGGAGAACGATGGCACGAAGGGCGAGTTCACCGTCACGGCGGGTGACTTTTTCGGTGACGAGAAGATCAACACGGGAATCAAAACGGGACCGGATGCGCGATTTTTCGCAACGTACGCTGACTTTGACAAGCCGTTCACGAACGAGGGCAAGGACCTCGTCTTCCAGTTCAGCGCGAAGAACGAGCAGGGCATCGACTGTGGCGGCGGGTACTTCAAGCTGCTTCCCAAGTCGAGCGAGATGAAGGACTTCTCCGGCGATACGCCGTACAGCATCATGTTCGGGCCGGATATCTGCGGAGCCACGAAGCGCGTTCACGCCATCTTCACCTACAAGGGCAAGAACCTGCTCAAGAAGGTTGACGTTCCTTGCGAGACGGACAAGCACACGCACGTGTACACTCTGCACGTCAAGCCGGACAACACGTACGACATTCTCGTCGACGGCGAATCCAAGGCGAGCGGAAACCTCGAAGATGACTGGGAGTTCCTGAAGCCGAAGACGATCAAGGATCCCGACGCAACGAAGCCGGATGACTGGGACGAGCGCGCACAGATTCCCGACGAATCGGACGTCAAGCCGGAGGGCTGGGACGACATTCCCGCGGAGATTCCAGATCCGGAGGCTGAGCAGCCGGAGGACTGGGACGAGGAGGATGACGGCACATGGGAAGCACCGATGATCCCGAACCCGGAGTACAAGGGTGAATGGAAGCAGAAGATGATTGACAACCCAGACTACAAGGGTGTCTGGGTGGCGCCTGACATTGACAACCCGGAGTACGAGGCGGACGACAAGCTGTACTTGTACAAGGATCTCGCTTACGTCGCCACAGAGATCTGGCAGGTCAAGGCGGGAACGGTATTCGACAACATTATTGTCACGGACGACATTAAGGAGGCTGACAAGTTCCGCCAGGATACGTACGGTGCGACGATCGAGGCTGAGAAGGAGGCTCTGAAGGAGATTGAGGATAAGAAGCGCGAGGAGGATGAGGCGAAGGCGAAGGAGGCTGAGGAGGAGAGGAAGAAGCTCGAGGCTGAGGAGGAGGACGAGGAGGAGGAGGAGGAGGAGGACGAGGAGGACGACACCAAGGAGGTGAAGGACGAGTTGTAGAAGGATACAAGGAACAAAAGATGCAGAAAATTGTGGGTAAGGGAAAAGTTGTTACAGAAATCTGTGATTGCTCATTCAGTAAATGGAAGAAAGGGGTGAGTTGGTGTGTGTACTTTTTTGCTATGCGCTTTTGGATGTGCGGGCACATCTCCGCGCGATCCACTCACTGTTCATGACCACTGTTCATGACGTTCCCTACGAATGGGACGGGGAAGGATTCGGACGACGACGCCACTGCTTCGGAACGTAGTAAACAACAACAACAAAAAAAAAAAAAAGGGAGACTGGTTGTTCCCGAGAGGAGAGGAAGAAAAAAAAAAGTGTGTATTTGTTACCCCACGTCCCGTCGTCTCGTCGATTCAATCTGACTTGATGTAGCGGTAGATACGGCGCACGAACGCGGAGCTGCCCAAGTATCCAATTGCGCCGCACATGATGCCGAGTCCAATCACGAAGATGAGCGTGTAGCCAAAGTAGAAGCACGTCTGGAAGAAGCCATTCATCTTCGTCTTCATGAAGAAGTAGTGGATGGAGTAGAGGAAGACGTACACCGCGGTGCTCGCGGCGGAACCGAACGCCGTCCACTGCCAGTGGTAGTTCTCAGCATTTAGCAAGAAGTATGTACCAACAATCGTCACGCAGATCGTCACGATGATCAGAATCAAAAACACAAGCAACATGAAGCCGTACACGTAGTACACCTTGTAGTTCCAGAACGAAGTGAACACGAAGTAGAGCTCGATGAAGATGGCGCCAAACGGAAGCAAGCCACCAACGGTTGCAACGGACCACGGCTTGAGGTACCACCTCTTGTTCGGGATCGGGCTGGGAATGCGCTTCACACGGCATGGGTTATCTGGCGTGCCGTTCCAGTTGCGTCCAATCACGGTGCCAAAGAGTGTCAAGGGGAATGAGATGAACGACCAGATGAGCAGCACGACGACGATCGAGCCGAACGGCACCGCCGCAAGGCTGTGGTAGAAGATGGCGATCGTGTTGAGTGCAAAAGCTATGCCGAAGCATGTTCCGGGGAATAAACTCGCCGTCAGCAGCATGCAGCGTATCCATGACTTGCCGTCGTTGCGCGCGTAGAATCCTCCGCTGACGTACCCGCCAATAAATGCCGTGAGAGCGTAGCAGACGATGAGGGCGGTCACGATGGCACCACGCCCGACGTACAGCGAGCCGAAAATGGACAGCAAGATTACGAGAAGTGTCAGGCACGCGAGCTGAGCACCCGTGCCGACAAGGGCGCTCAGGAGAACGAGCCACGGCGCAGGTCGGAACACGTCGCCGTGAACGAGCTTCCAGCCGCTCTCCTCGCTCATGTCCCGCTCGAGACTCTCGAGGTCATCCTCCTCGCGCGCGTAGCGCGCGTAGTCGTTGCGAAGCGTGCGCATGAGGATCATGGAAACCAGACCCGTCAAGAAGATGACCATCATGAAGCTATTGAATATGGAGAACCAGTGGATCTGGTGCTCGAAGAAGTTGTAGTCGAGGTAGCGCTCGAAGCGTCGGCGAAACGGGATGGCTGTGCTCTCCCACCTCACGCTGTAGGTGAACTCCAGTGTCGTGCCGGGTGTGAGCGGCCTGGGGTTTTCGCTCGTGAGGTTCACCTGGATAATCTGGTGCCCGCTGTACGCGATGTCGAAGCTTTTGTGCGTGTAGATGTACGTTTTCGCGGAATCGCCGTCACCGCCACTCTCGCCACCCTCGGTAACGTGCTCTCCAACAAAGCCCCAGATTGGCAGGTCATCTACAAACAGCTCGTACCAGTAGTGGTGCTGGATGGCGTACTTGAAGTGCTCAACCTTCTTCTCGTCGAGCGGATCCTGGCACACGGCTCGTTTTGGTATGTCCACGCGAAACCTCATCTCCAGCTGGCTGTCGATGAGCTCGTTACCCTGCAGCACTTCGCCGAGTCCTCCCCACTTGTGCACAGGCTTGGCTTCCGGGTGCGGCTTGCAGAACGGCAGCTCGTAGTAGTTGTACGTCTCCTGCGGGTTGTTGTACGGACCAACCTTGTTCACCCACAGCGGGAAGGAGTCGCCCATCGCGTACTTGTGATCGTACTCGTCCGCCCGTGCTCCCCCCGCAAGCATGACCACTGCGGCTAGCGCCATGAGCACGCTGATTCGCGTCGCGCACCCTCTCCTCAAGCTGCACCTCCAGTGCATCTCCGCCGCGGTGGTCGCCTCCATCGGAAGGACGAGTGCGGAGTTGTTGTTTGGTGCGCGTTTGCGTCAAAGTTTCGGAATGGCGGGTGCCGAAGAGGGAAGGGGGGGAGAGGGAGGAGCCTGGGGAGAGGGAGAGGGAGAGGAGAGGACAGCACCCCTCTCACCTCCCTTTTCCCTATTTTCCAAAACAAAGGCCAGAGGACTGGCCAGAGGCCAGAGGGAGACTCCTCGGAAACTGGCCTGGGAAACGCCGGGAAGGGAACACATCGGCAAAGCCCTAACGGATAATTAAGCCCAAATACCTCTCGTATGTAGTGTGACCGTCGTACTTGACCACCATGGCTGCATAAAGTAAAGTACGTTCAATTTACGGAAAAAAAGAATGAGTGGGCCGTCTTAGTGTGTGAAGGAAGGTTCAGGTCGTCCTGCTCATCCTGCTCATCAAGATGAGCATGATGGCGTAAGCCTTATGGTACAGCACCTCCATGCGCACGTTCGCCGGGTCGTCCGGAATGACCACGTGCGTCGCGATGTCGTCGACGTTGTCAAGAGTCACAGAAGTGAGTGCATCGCGCAATTTCTTCCCCTCCTCCACGGTCCTTGCCGCCTCCGAACCCTTCAAGATCACGGCCACAACGCGCTCAAAGAGGGTTGGGGCTGTCAGACTGTCACTCGCCGCTGCGCTGGTGTTTGGCAGAAAGTGACGCAAAAGTGCAGACGGCGGTGACGACGGTGTTTGCCACGGTGCACCTGCCGAAGCACCCATTCTCCCTTCTCCTTGCTCCCACTCGCGTGCGCGCTTGCGTGGATCGTTCAGCCAGCTGTGCTCCGCGCCGCCGTACGCGGCAGCAATGGCAGGTGGAGGCGGCAGTGGTGGTGGTGGCGGCGGCGGCGGTGGCTGTCCTCCTTCTTGACTCAAAATCCCGGCATTCTCCATAGCATCCTTCATCGCCTTCTGCTGCCTCTTCCGTGTGAGGCAACCCTTCTTCAGATTCAGGTTTAAGCACGTCTTGCACTTCCCACAGCGCTCACCAGGACGGAGCGGGTTCGGGACGATGTGTGCAATTGTCACCGTCTTCTCCTCCTGCGCCTTGACCAAGAGGCACTTCTTCTTGTGCGACGGCTTGAGACACGTGTTGCACTTCCCACACCTATAACCAGGTTGTAGAGGACCCTGACTGCGAACGAGCGCCGGCAGCTCGGCTGTGGCTTCGGAGTCCGCCTCCATTTTCAGGGGTGACTGGGAAGGTATTCGGTATTCGTCGTCCACCGTCGCATCCGTCGTCGTCGTCGACTCCTCGTTGGGCTCGCCACCCGCCGCCACGGGTTTCTTCTCGCCGCCATGCGAACGTGCGAACACGTCGTCCTCGTCCTCCGTATCCATTTCGTCATGCCCCTTCTGAGGTTGCTGCGCTTCTTGCGCCGGATCCTGCGGTGCTGTTTTCAGCACCGCGGGTATGTTGACGAGCGGACCCGGCGAGACGACGCCGGTGCTCGCCATGTGCTGTCGCCTCGTATGTGTCTTGTCGTTTTCGGTATCCGTGAGAGGTAGCGTCGTCGAGTGTGCGACACACGCCTTTTGTATTTCGCTGGTGTGAAAATTATGACACCAAAGCAGGCACTGGGCACGATACAGCGCAGAGCGACCGGGGGCTTGTGAGGAAAAGGGGGGGATTGAAAGGACCTGGTTGAGAGCTTGAAGTAGTTCCTAGTTGGCTGTCGTGATGTCATGACAAATTCCGATCCCAACACGCCTCCTCCCTCCTCCCCCTCCCCACCCACAAAACTCCTCCCACTTTGGCGGCGCCGGTGGCGGCGAGGTGACTTTTTACGATGCCGATGGACGTCAACGCGCCTCCGCTCATGCCGTCTTCCACGTCGCGCAACCCTCGCGTCGTGAGCTACCCATCTCAGCCCGTGCAGCTGCACGTGGGAACACGCTCGCAGCTCACACAGTACGTGGGAGCGGGCGAGTTGAGCACGATTGAAGTGCTCGTCGCGTCGTCCACGCCGCAGCAGGGTGAGGAGGCAAATCCCGTGCAGTTTGCTGCAAGCAACTTTGCAAATGCGTGCCCTGACTACACGTCATGCGGACAACTTGCACTGGCAGTTGTGAATCGCAAGCGCAAGCGCGTCTCCGTGCTTCCCGTTGGCGGAGGAGGGCGGATATTTCGCATGACGCCCGTGCAGGAGACGGATAACGTTGCCGTGGATAGTGGCGCGGGCACGTCTGACGCCGCCGCCGCCGCGGCACACAGGGCGGACATGCTCAAGCTCGCGGGCGAGTTTGGTACGCAGCGCGTGCAGAGACAGCTCGCTCGCGCCAATCTCGCTCGCGTTGATGCAAGCAGAGTTGGCGCGACGCTCGCGGACGCGTCGGCTCTCGCACAGGCGGCGCGCAGGCGAAGCGACGTTCACAAGACGGCAAAGGAAAGCGGCGACGGCGCGTCAACCACCACTGCGGGGATCGAAGCTGCGGGACGAAATGCACCCGCGGGTCACGACAAGAAGGCGACGTCAGCGCCGGACGCGTATCCGTTGAACCATGTGCTTGGACCAGCGCTTGTGGCGGCGTATGCACCCTTCGTCGCTGCCATCAAAAAGGCGGCTGGGCAGACCAATGCGGACAAACGCCACGACATTCTTGCGGACGCGGCACGCAAGATAGCTTCGGGTGCGCTGCCAAATCACGCGACGAAACAGTTGGTTCCACGCGCAGTTCTCCACCTGCTTGGACCGCAGCACACGTCTGGTGGAGATGCTGCCATTTGGCTTTCGCATCTTTGGAGCGTGCTTCGCCTTCATGCTGCGACATCTCGCAGCCATGGGAATGTTTCCGTGCCTCCTGGAGGACTTGGCAAAACCATTTGCAACAAGGAACTTGGAGGACTTCCCGAGGACGTTGCACGTGATCTTCTGTCGATGTTGCGCGAAGCCACACCAAGGCCGTCGGGGGGGATTGCGTATTCGTGCTCGAAGGCACATGCCGCTCGAGAGATGTCTCACGCACTCGTTGCGGCGCTCGGAGCGACGAGCCCTTCGTGGTCTCTGCCGGATGTTGAGCCGATTGCTCGAGAGTTTGGTGTTTCTGCACATGTCTGTGCCACGCTTCTGTCCGACGAGATTGGCTGTGTGGTCCAGACAAAACCAACGAAAACTGGCTCGCGTATCGTCACCGCCGAGCTGCTTGGTTCGAAGAGCCACGGAAAGGTATTGGGGGAGCTTATGCGAGTTCCTCGTCGTGCTCCCAGTGCCGCGCGCGGCGGGCGATGATGCTTTCTTCTGTAACCTACTGATAATTGTGTTTTCTACACAAAATAATAACAACAAAGAACAATCGCTGCCTTGCTGTCCTTCTTTTGTTTTTCAATCTCTCCCTCCCCGGCTGGCAGCCAACGTTCGTTCATAAATCCTCGTGTGCGGGTCGTCTACGGGAACATGGGTGCTTGCATGAGTCCCGTGTGTTCGGGAAGTCCGCACAGGAGGTTCATGTTCTGCAGCGCCTGCCCGCTTGCACCCTTCACAAGGTTGTCGATGGCGCACATAACAATCATGCGTCCCTTGATTCGGTCAGGGTGTACGCTGATGAGTGCCAGGTTTGATCCGCGCACGTGCCTTGTGTGTGGCGCAACACCCTCAGGAAGCACGTGTACAAACTTCTCGTCGGCATATTTCTCGCTGAGAATGCGCCGTGCGTCTTCGACGGTTGCATCGGGCGCGAGTGTGACGTACATCGTGCTGAGCATGCCTCGGCTCATGGGAATGAGATGCGGAGTGAAGGAAATTTGCACAGCTTCGCCATGACTCTCCGACAGTCCCTGCTCGATTTCGGGCATATGGCGGTGCCTCGACACGCCGTATGCGTGCATACCTTCTGCCACCTCAGCATACAGGAATGCCTCTTTCGCTCCCCTCCCCGCACCACTCACGCCGCTCTTGGCGTCAATGGTGATGTGATGCGCGGTGATGCACTTCGCTTCCAGCAGTGGGCACAGCGGCAGCTGCACGCTCGTGGGATAGCAGCCTGGATTCGCGATGAGTGCGACACCCGCCTTGGAGGCTGCCTTCACGGCGTCACGCTTGAGCTCCGTGAGCCCGTACACAGCCTCCTTTTGAAGGTCAGGAGCTGCATGCGGCGCTCCATACCACTCCTCGTACTCGGAGAGAGACTTTAGTCTAAAGTCTGCGCTCAAATCGACGACCCGTATGCGTCGGTCAAGCTTGCTTATGATTTCCTGCGTCGTTCCGTGCGGCAGGCAACAGAACGCGACGTCGACATCATTCCAGTCCACGTCGTCCGCCTTGACCATGATCTGCGATGAGTCGCCGATGGCGCCGTGCCCTAGGTGAGGAAATACGTCGCTGAACGGCCGTCCCGCTGAACGCTCGGCGGTGAGCGCTTTGACTTGAATCGACGGGTGTGTTGCGAGCAGTCGGCACACCTCCGCACCCGTGTAGCCTGATGCGCCCAGCACCGCGACGTTGGTGGTGGATTCGCCAGAAGCATTTGAGCTGACATTGCGACGCGTTGTGCACGGCTGTGCGCATCGTCGTCGTCGAGGTGCAGCTTTGACGCCCCGTGCGAGTGTCGTTGTTGACGCCATGATTATTGTGGCAAGTTGTTAACAGGTAGGTAGGTGATTGTGACGACGAGAGAGAGGCGTGAGGAGAAAGGGAAACAGGGGAGTGAGGCCCCCCTTGACAAAATGACGACGGCCGCCAGGTCACAAAACTGCCGCCAGACTTGCCGCCAGGCGCTCGGGGAGTTACAAGTTCGGGGTTGCAACTAGGGTTACTAGGCAAACAGAACGAGTTGGGGTTCTTGAGAGGCCGAGACTGAGAGAGCGCCTGATGCTGGGCTTGCTGAACGCGATGCATAATAGAACTATGTGCAGTTGTGGCCCATAATATACACTACTTAATTAAGCTTCGCCGCACCTTGGAGAAATATAAGTACTACTGTTAGTACTGTACTAAGAAGGTCCCATACTGAATTAGAATTTAGATGGAGCGCAGGTTCATGAAGGGTCGCACGCCGAAGCGCGTCGACCCGCTAGCGAGCGTGAGCGTGCGCGCGTTGGCTTGCGGCTATTATCACACGGCTGCGTTGACGTCGGACGGCGTGGACTTCGAGGGCCCGCTATGCAGAATCGTGCTGCTAAGCACCGCGCTAAGCATGTCCGTACCGGGTCGTGCCTTCCGTCCGACGGGAGTTTAGGTCGGAGCGTTCCGTCCGACGGGAGTTTACCGACACAAGCGCCTCACCACCATCACCACCACCGACACCAGCGACATCCCACCACCACCACCACCGACACATAATGTGGCGGCGAGCTCAAGCCGTCCTCTTTCACTACACGCAAGACCGCCAAGCCTACGGTAGACACACCTTAAGTAAAAGTTAAGAGTGGTTGAGTTACACGGAGGATACTAAGGGAGGTCCCTCGAGAGAGGGGGATCACGTGATAACCTCCTCATAGTGGGCACTGCCCGTTATAAGGGGGGCTGATGAATCACGTGACCACCTGCCCATTCCTCCTGCGTTCCGCTCCTTCATCAGCGCAGTGTGGAGTTCCTGCGCTTTTCCGACGAGAACTTCAGCCACGTGAACGTAAACGGCTTGCCTCAGCCCTAGCGGGCGTTGGTGGGCACCATTCAGAGCCACTGGTAGCGCTTGCAGCCGTTGCATCCGCTGCAGGTCTTCAGTTTGAATTTGTCGCACCCTCGTGCTTAAAAGCAACGTAAACAAGAAAAACCGTAGTGAAAGGACAACCACCGTGACACCCGGAAAGGGGACAACCAGGGAAAGCGGGGCAATTGCCCAAGGGGCCCCATAAACCATCTGTCGTTAGATCCATTTGGATCAGGTTCTTCCTTGGGGACCCCCACCTCCTGTAACCCTAACCCTAACATAATTCTCTGACCTCACCTCTCCACTTCCAAACCCCGGTAACACCCTGAACCCCGACACTACCGTTCGAGCGAAAAATCGAGTCAAACGAACACCTAGATACATAGTTATGACACGAAAGATTGAGAAAAACGGAAAGCACAAATTCGACACAACGGCAAGACACAGAAAGGAGTCGCCGACAAGTTCATCGCGGAACTTCCTCTCAGCGCATGAGAAGGTCATGAAGTTCTTGGAGCGGCAGCGCGAGAGGGAGCGCGACTTGGGCGGCGTGTAGAAGGTCGTGGGGCGATCGATTAGCAAATACCTTCCGCTGAGAGTATTAACAATTTGACCAACCTCGTGCCGCGAGTGAGTGCTTCGAATCAAACCTAACTGCCAAAAAAAATGGATGTTGTTATTGGCTTCGTTCTGCACGACACTGGCCGACGGTCGGCCGCATACCGGAGGCAAAATTTTTTTTTCAACATGTGCGTCAAACTGCCAGCCTGGCAATTAGGGTTACAATTAGGGTTACAATTAGGGTTACAATTAGGGTTACAATTAGGGTTACAATTAGGGTTACAATTAGGGTTACAATTAGGGTTACAATTAGGGTTACAATTAGGGTTACAATTAGGGTTACAATTAGGGTTAGGGTTAGGGTTAGGGTTAGATAGGCCGAAAGTGACAATAAGAAAAAGTGACAATAAGGAATTCCCGACTTTATTCGTTGTTCAAGAGTGGCCCCCCCCCCCCCCCGCAATTGCTTTTCCTTAGCCCTCCGTGGCCCCCTCCTTGGTAATAGGTAGAATAGTAGTACCTATAGGCTTAATTAGGCTTCGGTTACTCAAAACAAACTATGCGAGCCGTTCAAGACGTCGCCGCCGGTGCACGTAGCGACGCCGGTGAAACTGACAACGTCGACAACGACGAGGTCATCCGCTCATACTACGCCGCTGTCGAGAAGCTTGGACCTCTCGTAAGGATTCGCGTGAGCGACATGAGGTTCAGCACAAAGTTTGCGACGCGGTCGCGTGATGTCGTGGACAACTTCATCACTCGCCTCCCTGTGATGGAACGAGCCACTGCCCGTAGGTTGTGGTGTGTGTTCTTGGTGTGTGCCCCCGGCACCGGTGTCACCTTCAGACGCCATAGGTTGTGGTCGAGTGAAAGTAAGTAAAAAGTCAAGAATGAGTTACAATGTAAAGAAAAGAAAGAGCGCGCCGCCAGCGCGCCGCCAGCGCGCCGCCAGCGAAGCGCGTCAGGCGATCGTGATCACACGATCGCTATCTTTACATCGATGGAAACCGTCTTGAGTTGTTTATTCCAAAAGGGGAGATTATAGTGGGCTGTCTGTCTCCCACTATAAACATATCACGTCCTGAAAGTCAAGACGGTTTTCTCCCAAATCAAACCCACAAATCAAATCTCCAGTGGGGGTTTCACCAAAACAAACCCCCAATCGATTCGCCCCTCTCAGCACTCCTCCTCGCCGATCGCAGTACGAGCTGTGGTTGGTGCCAAGTTAGCTCAGCGAATCGAGGTCCCCTCCATGCAGCGCAACCGCGGTCATGCGCTCGTGATCCACACGAGGAAGTCCCTTCGTGAACATGTCCGCCAGGAAACGTGGCAACCTGGCACCGAAGAGCACGCGCTCTCTGGCCTGGCTGGACGCATCCACCGCGGCGCATCAAGTGGAACAAGTCCCAAGCCAGGAGGATGAAGAAAATGGTGGATACCAAGCGCCCGGCACGGCGAGGGTGGATGGCGGGCGCGGTGCTAACCGTACTGCTCGCGTGGCTCGTGTTGTTTGAAGTCAAGATGTGGCTGGCAACCGTACCGGAGGCGAAATTTTTTTTTCAACATGTGGGTCAAACTGCCAGCCTGGCAATTAGGGTTACAATTAGGGTTACAATTAGGGTTACAATTAGGGTTACAATTAGGGTTACAATTAGGGTTAGGGTTAGGGTTAGGGTTACAATTAGGGTTACAATTAGGGTTAGGGTTAGGGTTAGGGTTAGGGTTAGGGTTAGGGTTAGGGTTAGGGTTAGGGTTAGGGTTAGGGTTAGGGTTAGATACCTTTACAGGTGCCAAGGATTTGCAAGGCTGTTTTTTTATAGTGGGAGACGCCCCTTTGCAATTAAATAAATCATTTTTTTGTAAGGGGACCCCCCCGACAATCCTTGGGCTTTTTTTTCTCTACCAAAAAGGTCGAGAGGCCAAAAGTATACCCTCTCTTGAACGGTTTTTTTTGGTCGAGCACCTGCTTGGTTAATTCGTATTTTCAATTAATAATTCGCTTGTATGGGAGGTTAAGGTGACAAAATTGATTATTAAGCCACTGAAATGCCAGTCTACTAGCAGTTTCCGGAGGCGGTTTGGTCGAAGAATGCAATTAAAAAGCATTTTATATTTGGTGAAAGGTATGTATTAGGCTGGCAAGGCTGGCAGATGGTTATAAAATGCCTGCCAGGATTGCATTCACAAAATAAACGGTGTATACCCTAACACTCCCCTTCCCTCTGCCGACCATTTTGGTAGAGCCCGACCAAAATGGTCCAGCCCGACCAAAATGGTCGACAAAATTTTTTTGTGCGGTATTGCGAAAACAAAGTGCCTGCGTTACTCCCCCCGTCTGACTGGTTATGCCCATGCAAAAAAAACGCCATTGATTTTTTGCCGACCATTTTGGTCAAGCCCGACCAAAATGTATGGGGCTTTTTTTTTTGGTTAGGGTTAGGGTTAGGGTTAGGGTTAGGGTTAGGGTTAGGGTTAGGGTTAGGGTTAGGGTTAGGGTTAGGGTTAGGGTTAGGGTTAGGGTTAGGGTTAGGGTTAGGGTTAGGGTTAGGGTTAGGGTTAGGGTTAGGGTTAGGGTTAGGGTTAGGGTTAGGGTTAGGGTTAGGGTTAGGGTTAGGGTTAGGGTTAGGGTTAGGGTTAGGGTTAG